>CM051711.1:7323540-7923540 GCA_028022725.1 Lycodopsis pacificus
TACAGTTGGTCCGTTCAGGGATGTTCCATTAACTTGATTAATGGCGTAATTAATGCCAATAGACACTCAATGAGACACAGAGAGGAAGAGGGGCAGTAGAACCAGGCTAGCTCATGGTCAGTCAATTACAGTGGTTCTTTTGTTCCTTTAGAACACAAACCAAACCAGCCTATGGGTGATAACTGCCTTGCTCAAGGGTAAACTGGTAGCGATGAAGGAAAGGCTTTTAATCACGTTAGCTTTGTCCAATTCTGTAAAACCTTGCCGAATTAAAAGAGCAGTCTGTTTAGTCTTCTTCCTTGTCAAATCCTGGCACCCACATTACCCAAAATGCAACTCGACTGGCAACAGTTCGGCTGTGTTGTGCGTGCATTGTCGGACACTTTCATCACGCTGACGCTTTGTCAGGCTCCTTGGTGTCTCTTTCTACCGCGCTTTGAAGCTCCACGCGGTGGCAGTCAACACGTGGTTAAAGTTGTGAAGTCAAACAAAAACACTTATGTTTCGGTTTCATCGTTATGCCTGAGCTGAGAGATGGAATTGGATTTTTCAAGACCAGTTTCCAGCTTTTATAATTGGACTCTTGATGCATTAAAAGGTATAATGTTGAAGGTAATGCAGAGATAATCATCATGGGAAGGAAACATAATTTCCACCTCTCTGAAAAAAAAGAAACATCTGATTGTGAAACAAATAGCCTCCACAAACGCTTTGGAGTACAGCGCGTCTGGTGCCTCCTCTGCCATCTCCGGTCGGCGCGTGGGCGTCTCGCCTGGGCCTCGCTTCCCTTCTACAGATGTGGGCTGAGAGCGCGCCGGGGCCCTTTGCTCTCCAGTTTGAAAGAGGCAAAAAGCAAGCGAGCCTTCATCCTCCTCCACGCTCGTCTGAAATGCAGCCAAGTTTCGGCGCGAGGCATGCCGCGACCCACCCTGTGCAACACTTGCAAGCAGTTCAAAGGCTGCTTCCTGCTCCATGACACGGAACACAAATGTGGCGGTAATTAGCGATAAAGGATGGTGGAATAGATTTTTTTCGAGGATTTGCATTGCGTCATAATTACAAATTGATTGTTATTGCTTGCGGGTGTTGGAGACCTTTCCCACAACATGAACTCTTTCTTGCAGGTACTTTATTTCGCTCTTGCTTCTTTAACTTCTGCAAATCATTCAGTCGTTAGCCTCATTTTGAACAGCGTTTGTTGCTGTTGACTTGCTCGGCAACGCTGACATTTTATTTGAAAGTGAGGTCTTTCTCCCTTTCCCAGGGCCACGCGTCTGAAATGGGACTCTCCTATATTGTTTTCATTGATTCTGTCATGGCAACCTTGTAACAGAGCCCTGCTTCATAATTGGATCGCTGCATTTGGACGCAATAAGCTTTCAGCTCCCCAACAGAAGCCGGAGAGAAGAGAGACGCAGGAAATGCATGTCTTTTCCTTCTTTTTTTTGTGCTTCCCACAAAGAGCTGAAACGTACAGTAACGGGGTGTAAAGGAGCATTTACAGAGAGTTAACTCATTTCATGAACGCTTGCACCTTAAGTGTGCACATGTGCATTGAAACCCAGGGAGTAGAGGTAATAGTTGCACGATTAGAGTTTAGTGATTAAGGATAAGACCTTCTTGTATGTATCTTCGGGCACATTGTATTCTGCGAGTGTTATGGAGGAATGCTAAATGCTCCTAACTCCGATTTACAGTAAGATTCAGAACCTGGAGACACGGACTTATCCGAGACAAGAAAAACGGCTGAATAAGGTTTCCTCACCCAGTCAATACAGAGGCTTTGTGATTTTAGCTTTTAAGGATGGACTCTGACAGTCGGAAGTCACAGTTTCACCGGATCCACATCTATTTGTTTTTCGAGAATTTCCTTTGAGGCCTGCAGAGCAGCGGCAACAGACAGTTCTGCTTTGTTTTAGTCGATCTCAACAGGTGTGGCAGCGGTGAAATCCTACCGGCTGACCTGTTACAAATGTATAAAATCTGTCGCATGACAAAAGTCAGCTCCCTCGATTTCCTTGTGTTTTGGTTTCTGATTCAAACGAGAAAAGTTGAGCTGTCCATTAACAATACATTCAAAAAGTTTGTGTAAGAAATGCTCGATGAGTCGTATTCGTCCTGACAGGAAGAAGATGAAAATTGCTTGTTTAGATGAGGCAAAAGGAATTACCTCCAAACAAAATGAAGCTTGAGTCAAGCGGGATTAATATTTTAGGGAGGAACTCTGTCTGCACAGGAATGCACAATCAGGTCATTTGTTCTGGAGGCTTTACAAACAACAGACATGACAGACAGAGTCAAAATTACAATCGCCAGCGGTCTCTGCAATTATTACAAATCACTAGACGTCCGCAGCTCATATTGATCCCGCGCAGACAGGAGTTGAGTGGAATTGACAGCCGAAATCTGTGCTAAACAGTTTTCAGACGTGCAAACTCCTTTCTGGTTGTTCTGAAGCGCAACAAAAGCAGAGGACGTCTTACCCACGCTCACGGGATCCTTCATTGTTGATTTGTTTTTTTCTCTCCTGGTGAGTGGGAGCAAAAGGAAACGGAGAGCCCAGTGGCACAACAGATGGCTTCTCACACCCTCGCTATCCCCTTGAGCCCACTCAACGACCAGTGCCATGCTGCCACTCCGGGCCCAGACACCGTGAGGCTGAATTCATGAGCGGGATCAGGCTGGCCGCGAGGACGCAAGGAACCGACGTCTCCTGTGTCCGTTTCCTTTTTTTTTTCCCGGGGAGCTCGGTTCGTCACCCGAGTCGTTGGCGCGAGTGCCAAACCCGCACCATGCAGTGACGGATCGCACATGGCGCCGCGGCGAAGATCCACGAGCGCGAGTCGCTGACTCGGGAAATGAAACCACCTTGAGCTAAACCAACTGTGTGTAAGACACTCTTTGTCGCCACACACCAAAACAAATCCGTGTAGAGGACACTGTCCTCCACGAGGGATTTTCAAACACCTCATTCTGTCACAGCGGGTGGGTCGTGGCGGTAAATGGATTGAGGCAAACAATTCACGGTCGGATAGCCTTTTTGCCGGCACTAACCTGGTTTCCGGGCCGCATCTCAGCCTCTTACGTTTGGCCTTTTTATACAAATGACATTAGAGTCCATTGGCCCCTTTGGAGCATCAAGACGTTGACACTTCTGCGACTGTAAAGTCACTGCAGTTCTTGTGTATTTAAATGACCTTCCGTACATCTCTCTGAGTAAATCTGCAGGTCAGCGAATGTTCTCGGAGAAAATCTCAGCCCCTGTTTGAAGCGACTCCAGGTTGCGTTTCAAATAAACTCATGGAAGATGCCGAGATTCGTTTCGCTGTCTGGCAGGAATCAGACACACTTCTCCCCTCCACATCTGGCATCATCTGCTGTTTTTTTTTTTTTTTAACGTCTGTAATCTTAAATTGGCACAGGATGAGCTCATGTTGGTCGGCTCTATTTCCCGGCCTGTTTATCTGTGCGTCGACAACAACTTAGTCCCCAGAAAGCGAGAGGAGCTGCAGCTATGTTCCTTATTACATATTCCCCCTGAAGAACTCCACACTGTGTTGACTGGAAACTCTGGCTCCAGAGACAGACCGACTCACTCTCGCTCTCTTACAAACAACAGGACTCCTGGATTCCCAAAACCTGAGCAGAATAGCAAGAAGGGAGGAGATGCACATGATAGAATATGGTAGCTTACCGTTGTATTCGGTTTGAGAGGATCTGGCATTTATTGCAAATGTTGAGGAAAAAGGTGTCGAACAAACAAGTTGTCACAGCCTCACCTCCACGAGCAGATTGGGCAAAATGGGATATTTTCTGAAATTACACAATGTGTCCCACCCAATAAGCCTCAGAGTAAATCATTATTCCCCCACATGCCTCTGTTTGACTCGCACTGAAATCTGTCCTGTCTGAATGTAATGCAATATGCATTATCTATTTGCTCGTAAGGGAACGGAGGGACGGTTCGGAAGTTCAGGTCCAACAGCACCACCCTCTGACCGCCAGGAGGAGCTGCCGGTGGTCTCCATGTATGAGTCATAAACCAAATTATGCACCCAGGATATGTGTAAGTATCAGTAATATCAGTGATCATTGAAAGTGTTGAGTGTGGAGGCTTTGGCTTGTCTGTCAAGCTGGAAAAGCAAAACATTACAGCCCGTAATATTCCGATGTTCTGGGATGTTGGAGGTGTTTCTGACTGTTTACTGCAGAGCTTTGGCACTGTAAGATAACGATGTACTCACTCGAGAGTACGGGGTGAATATCGTGTGTTTCCAGGAGCTAGAAGACACAAAAACACACACCAAGGAGGCAGTTTGCCACTTCCCACTGAGCAAGTCTGACACATGTCCGCTCCCCGGTCAGCCGGTATAACCCCGACAAACTCCTCAAACTCGTCTCCTGAGAGTCCGCTTGAGGGCCTTAAAAGAAAAAAGAAAATTCACCCCAGCAACATCACGTCAAGAGTTCCTCTGTGCTCTCCCTCCGTGCACTAGAGACATGCATGTACACAGAGATGGGCAAAGATACATCAAAATGTATTTTGATACAAAGTACTGGTGCCAGAAAATGTAACAAAATACAATACATGTATTTTGTATTTAAAATATAGGAAATGCCTTTTTCTGGATTTTCCGTTTTCTCACAATTTGGTATAGCAGAGCATTCAGGTTTGGGCTATAATATAATATAATTATATATAATGTACACAAAGCTCTGGTGAAGCCCACAGAAAGGAAGAACAGTCACAGAATGTCAGTGTAACTCAGCACATCTGTGCTTGTTGATGGTCCTTCTTGAACATCATCTTGCTCAGACATGTTGTCCACCTGGCCAACTGTAGAATGTATGAAATAATAAAACTAAGAATACTTCCATAATATGCCTTTTAAATAAAATAAATTGGATATTTAATGTTTTTTTTTTACAAATGGACATCTACTGTCATAGCCTGGCTAACTGTGAACTATATTATCTGCCAGTAATTGATATGGCATTATGACATTCACATTGAGAAGATACAGCATAACTTGTAATACAGTGAGATTAGATGGTCAAATGTCTCTTGATAAGGTTACAAGCTCCCAATCTCCCTCTTCCTATAGCTAGCTACTCTACTGACAAGTTCACTTGCTAAACACTGGCCATGCACTAGCCTAGCCAGCATGCTAGCGTCATTAGCATGTTAGCATCGAGCTTGATATTATAACCATCACCATGTTAGGCCACAATAGGCTATGCAGCCAGACCTGATCTGTCACACTCAGATAAAATATTTACCCTGACAGACAATCTGTTGCACTTGAAGATCTGAAGATTGAACTCGTGAACTGTTTTTTGATTCGTGGAGAAAGTATTTTGAGTATTTTAAATACAAAATTACTCCACTCTAAAGTATTTTGTTACAAATTACCAGTGGCGGCCGGTCAATAGAGGGCCACGGGGCCTGGCCCCACCCACCTTGAGCCATAAATAAAAAAATTATAATATATATTTTTTTAATAATATTAATAAATTATACAAATTGTCAATATTTGTGTTTTTGAGCTATGTAATATACCCAGTAATATTTGTAAATTAGGATATCTGCGCAAAATATATGCTTTTCCTGCTCGTCCTCTCCCCCTGTGTGCTCGTCTGCTCGTGCTCTCTGTCTGTGTGCACGACACGTCTGAGAACGCGCAGCTAAGGGGGCTTGATCGTTTTGGCCCAAAAAAGACGGGTCTATGAAGCAGTTTAGCCAATTGCTGATTCAAAATATAAATGAGTGACATACAATTTAGCCAATCAGCGCCCTCAAATAGATTCAGCTGTGGGCCAGAACGATCAGGCCCCGGAGCTGCGCGTTCTCGTCAGAAGTCTCGACAGGCGAGCGCGCCAGCGCGAGCTCTCCTCCTCCAAGACCCGTTTGAGAGGAGAACTTTGAGGAGATTCTGCAGCCAAAGAGCTGATATCAGATCAGCCTGACCTCACAATCAGACAGCAGACTCGCGGGAAAGGGAAGCAGTACATGCAAAGCTTCTGTACTAGCTGTACACCAGACAGGTTTGGCTAGCTGGATGACCTCATGCTAATCATTTATTTAGCTTTTTAAAACAACGGGGACAGATCCAGCACGGACAGTTACGGGAGTGAGGGATGAGGAGGTAAGGAGACATGAGAACACCAGGACACACATGAGAACTCTGTCAAGCTACATATTATGCAAAGTGAACATCTTTTATTCTACATAGCCTCAGTCTCATCTGCTTAACTTGGTCATGGAGGCATCAACATGTAATACAGATGTTAAATTAACAGTGAAAACTCATCATAGCTTAATTTAACATCAGTATTCATAATTACACTTCATGTTTACTTCTCCTGATCTTTACCTCCTATAACAAGGTCCATAGGACATCTCAATAAATGAACATGTTATATTATAAGTGTTATTTACTGATTGTTTTCGTGTTGGAATACATGTTAAATATTTAACTGCCAAGTAATAATGCGTGTTTGATACTTACATTTTTTTTTACATTAAATCATACTGGGATGTTTGCTGAAATTGATAGGATGGCCCTACCTAGAAAAAGCCGCCACTGCAAATTACGTTTGATTTTTATCGGCCCTATCAAATACAAATTACAAAATACTCAAAAGTATTTGAAATACGTATTTCAAATACAAGTAACATAAATACTGCCCATCTCTGCATGTACACACACGCATGTATAGACGCACATCTGCACACTTCTGTCTGTCACCGCTCACCGCGAGGCCACAGACATGCGCTGACATCACAATTAAACCGAGAACGTCCAGGCACTGCACGGTCATCCATCACATGCACCCCACCCCCGAACACACACACACACACACAGAGGGAGAGAGAGTGTCTTCCTGCATGCTAAGAGGGAGGTATGCCTCTCATGCCGGCAGCTCCACAAAAGCATCTTGATTGGGGTGTGAATATAAATGTTCAGCCTGGGCAGCAGCCGACGTATTGCTGGCCCTCTTGAGTGGATTTTCCACCGCGATAAAAGAACAAGATGGCTCTCCCTTCTCCATCTCTGGCTCTTTCTTTTATTTTTCGCCCCTTTTGTTCTGGAAAAGACCAATATTATCACTCTCCTACGCTTCCCCTGCTAATACCCCCCAGTGAGTACTCAGTCATGCCACAGAGGTGCAGATAATTTCCTGAGTATCAAGGAAGATGCCCTCTCAGGGGCCCCTGGCACTCTGCAGGCGTGCGGCCCCCTGCTTCTGATCTCATCAAGTGAGCACGTCCGCCTCCATTAGTCTCTGGCATTGTGCTTCAAATTGCTCCGACTTGTCGGGTGATTACCTCAAATGAACAATTAGGCGGCTGGCTGTCACAATAACTTGCTCCCCCGTCTGTGAATTGCCTCGCCGGTTTTAACGGCTGCTGCTGCTGCTGCCATCAAGGTGCTCCAAATAAATGATCCATTCCGGAGGGGAAATGTCAGCTCATAGCCCTCCGTAATGAATCGGCGCGCAGCATCTAGTCGCGTACACTGTAATGGGATGATGGACAATGAACACGTTGGCAGAGGAAGTTCCTATTGAACCACGAGGAGATCGGTTTATGGAAAAAGCAGATTTGAGTGGAAGTTATGTCACATGCAGCAGGTTCTTTTGGAGAGTTTGGATGGAATTTAATGTGTCACAATATACAGTGTACAACCTATTTAGTAGTACTCCCCAACCTGCAAACAGACAAAACCGCTGGGAGCAAATCTGATCTGCTCCGATTGGTCTCAGCGGTGTCGGCAAGTCATCCGAACGCGACAGCCATTGGTTCCGGGCGCATCTCTACGAGGCGTGCGTCTCGTCTACCTCTCCGGCGAGTTGAGGAGAGCCCCTCGCAAAGGAAATCCTGCATCAGTGGCCGATTACCGATCAGAGCGTGACCAATGTCAGAAAGCGCCGAGCGGAGTAATGCGGCCTAATGGCGAGACAAGCCAGGGACTCTTTAATGGTAATGAATACACAATGTGAGCCCAAGGCGGGATGAAGCCGTGACCGGACTGGTGAGGAGGGCGAGATCTCCACAGTGTGTGGGGAAAGGAGAGATTACGCAGTGGATCCTTCTCTGGTATATCAGCTGTATGCGCTGCCAATAGTGTGCGTATATATACAGCCCTTTTACTCAAAAACACACACCTTTTTTATTACTATTGAACATTTCCAAAGAAGGTATTTAGGTATTTCGAATGTGTGTTTCTGCTTTTCTTGCTTTCCAGGCTCCCACTGGTTTGCATTCATGTCTCTAAAATCAATTTCCACACACGCGGTTTTCACACAATATGCAAATCAAAAGAAACCAGTGGCCACCGGGGAATTACTGAAAACAAATTGACAGTTTCAAACCCAGCGATAAGCTTTGGATGACGCTCGACGGTAGTGTGAAGTACAAGTGAAAGAAATATACCTTTTTCAAGGCAGAACGTGTCATTCTGCCGCAGGTGCTTTCGTGCTGTGTGCTCTCCCGAAATCAAAATACTTGCATGCACGCCTGTCGGTTTTGTCCACCCGAGTTTGAGCGTATAAAGTGTGTTTAAATAGCTTTTCAGGGAAACGGAGAGAAGAACTGCAGGAGGTAGAGATGTGGAGCGGGTCTCGTAGTACTTGTCATTTACTGTCCCTGTCTGTTGTGTGCACAGCCTTTCTTCTGCCCGTGTGATGATTACCAGCCTGTGTGTAACAACGGCTTCCTTCAGCCAATAAAAACCGGGATTAAACACGATCAGTGAGGCTCTTCGCCTTCCTCGTATCCTCCCGTGGAAGCCGGTCCCTCCAAGGCGGACTGTCACTGGCTTCCTCAGTCTTCATCCGCCCTCTCCGTTCACTTATCTCCAGGCCATCCGGGGGTCTACGCCGATCCTTGTTGGCATTTCTATTAGCGAGCTTGTGATTGTGGCCATCGGCGTGAGGCCGGTGGACGTGTAGGGAAGTCACGGCAGCAATGGAGAGGGAAAGCAGAAAAGAGGAGAAAGACCAAAATGAATGAAAAGTCAGGAGTGATCAAAATCTAAATTCATATAGGTCACAACGAGGAGATGCTATTCATACTTTTGACCGGCTCTGTGGATGGCGAGGTCGCTCGTTCCACCACTTTTGTTCAGACTGAAATATCTCAGCTTCTGGATGTCATTCAATTTCGTCTAGATATTCGAGATGAATCCTAATCTCATTGGGGGATCCCCTGACGTTTCATCCAGAGCTCCACCAGGAGGTCAACATGTTCCTGTTAGCCTCCCCCTGCATGTTCAGTGCTGATTTGCAAAAAGTTGGCGCGCGAACACGCAAAACTAAGATGGTAAACATGGTAAACGTCGTACCAGCTAAACACCAGCGCGTTCTGGCGTTAGCATTAAGCTCAGAGCCACTAGCATGACGCTAGACCCTTGTATTCATGACGTAGTATCTCTTAATTTAAACGCACCAATGGATATTTTTCATATTAGTCATTTTTATTTCATTCCTAACGGTTGTTTTTTTGTCTTTTCTTGGCCCAAGCGGGCTTCCATACCAGCCTCTGATCCTCTAGGCGACGTCTTTACCTTTGTGTAACTCCCACGAGCTCTCCCTGTTTAAATCATTGTGTAAAAGGTGGATTCTGATAAGATAGTGAACACAGAGGGGATATCGTGTGGAAACAAGATGGACTCTAGATCGACTTAAAACGTACAGATCTCTCCAAGTCTCTGGTTGCCTTAGGAAATCCATTATTTGGATGATTACCTTCTGCTCGTGAACCAAGCTACCGCGCCGAGCGCAGCCGACGGCAGTCAAAGCGGACTCGCATTAGAATGCAGCTCAGAGAGTCGCACAGTCTATTGGATCCTATCAGGAGGTGAAATCTCTCAGCCAAATTGATCTGTTTCAACACACCTCCCGAGATTACGCTCTACAATAGATTAGAGGGCTGTGGGGGGGGGTTCTCTTTTGTCAGCAGAACGGTGAGAAAGTGGAAACTTCACGACTTCACGTCTGGTGCTTTAGTCTCACTGTTAACATCATAAAAACCCATTTGGTTTTTCAGTATTGGTCGACAGAACGCACTATATTGAATTCACTCATATTCAATATGGATATTAAACGATGCTGCTCGCTCAGGCCTTAATTGTATTTGATATCGTCCATTTAATCCAAAGAAGTCAAATATAGTGAGGTTATAAAGTTGCTTTTTAAGCATTTTCTTTCTCAGAGCAAGTGTATAAATTTAGAATATAAAATGGCACTTTTGGATATTAAAGATTTGAGAGATGATGTCACTTTGAGTCAGGGTAGGGACCCCCACACACACAGAGGCCCCCAAGACAAATCTGTGTTCAGTTAAGAAAGCAGAAAATGTGTAACTGTCTGTTGTGTATTTAGTCAAACATTCGTCTGATTGCAGCAGATTTTGTCTCTTTTGTCACAACCGGCAGACGGTCTGTTAAATGCAATATTGTCGTTACTTTCTTGAATTGAGAAAAAGAAAACTGCTGATCCCATCGTCCCAGAACCTTTCTTGTCGACATTGTCTTCGTTCAGTTGTTGTAGTTTTTGTTTTTTTCTCTAATGTCAAGTAGCTAAATCAGTTATTCTAGAAAAGCAGAGAAAACGTGTCTTGTAGCGTGATAATGTCAAATATATTGAATGTACACTTGCTTTCATTTGTTCTCTCGCATAGTAAAGGCAGTGTCTTTCGTCTTCTTTTTTTCTTTAATTATCATTTTTACCTTCCATCTATGTACACGCCCCATTAGCCAGCATCTTGCCGGCTCCTTCTCCTGCATTTTAAAGCCGTATAGTTTACTGCCAGTACGCTCGCTCAGCCTTGTGATTCCCACAAAATGATGAGGTAGAGGCTCAGACCTGGCCCCAAAAAATCTATGGCTCTGAAAATGGATGTCCTATATTTGAGCCACTTGAAGGGTGCGCTTGATTTAACCAGCCAGAAAACTTTAACTACCTCGAGTTATTCATGCTCCGAACCTTTAGTAGCCCTTATGTCAAGGTACTTTTTCCACCGTAAAATCCCATTTGGTGTAAAATCCTTGACTTCCCTTGAGAGAGACGTTGAGCACCATCGACGTTTTCTGACCCGCTTCCATTTTATTTCATTTTTTTCTCAAGCTGTCTTAATTTGGAGTCATTGCTTGTGAGCATGACTAATAATGTCTTTTACTTAACTGTGGAGGAGAGATAAGTAGAAGAGCATCTGAAATCAATGCAGGAGGATTAAGGAGGACCCTGGGGCTTCTAACTTCTCTGTTCAGACTCCTGAAACAAATACATGCTTCTCCTTAGCACCCTGAAGACCGGGAGTGGGAAATACCTTTGGGCTGCACCCCCTTCAAAAGAACACAACAGCACAATCATGGATAATAATGCAATCTCTTTACATTTCATCAACTCCAACTCTAGCATTCGTCTGGAGCCGTCCGCTCTTTTGTTTATTGGATGTTTGTGATTTAATTGGAATATTATTTGGATTTTTATGATTTGGTGTTGCTGTTTCTAATGCAAAAAAAGGGGGGGGGGGGGCCGTGCTGTACATCACACGGGAACACAGGTGGGGCCTTTACAGCTGACATTTCAATTTCAATTAATATATACCGCGTATCATCCGAAGACTTTGAAACTGTGCCGTCTCGGAGATGCCGGGGGAATTATGGAAATGCAACCTCAGCAAGGAATTGACTGCCCTCAGCTCGGAAATTACACTGCGACGAAATAATTAAAAACCATGTCTGATTTAAATGCATGCCTCTGCGCTCTGAAATACCCCTCGGACCCCTCGGTGCGAGTCTGGAATATGCCGCCTCTACAGGTTTTGAAGTGACATCACCCCGCAGGCGTGTGCGCCTATATCGCAACAACGATTGGACCCGCCTTTGAAACGTGTAATAGAGACGGAAAATAAGACGCAACCCTTTACGCACAATCAAAACGGTGCCTTGCTGTCTGTGTGTGTGTGTGTGTGGCAAAGAACAGCGTGGATCCAAGAGATGGTGTGTGTATCCGTGCACAGTACGCACATATTTCACTCTACTCCACGCATTCATAAGTCTTTCTCTTGCTTGTAAGCATCATCCACACGTGCATGCACACACATCATGGCTGGCATGGGTAACTGGCCTATTATAAGGCAGTGATGCAGCTCGGCCACTATCCCAGGCCTCGCTGACAGAAGTCTAATGTATAGGGCCTCGTGCTCTCTGCGCCGGGATTCAATTAGGGTGCCTAGACAGTAGGGTCTGGAATGGGATGGAGGAGTTAGGGCCCTGTCACATGGGCCCAGTGGGGCGGCGAGCCTCCACTCTGTCTGCCTAATACTGGTGTCACAGCCGCAGGGAGAAGCACAGCGCCTATAGGGCTCCCACTGACTCAACGAACTCACTTTATTTGTTTTGTTGATTTTGTCTCTTTCACCTCGCAAGACTTTTATTTAAAAACAGCATTTTGTCAGCCACGGGTTGCAGATGTATGCTCTTTGCCTGAAGTTCACTTTCTAACCTATACGGGAGGAGATGGCTTTGTGTAAAGAGTAGTGTCATGCTTTGAATTGCCGTAAACGGGGTCCTGCGGAGGACAATTCATGCTTGAATCTGGATAAACTGGGGAAGAATTTTCAACCTGCAATTTGCCGCACTTCACGTGGAGCCCACTTTCAGCTCCTATTCGCCATTTTCAGAATAGTCCTCTTTTGTGCCCACTCCAAACATCACGCAAGTCTCCTTTAACCTCCCTCTGATTGGTGCAGCTGCTGAACGCCGTATCTTTATTCCAGCCGCCGTCCTTCCCATGTGAGGCCGTGTCTGCGAGCCAAGCCAAACAACTTTCCCGACATGGAAGCCAGACCGGAGCGTAATCAGGGTTAGAACCTCAGAAGCACACGCCCGCTTCAAAACACTCAACGTGAGCAGAGAAACAGTAACCAGGTAGAGCTATTCCTCGCACTGTCCTCACCGCCCGCCGCCGAGGCCTCAGCGGGACGGTGGCCCGACCAGCCGTGACTCAGCATGGGATAATCAATCTGGAGCCGCGGGCCGGGATTAAGGCGGGACGAGTATAGCGCAGGGATGTGGGCTGTGGGCGAGCAACGTGACAGGGATTCTGGGGCGGAGGGGGTTCTCCCGCCATCAGCAGACCCAGCGGGAGAAGGGACAATCACCGACCCAGCACGGGCCCAAAACTGGCCCCCAAACTCAGCCATAATCAGCCATTATTGAGCGCAATCACGAAGACGGAGGACCATCAGAAAGAGAGAAATAAAAAGACACAGCAGTTGGACAGAAACAGTTTTGGGGTGAAAGGATGAGAAGCTACTGAGTGAGCTGCAAGCTCCCGGTACTTGAAATCAGCGCAGGACAGAAAGTGAAAGTTGGAAGTTATTTTACAATCAACACAGATGGGCGTTCACAAACAAGAACAATGTCTCCAGTGTATGAAAACCCAAAGTGTTCAGATAAATTGGCAAAACGTGGTTGCCGTTGTTTGGCTTGATAGAGGCAAAGGGGCATGTGATTGGCAGAAAGACATGATGAAATAAAAAAAAATGATACAATGGCAACTTCAAACCAAATGTTAGTTTTCCTGGATCGTCATCACAAGCCTTTTTTTCTTTAAGTGTACCTGATTGCATTGCTCTTCACAGATGGTTGCGCCCAACACCAGCGCTTTTGTTTCGATAACTAAACGTACAATTACAAGTCCCATTACCGTCCTCTTGAAAAGAGCGTGGACGCACAAAAGAGATCACAGACAGTCGCTCGTCGCTTGTCACGGAAACACAATGAAGTGTTTAGTAGTTTTACCGACGAGATGGAGAGGTATGGTGTTTCTATCTCAGGGGTGACCAGGTGGGGGGGGGTCAATTCAAATCACACTTTAATTCAACAGAAAATAACAGCCATTGTCAACACGCCGGTATCAATCAGGGGCTGAATGGATACGTAACATCTCTCTTTTTACTTGTCTTTACATGATTGCGAGTCAGCAGCATAAAACAAGGTAAAGAGGCTCCATAGGTGGACAGGTGGTGGGGTCCATCGCCTCACAATCCGCCCTTGGCTGTCCTATTTGTTTGTCTATTCTTTCAACTTCGGCTGCAGACTGAATAACTTGGAGGACATATCAAAACACCTGTAGGATTCAGTCCACTTTGGGAAACACTGCGGCGCTGTGAGCTGAGATATAATTGACCCGCCGGTCTGAGATCAGTTATGGAGGAAGGGCGGTTCTGTTGTGCTGGACTTTATCGTCGAGCTCAGTGAAGCATCTGTGGCTTCTGTGAGCCTCACATGAAAGACGTATTTGAGTCTATGAATGTTGTTGGGGGGGGGAACACCCAGAAATGTGCTCAATTAAATAAACAGGAACGATGAGAGCGAACGGATCGGAGTAGCCGGGGTCACCGCTCTCCAAAAGCAGATAAGACCTTTAGAAAGGATGTTTTGTGCATCTGTCAATCTGTAGATATGACCTATTGTGAGCTCTTTATCTGTGAGTGTGTTTGGACTCCACATCCAGCAGCAGGAAGTCCTGTTATCCTCTTCAACAGCAAACTCAGGTTTTATTTTTGTCCTTCCTGGTAAATTCGTGGATTTTATGCTACCACAGAAATGGATTATTATTCTGTCTGTATTCACTGCAGCATGTTCTACTCTGACATATTTTCACTTTCTGCCAAGATCTGTGGATGCTGAGGATTCAACGACTACACAGCTCAAGCTTTTAGTCAGTTGAGGGTTTGTTTAGTTTATCTCTGACATCAACATGTACCTTTTATTAAGTTGAACGTATTTAAAGAAATGTCCAAGTTTTTTGCTGAGTTTCAGGCTGATTTGATTCCTGAAACATCACTCGCTGGAACCCCCGGAAATGAAAGTGATTAGGACGAAGAGAGATGAAGGATAACTGCTGAAAGCGAGCCCTTGCATGAGATTTATGAGTTATGACAGGTTCTGAATATGTGCAATTTGGCGGAAAAACAATTGCGATCTGAATTGCTATCAGTCAAACCAAATGATAAATTGAATGACTCAGTTCATCCTGCCGTTATGCATTTCAGAAACCTCTTAGAAAGTCTCCAAATGTCAGAAGCATCCCTTGATACAATGTCCCTTTTGTTTGACTTTTATGTGTATTTTCTTCCACATAAATATCATCTTGGAACAAGAATCTCTGCTTCTGTTTCCAGCGCTTTTGTTGTCGTATATACCATCACCCGTGCTGCCTCTCAGTGAAGTACATCCGTGGACAATGGCTCTGTCTGACAGCAGAGATAAGGCTCCTTCGGGTTGCTTTTGTGTCAGTGTGCATCCCTTTCACCAGCACTTCCCTGGCTGTGTTCTCACATGGGGGGGGGGGTACGAGATATCCAACCGCTCCATCTGGACAAAGACGTGAGTAGAGACAGGGCTACAATCCCCTTGAAGGAAATACTCTGCGAACCAAAATATTCTTTTACTGCATTATTGAAATAAATAATAATTCCTCTCTGTCGGCCATCCCCACGCTGTTCTGCCACAATCTCTTTCAATCCCACTGTGTGTTCTCTGTATTCTTTGCTGTTTGTCGTAAAGTGCTTTGTGTTGGGAGACTTTTTCTCATGTTTGCACCTACGGTGGCTCTGAGTGGTCAAACAACTCTGACGGACTGCATATACTATACTGTACAAACTATTTCTTCTTTTCAACTGTTAGTTCTGGTTTTGAAGCCTCTTCCAGGAACACGGTGTTTAATGCGAGGCTCTTTCGGCGCCCTCGCACCTTTTCTTTCCCCTCCTTTGCGATTCTTTTTACATGCTCTTCTAACAATGCTGGACCTCCACTTTCTGTCTCGGGTCGGTGGACGTCCTTGAGACCCATTTCTGCAAGACAACCAGTTAGCAACACACACACACACACAGACACACTCGCGCGCAGACGGCCGCGAGAGGACAGGACCACACACCTCATCCTCGCTCATTATTAATGAAGGGTGAGAAATGCGATGGGAATGAAAAGAAAACAGATGGAGCGGGTGGTCCAGGCTGCGGTGAGCACGCTGACTAATGTGTTGCTGTTCCCATGCTGAGATATGAGTTTGGTCAACCTGCTTCGAAAAATGCATGAATTGGTGGTTGTGAATAAAGGAAATCTCCCACAGAGCCCGGCTCTCGCAGCTCTGCTTCTCCTCAGCACCGAAATATATTATTTTATAGGTCAACACAAGTTATTATCTAATGTATTAAATTCAAAATAAAACATTTTACTGTTGTAAAAATGGGTTCACTACTCCAATTAACACCATACCACCGTGGCCATCTGCAGATTTGGGTTAAAAAAAAAACAGTTCCACATTACAAAAAGCGGGGTCCCAGGCCTCCAGGCTCCGGGACAGAAGCTCCTCTGGCAGGAGCCTGGACCACTAAGCAGGGGTCCCTCTCGCTGCAGGGGAGACGTTGTGGGGAGCTAAGGCAGAGCTTGCCCTGCCTGCCTTACGATTCCCTCCACGTTCCTCTGATTCCCAGCCACTCGCAGGTCAATAGCGGCCTTTGAGCAAAGCAGAGGCCCCTATTGTGACTGCATTCGCCAAGGCTGAGCTATACGGCGGACCCTCGGTGCAGCTAAACCATGACAGATTCATCCTGGCCTGCTTCTCCCATTAGTCAGCCACCACGGGTGAAAACGCAGACCTAAGGTCCCCTAATGGGAATTTAATGCACTTCAATGTACCTGCAGCCAAATAGAAAGAAAACGGCTGCTGTTTTTCCCTCCACCGATGATGACTCACAGCGGATATTAGATCTCCACGGTCGGCGAGGCTGACGTGTATCATAAGCAGAGTCTCTTCGTGTGCAGAAGCGGCTCCAAATTGGAATCGGGGCATTTGGGTGCACTTGTGTGCCGCCGTTGGGTATATGGCTTAGTGAAGGGATCGTTTCTTTTACTGGGGAGGATATTGTGTGCTTATCACGGAGTGGTAGGTGTGTGTGTGAGTGTGTGTGCATGCTTACCTCTACCTTATGTGTGCTCGTTTACAAGCATGTCCCCAGTTGTGCACGTATGTCCTCTGTTGGTCAGAAAAACAAGTATGGTTACATACTCGTTGGTTATCTGAAGAGGAGATAAAGTTGGAATGTGTTGCAGATGTTTTTTCCCATAAACTACATTTACAGAAAATTCGAGCAATTCCAGCATAAAAACTCTCCCACTGAAGCATTCAGCATCTGAATTATGAATATGGGTAAATGCATGGTCCCACACAGCCCACAGTGTGTCTACTGTGTAGCATTTGCTTTTACTTTCCAAATGAAGTGGGGTGTTTTTTCTGCCTGGCTGAAGCCTTAATTGATTGAATTACTCGCTCAATTTGACTTTCCAAACCAAACTTCCCTTGAAGAATCCTCCGTCTTAGTTATATTATGTAAATGGGGTCCGTGTCCGGGTTTAAGCGCGGAGGCAAAAGTAAACACTGTTTGTAATGCTAAATGCTTTGCTGAGTGGAGAAAGCGTTTCATCGCACTTCTTCCCACCGGACACCGAATGCTCAAGCGTGTCACAACAGGTCAGCAAAAGTAGCACCATATTGTTCCAAGTCTCTCATTTGGTCTGGTGTTGTTGTTGGTTGCATTTACCTGCTTGCGGAGTTCCTCGTATGGTGGAGCTCCCCCCCCCCCACCCCTGCTTTATCAGCACTTTCACTAACTGTCTGCTGTTAGGATTCTCCGTCTGTGATTTCAGCCGTGCAGTCAGCCAACAACCCTGACTCTCCAGCTCGGCAGGAGAGCAAAGTGCTAGGCCTGGCTAGCTGGTCGCCGTAACCCTGTGAACTGTCCTGCGGACACATGGGGGCGGGGGGGGGGACGAGTATAAAACTTGACAGTATCGACAGGTCCCCGGGATGGCCCCGGTCCTCGTCTGCCCCCTCCGAGCTGCTGGGATTCGTAATGGCCCTGTGCCGCTTCTGTCCGATGTGTATCGAGCGCTTGCGACACATAAAGCTGTCGTGACGTGATGACAAATAACCGCTGTCAGCCCACATCTGCACTTCAGAAGATTTAAGCGTGGATGGAGGAGAGATGGACCAGAGAGGAGAGGAGGAGAGGAAGCGAGGGGGGGCAAAGGGCAGTCCGCATGGCAACGCAGCATGATTCATGCACCTGCAACAGGACTCAGGCTTTTTTTTTTTTTTTCAAATTCTGTTACTTTGGCTTCGCCGCTCGTCTGCTGACTAACACCAGACGAGTGATTCAAGCTCCTGTACAGCACGTCCACTTCATAGAAACGTTGGCCTTTCCTGCTGTCGACATCGGTGTTGGGTAGATCCTGGAGACAATTTTTTCCATTTTCATCTTTTATCTCGCTGGTAAAAGAAATAGACAGGAGATATTATCAGTAGATAGATTGGTAGATGGATGGATGGATGTAGGGGGACATATCAGGTGGATGGATGCTGATATGGACGTATACATAGAAAGATTACACAAACAAAAAGCATTACAACATATAACTTTAAAAGTTGTCTCTAATATCTCCCGCCCCACTTTGACGTTGTCTCACAGAAGACGTGCCGGATCCGCGTGATGTCACTGTGGCTGAGCAGACAAACAAGTGACATCTCCAGAAAATTACACACAATTAACTTTAATAACAAGTGAACGCGCTGTCGACAAAATGTGTTTGACAGGTAATCTCATGAGGGAGGCAGTGCAACAATGACTGCTCAGCTCCAAACCTGCGAGTCGTGCATTTAGTTAAACACTAAAGCGAGTAAACAGTTTCTCAGCGGCTGTGCATCAAGTTTAAAACAGCCTTTGATTCAGTCTTTCTCTGTGATGCTTTCGGGCTGACGGGCTAATGTGATTTTGAGTGATGGGTCTCGCGCAGCGTGTCTTCTAACTCGCAGAGGGAATTCAGGTAGTTCTCCCTGTTAAACCGGCAGTTAGCCTAAGTGTCTGAGCGGGCTTCCCTGCGGCGAGGCAAAAAACTTCAGCTCCGCGGGGGGGGAGGAGGAGGAGGAGGCGATTAAAACCGTGTGCTGCCTCTCTATCACGTCGTCAGTCTTTTGAGATGGTGGGGGGGGGAGTTTGTGTGACCTGAAATGTGAGTTCTCAGGAATCCACGGGAGGGGATTTCACTTATAAATCCGTAGGTCAAAGGTCAAGACCGCTGTGACCTGCCACAACACGTTTTTTTGGCCATAACTCAAGAATTCAAATGGTCTCGTCTCACTTCAGAAGCCGAGCTGTTCAAGGCTAATTCAGGGCTGCTAGTTGCATGGGGACCTATACTGCCTTCACCGTACTGAGATTTGAGTGCTTTTGAGTGTTCCGGTGTCTCTACTGGTTAGCATATTGATACGCCAGCTTTGATGAGAAGTTTTTTATTGTTAAATGTTTGTTTTTTTCACTGCGAATGTTGGTCACGAATGGTCGACTTGGTTTGTTCCTGACCAATTTGGTTTCGTGCCGTCTTTTATCTCGCCAGCTCTAAACTCTGGTCGGCAGGTCGGCTTCAAACCAGGTTTGTGGAGCCGCCTCAGCCCCCCCCCCCCCCCCCCTCTGTAACCTCCCTCCCCTTCTTGTTTCTGCCTGTGGACAATTTATCCTCCACATCTCTGCGTGGTTTCTGGATTTCACCTCTCTCTTTGTTCACCTCCAGTGGCTTTATGACCTGGCTTTGTGTGTGTGTTTTTGGTCGTTGTTTGGACCAGAGGGAGTCCGCCCAACACAACAGAATCTTAATTTCTCCCCGAGCTTTTTTTTTTCTTTCTGTAAGAGCTTATCCATGCCTCCCTCTACGCCGGAGATCTTTCCTGGGGTGCTGAGTGAGCAAGGGGAAAAAAGGATGAAGGACGGGTGGCATGGTGATGGTGGTGGGTAGGATGGGTGTTGTTGGGGAGGCGGGGGTCTCGGGCTCTGCACAATCAGAGCGGTGGCTGGTTTTAATGAGAAACCTGTTTGTTAAAACCACTCAGGGAGGCTGTGCAAGTGCTTAGCATTTGCTCTCTAATTAGGAAAGCTAAACAGTCCCTATTGCCGAGGATCAACCATTCGGGGGGAGAGGAGTGCACGGGGTGCAGGTTGCTGGGCCAAACACTGGAGGAAGCAGGGAAAAGAAAGAAACAATGTAACGTGGAGGTATTGTCATCGCAAACAATAGGCTCGAATTTGTTTGCAAGACGAGAATCGATTGAAACAGCCATAGCGATGATAAAGAAACCAAATCAACCAGCGTGTCAGCAGGTACCACAGTATGTGAAGGTGAGCTCATCGAGCATGGCCAAGTCATTGCAAGGAGTCCACCTAGTGGTCTTTAACAGAACTGCAGCAAAACATCACTTTTTTCTGAATAGCAGTTGAAAACTGTGAAGGGGTTGATCATCATTACATGCCATTTACAAACCAGTGTGGTCACAACCACCTGCTGCTATCAAGAGGAGGCTGCGTGTGTGTGTGTGTGTGTGTGTGGGGGGAGACGTGTCCAAAGCCCGAGTGCAGCACAGGGATGTTGACAGGGGGGAAACAACACCATTCTTTCACGGCTCCTTCTCTCCACACAATAAGTGGCTCCCTGATTACCCAGATCCCTCTCACACAGGCTGCCGTTAAAGTGCAAGAAGAGACGAGCACTTTTAAGATTAAGACCCTGATCAAATTTTTATAACTCAATTTCGGGGAGAGAGGGATGTAAGTGTGTTTGTGTGCGTGTTGCCCGTAATCAGCTTTCTTTGTCTGCATCCAGTCATTGATGACGCAGCGTTCATGTTTTCAAATAGTTGCACCGATTCAATTTCAGCCATATACCTCACGGTCTCGTGACAACGACCGTATTCTTCATGACAGTTGAGCGAACTCACTCTGCTGAGTAAAGCCGGGAGATCTGGAGAATTCCCAGCAAGTGGACCTTTTGCTTGGAATTGTCCAAATATTGCTTATTGCCTCTTTAAAGGGGAACACCGCCTCAAACCCAATGTGTTATTTCCCCGGCCTAGGAAAGTCAAATGGTGTAGTTTTACTCACTGAATATGGAGATAATAAGTGTTTTCTAACATATAATGATGTAATAAAAACCTTAAATATGTTACAGTACATGAACGCAATGTGTTTTAAACCACAATGACCATGCCGGCTGTTTCATCCTCACAGTGTAGCCTTCAGATCACAGACGAGCACAACTCAGCGTTTGCTTGTCATGTTCTCGATGAGCTGAGGATGTTTTGGTGTAAATCTTTCACACCGTTACGTGCTCCCTTCTCTATTTCGTCTCCATTACCTTCACTCATCCTCCTTGTTTCCGTCTTTCCCCCTCTCCTTCTGCTGAGTCTCGCATGCTTCAGGTTAAATCTACATGTCTGTCACCTTTCTTTCCTTCCTCTCGCAGACAGTTGACTGCATGGCGACTCCAGACTGCGAGTATTTTTAGCGCCCGTCACAGATGGGGCCATGGCAACATGACAGAGACCAGAATGTTCTTTATCTCAGCTGTCAGTTCCCCGGAAACCAAAATGGATCTCGTCCACTAGGGGGTGGAGGGAAGGTCCCTCCCCTCCCCTCAAAATTAGGTTTTAATTGTGTCTTTTGGCACGGCTGAATAACTGTTGAGGGTGCAAATGGAAAGTGGCGAAAGGAAAGGCTCACAGTTGCTGTGTCAGCTCCTCTGCCGGAGCTGTGTCCAAACCTATGATCAAGCTGAGGAGCAATTGCAGGCCATTGCCTCGGCGGCAAAAAAATTTTTATCTCAAAAACAAGGCCCCCTGAAAGGAATGAGCACAGCAGATATCAGTACATATTACCAGGTCGTAAAAAAAAAAGATACATTTTCTAGCATACCACATTTTCCAGCGGGAAAAAGACCCAGTTTGCTGATATCCAATGATGATGTGTGGAGAAATAACAGCTTTGTCCGGGGCTGTGACCGACCCAGGCTTTAGTCATGGCCTAAAGCAAGTCTGTGCACCGCCACGTTCAAGATACCCCCTGGTAAAACACTGCACAGTTGAGAGTATCCATTTGATTCCCTCACAACCGCCAAACAAAATGTAGAAAAATACGCTGCAGGCTACGACTGGGGGGGGGGTCAAGTGGTCGGCTTTGTGCATCACAGTTTGGAATCTGCAGAGAGTCTCCTCTGGCAGCATCCGCACACTGGAGCAGCAAACCGGCTGTCCAGGAGGGGTGGGCGGAAGACAGGAGGGGGAAGCTGACAGAGAGGAGGGAGAGGGGGAGGCAGAGCGGGGAGAGTCTGTGGGGCAAAGAAGTCAGAAATGAGCCCAAGTTGGGTTTGTCAGGTTGTGTTCAAGCCACAACAATAGCTTGTAGTTTTCTCATTTGTGTTCTTACGAGACAAAAAATCAAGTGAAAAATGTACGATTTGAAAGGAAGATGTCTGGGCGTGGCTATCGTCCTGCGCTTGGAACAAATGATGATCAATGTTTCTTCTAATTAATGAGATGTTTTTCCCCATGATCTGGTTTGATCAGTGGGAACGAGTTGCAGGTCAATAATGTGTCTTTAAACAAGAAGCTCTAATCAAGCCTGAAGGTCTCCGTCTGCATCTTGCTGCATTCTGAGCCTCATTTCCATTCCCCGACCCTCAAGGCAAGGTAAAACAGTCCCGAGGTGTGCAGTTTGAGGAAAGGCTCCATACTTTGTGCCGCATCACTATAGCCTTCACCCGCAGCTTGGTCAATTGATATGGAAATGACGGGCCAGGTTCTTCGAACTGAAGGGAAATAATGGAGCACAGACACAAAAGAGTGACAGTGATGACTGTAGCACATCTGGGGTTGTCAGCTTCATTGGCACTTTTCATAAGACAAGGTTACTCAATTATTCATCTCGATGGGGAGCAAAAGAAATCCTGCACAGAAGCAAAGCAACTCAATATTGTCTTGCATGATAATAAGATGAGTGTCCGAGGTTTAGAACATTTGGAGCAGACAAAAATTATCATCAAAAAACATTTTTAAATAGGCTGTGAAGAAAAGAGATTCATATTGTTTCTCCGGCTTTCATCCAGTGAGTCACTGAGGATTAACGCCTGTACTCTTGTGGGAACCTATTGAAGTGAGACTAACATATTCGGTCCGCGGCAAAGCTTAATTAGGACTGTGTTTTGATGATTTTTTTTAGTCAGTCCGGAGCAGAAAGCCATCTACAACCAGAGATGAAACATGGGAAGAGGGGGAAGCGGTTGAGTCGCATGAACAAAGAGAGGGAGCAGTAATCACGAACCCTTCAGAGGACGGCTCCCATTCGCTCTTTCTCGAAGGCGCCACGTCTTGCCGCCAATACAATGTTCGTCTTTTCCTCCATTGTGCCTTTCACAGCCCTGAACATTCAAAAAGGGGGGGTAGATTGGCACTGTGCAGCTTCCATCCCTGCAGCGAGGGAGAATGTGGAACACCAGCAAAGTGAGACTCGGTCAGTATAAGCAGCCCCACGTTCTCCTTGACTACCGTAATTGTCATCGCCATCCACAGGAATTACATGTTCGGGCTTTAGCAGGTATGGCGTTTCCATGGCTCCCGGCGTATGTAAACTCCCGCCCCTTTTGATCGTGGATTTAAGCTTGTGCATTTGTTTGGAAGTCATTAGAATGGCATTAGTTGTCATAACATCCACACATCATGCGCCAGAACATATCTGTACAAAAAGCATGTTGCATTCATCAGTTACAGGAAACATCAGTTCTCCATTTAGGCCCAAAGGCTCAACTGTGTTAACAGCATGAATCCAATGTACCTCTGGGTTCATAATAACGCCGCCATAGCTTAATCTATATGGACATATGTGTGTGTTGCAGCAGTACATGCATGTGTAAAGCGTTGGTTGTTGGGTTAACCGTGGCCACAGTGGAAATAGCCTGAAAAATTGTATTACAGCTATACAAGAAGGCCTTTGTGCTTTTCCTTCATGCTTATCCTCCAAATAATTATACTGGCTTTGTGTATCTCTGACACTCTGCAAAATATGGTTTTACATTCAAAATATATAAATAAACGAACATGTTATGCAGCAGTCAGACCATGTGAGCAGAGTGTTATGGTCTGACTAGCTTTTAGAATATTTTATTACATTTTTTTATTACACATATTCCCTCACTATAGCCCAATATTCGTTATAGGGGGCTCCTTTCTATATTTCCAGAGATAGAGACAATTCTTTCATCCAATTAATGAACTTTGTTTTGCTGGTGTTCTTCCAAGAGAGTGAGATAACTGTACTTGCAAGCAGTAAACACGGATCTAACGCAGCAATATCTTTTTTTGGGCTCATGGCGTTAATCAGGGTGTTAACCCATATCAATTAAGATGGATGGACAGATGGATACTTTATTAATCCCGTAAGGGGACATTTTTCGCTACAGCAGCAATCATGGTACAGGTAAATAAAATAACAGAGTAATAATATTAAATATCAAATGCACAATATTTACAAAAAGAATAACAGTAAAAATATTAGATATAAAAATGTATTGATTCCGAGTACTTTGTTTTACCCATTTCAGTCCGGTGGTTGATATATTTTAATTTTTATTCCATTTTTGTCCACTACCATAGCAAATAATGCCTTTTTGGGGGGCACTGTAGTAATACCGCCGCAGCAGCAGGTGGCAGTAGCGAGCAGGCTAGCGCCACTACCGCCCTGAGGAAAATATAACGACGAGGAAGATTTAGCATCAACAGTGCGAGACTAGCAGAGGTAACGTTTCCCCATCATTATTTGACCTGTACGGTTCCATCGTAATTCTTGACTTTGAATAGCATTAAATTATTTCCAAATGTGTACTGTTTTGTATGACGCTATTGCGACACTAGCTGCTCAGGTAAATGCTAGCTAGCCGTTAGCATTAGCGGTTTTAGCTAGGCGAGCTAGCAGCTGCAGCGAGCTAAGCTGTCATTATTTTATGCGTATGTGGGTGTATGTACGCTGAATGAGAGGCTTAGCGCGTTATGTGGCTTCATAATCCGTTATAAAGAACCAATAGCGCACTATTTTTAGCTTTTTGCATCAATTACGCTCGCGTCTTCGTGTCCGCTGCGCCTCACATTGCCTCATCTCTTGGCAGATTTTGTTTTTTCTGGCCCAGATATTTAGCAGCCAGTGACAAAGCTTTTGAAAATGGACACAAGAGCGTGGAGGAATCCGTATCATGACTACGATGGCAACCCTGCGTCCACACAGGCGCTGTTTGACTGCCAGGGAAAGGTAATGCACACATATATATATATATATACATATATATATAATGTATTTTGCACGTGATTCGTGTAACGGTGACCCTCGCAATTTAACGGTTTTTATTGTCTCTGTTCCTCCAGCTCACAGCAGAGTTCGCCCAACGGCTGAGCAGCAAGATCAGCGAGCTTCTAGCTGTCATGGAGAACGGCCTGAAGTCCGCCGACGCGAGAGATTGCACCACTTACACCGGCTGGGCAGGTGAAGATGATGATGATGATGATGACACCGTTACACACACAAGAGCACACTCGAGTGACGTCATAGGGGCCCCGCGCTCTGTGATCACGTGACTGACCCAGAGGTCACGCGTGGTTGGGGATGCTCAATACTGCACACTTTTTTTATGCCTTTTTCATGTTTGTGCTGTACTTTAAAAAAAATGTTTTGATGCTTACATTTGCCTTCACAAATTATGATTCATTTTACAAATTAAGGGGCGTACTCAACATTATAAAACAAGGATTTAATGAGGCATCTGAAACATATCCCATCTGGTTTAAAGCGTACTGCTTCAACAGTGTTTATACGCATTTTGTGATTTTTTTTTTTTTTTTCTATTTCAATATTTCGTTTATGATACTAGACCACCAATAAATCCAGAAAATATTCATATTTACAGAGCGACCAGAGATGAATCCACAGTCAAAATACTTAAATTTCTGGTTAATCTACTCATTGTTTCAGCTCTATTAGATTTCATAAATTCACAGTATTAGCTCCAGTTTAAAACAGGAAACAGTTCTGGTTTGCGTTCAAAGTCGACAGCAACAACATGTGCGGTGTGTGTGTGTGTGTCTGTCCACAGGCATTGCTCTGCTCTACCTGCACCTCCACAACGTGTTCAGGGACGACTCCTTGCTCCAGAGAGCTCTGGAGTACGTCAACCGCAGCCTGAAGTGTTTGACCCGGCGCCACGACGTCACCTTCCTGTGCGGGGACGCGGGGCCCCTGGCCGTAGCCGCTGTGGTCTACCATCGCCTGCAGAGGGTGCAAGAGACCGACGAGTGCATCAACAGGTCAGTCTAGAATGCGTTTATCAGCCTGGTCTAGATTGTCACATATATCATATATACTTTGTTAATTCTCGCTGTTTATGTTCCGTATTACAGGCTGATGGTTAAGTGATCCGGGTCAAAACTGTGTGTGACATTCAAGAACGATTTCAAGCAGTTACCTCTGCTTAATATGAACATATATGAAATAAGGTTTACCTATTAAATATTTAACGTAACGTTTGTTGCACCAGTGTTTTGCAGTCTAGAGAAATGCGCTCGCGTGTCGCTGCAACCGTGTTTGGGAACATGCTGCTTAAACTAAATGCTTGTGATTGGCCAGACTGTTTATCTGTGGCCACTTTGATTGGACGAACCGGAGCATTACTCCAGTCACAATGGGTGAATATCGCTCCCGATCCTGTTAAATTAACTGGCAAAGGTAGGATGGTTTTATTATCAATCGCACACAGTTACAGGTCATCGTGGGTAGTTCATTGTACGGTTACAATAGTGGGTCGTGACAGGCGGCCGGCCAGATTCACGAGCTCTGTGTGTCCTCTGCTACTCCCCCAGACTGCTGCAGTTTCACCAGAACGTGGTGAAAGGTGCCGGCGGGCTGCCCGATGAGCTGCTTTACGGGCGGATGGGTTTCCTCTACTCCCTCGTCTTCGTCAACCAGCAGCTGGGGCAGGACAGGATCCCACTGCAGTACATCCAGCAGGTAGGAAGGAAGGAGAAATCACACTTCTATGCGCCGCGTTGGAAGGACTTTTTACATCCAGGACAGGCTGACTCATCGCCTACATGCAAAGATCTTCTGCAGTAACGATAGAATAAGAGGAAATTGACCCCTAATTGGACAAATGGTTGGGAACAACTAAAGACAAAGAGGGAAAAATTGAATATGGAACAAACTAAAATAACGCTGCTTCCCTCCTCAGATCAGCGAGTCCGTGCTGGTGTCAGGCGAGCACCTCAGCAGGAAGTTCAGGGTCCAGAACCACAGCCCACTGATGTACGAGTGGTACCAGGAGCAGTACGTCGGCGCCGCCCACGGCCTGGCCGGCATCTACTACTACCTCATGCAGGTACGACAGGCCTCCTGTGTCCAGTTTGTGGGGCAATTTTACACACGAAGTAATTCGATCTACCCGTTACTTCTCCATCCTGTGTAAACGCGGTCTGGTCTCTCTCACAGCCGGGCTTCGTCTGCGTGGAGGAGTACGTTCACAGGCTGGTAAAGCCCAGCGTCGACCACGTCTGCCGCCTCAAGTTCCCCACGGGAAACTACCCTCCCTGTATCGGGGACGACCGGGACCTGCTGGTGCACTGGTGCCACGGATCCCCAGGGGTGGTGTACATGCTCCTGCAGGCATACAGGGTAAACACTCAGGGAGGAATGAGTAATGTTTCCATTTGTATGCCATTTGGAGAATAAGAAGACAGCCATTGGGCCATCAAAAAATCTCTCGTTTTAATTTCCCTTTCTTCCCTCTCTCCCTCGTCGCAGGCCTTCGGAGTGCCCCAGTACCTGGAGGACGCCCTGCAGTGTGGAGAGGTGGTGTGGCACTGCGGCCTGCTGAAGAAGGGATACGGCCTGTGTCACGGTGCGGCGGGCAACGCCTACACCTTCCTGGCCCTCTACCGGCTAACACAGGACCCCAAGCACCTTTACAGAGCCTGCATGGTGAGAGCACAGGGGGGGGGCGGGACACACGTCATCATGGGATCAGTATACATCGTTCACAGGCAGCAGCCTTTCGAGTGATCAAACAACAATACTATCCTGGTCTCGTGGTTTAAAAGATGCAAGATGAGGGGTCTGCCAGTGAGCGCTCTTTGGATGCGCTCCAGGTGGCACGAGTCCCCATGTGTGTGTGTGTGCCACCATTAGCATGAATCTGTTCAGAGGATGGAAATGAGGCTCCGCCCCCGTGCATCCGACTGACATTGTGGTCGCAACCCGATACCTTGAGCGCAGACGCCGGGATTTCACCGCTTTTAGCCGTTGACGGTTCAGCTGCAGTTCACTATTGTGGTAGAATGGGAATGTTATGGTGACACCGCCTCTCTCTTTCTCTCTCTCTCCAGTTTGCAGACTGGTGCATGAACTACGGCAAACATGGATGCCGAACACCAGACACTCCCTTCTCACTTTTTGAAGGTAAAATTTAAGTTTGTGCGAGGAACGTTTAACCGGTCAAATCGACACCAAATGAATGTATATGTAGTAGGAAAGCGGATAAAACAACAACTTCCCTGCATTATTGACCGTTTGCATCAAAAAGGAAGCTAAACCGGTATAAATGTTATGTTTTGATGGCTATAGCGTCGTGTTGCGTCTCTGTTACTGAAGCTGTGAACTCACCGCGTCACTTCCTGTTTGCAGGCATGGCGGGCACCATCTACTTCTTGGCTGACATCCTGCAGCCAATGAAAGCCAGGTTCCCGGCCTTTGAGGTGTAAAGGTTTCCTCCACAGGTAGTCGCCCCCTCCCCCCCCCCCCCCCCCTCCCGCCCTGCCCCGCCCCCCACTCCACACTGTGGGAAAATATAACAAGGAGAAGACCCACACTTTTGCTCTCTGTCACACTCATGCATGAAAGCACCACATTCACAACAATCGACATTGTGCCATGTTTTTTCCTGCTCTACTCTACCGGGAACTTTACATGTTATTAACGGGATTTATCCTATACTCGCATCTCAACTACATAATTGTCTCAAAAAAAAAAATGTCAAAGGTGAGAGCTTGCCTCGGTTTTTCGTTCCTCTTTTGTGTATAAAATAATTAAATTCTGTGGCTGTTGCTCAGATTGTGATTTCTTTTGAAGGTTTCAGCAAAAAGGAAGGAAACTAGTTTTCTGGCTGTCTAAAAAAAAAAAAAAAAAAAAACATAAATAAAACAACAAAACATCCCAAAATATGGTGTTTAGCTAACACTCAGCAACTGTATATTTGCTAATCTGTGAGCTTGATATGTTGAAGGAAATGGATTGCTTTAGTTTGTTTTTGGTTTTCTTTTTCAGAGTCAACAGCAAAGCTAGTAACAACGCACTAAATATAATGCAGTCCAAGCTGTGCCATGTGTTAAGGGATTAAACCCCAGAGTGTAAACTGTTGCCTGTCCTTTGCACTGTCTGAGCAATAAACCATGTGTCTTTTTACAGCTGTCGTCCTCTCGTGCATTTCACTACTTCTTGCTCTTGTTTTGATGCGATCGTGCAGCAGCAGGGAAGCGCCACAGGGGGGCAGCGGCGAGTCCGCCACTTGTGAATCATTAATGTTTTGACCTCCTCCGCCTGGCGAATGAACCACACTCGCCTCTGAATCTGCTCCGACTCAATAAGTAAAGAGTTAAACCCCCCCGAGATAACACAGAGGTGAAGGAGACAAACTTCTCTCTCACCGTCAGCAGCTTTAAGGCGTGCAGCTTGCAGAAGAAGCCACATATCACGGTGTCCCTCCCTTTGTGTGCTACTTGGCTCAGCCGGTCTGGTCTCTTATCCAAATAAGGCTCACGAAACCCAAGCGACGACACAATGCCACCGCTCTTTTTCTTTTTAAGCCCCCCCCCAACCCATGTCCGAGCTTCTGTACACCAGCAGGGGTCTCACAGGGGAGGGAGGGAGGGGGCGAGTACTAGGGAGTCTCAAGATGCGTTCATTTTCAGAAACCGAGCACCTCCGGCAGGAACTGGGAGTAAAAATAGAGCTCATCTGTCCAAAGGGGGCGTGGGGGCCTGGACAGGTTCCTGCTGTTCTTCAGCTGCACGACTTAATGCAGTTAGTGGATCATCCAAATCCTCTTTGTGTCTTGAACAAACAAAAGAAGCTGCTGGAAATCAAACACAGTCCTCCATTCATTACTGTGCTATGTCTATTAATATTAGTACTAGTATTTTTACGGGTTTTAAATGAGCTTATTAATAATAAAAAGAAACCTAATGAATGTACAGTGTTCATCAGAGGTCTGTGTGGGTGGGACGCGCTGCGTCTCGGTGTAGTCTAGCTTTGAATGGGTCAGCGTATGAATCTGTGCCCCGTTTTGTGCTAAAAAACAAATGTATTTGCAGTTTCATCAAATATTCTGAGAACATCAAGAAGAAGCCCCACATTTATGACGACAAAGCTGAGCGTACGTGTCCGTTTCAAACGCACAATATTTCCATTCATGAACAAAACATTTGGGAAGAAACTAGGGTTTTGTAACAGAAGGAAAGATGGAGCTTGATTTAGGATTAAGTCCAAACGCTGTGAAGTGAATTAAGAAAGAAAGTTCTTCACTTTCAACAACTATCTGGCCGGAACCTTTTATTTGGTCCCATCAGAGTAAGTATGACAACGATGCATCAGAACTCTCCCCCTATGATTTGTGTTTAATGGCATTTAAATTACTAAACTTGTGTTTTATGCATCTTCCGCATTAATAATGCATCCCTTTTTAATGTTGCCCTCAGCACCATGGAGAGCTCTGGTTGAGACTTTTAACCTCCATCAATAGTGCAATCAAGTCTTTACTTCAGGGTAACTTCACCTGTTATCAGTTTTTTACCGCCTCAATTTCCCTCCAATGCATCGTAGTGCTCAATTTAACGGCACAATGCATTACCTTTGGGATGTCTCTATTAATTACACCCTGTGTTGGAGCTAAACTGATGCATTGATCCTCTGATTTCAGAGTTTCTAAGGAAGTGCAATGTCCATAAAGCTCGTGCAGTAGAATTGTGAAAGTACACGAAGTTCAGTTCTGAAGTTAACGGGCGCTCGGGGTTGCCTGGATGGAATCAGCTTTTCAATCGTTTTTTCCGCCTTGCTGTTATTTACCCATAAGAGGAGGAGGAGCACGTTCGCCGGTTAAAAATACCACCTTGTAAGCGAGCTCTCCGGGGCGAGGAGCCCCAGAGAGGTGGGCCGCCGGGTTTCTGACTTTACTGCTTTTTCACGGGCACGGTCCGACTGTGCATCTCCCTCCCCCCCAAAAAAAAGAAAATTGACATTTGAACTAAATAGAAGTTTTATTTGAAAGAATTGAACACGTAGAAAAGAACATCCTGAGACACAAGACACGGAGTCTTGACGCGGTTATTTGGCCTTCTAAAAATACCCCTGTCCCCTTCTAGAGGCCTGCTCCCACTGCATGGGGTGCGCAGCTCTCCTTTCTGTTTGCCCTAAGAAAGTTAAAGATGTTCCAGCATGTCATCCGATCCGCCCTATTGGCACATGTGACGTCACGGGCCCGGGATAAATAAGAGGGGGCTTTGACAATGGCTCGCGACCACTCTGTCTTGGGACTTCGGCTTCGCTTCTTCTTTCTTTTCCGCTCCTCCAGCTCCTTCTCTCCAAAATGGTGTGTACATGATTGTGTTTCGGACCTTATGGGTGGGGATGGCGATGGAGTTACTTTTTTTTCTTTTTCTGTGCTAGGAACGACTCTTTGGATACCGACTCTCCAAAAATCAGATCAAAAAAAATTGGGATTTGACTTGATTATCACTGAAATCGTGACAGGGAGGAGAAATCAGAGGCCGCTGTGAAATATAGATTATGATACAAGTTCAAGATTTGTTCCTCTTGGCCCACGACATCCACATTTCTATCACGCTTATACCTAAATGCAAGGAAGCATCCATCAAATGTACTTCGTGCCATTTTTGGAGCGTTTACAGCAATAAATTCTGACATTTAGCGTTGTTAGGAAACCTTACATGAACTGGATTTTGTCTGTGCAACTTCTAAACTCATAAATCACTGTGTATTTATTCATTTCTCTGTGTGTTTGTGTGCGTGTGTGTGCGTGTGTGTGTGTGTGTGTGTGTATGTATTCGTAAATGTACCTTTTTGTGTATTTCCACGTAACAGGCAGCAGAGTTCTCACCGGAACAGATCGAGGGTAAGTGAAGAAACGGGGAGATCCATCTCACTCCCTTACAAATAACTTGGCATGCTGGAAATAGGTCGTGAGGATTCCACTCTCGGTGGTTTATGTCCCCCCCCCCCCAAATTGTCTTCCAGTCAAACTCCCAAGTAGCTGCAGGCTTTCTTAGTCAAACCTCTAAATTAACTCCTAAAAGGAGGAAGTAGTGATGGAGACAGTGTCCTACCGACCGCCGTAGGACACTTTCTGCGTCGGACATGTCCAGTTGTCGAGGAGAATTTGAGATGCGTCTATTCTGAGCCGCCGTGGCCTTGTCTTGTGGCCTTTACACAGCAGAGGCGTTAATTCCCGAGTCAAGGTTTAAGGCGGTGTCCCGTTACAAAATTAATCCAAACTGTGATCCCCAAACTCTTGAGTTCAGTGCTGAAAGACGTGTCTACAGACATTACTCTGTGTTTTGTGTTCGGGGGAACAGCTTATATTTTATTACATAGAAGTGATGAAGTTTAAAAAACTAGGCAATTTGCACCCAAAAAAAAAAGGATGAAAGTGCTGCCTCTGCACATTCTGGTACATTTATACTATATACGCGAGACCAGGTGTTGGTTACAACACAGTCAGCATTATCACGTTTAACTCGCCGTGCCTCTATAAGGCCCGGGTTACTCTGGCTGGGTGTATCAGTTTGCTCCCTGAATGCCTCCCAAATGGCAAGCGGAGGCAGGAATGGAGAGGGGTCAGAAGTGTGGGGTGGGGGGGGGCAAGGTACAGCTGTTCCTTCCGCTGCTGTTCAGAGCATTCATCTGTCAAAAAGGTCACTTTGACTATGGCTTCCTGGTAGGATTCATACAGATAGCCAAGCTTCCTTGGTCACAGCTGTCGCCACAGTTATCTGGGAACAATGACGGCAGTATGTGGCTTCTAGAGCCCTTGATCCTCCAACACGGCTGCCATAGCTGACTAAACCCTTTCAAATTAAGAATAGACGATCCAGTGATGGATCAGATATAATGTGTTATTATTATTCTTTATCAATGTCCAAACAGCCTTGAAAAGTGTTTTTGTAACCACGCTACCAGGGAGCTCAGAGACATGTGAGACTTGTGTCCGTGCTTTGGTAACTCAAAAGTTCTCTCCTCGCTCTCCCGGACAGATTTCAAGGAATCCTTCGGCCTCTTCGACAGGGTCGGTGACAGCCAGGTGGCTTTCAACCAGGTGGCCGATATCATGCGCGCTCTGGGCCAGAACCCCACCAACAAGGCCGTCAACGCGATCCTGGGCAACCCAAGCGCTGACGGTGAGACCCCATGTGACAATACCTGCCGAATGTAGGCAATCGCTAGGCAAAGCTTAACGATACGACCGATGAGATGGAGGTGAATGCTGAAACAGAGCACGATAGCAGGCCGAGAAGAGAGCCACCGAGCTAGTGAACACGCTCAAGCTGGGCTTTCTGTGACACCCCCCCCCCCAGACGATTGGTCCGTGGTGGTTTACGGTGTTCCCCCTTGTTTCAACAGACTTGGCCAACAAGAGGGTCAACTTCGAGACCTTCCTCCCCATGCTGAAGGAGGTCGACGCCCAGCCAAAGGGCGCGATCGACGACTACATCGAGGGCCTGCGCGTCTTCGACAAGGAGGGCAATGGCACAATCATGGGCGCCGAGCTGCGCATCGTGCTGGCCACCCTGGGTGAGTCTCTCGAGGTCGCCAAATATAGAAGCGCGCAAATAGAGTGTGCTTAAGCACGAGCACAGTGTGAGAGCACGCGTGTGGGTGAACGTGTCCCATGTCATGGATACTTTATGCGCCCCCCCCCCCCCCACAGGAGAGAAGATGACCGAACACGAGATTGAATCCCTCATGGTGGGCCAGGAGGACGAGAACGGCAGTCTGCACTACGAGGGTGAGCTTTGATTTCCCAGCATGCCTTGTCTATTTGTATCATAACTTCATAAATGATGCTCAAGATTTGTCAACGTGGGTTTGTCTCTCTCCAGCTTTCGTCAAGCACATCTTGTCTGTGTAAGAGGCCGACAGTAGGTCACCTACAGACAGCCCAGCGGTGTTCAGGACATCTACACTACATCAAAGACCAACCAAGGAAAGACAAGGACTATGTACAAGGGATGTCGGAGCAAACCCATCTTGTTGTTTATTTTTGTTTTTCTTTCCATTTTCGTCTCAAACCCTCCTCGCTCGGGTCATTACCTCTCCATCGTATACCACCATCGCTTGGCCTATACTCCTCCCCGGGGCGCGTCTCCACTCACCAGCATGGGGTGAGGAACGGGGGAGGAGGGATGACCGCTCATCAAGTGAGGGTAGATCCCTCCCTTCCCACCGTCCCACCCTCATTCAGTCACGCCATCACTGATTCCCAGCAATGCCAAAGGTGCTGGAGAATGGTCGTGGACAGGCCGCCAAACGTCTCCCACCTCCCTGAAACGTTTTATTTATTGTCACTCTGTTCATTTCAGAATAAACCTTTCCAACGTACATCCCACCTGGGTTGATTCCTGATCTTTCATTGCCAACATGCAGTTGTAGATGTGCTTTATTATAGGGCAACATAGTCCATGAGCCAGGGGGGGTAATGGTCTTTGTCCCGAGCGTTGGGAAACGCATGAAAACAATGCAAGAGTGGTAGTTTTTCTTCTTTTTATATAAAGTCATATATCATTATAAAGCCCAGACTATTATCTATCGATCAGTCACATCTTCTTGACACATAGGACAACATAATTGAACCACATCAAGACATTTAAAATGACATACTACATGAATACAACAATAAAAACATTTCTTAAGATAATAAACCTATCTTTGATGAACTTGATATGAAGTTAGTTATGAGGAAGAGCACGTCCTTAGTGTGTGAGATGTATTTGTTCAAGTATAAAACCAGCCAGCTCGGCAGGTTTGGTCTCACTTACTGTGTGCACCTTGAGAGAGCCCGCCCCCCTGTGGTCGAATGAGGAAACAGGCAGACTGTGTATTCTTTTTGATATACTGTTTCAATATCTATTTTTTTATACATCTCGTTTTAGATTGCTATTTGATGAAATGCTAAATGATTTCTGCACCAAGATATTTATTTTAATTTATTTCGTTTTATCGAATAATAGTGATGCTGTCGGAGTACATTCAAGGAAGAAACCAACAAATAAAGACACAAATGGAGCTGCCGCAGCATGCACGTGTTTAATATGCATATGCAATGAGTGGTACTCATTGTGCACGCTTTCTTTTCTGCAGAAATTAGTTATTAACTGTAATACTACGAGTGTTTTGTCATTTCCGCTACAATGTTGTTCCGACCAATCAGCGTGAGAGGTTTCGCAGAGACGAAAACACAGAGGTGTCACTCTGCTGCGGTTTTCATGGACAAAACCTTTCTCCTGGAGTCCGACAAAACATGCTTCAAAGTCACATTTTGAGTTACACATGAATGATAGTTAGTATCGACACGCTTTAACAACACAAACGTGTTTTACGTCTCTACACAGAGCGTACGTTAAACAGTTAACCCGTACTGTTGTAGTCCAGGAGTCAGTGACCGACAACAGAGCGAGGCTTCTTCTTCGTTGGTAGTTCTCACTCAGATATCGGCTTCATTGTGGTTTTACGTACAAATACAGTTAGTTCTCTGCTGTTTCTGTCTCTGCTTTCTCTGACGATGTTTGCTAAGAAGGTGAGCGAAATTTGTCTTTTGGGGCTGAGAAATGTCCCCGCAAGAGGACGTGTGTCGTCTGTGGCTGCCAGGTGAAGTATTTCAGATATCTAACTTTTTAGGTTTCAATAATGGCTCAAATAGACGGACAAATGCATGCACGTATCAGAGTCGAACGCACTCTTGGTTCATCTTAATCGACTTGAAGGTTAGTCATCTGTCGAAGTATTTAGGTCAAAGCGATCTTTGGCACACTTCTGTTATACGTAACCTTATTATGCAGCTTTCATTTATTTTTATTTATACATTCATATCAATAGGTGGAAGTGTGCGTTTTGGTGAAACTGCATTCAGAAAAAGGAAAGTTGAGAAAACATTTAGTTTCCAGCTGTGAGGATTTGCTGCTAATAACCTGCAGAACTTCATGGTGTTGACTGTGAATTGGCCAAAACAAGATATTACTAATTGTTGGAATGCTGTTAAGCTATTGTTCTTTGAATCTTTCTTCAACTTCTATTTCTTCCGTCCCCCTTTTTTTGCAACGCTTCTGCTACTTCATATTTTAAGCTACAGAAACTGTTCAACTATCAAAATGTTCAGCTCTTTCAGCACAGGGGTGCTCTGACTTTTAATATTTCTAACCTTTAAACTTTTTGAATTATTAAGCTGTTTGCCACTTTTTTTTTTAATGGGATGTCTACGGAGAACATTTTCAAATCCATGTAAACTTCTTCAAATTTCAAATCCTTCTACTTCCTCATACTTTCAGCTACAGGCACCATTTAAACTTTAAAATGTTGAGAAAACCCTGAGCTATTGCGAAATGATTCAGCTTTTTGATATCTTTTACACTTTTTGAACTGCAGCAATTCAACTTTTATGATTTTTTTCGGTCCTTTTCTGACTTTATAATGGGTGTGTATTGCTTCAAAAACTCCATAAATATCTCCATAAAAGGGCTTCAGGCTAACAGGTGTTTGCGATTGAGCTAATTAGGGATGTTGGTAAACATCTAGTCTCACAGACACGCATGCACTCGCTCGCTCGCTCGCTCATCCATCCATCCATCCATCCCATTTCAAAATAAAAGCCCCAAAGAGTGACTTCTAATTGAAATGCTTGTGATGAAGCCAGGCATTTATTAACCTCTGTTTATGTGTGTCAGACATTATGACTATGTCTCCCTTAACTGTATTTAAAAGCTCAAAATTAGGCTTTTAAAAAAAAAAAAAAAAAAAAGAATGCTCTTACTAATACTGCGACAACTACTACTGCTGCTGCTAATGTAGTATTACTTCCACTACAACTTTTGCTGTTGCTACTATTACTGCTACCATCAATATTATTACTACCACTATTACTTATACGACAACTGCTATTCATGCTACTAAAAGTAGTTGTACTACTACAGCTATTAGTACGACTGCTACTAGTACTACTGCCATTACTACTTCTACTACTCTGATATTAAATACTACAGCTATTACTGTGACTACTGATACTACGTCTTCTACTACTTCTAATTACTAATAATACTTCTACAACTACTGCTACAAATATTACTACAAGTACTTATTCTAATGCTACTAATACTTCTACTCCAACTTGTACTACTACAAATATCACCACTGTTGGGGATTTACCCTCGGGCAAAAAGGCCTCCAAAAGACTACACCTTCAGAAGGACCCCGCGCAGATCGTTTTGATTGGAATTACATTCGATGAACAGAAGACGGTAGACGATCTACAAGTATTAACAATTTAATAAGTCAAGCATAAAAAACATAGATCTATGGTTTCAGAATTGATTAAGTATCCCTAGCAACAGATACAAAGTCAGGGCTCGGTCCACGCATCTCTCCTCTCGGTGTTTTGTGAGCCCCGTTCTATCATTTCCCTGTTTCTTTATTCATTCTCATGAGGAGTTGACCGTGTCCTGCACAGGGATGCGTTTTTACATTTCATGACTAATGGAGAAAATAATGATCCTTAGTTTCATCCCGACTCTCATGCTAACCGTAGCGTCTTCCCATAATCCCTTGCTACTTTACCAAAGTGAATTTAGTTTGGCTTGGGTTGCCGACTCAGCGACTCGCTGGTGTGATTGGTTGAATTTCTCTTAATGCTTTCCAGTCAGGCCCCGCAGGCTGGCCCCCCGCCCCGCCCTGAGACCTCCAGCGCCACGACGCTGATGGACATTGGGACCCGCCGGATCTTCAACGAGGACCACGACATCTTCAGACGAAGCGTGCGGCGTTTCTATCAAGAGGAAGTGATTCCATACCACACTGAGTAAGCCGAAGAATGTCACTGTCAACATCTCTTGTTGCAACGCAAATCGCAAGATCTATTAAAACTACTTCAGCATAGTCTTTTCACACCTCGCCACAGTTTTTTTTTTTTTTTTTTTTCCCTCGATCCAGGTGGGAGAAGGCCGGTCAGGTGAGCAGGGAGGTGTGGGAGAAGGCTGGCGAGCAAGGCATGCTGGGAGTAATGATACCAGCGGAGCACGGTGGCGTCGGAGCAGACCTGTTTTCTGTGGCCGTCACGTGGGAGGAGCAGTGAGTTGTACTAAAAAAATCAAATAAAAACATTCATATCTGAAATGTAACACTTTTAGTTTTTTTTACTTTGTTTCTCTCCTGCAGAATGTACTCTAACTGCACAGGCCCGGGCTTCTCCCTGCACTCCGACATCATCATGCCCTACATCTCCAACTACGGTAGCAAGGAGCAGATCGAACGCTTCATCCCCGAGATGACTGCTGGGAAATGCATCGCCGCGATAGCCATGACGGAGCCAGGAGCCGGCAGGTCGGCGGATTCAAGCCAAAGCCCCGAACGTCGGCGTGCAAAGCACCGACGTCGCGTAGCTTTGATGACTCTGCATCTTTTCTCTTTTCAGTGACCTACAAGGTGTGAGGACGCACGCCAAGCGGGACGGCAGCGACTGGATCCTCAACGGCAACAAGGTAACGAGTCACAAAAAGGAGTCATTTGACCGCATCTCGGCACCGCCTTGAGCGCCGCTCCGTCTCACCCCCTCCCAGGTGTTCATCTCAAACGGGTGGATGGCCGACCTGGTGGTGGTCGTGGCCGTGACGGACCGCGAGGCGAAGTCGGCGGCACACGGCATCAGTCTGTTCCTGGTGGAGGACGGCATGAAGGGCTTCCAGAAGGGGCGCAAGTTGGAGAAGATCGGTCTGAAGGCCCAGGTACCGGCGCTCGGCGGCTTCCGTCGTTGTTCTACCTCACCGTGCAAAAAATAGCTAAATGTCAAGACGCGCCGATTCTGTCGCCTCACTGTTTTATTTTTTTTCTCCTCCGTCTTTCGCAGGACACGGCTGAACTGTTCTTTGAGGATGTGCGGCTTCCAGCCGACGCCATCCTGGGGGAGCCCAACAAGGGCTTCTACTACCTGATGAACGAACTGCCTCAGGTGGAAAGAACACGTTTTTAGGATTTTCTCAGTGTCAAAAACTCCAATGATAGTCCTTTTGAGTTGCCTCTATCAATTGTTTCGGGTTCGGTTAGTCTGATCGTACATCTCGTTTTGTGGCGAAGGAGCGTCTGGTGATTGCTGGCATGGCCATAGCGAGCTGCGAGTTCATGTTTGAGGAAACCAGGAACTACGTGATGCAGAGGAAGGCTTTCGGCAAGACCATCGCACATCTTCAGGTCTGCATAACGGACGATTAATGTGCTTTCTTTCGAATCTGATTGTTTCTTTCTGAGAATAACTATCACAGAGTCTAATTTTGCGCCCCTCAGACCGTGCAACACAAGCTGGCCGAGCTGAAGACGGAGATCTGTGTGGGCCGAGCCTTCGTAGACAACTGCCTCCAGCTCCACGCTGAGAAACGCCTGGATGCGGCCACGGCTTCCATGGCCAAGTTCTGGTGAGGATGTGTTGTTGTTTTTGTTGCATTAACCAGGCCATGTTGATGCCATTTGCTAATGTCCGTCTTCTCTCCAGGGCTTCTGACCTCCAGAACAAGGTGGCCACTCAGTGCCTGCAGCTCCATGGAGGCTGGGGCTACATGTGGGAGTACCCCATCGCCAAGTAAGTGTCACGTGACCTGATCACCCACATTGCTTGCGTTCCAGTCCATCCACAAGTTGCTGAAGTCTGTCTCTTGCAGGGCGTTTGTGGATTCCCGTATTCAGCCAATCTATGGCGGCACCAATGAGATCATGAAAGAGCTCATCGGCCGCTCCATCGTTAGCCGGAAGTGAGAAAGTTGATGTTTTCCTGGTGAAGGAGAACTGGGGGGGGAGATGTGTTTTTTTTCATCGTTGACAGTTCGTCTGTGAAATAAATGGTTTCAGTGCTCGAAGTGGGCTGGTGCGGTTGTGAGAAATCATGGAAGAGTGTTTAATCATGCTTGAACCAAGTCTAATAACACTGCGTCCCTATTTATTAATAATTGTAAGTCATTTTGTCAGCAATGCATTGTTTCAGCACACCATTTAAAGCATCTGAGAAATACCCCAAATTCAGTCTTGTTATTTAATCATCTTAAAAACATGTGATGGAAATGTTGTCAATATCACTGACTTGAATAAAAAACGTGTCAATCGGCAACAACTTCCCCTGTGCATTGTCTTCTTTCCGCCAGTAGGTGGCAGCAAATGCACGGACGACAAGCAGACTGTTGAATGCGACCTCCAGCATATCCCTCCTCGTTTTATAGATGCAATGCCGGCATCTTTGAGTGGATGCACCGTGACTATACATTGCATCACCATGCGTTTGCGTCCTCGTGGGTTTGCTGCATGCGCCTGTAAAAGACAGAAGTGTCGCTACTGCTCACTGATTCATCTTCCCCTCATAGTCTCCCCTTCCCCCCCCCCCTCCTCTCCTCCTTTTCCATGTTTCCTAAGCGACAGCCACACCCCTGTGCTTCCAGCTCTGCGCTCGTCTTCCACTGCGGGCAGCACTTCCCTCTCAGCAAAGCAGCCCAGAATTTAAAAAAAATAACCCTTTCTAACAATGACTCGACATTTCACTCACTTTGCGCCCTGCTGGGTGGTCAGTCGGCTTTTTTCCGGTGTGAGTCTGTGGCCAACTCTGTGCGCGAGCATTATGTCGCATATTTTCACTTCCAAAAGATGTTGCTTTTTTTTTTTTTTTTTTTTTTTTTTTAATATAATATCAATGAGGGGATTTTCCCGTTCATGCATGTTGCCCCTTGCACAATCCCATTGCGCCTTCCCTCCTGCATTTACGGTAGTTTAACGTGCGGTGGGAGGGACCAGAGGGCCCCTTACCGCTCTCATTGTCACTCTGTGTTCAGTGCTCGCTCAGCAGCCCGAACCTCCAGGTAAGAGCCGACGCTCTTTGTTTATCATTTACCGGCGAACGAGGCTTTGTGTTTGCTCAGCATTAATAGGTTCCGGCTGTTATTTAATGCAACACCGGCAGCTTTAAAAAAAAAAAAAAACAGAAAAAGTTTGCAAAGAAAAGCCCTAGTGGTTATTAACGTTGGCTCTGCTGTCTGCTAATCCTCAGCTGGTGTGTGCGCGCGCGTCACGGTCAGATGTACAGTTATGTATGAATTCGGAGATGTGAAAGGATGCGATGTAACTTAACGCGGCGCTTTCCAGTGCACGTGAAGAAGAAATGTGTTCAATTGTGGTTTATTTGCGGGTTTTTGTGTTTGTTTTGTCGCTCTCTTGCTGAATCCTGGTGCGCCTCTCTTCGCTGCAGCAGCCTGCGCCTTTTGTTCTGGTCCACGCCTGTATGGTGCTGAAACCGGCGCCGCCCCCCCCCCCCCAGTTCCTCCCTGCAGTACAGGAGAGCGGAGAATGCATTTGATTTAAGATCATGTTAACACTATAGCCATCTCTTTGGCTCACGCCTTGCCCACGGCCACGGCCTGTGGATGAGGGAGTAGCCCCGCTTGTCTGCCACAGCCATGTTGCCCCTTTTGCGGTCATTACCGGCTTGCATCAGCAAAAGGCAGCATGACTTGCATTGGATGTATATAATGCATACAACACATGCATTGTAATGTCTTTCGTGGTATTTATTTGAGTTAAGTTACATTAATTGCAATAATTCTGTATACGACAGCAGAGAGCCACTGGGTGACCGGTCCCCTGATTCCTCCTGTGTGCAGGCCGTAATGGACCCTGATGGGTTGTAATGTCTTTTATATCATATTCAGCCAAAGATAGTGATCTAGAAATGTCCATACCGCCATTACGCATTGGATCTGTTCCAAACCGGCCTCAAGCTGAAGGAGAAGCAGGGGGCCCGTAGATTCCCCACGTCTAGGTGTGAGAGCATTCCTTTGATGAAAACGAATTAACGCTCGCATGAGATGAGCGCGCCAGTTTTTTTTGCACTTGCACATTCCTATTGTGGTCTCGTAAGACCCCCAGGTACATGGAAGATAATGATGTTGGATTCGGGGCCCAGAGGTTCAGTAACATTTGAACGTAGCTTGTGTGTTTCTTGGCTCGGGCCAAATGGACGTCGCCAAAGTTCGTTACAGTCGAGGTGCGTGTGTGTGTGTGTGTGTCGGGTTTCACCCACTTCCCCCAGTCAGGACAAACCTCTCCATCAGGCCAAATTGGTGCCGAGTCTAATCACCGATGGAGTAATTGAAATGACCTTAATCACGAAACAGGTTGTGTCCGTGTGTTTACCCGCATAAGCTATGAAAACACGACTTCTTTAAAGCTCAGACCTCTGTACTCCTGTGTTCATGTGAATAATGTGTGTGTGTTAGCCACTTCTTGCTTTTTCCCACCACTATAGGAAACCCTATCCGCCTCCCTGCACCAGGCACGGAACGTTAAGTATATTTCCCAACGTCAATTCTGGTTAGGTGCGCCGTCAAAATCCCGAAACCACTGAAATTAAGACGCGCCGTATTGGCTGCTGCGTCCGTCCTCCTGGGGAGTAATTGTACTGGAACAATGTTTGGAGTAAAGATCCGTTTCTGGATGAAGGGCCTGATTCGGGTTTAATGTGTGCCGTGATGGGTTTCGGAGGCGGTTCTGGTGGAGCGCCTGACGTAGGTGAGTGCGGTGCCACAGGTGTTTGAGGACCCCCCCCCCCCCGATGTCCCCGGCTGCTCCTCCCGTCCCAGACCGTCTGTAGAGGAATAAAACCGTCGATAAATGGGAGACATGTGCTCGCCAGCAGAGAAAGGTGTTGGCTAGCGGCACAATCAATCTGCAGTCCAGATGTTGTTGAAACAGCTGTTAAAATGCAGATCTGCGTGTCTTTTATTGGGGTTCTTGAAGTTATTGTGGCGGGTTCTGAGGTTGATTGAGTTGGATAAACCCTGTTTATCTGTTGCTCGGATCTGTCCCGCGACCTCCTCGGCATACAGGACGGTCTCTCTAAACCGCCTCTTGTAACTCATCCATCTACGGCTGACTAGCACCCAGTCTCCCAAACCGACCCCGGCAGCCAGCGTCGCATTTCATTCCTCACGGGCGATGCCCCTCGACAGAGAGGACACTCATTCAGGGGCATTCCCAGCAAAACTCTCCTCTCATATTGGCACCCATATTCTCCGCGCCGCTGTGGCGCAACCCTGTTAGCTAATCCGTGAGGTCAGCGCGATAGTGGCCCAGCTTCGGTGTCGGAAAGAAGTTCATTTCTGAGAGACGGAGAACACAACGCCGCCTACCACACAGGTGGACTTGGCTCGACTACGGCACCATCCACGCCATGTTGATCCATGTGCCTCAAATCTCCCGCCTCTACAATCCTCTTTATTTTGATTTAGTTTGTGTGCCTAAAAGCACATTCCAAGAAAGGGAAAAAAAACAAAAAATGTGCTGGACGTTCACACGGAGCTGTTGCGTGAAGCTTAATGCGTCTCCGTCTTGGCGGGGCTGTGACATCGTACAGTGCAGCTTTGACTTAATGTCTGCGGCTTCACGCCCCTTGATTGGGACACGAGAATGCAGGCAGCTGGGCTGTTGACATGTTCTGGATAATAGTATGGCTGTGTCGGCCTTTATGTGCAGCCAGCTGGGCCCTGCATCTGTTTTAATGTAACGCACCGGGACTTGGCAGGATTTGGTTGGGCTTCCAGTGGAAGGTGTAAAGGAAGTGCCAATTTGACGGACAATAATGTGTTTGTTGGCAGATTTTTCCGGCTGTTAAAGCTCTATTTGTCAATACTCCATCGAAGACCTATTTCAAAACGTAATAGCAGCCTAAATGATGTACTAGAAGCAGCAGTGCGCACAGCAGTTGCATTCGGAGGCCTGTGTGTTTTTTTTCGGACCCTGGACGAAACCATTGACGAGCCCCATGCGTCTTCCTGCATGGGCCGGGGACCTCCACTTAGCCTAGCGTGGCGGCTAAGCTACGTAGCGCCGAGCCGTCTAATCGTTTCCAGATGTTCAAGCTAAACGGCTCGATTGTGTTCTCCCGGGCTTTTTGCAAACAGCGGACTGGCAGCGGTTGTATAGGCCCGAAAACATGGGAGCGCAGTGTGCTGGGGGGAATCAAAGAGCCTCATTGTTGGACGCCCGTGTATTGTTAGAACATACACACTCCGGTTTCTTTATGCTTTTATGAACATTTTTCTTCTCCATTGCATCTCACTTGATCCATTTAGGAATCTAAAGTCATGGAAATAAGTCTCCGAGGATTCAAGGCCTGGAGCTTCCTGAATGAAACCAGAACACGTCTCTTACTGTGTCAGTGTGTCCATCACCCCCCCCCCACCCCGATTCATGGGCGCTTCGCACACAGCGGCTCTGTGGAGCGTAGAAACAGATGGACGCCGATGGTACATCACGTTCCTGTAAGTCTGTTTCTAACTGGACTGCAGGAACACAGCAGCCGAGTGTGTGTGGTGGACCTCCTGGCCCGCTTCCAGGAAGGTTTTTGTTTTTTACTGCGACCGCCTCTGCAAATGTCTGAAGAGGGACTTACCCGCAGATCTAACATCCTCTCTTCGATATGTAGCAGACGGATGAGGACGAAGAAAGATGAAGGATGTAATTCAGGGCAAATCCACCAATAAACCGTGCAGAGACAAGACATGTTTGAATCGTTTGCATTCTTTGTCTTTCAAATACTGGTCTGCGGTGGGATTCTCATTCGCAAGTATCTCCCTATCTGGACAGTCTGTGTTGTTTTCAAGTGTCGACTGTGCCTCCTGCCCCCGATTTGGGGCCATCAAGGGGCCCCCCTCACCACGGCAACCCCTGCCATGGAAACCAGCACCCTCAAAGGAATGAGCCCTTTGAGTACCAGTGTGCAGAGACCCTCTGTACTCACTCCGTAGTAAGAGGATACAGACAGGGGCCTGGAAAACAGCATTCTCCATCCTGTTCCCTTGTTTTTCCCTTTCCTTTCCTTTCCACCTGTGAATCCCCGATTGGGTCTCTCCATTTCGGCCCTACCGCCGAGGGCCAGAGAACGAACTGAACGTGTTGAATCTCCTCTTGCAGCGTCCAAGGGACCGATCGCGTTGTGTCGGTGGCGCACATGCGCGTCGGGGCATATGCGTCCCCGGGGCGCTGTTCAGTGGAGGCAGGGTGGGAGACTTCACCGCCTCTGGTCACCTCATTAAATCCCAGAGCGTAAATCCTGGTAGAAAAGGGAGCCGTCGGCTTCACCCCGGAGCATCAACAGATGCTTGTGAATGGCCTCTGGGGAAGGCGAGTCTCTCTTGTTAATGCCGACAATAGCTGGTGATAAACTGGTGAGAAACTGGGGAACTTGAGCTCACAGGCCAAGGTTTCCCTCCATCTATAGATACGTACAGAACTGGCTAGCTATAGCTCTCATTTAGCATTTTACAAAGCAGAAAAAGTGCAATTTTCTGGCAAAATGAGCTTACTGTAATAAGGCTTTTACCTTCCCTAACGCATGGTCTTTATTATTTTATTCATGCCATATATCCTGGCATCTGTATCGTACGCCAACTGTTTCCCCGGTTTCCTTTTATATATACTTGTATATTGCGTGTTATAGGTTTTATGGATCGTACAGTAAAACCCGTTCAGCGTCTCGGTCTCTTAGGAACCTGTCCGCTGTGTTTTACCTCTGCACCTTAACGGCCTGGTGCAGACGTCTGGGCTGCGGCTCACTGTCGGTGCCAGCATCTTTTTCCCTCAGCTCACCTGTCCCCTGTTGGGAAGCAGGAGGACAAGGAGACCCCCCCCCGTGGTTCTGCATGTCCACATTCAGACGCTAATCCGCTGCCATCTGCTTTCCACCTCGGTGGGGGAGGAGGGGGAGGATGCTGCACGTGATGCCTCCCTGTCCACGGTCTCTACGGGGTAGGGAGGAAAATCCCTGAGCCTCCTTGTGCCCCGAGGGCTTACCAGGCTGGTGGCCACCTTTACACCCTAATCAAGGCACACTGCACCCCCCCCTCTCCCTTTAACCCACCCTCACCCAGCAAGGGTCACCCATACAGAAGGCTGAGCAAGACTCTAAAGAAGGGACTCCCTTTATTCAGGGGCAATGGACCTCAGAATAATAGACCTGTTCCTCTGCATGACCCCGCTCGCCGATTGGTCAAAAGAGGCTTCCGGGGCTGAGAAGTCAACCACCAAGTGTGTGTGTGGGGGGGGGGATCGGGATGACATAATAAAGTATATTTTGGCAGTCACTGCGGGAAGTTCCTCTTCATGCTCGTAGCCTGTTTTTCAGAAGGCAATTATTTCCTGTATGTCATATATCACGTTTTCAAACAAGGAGACGCGGAATGCGTTTTGTCTGCAGCAGCTCGTATACGTTCTCCAAAGCCCAGCTATGTCCTGCCCCCCCCCCCGGGCGGCGTTCCCCAACTACAGCCTATGTGAACCGGCTGCGATCTAACCCCACTAAAGGGACGGAGCTTCAGATCCGAGACGCTTTAATCTGCATCCACATCTGAGGAATGAAAACACGAAAGCTCTGCATTGCTCTGTCTACTGCGTCCGCATGTGGCTCTGTTTAGTGTGTGAACCCCTGCCTCCATTGCAGAGAGGGGGGGGGGGGGGGGGGGGCAGCAGAGTCCTGGATGCTGTAAAGTCTTCCTGACACCAACTAGTCAAATGTTGACTGGATTGAACCGTTTCGAGCCCCATTTTTTGAGTATCTCTACGCGAACACTGAAGGAGACATAAGCAGTTTCAGCGGTGATTTAACGTCAGGCCTGAGGGAACACATTTGGCTTTCGACAGGGATCCGGAATAATACACCCGTGCTGGGCTTTCATTTTGTATCGCGGGACATAAAGACAGGCCACAGACATAATCAGAGCGACGTATACCCTGAGCTGCAGTCGGCTCCAAGCATGTGGGCTACAATGTCCAGCGAGTTAATGAAGGACGACCTCGCCCTCGAGTCCCTCAAGTGCACGAAGCCATTATCGCTTCACCACACCGAACCCCGTGTCAGCACATTCTACCTCTTTAATAACTCCGGCTTCATTCTTCACTCCTTCCTCTTTTGTTAATGGAAACTGGCCAGAGATTCCCAGGCAACGAGACCACCACCCCCCCCTCACCCATCCTCTCTCATCTGCCTTAAGAGCCTGCTTTTATTATTGCCCCCCCCCCTCACTCCATCCACAATATTGCTGTATCACTTACACTAATAGCCTGCACTTACAGCACCTAAGGGTGAAAGCGCTGCCGACATGCTTCCTGTCGACGGAGGGTTTGCGCACTGTTTTTGCTTTTCAAACGCAGATTTAAAAGGCTGTTTGAGTTGATTGAACACTTATGTACGTCTGCTTCGTTATCACTCAACTGTCAGCTGGAACGGTCTCTGTGGCGCTTGATGCTTTTTATTCCTCGCCTGCTTCGCCGCGATTCCTTTCCGGCTAGCCTCCGCTCGGAAAGTGCTAAGGAAGCTGGATAGCTTAGCTTTAGCTTCACGCCATCCCACACAGAAAAGTATACTTGACTGACATAAATACAAGATGAGATGTAATGACATGTGAAGACATGGAAGCTTAACAGTAGTTAACGAACTAAAAACATGCAAAACTACTCGCGCGGTCCTGTAGGAGCAGCCGAAAATGAGTTTTCCATGTAAAAACAAGATGTCAAAACATAACACATTGTTATTCATTTCTCACGAGGGTAGCGACTGCAGTTTTCTCCATCCAGAGCGGCCAAAAATCCACATCGTCTCTATTCCCGAGCCTGCTGCCATGACTCATTCTTTTTTTGGGAGATGGGGGGGGGGGGGGGGGGGGGGGTGCCGGCTTGCTTGTTTTGGATGCTTTACTGACGGGGCGGTTTCCCATGCCTTGCCTGAATGACAAGAGTAGTCCCATAAGTCTTGACAGCTGTTGACTCCAACTCGGGGATGTTTGTCTGTGTTTGTTTTGTCATTTATTGGTGTTTACACGTGCCAGGATGGAGCTGCGTGCGGATCTGGGTCTTTGCTGACGTCTTATATTTTTGCCTGTATCTATTGGATATCGCTTGGTGTGTGTGTGTGGCCGCGTGTGTGTGTGGCCGCGTGTGCATGCGAGCTGCACTCAAGCCCTGTGCAGCTGCCTCCCTCCTCCTCCTCCTCCTCCTCCTCCTCCTCCTCCTCCTCCTCCTCCTCCTCCTCCTCCCTGCCCGTCTCTGATGACTTCCAGAAACTTCCGCTCTTCACTCCGTCTCAGTGACACGTGTGTCCTCTCTCTCTCATCCAAGCCTGAACACCACGGCAACTGTGCTGCTTCTCACGCGTCTCTCTGGGGAAGCAACCCCAACATCTGGACTGAATAGTCGCTAATAGTCTAGAGACATCTGTATTTGTGTTTCCAAGAGTTGTAAATTGTGAGCCGTTGAAATTGTATGGATTTTGGGTGTATTAATATCTTAAGGACGGAGCTCTCCTCTTCCTATTCCTACTTTTAAACCTCAGTCGAGGACTGTTTCTGTTCGGCTGAGCTCTAACTGTCCTCCTGCTGGAGCTTCATGGCTCCAAAACCCCAGCGTCTGACCACTGGTGCCCGGATCCCGGTGCTCCCCGTGTAGGTGCTAATTTACAGCAGATGGCATGTTGGACGCCAAGGCTCAGGACTCCCATCAACAGGAAATGGCTTAGAAACGGGGACATCCCTGCTACAAATTACAGCCGTTTACCTTTCCTTGCTGTTAACCTGCCCTCTCAGCGATCCGCTGAAGAGAGGAAGAAAGACTCCATGACCAATCTATAATGTAAATACTTCTGTGCTGTTTTTCTACCCACTGAAGCTTCACTCGGGGACAATGGAGGGCTGTGTTCCCTGTGAGTCAAAAGCATGTTGTGACTTTTCCGTGGTGTCATATGGGTTTCTTGTACAGTAGCCCGCGTTTCAGTTCAGCCCAGGGTGCATTGGACGACTTCAAAGCCCACGGCTACACCCTGTGGTTAGTGTAAAGCCGGGCACACGCTAGCTGGAGCGTTCACGCACACACACACACACACACACACACACACACACACGACCTGGCAGGGAGTTGATACACGCGCCACGATACACACGCCCTCAGACGGGCACGCATTTATTCAAGTCCATAAAAACCGTTGTCTGCGTTCTCACCCCTCAATTCCCCCACAAACACACATGCACGCACAGTCCCTCCACTTCCTGTCTTATTTCGTTCTCCTCAAAATGACGTCTCTTGTTTTATAAGGGCCTCTTTGGGGCATATTTCACATTTGAGGAATTTCCTGTGTTCTGCTTTTATCAGAGGGGAATGACACACAGGCCATCTTTAGAGAGAGTGTGTGTGTGTGTGTGTGTGTGTGTGTGTGTGTGTGTGTGTGTGTGTGTGTGTGTGTGTGTGTGTGTGTGTGTGTGTGTGTGTGTGTGTGTGTGTGTGTGTGTGTGTGTGTCCACATTCTGACATGAACCCGGAGAGGCCATCCTGCTGGGTGGTAGAAAGGAAGAACCAGTTTCCGCCCATCACAGTTCATATTTATCCAGTGGCGGTCCGGCTGCTGCACGAGGAAGGCTATTGGACATTCCCCCGGCGTGTGTGTGTGTGTGTGCATATGTTATTGGTTGTGCTTTGTGATTGCAAGCTGGTCGTTGAGATGGCGTGTTGGCTCTCGCTTGGCAAATGAGCGGCGCCGCTATTTGGTCCTTGGCGGTTGCAGACGAGGAAAAGCTGCACTTTCACAAACCACTTCCAGGTTTTAATGCACTTTCGGAAGTGCTTTCCAACCAGCCTCGGTACAGACAGCCGGCACTCTCTCAATAGTGTCGAGTGGCTGTGGTGTCGATATAATAGTTGCTTTTTCCCAAAACATGAATGGAGTTGAGTTCATCTGGCGTGTGATTCTAGTGCTGCTGTAAATAAATACTCAACTGCGGCTTTAACGCTCCCTCATTGAGAGTAATCTTTACACAAAGGCATTTCTGATGCAGCGACGTGGTTGACCGTGCTAATAAAGGCAGAGTCTAGTGCTGAACTAAAGGGATTGAACCAGCGACAGACCGACGTGGGCTTGAACAAGGTGGCTTTAGTTTGAGCGAGTCCTGCTGCGGTGTCTATATGCGGAGGGATCCTCAGGGGATGGAGAGGATCAGCGTCTGTGTCTTGTCGAGCTGCTCTGAACAGACTGACCTCTGACCTCTGACACCCGAGTCGTGACAACAGCTTCTGATCGGCAGCGGAAGAGTTTGACAGCATGTTTGTTATTGAGTAAATTCAAATGAGGATAAAAACAGAAAGCCACGGATCAGCACGGATTTGGGTGATTCGATCTCCCTCGGTCTTAAATCGAATTACTATTTGTTTAAAGCAAACAGCTGAACAAGCAGATGGAAAAAAGCATGTCATTTTCTCATAGACTTCTATACAACCGGAGGAGTCGCCCCCTGCTGGCCATTAGAAAGAATGCAAGTTTAAGGATCTCTTGGCCTCTGCTGCGTCGACCATTCCTTTTGATTATTCCTCTTTGTCTCGTCTTTCCTCCGCCTCCTTTCCTTTCTGTGCCAAAGCACTCACCCTAATCTTTAATCCATATCCGCATATATTCATCACAACCGCTCGCCGCTCTCTCGTAGCAACCACAGCCGTTCAAGTTATGTGCTGGAATTACAGCTTAAATTACGCTTGTGTTGGATGAAGCAGAACCGCCGAAGCCACCGCCGCTGTCTTCTCAAGCACCTGCAATAAATGTGCCGACTCAGTGAAATCTAGCTTGTGCTAATGCTGCTGCATTAAAAAAAAAAAAGTTTGAGTCATGCTTCTGAATCAATTCAGCACCTGTTTGTTTTTCAGTAGAAGATTGTGCTGATCTTTATTCTGGATTTGTTGTCTGTCTCCAGACTCTTCTATGGAATCTCCCATTCAAACCTGGATGAAGGGGGTCCAGGCAGATCATACGCCCCAAACCCACGATGATCTATTTCCGCTAATCCTGGTCATAGTGAGTTGGCCGTTCCCCAATCTCACTGCTGGGGAATCAGCGATCAACCCGCATCCCCCGCTTCCAATATGGCAATGCGATTGACCTACCTTTTAATTTGGGATTAGACATCAGGTTTTATTGTGAGCCGTGAGAATAAAGCCTGGGATAACCATATCCCTGAAACACAGTGGACCCTGGCACTGCAGCGTGGCCTGTTTGCACCTATATAGTGTGTCTGATGTTTGACTGTCCACATGTCCCGCTCAAACACAGCCTCGGCCTCGCTCTGTTATCAGGGCTGGCAAAAGGCCTCCCTAAAGGCGGCTGGCGTTGACAGGGCCGTCTGCGGCTCTCCGAGCGTTCACCCCCCCCCACCCCGCCGGCCCCACCCAACCTTCATTCTCCTTCCTCCTCATCTCTTATCTCCCCTCGCTTTTTCCTTTCACCCAAAACTCCCAAAAGCGACGCCATGCCGCTTGGTAGCACCGAGCCCATCTCATCTCTTGTTTGTTTTTTTAAAAACTGGATCCAGTCCCAGACGGTGACAGGTTGATTACAGTCTGATGGCTCTTTCTGCCCCAACCCCCCGGAACAAGACAAGCTAATGATGGGACTGAGGGAGGATGTGCTGTGGGATGGAAGCAGCTCTATTCCCCCTCTTCCTCTATTCTTTTTGTAAGTGGTTTTGGGCACCGTACGTAGATGTGTCCTTTTATGAGTCGGCCTCACGTCAACCTCAGTGGTCTCTGTGTGGTTTGGCCATCACGTCGGGGAGTGTCCCTTGACATCGGTCTGGCTTTCTTTCGTGAGTTATTTCCCTCTTAAAGTATAGGTTCAGAAGTCTGTTTTAATACTCGTCTTGTTTTGAGTATCAACACTGGCTTCACCAGGATCGGTGCCGAAGTGGAAAAGACACTGAACCTTAATGTCATCACGTGGTCCTTTATTGATACATCAAAGGTGATTTCAGCCGTTTTAGACAAATATTCAGCTGGTATTGAAAATGTAATTAAAAAAAAAAGCCATCAATGAGGCCTTCACCTCATAAATCATAACACATGAGTGTGCGCAGGGATTCACTTGTTTGGTTTCTTTGTTTTTATTTATTTCTTCAGTCGTCCACATTTCCACCCATTTCCTTTTTTGGTTCGTCTCTTTAGCTCGTATTTTGTTTTTGTATTCATTCACGACTTTGACAGCTCTCGTACGGCGCGCGATGCACCGCTCAAGACTGGGACCATTGTGAGACCCGCGACTGCAGACATAGTTCATTTCATGTGGTTCTGAGGTTGGTGTAATGAGCAGGGAATTAGGCTTTCAGCAGTCAGCACTCCCTACTTGTATGCTTTTGCTCCGCTCTTCTGGCCTCTGCGGTCTCTCACTCTCACCCCCCCCACCCCCCCCAGATCCCCCTTTGTCTCAGAGCTGCTGCTGCAGTCGGCCATGCCTGCAAATGAGCACCAGGACAGAGCCATTATTCAGCTCCTTCCACTCGTGCTTGCACTCGCTGTCATGTTTAGATGCTGCACGCATTCATAACATGCTTCTGAGCTAAATTTGTACAGACGCTGCCGAGAGGAGAATGGAATATGCTGCTGGAAATTCCTCGGATGGAGGTTCATCTTGGAGCTCAATTCCCTCCGGGTTGGATGAGCCTCATATCTCTTTCAAACATGAATTAATGTGGCTGCCACGTGCACACAAACACACACATTTCTTGTGCCCATCCCCCTGTTATCCACCCCTCCCCAATGCTATGGAGACACTGGTTCGCTTGCAGAGTGTGTGCTGGTGAAGGGAAAGTCAGGGGAGGGGAGACCTACGTGAGACAGCATGCATGTTGGCTCGGTGTGTGTGTGTGTGTGTGTGTGTGTGTGTGTGTGTGTGTGTGTGTGTGTGTGTGTGTGTGTGTGTGTGTGTGTGTGTGTGTGTGTGTGTGTGTGTGTGTGTGTGTGTGTGAGCTGCAGCAGAGTGCTTACCGGCTCCGCTCGCCCGGCGAAAAAGCATCAGCCATCTCTGGCAGCGCGGCGCTGCTCCTGTGACTCCTGGTCGCTGCTTCTCTCATCTCGTCTTTTTGTTTCTCCCGCTGCTCTCTGCAGAAGCCGCTGTATTGCCCCCCCCCCCTACCCCCCCCCACCCAACCTCGAGTCCTCTCTGCAGACAAAAAAAAAAAAAGCTGCCTTACCCCACCAGGTAAGACGTTTCTATTCTGTTCCTTTCTTTGCCGGGGAATCTTTTCATGCAGTTTGCTTTATTGCATGGCAAACAGAGATAAGAAGAATGAATTATCCCCCCCCCCTCCCCAGAGAATGCCTGTGATCTCTAATCAATGCCTCCCTGTGCATCATCTCCCCTTTGTTTGCTGAGATTCTAATTATTCAGGATATTTGCTGCTGACATACTCGAACAGCCGAGTGACAGAGCTGATGTTGCGATAGGCCAGGGGCTGGTTTCTGTGTTTTGGTGACCCCATGGTCTTTGTGGCGTATACCCAGTCTAGACGCCTCTGATTATTCAGCCAGAAGGACGGTTCACCCAGAGTGTGCCGCTGCTGCTTCTGTGTGCATCAGCAAATGTTCACCGAGACATATGTAAAGCCACCGTCTCTTTTGGAGAAAACACACGAAAAAAAACAACCTCTCTGTCATTTTCCGGGGGTCACAAATGGAGTCCTGTCCACTCCAATCATCCTCCTCCTCTTCCCATTTTTCCTCCATCTCCCCGGAGCGAGGTCATCGTTTGGCAGGGAGGCCGCTGCTGCAGTTGGTTAACCAACTGTTGGTCGCAGGGCTAAAACAGTGGGAGAGAGGGACATTGTTTCGGAGTCAACAACGCCCCTGATGCCAACGGCTGTTTGCACCGTAGAGCTAAATGTCGGTGTCACAGAGATGCCAAGTGGGAAAGAGAAGGGCATTGTTCCCTCCGTCACCTCTCCAACTGTCAGTTAGAAATGCATCTGAAAAAGAAGGTCCACTTGGAGTTTAATCCTGGAATGCGCCAATGTTATAAGGTTGCATTATGGGAAATGAAGGACCCAGTGTCGGGATACTTAGGTCAAGTAGCTTAGACTTGGAACACTTTTTTCTGAAAACCTGCTCCCCTGAGAGTACGCCCCATTTATAAATGTGCAGCTGGATACATTGATTCCTATGATAAATATATATTTATCTTTTTGGTGCTCACAACCACACTCAGTGTGTCTTGTAGTGGGTTTTTTTAAAAAGCAAATGCCTTGAGATGTTTTTTTCTTTCCAACCTCTTAACCCCTCCATCGAGTTGATTATCCATAAGAGATGATTTAGTATTTTTCAACATCAACCTCTCGTGCTTTTTAGCCTTCAACGCCCCTGATCCCCATCAGAGATGAATATGTAATGCAGGTTATTTTCAGAGGCAAACTGTAGGAGAAAGGGGCACCGGGGTTCGCGTCAACACCACCCTCGACTGTGACAGGACGCCCTGAAGTGTCTGTTGACAAGTGATGGGTTTGCAGCTGGATGACGCCGGCGGGCCGTACAGATACGTACTTATTAGCTGCACGATGCTATCGCAGGATGTCACTGCAGACACAAGTCAATGATGACAAAACAACACTGAACAGCTGCAGTCTTCCCGAAAAAATATCACAATTTTTACACATTTCTGGCGTCTTCGGTTTCTTAATTGCAAGAAAGAATGAATGAAATAAAGTTGTTTTATTTAGAAAGTTTTCTGGTGAATACTTTGATGTGTTAAACATGTCTGTCTGTGTGCAGGCGTGTTTGTCTTTGGGGAGAAGGAGGCTGTCTTTGTGAATTATAGATGAGGAGGTGGGAGCGATGGCCACGTTAAAAGGCGAGGAAGCGGAGACCTCAGAGGAGAGGCTCTGTCAAACGTGGTGGCTGGACAGAAACACAGACAGGGAAAACCACTGCAGCATCAAACAGCCGCATTATTAGCATGAATCATGTCATTTCCTGCCACTAGCTACGTTTTCCTTATTATCTGTGAAGAATTATCTGACGTTTTCTTGCATAATGTGATGGCTTCTCTCCTTTTATATGCATTCTGAAAGCTGAGCAGTTTAAAAGTGAGATTTGGATAGTTAAGGTTCTGCAGCATGAGGAGAGAGAGAGAGAGAGAGAGAGAGAGAGAGAGAGAGAGAGAGAGAGAGAGAGAGAGAGAGAGACTTCCTGTGATGTTCGCCTGTTATCTCGCCTCATTTCAGCGAGGTTTATCAGCTCCAAGATTAGGACTCGTTTCCCGTTTGCCTCGTCTCTGATGATGAAGTCAAATCTGTGGATTAGCCTCTAACCTCCTTCCTCCATCCTTGACTCCTCCCTCCCTCCTCCCGGGAGCAACCTGCCGGTCAAGACGAAGTCATTTGTTCCCAAAGACACTTGTTAACTTCAATTCGTTTTACCATTTTCTGTTCAAGCACTATTTGTGGATTTCTCCTCTTAATAAAAGCATTTGTGCACTCTCAGAAAACAGACGGATTGTGGTTGAGGGAGATTAAGGCTTCACAACAAGCAGGCCAACTGCTGCGTGAGAGAGGGATCATTGACTGCGGCGGTTGAAAAGGTGGCTTCTATTTCCGTCTCGCTCCTGATATTGCCGGGCCGGCCGGTACCCACACGTCTCTCTGTATCTTCCTCATCTTCTTCTTCGCCGGCCAGCCTTCCCCCCAGAAGAGACATAACACTTCCTGTGTGACTGTCTCTTTATTTCTCTCGCTTTTTTTCCTCCCTCTCAACCCCCCCCTTTCTCTCTGTCTCTCTTTCCCTCCTGCTCGCTGCCATTCCTCTGTTTCCTTCTTCTTCACTCCAGGCCTCTTTCTCTCTCCTCTCTAATAAATCATCCTCCTTCCTGTTTGGAGGATCTCTGCTCAGCCCCCCCCCCCTCCTTCATCCCCTGTCTCTTCATTTCCCTGTCCAACTGCCACAACCCCCCCCCCCCCTTTTTCCCCCCCAGTCCCTTTCACACTGCTTTAATGTTAAACAGGATGCTCTGTTTTCTACCTCCTGACAATCCAAAAGCAGAGTAAATGTGCAGATCTGTGTATCTCCACGGCGACGCTTAAGCCTTTTGACTCATCCCCTGGCTGCCTTGGAAACTACTGATCTCTGTTTCTGTTTATTTTAAATAAATTAAATACCTTTTATCAGACCAAGTGACGCAGGGAAGTGTTCAACTTTGGTGCTGCGGTTTATTGAAGCTCCAACATGTCTTCCCTCTTCTCTCCCTCCCTCTTTTTCTCCATGCAGGTCTGAGCAAACGCTTCGACTCAGCACTCGTCCGTTTCATCCATCAGTGAAGGCCGCTCGAGTTAGGTAAGCGAACGAGTTTAAGATCGTCTCGCACTGAAATAACTCAAAAGAAAAGGCAAGAACGCAGAAGTCTGGACTGCTGCCAGATTGGTATACTATGTACTTCTACTCATATCCCGCCCCCCCCACCCGTGACATTTCACACTGACTTTTCCCATGACTCATGGGGCCCCCGGAGTCAGATCTAAGTGGCTGCACTCAGCCAGATGATTAGCTTGGCTGTCCAAGGATGTGTAATAGAGAGGGAATTATGTTCAGCAAACACGTTTGGAAGGGGGACGGGGCAATTGTTCGGGTTGATGTCATGCGAGATAGTTTTCCCCGCTGAAATAAAAGCAGCCGTTATAACTCGAAACTCGTGTTTTTAAGTTTTTTTTTGTGAGCTGCATAAATGTGAGTTAAAATGCCGGGGAGGGAAATGACAGAGCGAGTGGCTAAATGTAGATTTGGTGGTAAATTCGGAGAGGTCTTGTGTGTGTGTGTGTGTGTGTGTGTCTGTGTCTATACTTAGCTCATGTTAACAATGTGTTTGCTCCCAGCCAGAGAGTTGTGGGTTGTTTAAGCTCCGTGGATGCGTTCGGGGGCGTCAATGAGAGCGGTTGCATGCGTTGGGGTTTGGTCAGGGGTGTGTGTGTGTGTGTGTGCGAGCGTGGACGTGCAGGGCGTGGGCTGTCGGCAGCCATCATAATCCCCTCAGCCTTGAAAGGAGGCAGCGACTGACCACTAAACAGACGAGACGGACGGGACGTTTTGTTGGGAAACACAGCGGGGGAGCTCAGCGCTGTGTGTAAATGTCACAGTGGGTGTTTTGGGGTTTGGGACAATGAGCAGCAATTATTATGCAGGATTAGCCTGAGAATCTCTGCTTTAACCCAAATACAAGACATCCTGTTACATGAATTTAGTTGTTTCAGTTTTTAAGATGACACTCTTTTGTTTATACAACAGTTTGCTGTTGTGTAACTGTGCACCCACATCAGCACCAGCCTAAAAGTCTAAAAATGGCATCAACAGCTCAACCATCTATCAGCGTATCGATGCATTTCAAATGCTCGCCAGCCATTTGTGTCAGTGGCGTTATGGAGGACCGCCGGGGGCTTCGCCTGGAGGATCTGGTGACCTATTTCAGTTATCCACGTCCGCTCTCTCTGCAGCCGGCGTCCTCTCCTGACCACCAGCCAGCCCCTCCCACGCCGGGGCTCGCATCACCATGGGAACAATGACATCAGCGTGGGGTGGGGCCCGGCGTGTGCCAGGCAGCATCGACTCCTCTGATGAGAGCGGAGGCTGAAGCTAAAGAGAAGGGGAAAGCAAGCATGCAGGCAGTGAGACGAGGGAATAAATGTGATTTTGATTCATCTGGACGCTTGCAGCAGACCTCCGAAATACTCATCCATCAGAAAAGCCCTTTGAGTAACACTGAGTCCATATAAGTGGATGTAAATCCCACTTTCTCCATCCTTATGATGAAACGACAGGATGCCTTTTTAGTTCCCAGTGCGCCTATATTACCGTTATTACGGTACTTAATCTGCAAGGAGTGGAGTCAGCCCCACACCTCGGATTAACTCGGGCGTGTTGTGTTTTTCGCGTGCCGCCTCTCGCCATGCTGCTGTTCGCCGTATGCACAGTCCGCTCACACTTCAATGGCAGCGTTTATTACGCGTCAATCCCCCGGCATGTCTTGCTGAGTCAACGAAACATAATCCGCCCCCGGCGGCTGCTGCTCAGGAGGACGTCTGGGAGGATGCTGGGTTCACGGCAACCTCGAGTGTAACTACTTTCCTCGTAGGGGCTACTGTTGAGTGTTACCCATCATGCACTGCAGCGCACCACACAGTGTCTGTGTTTATATGGCTTTTGAGCTTATATTCTAAAAATACCGCGCTTTGATGAAGCTTCGAATGCCCTTTAATAGTGCAGCGTATGTATTTGAATGACAGGACATATCACTTTCATGCCAACTTTGACCTTTCTTGTTGTCTCTAATTGAAATATCGTAAATTATTATGATAGAAATGATAGGCTGCAGGAGAGAAAGAGGAATTAAGGATTAAATAAGGACTATTATAACAAATATGAATTCAAAATGACAAAACACAGCATTTCTAAGGATGTTTTCGGCAGTATAGCCTCCACAATTGTGTGCATCAATAATATTCAGAGCTAAAATTAAACTATAAACTGTCCCATCAATGATAAGGATGGAGAAAATCAAACCTAAAATCAGAGACCAGGGACACACACTTACAGACAGACACACTCGGGCACTCACACAGGATTAAGGGCAGGATGGCGCACTGAGACGGGCTGCCAGAGATTCCATCCTCCCTCCTAAATGGATGGTGACATTCCGATGCGAGCGCCGCTCCAGGGAGGCGTGATGAGTGACCCAGATTGGGATGTGGAGGGGGGAGGTGCAGAATGGGAGGGAAAGTGAGGTCAGATTAGGGATGGGGTGGAGTCGGCATCGGAGAGGGACGCCGGGGCTGGAAGGTAGAGTGAAGCAGGGGGACCGCGAGACAAAAGAAAGAAAGAGGGAGAGAAGTCAGGCGAGCCTCAGGCCCGCCGCCACACCTTCTCTCTTGTCTCCTGCTGGCATGCTCAGTGCAAGACTTCCATCCCGAGACTTAACGGGACTTGACAGTCCTCCTTTGGCTCCCAGTGCTGTTGATTTAACCCTTTGGTGGTTGACATGCTGTGCAGTTGTGCTGAGCTTTATCCTTCCTGAAAGTCAAGCATGATCTATCGAAGTCTCACGGCTTCACCGTAGGTGTTGTGGGTTTATTTTCGGGCAGAAGAGGAGGTTGTTTTTTTCCTGGTGTCACTCTAAATGGAACCAGAGATCAGTTCTTGTCTGCAGGCGAATTCCACATCAGTGTTTTAATTAGGTTTTCCTGCACATAAAAGCAGTATTTCTATGTACTTTGTCAGCTAGCCACGAAGCAGATTGCAGACTGACCCTAATAGTAAATGATATTGTGTCTTCAGATGAGATGAGAGACGGGGAAAAGCACAAGTTTCCATCAGTGCAGTGTATGTTTTGGTGGTGTTGTATTTGGAAAGATGCCCGTTACACACTTTATCCTTTTCTGTCGAACCCAATACGACTGGAAAACAGCTCAAAGGCAGCGATGGGAGAGGACGACGTCGGATCACGTTAACCGCAGGAGGATGACAAGGTGTGCCTGGAGAGCACGGTCCTAAAGGGTAGGCAAACCCAGATATCAGGAGACTGAAATAGTTTGACATGCGTCTCATGTTATTGGTGTTTAAATTGAAGGCAGAGGATGAACTCTAAACTTTCCTCTGCATTGTGATGTAACAGGACGGGTGTCACATGGGTATAATGGGTATAATATAACTCACCACCCAGCCCACCAGTTGTCCTGCAGCCGCTTTGTGTTAAAAGGCCAGTGGTTCTACAGTCTGTTGATCGGGGAGGCATTCAAATACAATGCAATTAAGTGCCTTCTTATCAAAAGACGAAACAAATGATTTATGTGAGCAGCCACGGTTTTTGCCATCCTTTTGTATGGACAATGCGTAACATTGCCAAAACAGCAGCTGGAAGCAGCTCAATGCAGTTCTAAACCTCAGTTTTCTTCCTTAGCAACAGCTGGGACTAGACTCGCCTCTGACTGAACCCTGGGCTGAGATTTTCTGTGTCAGACAGTTTGGCCCGAAACCTTGAAGTGTCAGTCGGCCTTTCTTCTCCTCGCCTCGCCTCTCCTCTCCTCCTCTCCTCTCCTCTCCTCTCCTCTCCACCTCCTCGGTTCTGATCCTCACGTCTGCAGCAGACATCAGCCCCAGTCACTGTGAGCCTGTGGTGATGCAGCGCTGCAGAGAAAGGAGAAGGAGTGAGGAGGGAGGAGTGAGGAGGGAAGAGGGATGGAGACAAATGAGAGCGGGAGGCACTATTTCACAGTTTTACATATATTTCAGGCCTGATGCTTGATTTGTTTGTCTCAGCAGGGTGGAAAACCTCAGTTAGATCTTCAATTCCTCTCAATTTTCAGAGAATTTCAGCAGCTACTGTCCTCGGTCTCAGTGATAACTTGTTACGATGAAATTAGCGGCAGCTGCCGATAATGATGCAATTTAGCGAAGCTGCCAGGCAAGGGAGGGCCCCCTGCTCATCTCGTTTATAAAGCAACACTATGCGTTTCCTCTTCAGGGTAGAAACAGGCTTTTGTTCGGGTGCATGCTTGATCAGAGTGTGGATACTTCAGCAGTGCATACTTGACCGGCGGCGAAGTCTTTTGTTCTTGCAAATGGTGGGAAGGAGCTTGTTGCGCGGCAGCAGTGCCGTCTGAAAGGGGCAAGCCTGTCAAACCAATCTGCCGGACCCCCAGAAGACCTGTTCTGGTTGCCATGGCAACAGCCTCCTCATCGAGGATGAGGGGATATAAAGGGTGTGTTCACATGCCCCCCCCTCCCTCCGACCATTTCATGAGCTTCCTGCTGCAGTGCACCTTAACATCTGTCTTTCTTGCGTCGTATATTCTGGATTAATACGCAGTTTGTTTAAGATGTTTTTTTTTTTTTATGGAGCTCACCTCTTAAGCGGCGAGTGTGTCCGTTTTAGCGTGCATCAAATTTGAAGGCACTTTGAATGTCTCAGGACATGGATGCCGAGACAAAGACCAGCCGGTATGCAAACAGTGTAGCAGCTCACTCCCTCTGGTGGCGGATCTGTAATCTTCACCGTGCAGCGTGAATCCTGTACCACAGTCAGCTGAGATGAGATATGTATTTTTGACTCTCTAATGCTATCATATCTCTCTCTCTCTCTCTCTCTCTCTCTCTCTCTCTCTCTCTCTCTCTCTCTCTCTCTCTCTCTCGCTCTCTCTCTCGCTCTCTCTCCCCCGTCACTTGCTCCAACAGGTGACCTGTCCCCGCCCCGGTGTCCCAGCAGGCATGGCAGACGGTCAGCAGACAGACGAGCACTGGGCCTCTAACGGCCAGGAGAACGGCGAGAATGGCTACTCCGCCTACAGCGCTGCCTACAGGGAGAATGGATTCCACGGTGGGGCAGCTGCACATCCCGGAGCGACAGGTAGGAACGCAGACACGGTGTGTTTGTGAGTGTGTGTGTGTGTGTGTGTGCAAACATGTGACTACAGCACCAGGTCAATAACATTGATTAGACCGCCTTACACATATTGCCAGATGGGTCTGGGTAAATGGGATTGGTTCCATGGTGCCAGGCAAGAGCAGTCAATCCACAAAAAGGCACGTGTTTCACATTTCAATGAGTGCTGAACACAACCAAGCTGCTGTGGCAGCGATAGCAAAGGTTGAAGGACAATGCTTTAGTCCCCCAAGACACCTGGTAGAGGGCATCTGGACCTTTTCTGGAAGTTAACCTGAAAGCTCCATGACTTCTAGTTGGAAATACTCCAAGCTTTGATTAAAACGTGAAGGACAGGGGAGGTATCTTGCAATAAAACTGTTTTATATTATAGTGTTGCACGTTGAAGACGTCAGAAACATGCTTGTTTTAAGGTTTTTACTCTTTACACTTTGGAAAAAAATGCATCGGACAAAACTCTGTAAGCTCCCTATTAGGTCATGCTTACATGTCCAAGCATGCTATATCAATGTGCATGTGCTGGGGGAACCCTTAATTTCCATTTAAAAAAATCTAATTCAATGTAAATAGTAAGTTGGTCAACGTCTTTTGATATATTGTGGTTGATTCTGATTATTGAGCCAGTGTAATCTGACACAGTATATGTGTCTGAGGTAAGGTGGTGCTCAAGATGCATCCATCTGCACTTGACATTGAGTAAAAGGCTCGACTGGCCACTAATCAAATCCTGGAGGAGCATGAGATCCATCAAACAAACGCACACAACGAGCATTGTTCCAAACTCAAAGGGATGAGTGTGTAAAAACCCACAGAGATAAGGTCAGCAGAGTTATTCGTTTTTCATTTCCTTCCTCCCATCCATGTCTTGTCTTCCCGTTGTTGTCTGTCTGTCTCTCTGTCTCTCTCTCTCTCCCTTCACAGTGGATGACTCAGCCAATTTGCCTCCCTCCCCTCCCCCCTCTCCATCCGCTGAGCAGATTGGGCCCGTGGCACAAGGTACACCCACTCACACTTGTAACCACTCAGACCATTCAGGGTGAGAGTGTGAATGGTTGTGAGAGTGGTACACAATATATATATATATCTCTAAAAGAAGACAGCAAACATCTCCAGGATTTCAAGTTCTCATTGTAGCCACTGGCATGATTAGAACAACTCCTCCTCTTTCTTCTGGTTTCTTGAATGTCCTCTGTCGCCTTCCATGTCAGCTGATGGTTAAATCACCTTTTAAGAAGTCTGCAGCATGTGCCACACTGTCCTGTCCTCTTCACACTTTGGACGAGACAACCCAAGCACCCTTCCTCCCTTTACTCTGTGGTGCATCACCTGCCACCGGAGCCCTTCATCTCACTCGTCTGCTTTCTCCTCAAAACATCTCCTCTGTTGCTCATCGTGTCTGTTGATTTTCTCAAGGAGTAAATCACAGATCTTGTCTTTCAGCTCTTTGCTCACAGAGAACAGCAAAGTCTGCTTTCTGATCACTTCCTTCTTGCATGCAATCGCAAAAGCGCAGTCCCGCTATCGTACATGTTTATGACTAATGCCAGTTATTCGTTAATAGACAGAACTAATCTTAAGGGCGCTTTCACGAGCCAACATTTAGTCCGTTTGATCGAGCTCTGGTGCGGTTCGTCAGTGGTGAACGCAGTAACTGTACTCTAATGAGGAACAAGGTAAAACAACCGGTCCGAGACTGCTCGAGACGGACTCGGACTATTTCCAAGCAAATTACAAGTGCAATTCGATTGACGTAATTTGACCCAATTGTAGGAAGTGTACCAAAATGCAGGGGATTATGGGCTGCCTGAGCGGGCATCTGTTGAGATGGATAGAGGTCAACGATAGGTTAACATTATTTTTTATTTGGTCCACTTCAATTGGTGCACTGCTAAACCAAAGCAGACTAGAAAACGAACCATAAGTATCAATATCGCTCTGATTCGGAGAAGCCAAACAGACTCTGGCTTGTGAAAGTGCCCTAAGAATATTTTTCTCATACTTTTAAATATGTTTTCATTAAAATGGGATATATTCTTGAAAAAACAAACGACTAAATGCATCCATGTCAGGGTTAAAATATGTTATATACGACTGTAGTACGACGCTCAGACTATTATTTCTAAACCAAATGTGCAAACTCTGAAGAGTATATTTTCAAAATTCATGTTAAATATGAATAAATCGAGACTAAGATAAAAGGTGTGTTAATTGCATCCCATGCATCTCCATCAGAGCTGAAAGTAACCCATGTAACCCCAAGCTTTGTTGTCCTCCATGTCTCATCTATGTGTCCCCCTGCCCCTGCCCAAAGAAGATAAAGTAGAAGTTGTCAGTCAACAGCAGGATGAGGAGGAGGAGGAGGCTCCAGAGGAGCCCCACAGTTACCAGGAGGAGGTGGCATGTAAGCAGGCTGGAGACTTGCTCTTAGAGCAGACAGATTATTTAACAGAGCCCCAGGCTTTGGGCTGCCAGCAAGCCCAGACACCTGAGGTCCTCAATGGAGGAAGTCATCAAGGTGAACACAGCCCGTCACAAAAAGGTGTGTGTGGTTTCTATTGGGTTTTGTTCGCGTGCCTACAGTTTGTGTGAGCAACTGTACATCCTTCCTCTTTTGAAAGTGTGTTGGAGTGAATGTCTTTTACCTATTACCTTTTTTTTTTTGCATGATCCTCTTTTAATTAATGGGTGCTCGATATGTTCCACTCTTGATTTATAACTTGTGATGCGACTCGGGCTTTGCCGCCAGCCTTCCTGCAGCTTTGTTGCTCTTAAATCCTTAAGCTTCTGCTTCAGTACCTGAAGTTGCCTCGTGCAAAATGACGTGACATAGCATTTTGATTTTCTGCTTTGTCATGCAAAACATAACCATTTGCTTTTCATCGGACTGACATTAGAACACCCGATCAACCATATTGTAGTTGATCGGTTCTGCACTTTTGTATTGCCAGCTACATTGCAAATGTCACTGTCTACACTGTCAAGTGTCACTAGTATTAGTTTCTGTATATTTGTATGTGGGTTTTGCTGGAATATTGTGTGCAAGAAGGTGTTTCTGAGTACACCCACCTGTATGGGAGCTTAATGAATCAGTCGTCAATGTATTTGAAGTCTGTTCTATTTCACTTTCTTTTGAGTTTCAATGTTGTTTTCATTTCATCCCAAGGCAAAGGATAATTCTGTTTTCCTATTGTTACTAAGGACACACTTACATGTATTACTTAGCACCCTCATTGGACATGTATCACCATCCTTATTATCTCTAAGGTTAATTGAATTAAGAACATACCCTGAATAAATGTACTTCCAAGCCGTGTAAAGATTAATCCTCCACAGTGTTCCTGTACTTGCTATAGAAACCGTAATGACACCATTAACACTCAATTACATCAACAACAAAAAATGTTAATATCAGGTTGACCATGTTTTGTCAATCCTTCTGTATTGCAATAGGAATTCAATATATTTTTGTAGATTTATTTCTTGCCATCTAACATCATGCAACTCATTCCTTCATTCCAGTTCTGCACGCTATCTTAGGTGCTGTGACCCCCTCTGTGCTGTTATGGCCTGCTGCAAAATACACTGTGCTGTGTGTTTTGCTTGATGGAGAGCTACTCTATCTGTGTGCAGAAGGCCTCGGCTTGACTGTGTTGGCTAGCTTTTGTGGATGCTTCAAGCAAAGCTTTTAGCTTATAGGACTTTGGACAAAGTTGTACAGTGTCCTTCAAACTCACAGCCCAGCCAGAAGAATGCGTGAGTCGGGAATCTTGTGAGTCTGCTATGAAGGAAGATGAACCTCAAGTGGCGTCGCTACAAGAGACACGGTTGGCTGTTGGAAGAGCAACACCTGAAGGGGCAGAGCTCGCCTCGATTGAGCTCTCTGACACCTCAGTTGAGCACGGTGACCAAGAGAGAAAGGATGTAGTCGAAGAGGCTGCTGAGAGCCACCTGCTTGTAGAGTCCAAAGAAAAAGAAGCAAAACAATCTCGACTAACAGAGGAGTTATCGAATCTGAAGGAGGACGACAAAGAGGGAGATATCTTACCAAGCAAATCAGGAGCCCCTCTGAATGAAAGCAAGGAAAATCCAGAGCCGGTTGAGGGGATAAATAAGGAGGGCCAAGATAGTGGCACTGACATTGAGTTGCATGAGATACCAGTGACTGACACTCAAAAAGAGGACCAAAGGCAAGAAGCAGTTGGGTCAAGTCCAGAACCTGTCACAGAGTTGAAAGAGACGTCAGATATTATACACGAGTTTGGAGCAAAAAACTACTTTGAGACATCCTCAAAAAGCCACGAAAAGGAGTCATCACAAACCCAGAGCTATTACGAACTCAGCACAGCAGCAGAGAAGAAGTTAAGTGAGGACACTGAAAGCATTGTGCAGAAGCTCGGGGAAGAACAGGAGAGGTCAGCCAAAATATCTCCTGGTAAGATGTCACTCGAACAAAGAAGCCTGTCCCTAAACATTACTGTTGGATCTTCGACAGGACAAATAGGGAAGGGAGAGAAGTCAATGACCTTGTGTCCAATCAGTGGAAGCTTTGATGAATCTGAGGTTTACCCTTTAACTCCATCTGTGGAGAGACAACTCCAATTTCCTCCAGCTGTCTCCATTACCCCAACTAGCCCTGACTCACCTCCAGAGGCAAAGGCAGACAAGCCTTTCCTTTCTGAGAAGCACAAATGTCTTGAACATTCAGGCAGTCTCTCTGAAATGTTGGACCTGGCTGGAGATCTGCCTCGGCCATCATCAGAGAGGAGGGAGCTTGACCACATGAGGCGAAAGTCCGTGCCCGCCAATGTATCAGCTCTGGTGGGGAGTTCTTTGGCCAAGCTGGCCTTGGTAGATCAAACCTCAAGAGTGGTAGGAGGGGGAAACCAACTGGAGGAACTGGGCTACTGTGTCTTCAATGAGTACTCGGGGCCCATGCCTTCTCCTGCCGATGTACCTAGTCCTGGAGGCTCTCCGCACCAGCGTTTCCCTTCAATGGAAAGTGAAGTTGAGGAGGAGCTTGGTGACACGGAAGTTGAAGGAATTCAACAAAAAGATCATGAAGGAATTATCCCTGAGAGACAAAAAACTGTGTCCGAAAAGAAAGATTCACCAGTCGAAAGTGCCGTGATTCTTGAGAGGGCCGTGACAAGTGGAGTAAAACCCGATCGTCTAAGAATCCCATTGACTTCCTCAAAAGACAGATTGACTGAGTTTCGTTTGGAGAGTGGCCTGCCTGGTGACATAAAGATCCAAGCAATTCCTGAGGTAGACATTGAAAAAGACCCCTCCAGAGAGGCTTCTCCCATCCCACCAGACAGCTCCTTTACTTTCACTCCGTTGGAAACTGGAAGCAAGGTTCCCCCAACTCCCACCACCCCCAAGTCCCCAAATGATAGACCCTTAGAAACCCAAATTACTGGAGAGAAGGCAGCGAAAGATGTCCAACCAGAGGTTAAAGCAGAGAATGATCAAGAGTCTGAGAGGATTGATACGAAACAGACAGAGTTAGACAAAGAAATGCGTAAATCTGAGCAGGAGGATTCAGAAGAAAGAGGGGATGAACCAGAAATGGCAAACATACCTTCAGCATCATTTCAGTCTTCAGGAGAGAGCACAGAAAAAGATGACAAGGAGATTCAAAGTGAGCGTGGGACACCTACAAGATTAGAAAGATTAGACAGGCAAGAGACCTCAAAAGCTGGTCAGGATTTAAGCACTGAAAAACCATTAGGTGAGAAAGATGACCAAATCCAGTTACAGGAGGTGGCTAAAGGCGCACCAAAACCACATATAACCTCCCCAGTCATCATCATACCTCAAGCACAAGTAGAGGAAGAAGCAGATGAAGAGGATGATATTGAGATTGCTGAAGAGCCTCAAGAGGTAATGGAGGAAGATGAAGTGCCTAAGAGTCCAAGCAAGGTGAGGCTGACTGTAGGCGATCAGATGGCGGAAGACGATCCCAAGTCTGGCGCAGAAGACTGGAGTCACAGTGTGCAAAACAGTGATGGTGGCCCTGCGACTGACAGTTCACACTTGTCTCCATGCTCTGATCATGATCTACCACTGCAACTGGATGAAGGTGGCAGAGATGATTGGATAGGGGAGGATAAAGAAGGAGACGCACATATAAGTACGGATGAAGGGACGAAAGAGGAGGGCGAGGTGGTAAAGCCAGACCAAACAGTGGAGGAGCAAGTGGAGGAAGTTGGTTCTGATGGGGTCGGCGAAGAGAAAGACATGAAAACAACAGAGGATGGGGGGGAGGAGAGGATGTGTGAAGAGGAGAAAGGTCAGGAGGTGGAAGAGAATTCCGCTGTGCCGTGCCAGACCAGTCAGGTACCTAACGATGAAACCACCATGGACGTCTCCCTCCTAGATACAGACAGTGGCTGGATGGACTCACAAGGTACCCCGAGCTTGCAAAATTAATCACAAGTAAAATAAATGTTTCAGACACTTAATGTATTTTTTAATACCGAAAACTAGCTTACACCACAACGCTTGTTTGCGAGTAAATCTTAATGTGTCTTCTGTACTAAGCTAGCTCCCAGCTAGCTAGGAGTGTGGAGAATTAGTCCTCTTTTAATCCCTCTCCACTGCAGATGATGACAAAAGTATCATGACTGAGCAAATCGAAGCCCTTCCTCAGGTCCAGAGTCCTACCACTACACCTGTGGTGGACAGACCCGCTAAACGGGCCCCTGGCAGAGGAAGGGGCCACCCTGGCACCGCTGAGAGTAAAGTGTCCCGCAAAGTACCCAGCCACCATCCAAGAGAGGAGATGAAGAAGAAAAAAGGTTCCAATTCTGTATTCAAGAAGTGTTCACCTTAAAGCAAATTATGTACTTTTGTATTATATTGATTTTAAGCACAGATTTAGCCTCTTTGCAGTGCATTTCACCGAGGTTTGCATGTTGGTATAATCCTGTCTCTCCTCTTTGCTAGTAGCCGTGAGGAGGGCTGACCAGATAAAGGTGTCAGCCCTCCAAAGTCGTTCTCCATCTCGAAAGAGTGTAGCCAAAGCGGCAGCCAGACATCCTAGGCCCGCTCTGCTTCACGGCTCTGCTAGACGCAAGGCCACAGGTGAACAGTCTTCACCGGGAATCAGTGCTGTGGATAGAGAGAGTGTAAACTAATTCCGATGTAGACGCTACACCTTTCCGTCTGTTGTTTTTTTATACTGGCTTCATAGGAACATATGCGTAAAAATAACAGCAAGTATTACTAAGTTTCTTTAGACCTGACAAATGAAGATTTCTCTATTTTACCCGATTCAATTGAGTCAAAGCTTGAACAATTTAGGGTTTTAATTGTTGCTACAAACATACAATAACAGGTGTTTTATTGACTTTACTCTCTCTCTATCAATGGCTGTTTGACGAATCACACGGGTGCAATGTAGCTGGCAAACATCATGTGCTGCGGTCTTTTTTTAAAATCAGCTCAACTGCTTTTTCTTTTTTCTTTGTTCTCATTTTCTTTGTTCTCATTTTGTCTCAGGCTGCATGTCGGAGGTTGTGTGTTTGGTTTCAGCTGCTGTGGAAAGGTCTTTGAATGTAGAGTGACTCAAATGATTTCTGACGTTTACGTTTTTTGTACTGTATTCAGAGTGCATTTATGGAAAAGTCACATTCTCAAATGTGTCTCCCTTTGTTGGATTACATCGATCATGACAGATGAACTCTTTTTTTTTTTTTTTTCAGGTATGGAAAGCCATCAGCCCCTCAGTGTGGCCCACCAGTCCAGGGAGAGGACCACTGTAAGTACTATCAGCACTATCACGACACCCGAGCCCTCGCTTTATTGTAAATGCATGCTTATTAATTATGAATGGTTATTAGTATTTAGTATTGTAGTTATGTTAATGCAGCAGTGAATACATCATCTTCAAGCATATAGGAGGAAATACTGCACACACACATTTAATGGGATGAGGTTATTCCCTGTGTTTCATTATCTCTCACATCAGTTCAATATTGTTGCATATTGTCGCGTCTCTCTCTGTGCATTTCACAGCGTATAACTCTGTGTAATGGGGCTTGTTGTTTGCATGACAAACTGGATGTTTTCTTCCTATTCTTTTTATGTCTGCGTGTTATTTCTCTCTATGTGCACGTTCATTTTGTCTTGCATGCCTGCCTCTGTCCTTGTGCCAGTCTCGACTGAGGAAATCTGTGAGTATAGATATCAAATAAAGAGGAGGGCAGACAGCCATGGGCAGGTTTTACTATTTTACCAACGCGTATAATGTGCAGTACAGGGGCCCCTTTAGATATACCTTGAACTCCATCTTTCACCTAAAAGTTTCATTATGTTTCACTTCTTTTGAATAAACATCTTCATCCATTCTCTTAAAAAAAACCATCACTTGTGCATGTTGATCGTTTCAAAATGATGTTTTCTTGAGTGCTGCGCAGATTGTTTTGTACTGTAAGCTGTCGGTGTTTGGTCCACTCCATCCCATCTCACGTCTTCGTCTCTCCATCTGCTTGTCACATCCGCCTCACATCCCTGCATGCTTTCCTGCCTCTCGCCGCGGCTTTCGGTCCAGAGCCCCACGAGGGCCGTTCTGTTAAAGATGGCAGCTCAGCGCCGGGGCGCCGATTACTCGCCCCTCCGGCCCGACTCCGCCTGTAGCCTTAACCGGAGTCCCCTGGTGCAGGCGGAGCTCAATGAGGCCCGTGCCTCCTCGGCATGCTCCCACCGGTCCCCTCTGCCGCACAAATGGGCAGAGAAGGTAAAATGAAAAGACGACAGGGCTTGACAGGGAGCTTTGACCGGTGAGTAGAGCTCGGCCGTTGACTCCACAGTGTGTGTTTGTTCAGGAGAGAGCATACCGCAGCCCAGAGAAGAGGTCGTCTCTGCCCAGGCCAGCCAAATCTCTGACACGCCACATCCCTGCTGCTGAACAAGAAGACAACACCCCCTCCAGGCCAACCTGTAAGAACACACACACACACACACACACACACACACTACAAAACAGACTCTTCCAGCTTGTTTGCCTCCTAAAATGAACTCCCCTTAATCTCTAACACTTATACTGTGACTCTCCTCATATCACTTTCTTTCGAATGATTTGATTAAATTCTAACTCCAACCACATTGTTTCCCTTCACATCCTTCTTTCACTCTTCCCCTTTTGCCGCTCCCCTCTCAAAAGCGATCCAGTCCAGAGCGGACAACAGGTCTGGAAGAGCCCCTGGTACGGCAGGTAGACCACCTAGTAGCTCCTGTTAGACCCATCACACCCTGCTCATCGACATGTGACACCTGGTTATGAGTGGAATGTGGTTTTTGTTGTGGTTTTTGTTCTTTATATTATGTATAGAAGCGAGCGGCGTCCATTGACTAGGCATTCATTCATTCATCTCGTGAATTTGCAAGCTTGTTTATGCAGTTTTGTTGCCAAATTTGCCTTGATGTAACATTTAAATGTGTTAAATTTGGCTTCGTAAAACCTGCCGTAACTTCATCAGCGGAGCAGGTGGGATCCATAGCAACAGGTTGCTACTTCCTGTTTTTTATGGCAACAAGCCGCCAGCGTTTAATTAATTCAGTTGCTTTCACAACGTCCTTGTCAAACAGTTGTGTTTGACCATGGCTTGTTTGTTTTGTGGAAACGGACAGCAGAGCAGTGCTGACAGTTCCATGACAACCACATGACTGGTCATACACTCCAATCCACCTGTTGCTCCATTGTCTTCCTCCCTTTTCCCTTTTTCTCTTCGTCCCAAGTGTTTCTGTCCAGGACGGGTTTTCTTTCATTCCACCTCTCCTCCTCCCTCTTCGTCCTTGTAATCCAGACACATGTCTCTTCTTCTCTGAAGGTACAGAGTCTGCACGTTCCCGATCAGTCCGCAGCGGGACCTCCACCCCCGGCTCCACCGCCGTCACGCCCGGCACCCCCCCCACCTACTCCTGCCGCACGCCCGGCTCTCGCACGCCCGGCAGCCACACGCCAAAGTCCTTCAGTGTCCTCCAGGAGAAGAAGGTGGCGGTGATCCGAACCCCGCCCAAGTCGCCATCCTCCGCCCAGCGCCAGCTGAAGGTTCTCAATCAGCCCCTGCCTGACCTGAAGAATGTAAAGTCCAAGATCGGGTCCACCTCCAACCTCAAGCACCAGCCGAAAGGCGGACAGGTAACCGGCCCTGTCGAGGTCCAACCGAGTCAAATCTGCACACATCTATTGATTTACATATAGTCTGCAGCGCAGGGAGACAGATTTACCTGATGTCAAAAATAATGAAGTCATTGAAATGTTTAAATGTCATGTATTTACCTGTTTCTGACACATGGGGGCAGTAAAGGAGCACGTTATATTGTACACATCTAAATACATAAAAAACACGACACTGCAAATCAAGGAAGATTACATTTGTGTAACTTCTAATAGTATGAGTCATGGATATTGTTTTGAAAATAAGGTTTGCACCTTTGTTTAATGTAGCTGTGCAGCATGCATATCCTCGACTTCTATTCATACGTACTGTTAAAATGACATAAGAAAAGAATAATAAAAAAACAGATGCAGGAGATATGGACATTGAAAACAAAGCAAAACGGATTATTTAATCAAACCTTTACTTGTTATTAGAAATGGGTTGATGAGTCGATGCATGTCACATCCCTCTCCTTCTCTGTCTCCCTCCGAGTTGTGGAAATATCGTAAAATATCTCTCTTCACATCCTCACCATCACTCACTGCCTCTAAACCCCGTGCGGTCGCTTCCTCTGCCTGTCCTCTTCCTGTCTGCCGTCCTCTCTGTCATCAGCCGCCTCCGGCCTCCTCGAGCCGACTTTCCCTTTGTCGTCCTCCTTAAGTCTCAAAACATTTCTCTTTGCCGTAGAAGCAGCTTCAGCCGTTAGTCTGAGCAGCAGATATAAAACGGCTCTTCTCTTTAAGAATGTCCCTCCGAGGAGCAGTCAACCTGCAGAATCCTTTGCCTTGGGGAGCAGCCTCCGTCATCGCTGTGGAGGATTTCCCCCTCCGGCTCTCTGTATTAATAATTGCAAGCGGAAGGAATTACTTATTGAGGAAGTTGCATCAAGAATAGAATGGAAATATACCACCTCGCATCACTTTGAACCCGAGAAAGAGTTTGATTTCTCATTCTACTGAACTAAACAGTATAATGAAGACATGTAAAGAGGTGGAAGTTGAAGTTCCCTGTGCGTGCACACACAATGCTCCTCTCCTCTTCGTCTACGAGGTGTAACAGATGCGTTAGAGGAAGAGCTGTCAAAAGAATCCAGGTCAAGTCAGTGTCGACCGGAGACGGAGGCTTGCTGTCGGGTCTCTTGTGTGTTCTCCCCTCAACCTCTTTCTCCTTTATTTCCTCCCTCTCCCTGTGTTCACCTTTTTACTCTTTTACCAACAGAGTACAGGCCTTTTTTGAAATTTAATTTTAATTTTACAAAACAACACGGAATGGCGCACGAAGCAGAAATACTGTCGTTGGTTGTATTGAACCACAAGCGAGCTCAGACACATGGATCCCACACTGAGCCAAATGAGGCACATGTAGTGTTTTTCCCCTTTTCTGAATTCGATTTTGTTTTAGGTTCAAATTTCACACGAGACGCTGGACTTCAGTCATGTTCAGTCAAAATGCCGCTCCAAGGATAATCTGAAGCACTCGCCCAAAGGAGGCAATGTATGTACGCCTTTCTCTTTTCTTTCTCTTTTGCTCTCCTCTCTTTCTTCCTCTTTTCAGCTGGGGCTGCTTTTATGTGTGCGTCTGTCCACCCATCTGTTTGTATGTTTCAGTTTTTTAAGCTCCGCCCATCCAGTCATGCCCTCAATGTTTGCGGTTTGTATTAAGAAAAGGCCACCCTGTCATTCCCAGGTCATGATTCCAAGTGTTAAACTGGACTTTAGCCACGTTCAGGCTAAATGTGGCTCCCTGGACAAACTCCAGCACGCAGCAGGCGGCGGCAACGTGAGTAACTCTGCACTATATTTTTGCAATATACGTCCGCTTTGTCCTCACTGCATTTTACTTTCTGGAGCTCCCTTTTTTTTTTTTCTTCTTCTCTCCACTTCTTCAGGTAAAGATGTGTTAATATGAGCTTTGTGCTGCTGCCCCACAGATCCAAATCCAGACCAAGAAGATCGACTTGAGCCACATCACCGCCAAATGTGGCTCCATGTCCAACATCCGTCACAGACCAGGTACGGGAAACATGTACTATATGCAATAAAATCACTTTGTTTTCTGAACGGGAGTTGAAAACCAAAAGACCAAGCATTTTGATAAGCACAGTGTCCTTTCTGTGCACTGCGGTGTGCACACTTAGGTTCTTTCTTTGCTCAGGAGAAGCCCGGAGGGCGAGCGATGCCCTGTGGGTTTGATGCTGTTCTTCCCTCTCTGCCCTGTTCCTTAGGGGGAGGTCATGTGCGCATTGAGAATGTGAAGCTGGACTTTAAAGACAAGGCCGCTGCCAAAGTCGGCTCTCTGGGCAACTCCAGCCACACTCCTGGAGGGGGGAATATTATGGTAAAAAAAAACCGAATCACACAAATACAGTATTCTGATTCTGTAGAAATAAAGAGGAGAAAACACCCTTTTTTTTTTCTGCACCCACCAGATCGAGAGCCACAAGCTGTCCTTCCGGGAATCAGCCAAAGCTCGGGTGGATCACGGCGCAGAAATCGTCATCACGCACACCCCCGGGGTCGAGACGGGCGGCACTTCCCCGCGCATGTCCTCCTCCGGCAGCATCAACATCCTGGATACGCCCCAGCTCTCCACGCTGGCCCAGGACGTCACCGCTGCCCTGGCCAAGCAGGGCTTATGAGCGGGCTGCTGCCCCCTGCTTAGGATACCCTCCAGAATCCACACCCCATCAATCTCATTCACTCATAAGCATCCAAAGTGTTCTCCCATGGTCCTTCACTGCAACATGACCCCCACACACTTGACTCCACAGGTTCTAGGCGATCGACTGTCTCGTCCATCAACGGCCCTTCCAGCGGGGACTTTCCAAACCAATTATTTCTCATTCCCGCCCTCAAACGGGACACGCCCCGTCACTCTTTACCTGTTTTTCATTGATGTTCCTTCACTCAAATGTGGACTTTTCGTTATTTGGTTCTAGATAGGCTGAATGCTGAGGTGTTTGTCGAAGAAGGCGTCGGAGGTTTTTACGATTGTACAGTGATTTTTAGCGTGAAAAGCATCACATTCCACTCGTATGATGATACAAACGGTAAGGTGAACTGTCGCATAATGTTCGTTCAGAATTAATATGGTACTGAGTGCAAGAAATAGCTACTAGATACTAGACGCTAGTCTTAAAAGAAACAACTGTGTGAGAGACTTACCCTCCAGAAACATGGCTTGTAACTGTACCTGCAGAAGGAATGGCTGAAGAGCATGTCTGCTGAGATGTGACATGGTTTCTTTGTTTGTTCGTTGGTTGGTTTTAATCTCATGATTTCCTGATTATGTGCTGAATTGTTGGAGCAATTGTTATGTTTTCCTTTTATATATGTCACTGTAGTGGAAGTTGTTCCAGTTTTGTATGTTCCCTGCAGCCACACTGGCTTATTAGCACTTAAATAGTTTTCCGCAAACCAACGGGCTGCTCTTTTTGTTTTTTACATTAGCTCTGTGATTTGTATTAGGCTACAACAATGCTGCTACGCTGGCATGGCAAATACATGATGAATAGATTAGATCTATTTGGAGCAATTGTAAACCTGTCGGTGTGAGTGTAAACAACCAGGATGCATCCTCGTGTCTCTACTTTAAGGTCAGATCCTCATGCTCCTGTGATCTTCCTCCCTTTTGCAGAGACTGGGTTGTGCACTGTATTTGAAGTTTGTTTCAAAAGTAGAAAAAAAAAGAAGCTTTATAAGAAAACATTCCATTAAAAGAGCAGCTACCTGGCCCTTTAGTGCGAGCGAACCGGTAACTTCACAGGAAATGAAAGCCGGAACGAAGGAGGAGTGAAGAATGGGACGAACCCCCAACTTGCAGCTGTTAGAATTCATTATTAAAAAAAAGAATAACTGTTCTAGCATATTCTCTGCTCACCATTGTGAAACTCCTCTGCCTCCCTTTTCCTCCTCCCCTGGTGTCAGTTACCCCTCCAGTGTTTTTCTGTGCTTCCTATATTCTTGCTCCCCCCCCCCCCCCCTAGCCCCTCTTTGCCTTGTGTAAGTGTATTTAAAAGACCATGTAGATGTGTGCACTCTTTCCGATGTTTGAGACGTACTGATGACAAATGCTCCTGCAGGATGACGACAACAGAAATAAAGAAAATGAAAACGGACTCACGCTTCTTTTCGTATGAATTCTCCAAAAAAAAATGACCAAGCGTGCATTTTTTTTAATCCAGTATAAAGAAAAGCAAATACATTGGTTGTGCATGGTAAAATGTGAAATCTGTGATAAAAAAATATTAGAATCATCACTTTTATTGTGGAAAAACATGTATTTGTGAACATTTTATTACCATAAATAGTTTTGCACTTCTGCATTAACAGTGATAAGTGGGGGACCTGATGTAATAGTTTTTATTGAAGTAGTTGTGTGCAACAGCGCCCCCTAGGGTCACGCTTTACGACCTGCAGGTGGCCACAATTTAGCATACTTAACGTTACCAGCTGGTAATTAAGTGAACACGATACCACGTGTTTGTTAGAGAGGAACTGGAAGCCGGATTGTATTACTTTTGGACAAAGCCAGTCTTAACTGTTTGCGCTAAACTAAGTTAGCAGGTGGTAGTTAGCTTCATATTTCGCCCACAGGCACGAGAGTTGGTGAGGAAGCCAGTAAATAAGCTTGTTTTGACCCGTATTTTTTCACAGCTGTCTGTCAGAAAATAAGAATCAGGAGAGTAACCTCGTCCACCTGTGTTGTTAAACAACCTGTTGACATCCAATTGAAGGATTGTGCCCCGTGTGAATGCACCATCCGGGTGTCGTTCAACGCGTGTTTTGCAGGCGTTTGTGTTTCAGTCAAACGCTCTGTCATTTCCTTTAATGATGCACAAGGTAGAGGGTTGAGACGGACAACATCTGGCGCAGCCGCACACTGCGTCTTTAAGCTCCGCCGCCAAATAAATTAGCACGCCGATCAACTGTCGCTGTCCGGTAAGGGAGGTGCTGAAATCCGAGCGCTCTCTCTCTATCCCTCTCTCTCCCTCTCCCTCTCTATCTCTCTCTCTCTCTATCTATCTATCCCTCTCTCTCCCTCTCTCTCTCTCTATTGCCGCCGACCGACCGACCGACACTTGCAGCCATTTTACGCAGGACGAACCCAATCATGTCGTGAGCGAAGCTCGCTGGTCACCTGGGCAGAGCCAGCAGCAGCAGCAGCAGCAGCCGCCGCCGCGCGCGCGCGCGTCCCGGTGGTCGCGAGCAGGCAGGTCCGGCCAAAATGGTGAAGAGGAAAAGCCTGGACGACAACGAGCCGGAGTGCGGGAAAGGAATACCGTTCCCCATCCAGACCTTCCTATGGAGGCAAACCAGGTCAGTGTGTGCTTCAGTGGGAATTGATAACAGGTGTTTGCCATTGCCGAGAATAAGAAGGATCAAGGATTTGACAGCAGCTGTGTCACACATATAAAGCCACCTGCATTTTAATGTTCAGCGTCAACATAGATGCATTGCCTTATTATAATTCAATGGATATTCTGAGTGTGTCAGTTCCCTGGTTTCATTGAATGTTGTAAATGGAGGGGAGGTGGAGTGTCAACTGCAGACAGATGCAGAATGCATGATGTCACACCTGTAAAGCAAAAAAAAGTGGGCCAAAGAAAACAAGTGGTCTGTGGATCAGCTGCTGTGAAATGACGGCTCCTGTTTGTGCAAAATGTCCTGTGCAGTATATTTCGTTAGAAAAACGATTTGACAGAGGAGATTTAATGGTGTAACCTACATTTAGCATTTTTTTTTAAATGTTATATAAGTGTGGTGTTTTTTGTGTTTTTCAGTGCATTTCTGCGTCCAAAGTTGGGGAAACAGTATGAAGCATCTTGTGTGGTAAGTTATTTCATAATGCCGTGTGTGGGGAAATAATCGCTCCATTCCCAGTAATCTGTTTTTACCTTAATGCACCAGCAAATCAAGTGGGCTCTTGATTTTACATTTAGCAAATTAGTTTCCCCTCTTGCTTCCTCCCATTAACCAGGAGCCCTCTGCAAACTCATATCCATAATGACGCTTCAAACAGAGCTGCCTCTGTCTCTCCCACGGCCATCGCCTTGCTTGGGGCCATACGGGGGCATTTAGATAGTCAAAGAAAGAGGCTTTAGTTGCTGGCTGATGTCTCTTTTCTGTCCTTTCCTCTGGCTGCCTCCCCAGTCCTTTGAGCGGGTGCTGGTGGAGAATAAGCTCCACGGGCTGTCGCCGGCCCTGTCGGAGGCCATCCAGAGCATCTCCCGCTGGGAGCTCGTCCAGGCGGCCCTGCCTCATGTACTCCACTGCACCTCCATCCTGCTGTCGAACAGGAACAGGCTAGGTGAGGACACGCAACACGCACATTACCTCCGCTTTAGGTATTGAGGTGACAGCCTTATCCAGGTTATCTTCATTCAACAAAACACAAAACTGATTCTTCTTTCAGCCACAGGGCAGCTACAGAACTGCCTGACTTACAGTACATCTAAAAATTGAATAGAATATTTTTTAATATTTCATTCTCTTCCTCACCCTGACCTCTGACCTCCGACAGGCCACCAGGACAAGCTGGGCGTAGCCGAGACCAAGCTGCTCCACACGCTGCACTGGATGCTGCTGGACGCTGCCCAGGAGTGCAACCACGAGCCCAGCCTGAGCCACGGCTGGTCGGGGGGCAGCAGCAGCAGCGCCTTCCTGCAGCCGGTGGGCAACCAGGGTTCGTCCCCGGGGGCTCCCGGCTCATGCTCCGGCTCTGCCCTGGGGGGGTCGGGTCCCCAGCACAGCGGCTCCTTGCTGGAGGAGGATGAGCATGCTCGTACCAAGCTGTTCCACAAGAGTATGGCCACGGTGGAGCTGTTTGTGTTCCTGTTCGCTCCGCTTATTCATCGGATAAAGGTCCGTACCTGGAGATACAAGTGGAATACACCAGTGTACAGGATCAATTCCATCCACTGTAACTGTGCAGTTGTACTCTTTTCTGTTGTAGAAATGAATTATTTCTCAGTTTGCGAAGATATTTAGCAGCAGATTTATTCAGCCTGTCCCATATCAAACCCTCCAACACACACATACTCAGTGCCACCCTCTGGCTACTGATCTGTGTGTACTGATACAAGGGTCAGGTTACAATACTCCAGTGTTTCCCAACTGAACAATCAATGACTGTATCTGATGTAAGTGATCATATCATAATAGCAGTGCACTTTGGAATAGTCCAACAAGATGATTAAATCTAAGCATTTCAAGTCATAAAACGTCCAACAAGTTGCTTCTTACATTGATTGGATGATGATTGGACGGTTGAGAAGAAGAGCTAAATGTGCAAAAAAACCGCCTCCTCTATAAATAAGATTCTAAATGTATACATTTTTTTTCAAGGAGTCGGACCTGACCTTTCGATTGGCCAGCGGTCTGGTGATATGGCAGCCAATGTGGGAGCACCGCCAGCCTGACATCTCTGCCTTCACTGCACTCATCAAACCAGTCAGAAACATTGTGACAGGTGGAGAAAAAAACCCTCACTTACGGCCACGAAGGTCCCTTGTAAGCAGTTATCTATTTATGTTTGTTCATAATTTGTTCGTAATCTGCTACGCCTGTCTCAACAGCGAAGAGGAACTCCCCAGTCAACAACCAGTGCAGCCCCTGTGGATCTGGCAACCCGGGTCCCATGGTGAGTGAGCGCTTTAAGCCCAGATCACGGCTGATTCATCGTCTCGTGTTGATTGGATGTGTTCAGGAAGGAGTGTGAGGCTTCATCCCTTCCCCCTTTCAACATCCCCCCCGAGGCTGGCTGCTAATATTCATTAGCAGCCAGCCATCCGGGAGCATTAGCGCGGTTAGCCATGGGTCATGACATGAAACCTCCCCCCACCCTCAGAGCCTTTAATCATCAGGTCTTTCCTGTCCCCCCCCCCCATCTGCAGTATCCGTCCATCTCTCCCTCTCACCCACAGGGCTTCCAGGTGGTTTGCGAAGCCGCCCAATCAGATTCCTCCTCCCCCGCGGCCGGAGAGCGGAGCTGTCGCCGTGGTAACTCGGTCGAGAAAGGTGGCCCTTCCCAACAACCCCCGCCGGTGAAGGGCCCTTCCAAGAAAAAGTGAGCACCCCGTGAATCAATTTAACCTCAAGAGGCAGCGAGATAGGTCGCACTTGGTCATGTGTGGTGTGTATTGATTTTCTTATTCAGGACTTATGTTCACTGCTCATTCAGGCTTGCTGTTAAGCAGCAGGAGGTAGAGACGTCGTTTTTTTCTGTGGTCGGAACAAGAAGGGAAAATAATTAACAGTTTGTAGAAAAGTGCTGCAACGGCTTTTAATATAGCTTGTCTTTTTGGGGTTTTGGTAAACAGAGCTACACAAGACAATGAACCTCAAGCGAAAGCACATCATTCCCAAAAGAGTACAGAGATCATAATGAATGAAATGTATCAAATGCATCAAAAATATCTGGATGTATTTCGATTATAACACACTTATAAACCCCATAAAACCCTTGTTTGGGTTTTGACTGCGTAGCTGTTTGACAATAAGCGCTTGCAGTCCGTACAGAAGACGACGAGACCTGTTTGTTCTTCACACAGTCTGAATAAACTGCACCCAAAATGTGTGATATCATATACACAAGGTAGAGGGTTGAGACGGACAACATCTGGCGCAGCCGCACACTGCGTCTTTAAGCTCCGCCGCCAAATAAATTAGCACGCCGATCAACTGTCGCTGTCCGGTCAGGGAGGTGCTGAAATCCGAGCATCCTCCTTCCCTCTCTCTCTCTCTCTCTCTGTCTCATATATATGAGACACGTGGAGGCTGCTCATGCAACACGATGATCACGCAGTGAAACCACCTTCATGATTGGTGTCGATCCATAATGATCGATACGTGATTTAATGGCACTGCTCTCACAAACGCTTTCATTGCTGAATAACATGCGTGACGTATACCCAAGAAGCCAGTTGTGTGTTGAAGCGGTGCAGTGACCCGCGCTGACACAGAACTGGTGCCATCCTCTTGTTGATGGCGAAACATTTAGCCCTGCGGCGGCGTCTGTCACACACACACAGCACAGCTCGCTCCACTATAGCTCGTGAGCGCAGACGTGTATGAATAGCTCCTCCTTCCCCTGTGTACTGTGTTGCTCTATGCTGCACTGTCTCCTCAGTTGTCCTGCTTGAGCATTAGCACTCCCATCGGACGTTTGTCCCCACAACCAGGGTAATTATGCTGAAGTAATGTGCTTCATGTCTAATGCTGGCAGTGTCTCTGGCCTGGCATGACACGGCCTGGCTTCATTTGGTCTGTGCGCGGCCAGTCTGGCGTTGTTCGGTCTCTTCTGCCAGACTCAGGCTCAATCTGTGCTCGCTTTGGCTCAGACGAGGCACTAAAATGAGAGTTGACTGACATTCAGTCGACTAATCGGTAGGTTGATTAAATCTGCGGCTCTTTAGATCTGAGTTATTCTGTGCAGAGAGTCTTTAGACATTTGCATTTCGCACATCTTAAGTCTCTCGTGTCTGCTCCGTCATCCTCCTGAATCACCTGACCAGCAGGCTGAGAGGGTGATGTGGGAGAAAAAGGAGGAAGAGGTTGATAAGCCATCCGTTGCTCATCTCAACTCATTCTGACAACCAAATAAGTCACTCCAATGCTTCTCATGATCACTCTGACAGCCAGCAACTGACTGCAAGTCAAAATAAGCCCCCCCCCCCCCCCCCTCAAGCTAGTTATATCCTCATACACTCAGACACCAAAGGGGTTTTGAGCAGTCACGTGGTAATGCAGGAAGGGAGAGATTTAGGAAAGAGAGTTGAATGTCAATTAGATTCACATTAAGAGAGAATTTAGACATTTGAGGGGATTTGACGAAGTGGGAATTTATTTCACGCTTTCAAGCTGTTGGTTTCCCGCTGTATGGATCCACAAAGGGGTGGGGCTGTGTGCAGTTGGCCCACATCAGCAGATTTCAATCCGAGGATCTAATCAAGAACACACTCTGGATCCTCTTTCTCTCTCGGGCTCAGAGGCGATGTCAGCGTTCGTGTTCTTATCTCATCCTCTTGTTCACGCACCTCCCTCTGCGCCGCAACTGCCCGGACGAGATCATTTCTGGCCCCGCGAATTAGTGCCGCTTACTCATCCGCCACTCCGACTGCGCTGCCGATGCTGAGGCAGTTTCCATGGCGACCGCTGGCTGCTGCATCTCTCCCGCCCGCCTCCTCTCGGGAGGGCCCGTGGGAGGCTGTCGTCACTTGGGTCTCCTTGGCGACCTGACACAACAGCAGCAGGCAAAGTGTCGGCGAGCCGGTGAAACACGATACTGCCTCCCTCTGCTGCCCGCTCTCAAAGTGATTCATGTCGAAATCGACCATCTCTTCCTGCTCCGTTTATTACACCGGCAAAGATTAAATGCCCTCCTCTCTCTCTCTCTCTCTCTCGCCTCCTCTCATGGTATATCAATATGTTTCTCCACTCCGCGTGGTGCTCTATACGCTCTGCAGCTCACCAACCGCTGACCTTCATTCCGGCTTATTTATAGTGGACTCACGTAGGCTTAGGCTCCCTCTCTCCCCCATGCTCTCCCAATGATGCTGGAGGGGGGCTCTGCCCTTGTTTACCATCCTACTTTGATGCATTATTAACGAAGCAATGTGGCGGGAGTTGATGACTAATACAAAAGGAAAGGCCGTGACATGGTGTAATTTGTTATATGATCCCTAATTTGGCCGTTGATTAGGCAGGTGTCAGATTTCCATCATGTCTTTTTGGTACCAAAGTGTTAAACCGTGTCCGTTCCCTCTTCTTTAAGGACGTCGGCCCCTGCCGGCCTGCCAACCTCCCTGGCCCAACGAGCGCGTTACGCCACTTACTTTGACGTGGCGGTGCTGCGCTGCCTGCTGCAGCCACACTGGACGGAGGAGGGCGTGCACTGGGCCCTGATGTTCTACCTGCAGCGCCTGAGGCAGATCCTGGAGGAGAGGCCCGAACGCACCCCCGAACCTTTGGTCACGCCTCTGCCGCGTCCACGCAGCAGCTCCATGGTGGCTGCTACGCCTTCACTGGTCAACACCCACAAAACCCAGGTAATGGCAGAAAGACGGGGGAATGTAGGAGCTATCTTTTTGTTTGTGGCGTGAATGACAACTTTTAAAGATGCAAAAATACATGCCTGTTGTCCTTCAGATGTCCATGCACTGACCATGACGTCATGCTCTGCTGTGCTTTGCAGGACATGAGTCTGAAATGCAATGAAGAGGGGAAATCTCTGAGCAATGAGACGTTTACGAAGGTTTCTCTGACCAGCCTCCGTCGACAGGCCGTCCCAGACCTCTCCGCCGACCTGGGCATGAACATTTTCAAGAAGGTTAGAGCGAGACGTCCAGATGTGGGGCAAAAACAATCGAACGAAAGACACACGTTTGCATCAGTTTGCAGGACTGAGAGGATTGCGGTTCTCACTGGGAAGCCCTTGTCCTCCTTTTCTGATTTTAGTTTAAGAACCGGCGTGAGGACCGTGAGAGGAAGGGCTCCATCCCCTTCCATCACACGGGGAAGAAGCGTCAGCGGCGCATGGGTGTTCCTTTCCTGCTCCACGAGGACCACCTGGACGTCTCGCCTACCCGCAGCACCTTCTCCTTCGGAAGCTTCTCTGGCCTCGGTGACGATCGGCGGGCCCTGGACCGCGGGGGCTGGCAGGCCACCATCATGGGTAGGCAGGGTGCTGTTCATAATCAGGATAGATTGCATGTCACCGGTTCGCAGTCGTGCTTCCTCTCTCCTAAGCTCCCAGTTGGTGAGTCAGAGGATTCTGTCTGGATCCGGCTGTCAGCTGGTGAATTAGGTCAGTTCATTAACATTATGTATGTCTTATTAGCTCTCTTCTTTGAGAAGTGTGATTAAATTGTGCTCAAGGCACAAAGACGCTATTCAGTGACTTTTTAAAGCCTCCTTTCCATGAACCCCATACTGTCACCGTACTGTTATATGTCTACTTGGCTTAGCTGCTGCTTCAAATTCACTACATTCCCAGGGTGACATTTTCTAAAAATAATGAAAGGGGACTTCTGGTGTTTTTAACTGTGTTTTTGCGTCTGTATGTTTTGATTCAACCTGCTGTATCTATCCGTATCTGCGTCACTTTCCAGGCAAGTTCACACGTCGGGGCAGCACAGACACCGCTGCAGACGCCGACAGCCTGAGCGCCAAGCACTCTCATTCCCACCACTCTCTGCTCCGAGACATGCCCGACCACTCCAACAGCCACAGCGACAACACCGTCAAAGAGGGTAAGGAGAAGAGCTGCGGTGAGCGGAGTAGATCTGAAGACACGATAAAGCCACATTTCCAAATAATACAGCACTCTATCCGACTGATCAAAAGAAAATTCAGGATGTTAGTCACAGTGATTCCTCCTGCATGATAACATTTATCCAGTTGCACCGTCCTCTTACTGCCTCCGTTTTGCCGCCCCGCAGTCCGATCTCAGATCTCCACCATTACGATGGCGGCGTTCAACACCACGGTGGCGTCCTTCAACGTGGGCTACGCCGACTTCTTCACGGAGCACATGAAGAAACTCTGCAACCCCGTCACTGTCCCGGAGAGCCCCCTGGAGCCTCTGGCCTGCGCCAACCTGCCGCGCAGCTTCACCGACTCCTGCATCAACTACTCCTGTCTGGAGGAAGGGGAGAACATCGAGGGGACCAATAACTTTGTGCTGAAGAACGGCATGCTGGACCTCACTGTGAGTGTTCGGTCCTTCAATGAAACCCTTCAGTAATGATTGAACTTATTACTTGCCCATGAAGGCTTTCCAGTTTGCTTTCTGGTAGTTTTCTGTCCTGTTGGTTGGACAAAACCAGCAATTTCTTGTGTTTCAGGCTGTCCTGCGGGCTCTCTATGCCGTCCTCAGCCACGACATTAGTTCCAGGATCTGCGACGCGGCTCTCAATATCATCGACTGCCTGCTGCAGCTGGGTGTGGTGCCCGGCATGGGCAAGAAGCTGTCCAAGCCCGACAACAAGGAGAACCAGGAGGCACGGGCCAAAGACACGGCCGGTCAGGGCCTCGGAGGAGGCGCCCAGGGAGGCGGGGCAGTCCCGGGGGCAGGAGCAGGTGGAGGGGGCGATGGAGGCGGCGGTGGTGGAGGAGGAGGAGGAGGAGGAGGGGGAAGTGGTGGAGGGAGTGGGCAAGGGAGCAAAGATGATGTGAAGAATAACAAGGATAATGATAAAAAGGTGTGTTCTTTCTGTGTTTTTGGAAGTCGTGGTGGTTATAAACTTGGCGGATATTTAAATATATCTACATAAAAGTCCTGTGGGTTGATGTTTGTGTTCTTCACATGACAACAGGAAGAGGGCTCCGGCTTCAGCACCCACCGCCTGGCTCTGACCATGCTGATAAAGATAGTGAAGTCGCTGGGCTGTGCCTACGGCTGTGGCGAGGGCCACCGCGGACTGTCTGGGGATCGCCTCAGGATGCAGGTCAGACATTTTACTCTGGCTTAGCCGAACCAATAAATACAATTCCATCTAGACAGCTGATATCTTCCATGTGATGAAAACAGCACATCCTGCAAACAAAGCCTTTCTACTCTGACTTCTTCTTCTTCTTCTTCTTCTTCTTCTAATTGTTCTCGTGCATCCTGTTCCAATTCTGTCCTTTCAGGCCCAGAACTGCCTGACCAGCCTTTACAAGCTGGACAAGGTGCAGTTCCGACAGACAATGCGCGAGTACGTCAACAAAGACTCTCTCAATAACATTGTGGACTTCCTGCATGCACTGCTGGGCTTCTGCATGGAGCCCATCACTGACAGTAAGTATGGTGGTTTGTGTGACTGGGACCAGATGCAGATCGTGACACACAAACAAAAATACTGTGCAGTAGGGCTGCGACGGACATTTATTGCTTTATTGATGATTGATCTGGCAGTTATTATTTTCGAGTCTACGGCCGTGCTAGAACGCAAAAGTCAGTCGGCTACTGTGCAGATGTTTCCACTCGAGCAAACTCTTTTATGTTTATTATACAATCGCAGCCATTCAAATCTATATCTCATTCAATTGTTTAGTGTGGGTGCTACGTTACAGTATAAAATAAAAAGTTAGTAATCACGTTCTAATGTGGTTGACAAAGCTGAATTGCACTGCAAATGTCTCACCCTGCACTTCGACTTTGCATTCCAGCGCTATCACTGTTTATGTATCTGTTTTCCCCCCTTTCCTCCTTCCACTTGTCTCTGCTTGTCCCTTATGTCGTCCTCCTCCTGCTTCCATCTTCCCTCTTTTACTCCATCCACTTGAGCTGAGTCCTACACCTTCCTCACTCACTCATCCATTCTGTACACTTGCCAATCCAAAGCTTTGCCCATTACATCTCTGCTCAATCGGTGGCTTTATTGCTGAGCATTGAGACACGTTGTACATGCCAATTCAGTTTTGCACTGAGATTTGAAGTAGTGTGTACACTGTGAATACAATCAGCACTATCATAGCAGACAAAATACTGTGCAATTGGCAAGTTACTGAACCGATGAGTTTTTTGGTGTGTGTGTGTGTGTGTGTGTGTGTGTGTGTGTGTGTGTGTGTCTCGAGTTCGCCTCCTCCCAGAGGTGGGGTCCTTTCTGACACCGCGTACATGTCTGTGCTGGCCTGATGTCAATCAACTTGTGCCCCGCCTCTTTTCTCTTGCAGAGTACGGCAGTGCAGGTGAGAGGTCCAGGAGGGCGAAAAAAAGAAACATCGGTAGATACACATGATCAATAAATATAGCAATCAGATGAATATACTCATCACCTGATCAGACCCCTTCCCTCGGCACCGCTTCCATTGCTGCACCCCTCACTCGCTCCTGAAACTGACAAAACTCGCCTGCAGCAACATTTGAATTATTACATCTGGTATTTATAGAGCTTATATATTTTGCAAAGATAGTTTAACTGGACCAAGAGGATAAGCCCCATACTCTGTTTTTATAGCAGGCCTTAGTCACTTGCATGTATTCTTTATCCCCTACCCAGAATCCTTTTCAGTTTGCTTCTCCCCCATATGCTTTATGGACCCTTTTCCTTTGCCCCCCCCCCTTCCCTCCCTGTTGTATGGACTCACTGTTTTATACTCAAGCTGGTCAGCTGTCAATAATGTCCTCCCCACGCTGACTAAACCCCCCCCCCCTGTGTGATCCGTGGTCTCTCCCGCCTCCCTCTTGCTTCCAGACAAGGCAGGCTTCGGTAACAACTTCACCACGGGGGACAACAAGTCCGTGGCCCAGAATATGGAGGCGGTTGTGGTGGGCTGCATGTTCAAGTCTCTCATAACCCGCTGCGCCTCAACCACACACGAGCTGCACAGCCCCGAGAACCTGGTGAGCGGTGTGCCGAACCATCCCTCCATCTGCCTCTCTCCGTTTTCATCTTCCCGAGCCGTCTCCGTGGCTCTGCCTCGCTGCAGCCTGTGCTCTCACCAGATTCACACGCTCGTATATTTCCTTTGGCTGGATGCTGGAGTTGAATTATTAATGACTCATTTTGCACTGAGCCAAAAGACGAACAATCACTCATGCCGCCTCTGTTAATGCCTTGTCATACATGATGAATTGGACATGAGAGGTACTTAATCTCACTGTGGGAATTAAGACATTAACTTGAGCTTTTCTCAGTTATTTCTTACAACTAGAGAAAGGATATATTAATTGGAAATAGCATCAACTGATCCCTATATTATATAATATCAGCAGACGACATACTGAATATTTGTGCTGTTTTGAACATGCACTTTCACATGACTTTTGTGTCTCACGTGATGGCTGCAGAGTGTCTCAGAGTGTTGCTTCTCAGACCTTTTTATTTTTGTGTTGAAGGCCAATGCACGCCCATTTGCACAGCAAACACAGAGGCAAGTCAAAGTGCATCACGCCAACATCTAAAACACACGGAAGAGGAGACGAACACACCGGATGAGTTCCAGAGCAGTCACAGTGCAGCCACAGCGACCTGTGTTATAATCAATAGTGTGTTGATAATAACCCTGTCTTCGTATTTGTCTAAGTTTATGTGTAAGAGCACTGAGGTACCGTGACCACTCATGGTGCCTCGAAAGCCTCAAGGCTGCCTTGGCTGGTGCACGTTGGCGGAAGATGACACACTTTTCAAGGCAGGCTTGATTATGGCTCAGGATCAGAGGCCACCCACTCACAAGCTGGAGCTGTTGTCTTGACAAACCCGAGCTCGCTCATACATACATCATCCATTTATGCATCTATATGCACACTGTTTGAAGCTGACTGCACGGCAATATCGGCCTGATTCTACGTCCGAGCAGTCCATTTTCTTTGTCTTGTTCTTGCTCTGACACGTTTCGTCGTTCACACGCCTTTTCCCACTCTCTCACACATCCCTCTCTTTCTCTAACTTGTTTGCCACCATCTTCCTCTCCAGGGTCTGTACTGTGACATCCGCCAGCTGGTGCAGTTCATTAAGGAGGCCCATGGAAATGTGTTCCGTAGGGTTGCACTGAGCGCGCTCCTGGACAGCGCCGAGAAGGTCACCACCACCAAGAAACCCGAAGAGAAGGAAGAGACCAAACAGCCCGGACCCAGGAGGTACTGGCCAATCAGCGGCCAGAAACGGTCTCTATGACATCATTTCAAGTTAAAACGACAAAAAAAGTCCTGTACTGATTAAAGTTGAAGTGTCGTTGAGCATAGACCTTAAACGCCCCTCCTCTTATTAAGTGGTAACAAAATATGTATCATCCAATCACAGTGATTGGTTGCGTGAGGTCTTACTTTCTCCAAATCAGAGCTATGCTTCCCATCCCTGCTGGCTGTTTTTTTTTTTCTTTATGTTTTTTTCTGTCCTGTCTGCATCTGTTTTTCTTGCTTGAGTGACTGATTTGATGTTGGCCCTGCCAGGAGGCCCCTCCTCTATTTGTTACCTCATCACGTGACCACCGAACTAGAAATGGAGGTCACATGACCGCATTAAAGCCACGCACCCTGTATAAGAGCTGTTTCAGCTATTAGACATGGACCTTTACATAGACTGTTGGTAATGAGTATTAGAAATAAAAATAATATATATTTTTCAAAAAAGGGAATAAATGGCTCATGATTAAATGTCATAGAAGAATACATAATTAAACTTGGGCACATATACATGTATGGTTTGCATAATAGGGGCATAGGTCCATCATTTAGTAGGAGGAGAGTTCTCTCGGCATCTGAACCGGGTGGCCTGAGCGCTGTGTGTGTGTGTGTGTGTGTGTGTGTGTGTGTGTGTGTGTGTGTGTGTGTGTGTGTGTGTGTGTGTGTGTGTGTGTGTGTGTGTGTGTGTGTGTGTGCGCAGGTCAGAGGCGGGTGTGTCCGGGGAGAAGGGTCAGGTGTCCAGTGCTGCAGATGAGTGTCGCAGCTACATCTCCAGCAGACCCCCCCAGACACCCGAACAGTGAGTGTCCACCTCACAGCATCTCCATATAGCACCATCTATGTCGAGCCCAGCTGCCATTACTCTGCTCAAAACAGGAAAGCATTTAAAACTCTTCCTGTTGCTTCCTCCTCCTCCTACTTAAAAGAAAAGCAACAGGCCACAGTGTACAACGTTAATTTGACACTGAAAGTTTTGATCCTTGAGTAAACATTCAAATCCGACCTTCCTTCGCTCACCCTCTCTGTCCCGCCAGTGATGAACAGATCCCGGGTGCTCTGCTCGGCAGGAAGGACTTCTGGAGGAAGATGTTTAAGTCGCAGAGTGCCGCCAGCGACACCAGCAGCCAATCGGAGCAGGACACCTCCGAGTGCACCACCGCGCACTCTGGCACCACCACCGACCGGCGCTCTCGCTCCAGGTCTCGTCGCATTTCACTTCGCAAGAAACTGAAGCTGCCGATCGGTACGAGAGCATTTGTCGTGCAAAATATTAAAGGATAGTATGTATTTCCATGACCATACCTCATTGCATTCGCTGTCCCTGAACTTCACTCTAACATGCTGTGTTTTGTGTGTGCCAAACATTGGACCGTTACCTGCCGTCAGGCCAAGTCACGTCATCTCTTTTGGTCTGTTTGCTGTTCCTTTTTGTGCCTCAGCGTGCCGTGGGACTGTCCGCCTCCCGCTCACTCGCTCTGTCTTACGTATGTGGATGTGGGACCATCTCCATACAGTATTTGTTTCATGTCTTGTTTGTGTTTGCCGATATCTCCCAATGTGTACGTCGTCACAGGCCCGGGTCGAGTCGTATTTGCATTACAATCTTTCTACGGTATTTAGCCGCTTCTCTTGTTAACGCTGTATGAGAAAACATTAGAAAAGTGTATTTGCAAATACCACTAGACCAGGTCTTGTGTTTACATCGTCTCATAAAAGCGACAAAAGTTAGTTTTGCACCTTTTTTTTTTTTTTTTTTACAATTTTTGAATGAACCTCAGTCTGTGAATCTATGTGACTTTAACATAACGTTGAGGGAATGCTCCCCCTTTTCTTCCTCTACCCAACCCTTGTGTGTGTGTGTGTGTGTGTGTGTGTGTGCATGTGCACTCGCCTTCACTACCCAGTGTGTGCTATACGTTATACATTCCTTTGTACATCTGTTCATGTACATTTGTTGTGTCCACGTGTCTCCAGGAAACTGGCTGAAGCGTTCCTCTCTTTCTGGACTGACTGACGGTGTTGAGGACCTGCTGGATATCAGCTCAGTGGATCGACTCTCCTTCATACGTCAGAGTTCAAAGGTCAGGAGGAATGAAACGGACAAAAAAAGGCTCTAAAACAGCATTTTGGACTTTTATTTTGAAAGATGAAATGACAGAGAATAAACCAGTTGTTTGAAGAGAACTGATGTGAAAGACACAAATGCACAGATCTGATGTCTTTGTGTGTTTTTAGGTGAAGTTCACCAGTGCGGTGAAGCTGCTGGAAGGGGGCGCGGTGGGGCCGGAGTACGCCAGGGACGAGGAGGAGAATTTCTTCAAGCGGCTCGGTAAATGGAGGTCTGGCAGGAGGAATCCATCCAAGCTTCACCACACAGAAGAGAAAGATGGTAGACCTCCCCCACCCCGGGGTGCCCCTTGCCCACCCACGCCCCATCGTCCTTTGTCTATTTCTCTCTCTCTTCCTGCCCCTGCCTCTGTTTGTCCGTGTCGTGTCGTGTCTTGCCTCGCAAGTCCTGGTCTTTTCTCTTCTGCCAGTTCTTCCGTCCGCCATTCTCCATGTCAGCTCGGCCGGATAGCTGCCTGCTACCCTCTGTTAGCCTAAATGTGTTACTTTCAACCCCATCGCTGTCGAAAAAAGCACGTTCTGTTCTCTTCAACAATGAACCCCCTCCTCTTTCTTTCACCCACTGGTGGAAAGAGAGGAACGGAGGTGTGGGATCAACTCATATACCTACGAAACCATCTTTCTACTGTCCGGCGTGTCTCTGTGCTACCGTGTCAAGCATGATGCTGTCAGTGCTCTCGCCGTCTCTTCTGTGGTGATGTCTGGTGGTATTTTCCAATGCCTGAGTTTCAGTAAAGTGATAAAAACAGAATGGTCCACAGACAGCTTTCCTCTGTACGGCTTTGGTTACACTTGTCATTTCAGCCTGTTTCATTAGAGCCCATTATGGAAAATATATGACACAAGAGACCTGAAGATGGCCTCTCTATGCCATTGTCTTTGTGTCTCTGAGATGTCATTCAATTCAAATCCAAGTGTAACCACTGCCGATGGCTGTGTGTCCATCGCTCACTCAGCTTCATGTGTCGGTGGCTCTTCAGTGCTTTTTGTCAAACGTCCTGGATGGTGATGTTGCTTCATGCAATGTCTATATATAATCTTCAGTGCAGTCTTTACAAACAATTACACCCAAATAGACTTCTTTTTTAAAATAAAAAATCTCTTCACTTGTTCTGTTGTACTCTCCTCTCCTCTCCTCTTTTATTCACACTTTCCTTCAGGACCCCACGGTTTCCAAGAGCGTCTAGCAGCCAGTCAGGAGGCCATGAAGAACAAGAATGTGGTGAATCTGGGCGCCATTCGACAGGGCATGAAACGCTTCCAGTTCCTGCTGAACTGCTGCGAGCCAGGAACCATACCCGACGCCTCCATCCTTGCCGCTGCTCTGGACCTGGTGCGTTTTAACAAACCGCGCCTATTCACTTCGGTTCTGTCATCGCTGACATTACAAAATCTCTTATCGACGTTCTGGTTCTTCCAGGAAGCTCCGGTCGTGGCCCGGGCCTCCCTCTTCCTCGAATGTGCCCGATTTGTGCACCGCTGTAATCGCGGCAACTGGCCGGAGTGGATGAAGGGCCACCACGTAAACATCACCAAGAGAGGTCTGTCCAGGGGTCGATCACCCATCGTGGGCAACAAAAGAAACCAGAAGCTCCAGTGGAACGCTGCCAAACATTTCTGCCATTGGGGAGACGTGAGTTAAAGATTCCTGGCATCAGTTATCTAGCATATATGGCTACATATATGTATATATATATATATATATATATATAGTATATTTGAGTGTTTCTCTCTGGTTCTTTAACCGCTCAGGCAATCGGCACGAGGCTCAGTGAGCTCTGTCACTCTGACAGCGAGAGCCCCGCAAACATCTTGGGTTACACTTTTGATGAAGAGACCAAACGGAGAATGAGAAAAGAAGACGAGGAAGAGGACTATTTGGATGACAGTGAGTCAGAGGAGAGTTTAATGCTTTAACAGCGCATCTTTGGTGGATTGTTGGTTTTATAAAATATTAGTTTTTTCAAGAATTACAGTAAAATATTGTTTATCATTCTTACTTAACATATGTGACAGAATAATCCTTACCTCAAGGTCCACTTATTATTGTTTTCTGGTGCTTTCAACCACATCTCATCGTCTTCCTCAAGACCACAAGTTGAAAGCTGGACTTCGAGTTAAGTTTTCTTTACTAACCAACATTTCAATGTTCTAACCACATTATTTTATTTTTAAGACACAGTCAATCCCACAAAATGCGGCTGCCCCTTTGCTCTAAAGATGGCCGCCTGCCAGCTGTTGTTGGAAATCACCACTTTCCTGCGAGAGACCTTTCCCTGCTTGCCACGCCCACGCGTCGAACCACTGGTGGTCAGTAGTCCAATCATAAATATATGCATTCAGTGTGTGTTTGATAGCCATTAAAAAAAACAAGATTATTGTGTCATGAAATTTAGATATTCTGTGTGGAAGTTTGGTAATTGTATGAGATACTAATTGCAATAAAATAATGAAAATAGAATATTAACAGGGAAAAATGTGTTTTAATCATAACCATGCACCTTACATTAAATGGAAACGTTTAATTCCTGCTCACATGTTGGCTTGTAGGATCTGGACAGCTGCCGCATGCGCCTGGACCCGGATCTCGGCCGCCAGCGCTACGAGAGGAAGATCAGCTTCGCGGGCATCCTTGACGACGAGGATGGACACGATTCGCTCAACAGCAGCAGCCATACGCTGAAGTCTGACACCACCTGCGATGAGAAGAAGCAGCAGGAGGTTCAAGGTGAGGTCTGGGTGTCGTACAGACTCTGCCATTTGGGTTTATAGCTCCCCTGTCTGCTTATCATTTAAAATAATCTAGATAATCTCGCCCCACTTCCCTCACCTCCAGCGCCAATCCGAAAGATCCGCATCGGAGGCTCCCGGCTGCTTCAGATCAAAGGGGCTCGCAGTTTCCGCATCAAGAAAGGCGGCTCTCTGTCCTCCATACGCCGGGCCGGGAGCCTCAAGAGCACCAAGATGCCCCGACAGGACTCCGAGTCAGAGAACGACGAGGGGCTGCTGTCACAAACGCACAGCAGGGACACAGTCACTGACATCGGTAAGGACAAAACAAGTCCGGATGGCGTTACTCTTTCGTTTTGTAGTTTCCTCTAAATTTCAAAAGTTGTACGAAACATTTATTTCAAAAATAAAAAAGTATAATTGTAACATTTCCATGTGCTTGTTTCCTGTTTCAGGCAGTCCGTTCAGCACCAGTGAGCCCAGCATAGAACCAGAGGGCCCGGGCTCTGGAGGAGCAGAGGACAACTACCACCGCAACATGTCCTGGCTCCATGTACGGGCCTTTAAGATGTGCATGAGTGCATGTGGTGTCTTCCTTTTCCGACACACTGACTCCCCCTCTCCTCCCCTCCCCCACAGATTATGATCCTGCTGTGCAACCAGCAGAGTTTCATCTGTACCCACATCGACTTCTGCCACCCGCGCTGCTACCAGCACCACAGCCGCTCCTGTGCCCGACTGGTACGCGCCATCAAGCTGGTGTACAGTGAGACGGTGGACAGCCTGAGGGAGGACAGCGCCTCCTCCGGTGTTATCGGGTCACGTCCCAAGAAGAGCCAAGAGGTACGGTTTCACAAACCGTCGATCCTGTTTTGAAATGTCTGTTTTTTGCCGGCGGTTAATGAACATGTCTGTGCCTTCAAGTGTTCAGACAAGTCTTGCCTGAGGACCCCGTCTATGAAGAGAAGACCCACTGACTCCAACGCAGAGGGGAAGAAGGATACCGGCATGCTCAAGTACATCCGCAACCAGGTGAAGTACTTTTCAGACTATTCAGAAGAGGAAATAACAATAATGGAACCAAATGAACGATATATATATGTATAACCAAACTGCTGTTAATGAGATTTTCTTTGTTGTCGGTTTGTTGTGCGTCTCAGGTGATGAGCCTGTCACCGGCACCTCTTTCGCTGCTGATCAAGGCAGCTCCCATCCTGACCGACGACATGTATGGAGACATCCAGCCCGCGGCCTGGGAGCTCTTGCTCAGTGTGGATGAGCATATGGCCGCTGCTGCTGGTGAGTCGGCCATCAGACCTGTGGGTCTCCTGGTTGTTGTGCCCTTCATCCATGATTTTAGATTGTGAAAGCATACATGAAGTATTTTATTTAATTTGGATTAAAATAGCTTCACTCTTGTGTAAAACATTTTTAGCCATATCCTTTAATATCTTTGTTCTCTTTCTATTTATTGCTCTCTATCATACTGTACCTTTCCGTCGCTGCCTCTTTTTTTCCTCTCTCTTGCCCTCTTCACTCCCTTTTTTCCCTCTCCTCATTCCTCCCCCTCCCTGACTCCCCCTCCAGCTGCCATGTTCCTGCTGTGTGCGGTAAAAGTCCCCGACGCGGTGACCGAAATGATGATGGCGGAGTTCCAGCACCAGGAGGCCTGCCAGCGCATCAACTCCGTCTTGAAGTTTTACACACTCTGGCGTTTCCGCTACCAGGTGTGGCCCCGCATGGAGGAAGGAGCCCAGCAGATCTTTAAGGTACAAATAACAATGCTTTCTTGTTTATATTCATCCCCCCCCAACTTCAAAAGGTTGTCCAGAAAGGTTAAGAGTGGTTCTTAATCTCTATAGCACATGTTTTATTGAAAACGTACCATCTCACATGACCCGTTTTCTGCTGTATTTATCTGTTTCAGATCCCTCCACCCAGCATCAACTTCACTCTTCCATCTCCTATACTGGGCATGCCCTGTGTCCCCATATTTGACCCTCCCTGGGTGCCCCAGAACACAGGCAGCGTCCGGGACCCAATCAATGAAGACCAGTCTGTAAGTCTGAGCCCCCGATCAAGTGCGTGGCCTAATATGCATTTATTTACAATCGAAAATTGCGTTAACATTTTGTTCTTTAGTGGCAGTCGTATTTCATCACTTTTAATATGTAGTGGATGCATTTGAGGTGAATCCCTGCTGACTTCCAAATGCACCTGTGAATGTGACATCACAAACAAACTGACCTAGTTCGGTTGCTTTAGATTCAACGTGAATTCAAGGGTCTGTTCACCCAAAAACACATGTTTTCTCACTTCCCTGTAGTGCTAGCTAGCCATGCATGTTGGTTTAATTGAATTTGTCCAGGTTTTGAGGACACGGTGCTTAGACATTAGCATGACTATGGCTTATTTTAAACCGATTTTAAATTCTGTGTACTGCACTGTAATGAACACTATCAGCATGGTTAGATACAACTAAGGGGTAAGTGAGGAAATGTGTTCTTTCACAATTTAGGTGAACTGACCCTTTCGATCCCGTAACCTGTAAAACATGTCAGTTTTTAACAGCTGGTGTCTCGTTTTGGATTGAGTCCTGCTTAACCCCCCACGGATACAATGCACTGTAGACTGCTTTAATTAATACATGTGTTATTGCTAGTGCAATGTGAACAACTGCACCAAGAAATCTGCTAATCCCAGAACAATATACGTGTTTCAGGACATTTAAAGTATAACAGATTTCTTGGTGTTTCCTTTTTACTTTCTTGTCTTTTTGTTTTTTTCGTTAAAAAGCATGAATATCAAAATATGTTTGTCGATTTTGATGAGCACCTGCTCTATAATTTATCTATCGACTGTCTTTGTTTTTAGTACTCCACATTAATTCAGTCAGTCCATGCCATAGTAAGTTGGTATTTCTGTCCGGATGTTTGTGCTGATGCATCTTGTTACCTCAGATCATTACTGACAGGAGGGGAAACTTTCTCCATTGAGTGTTTTCAGCCCATTTTGGGGAGCTGTAGGTTTTCATCCTGGATCAGGAGCTGGGGCAGTTTCATTTCAGATAGTTGCATCTTGATCACACCACACTCAAAAAAAGCGTTCTAGCTCTTGCTCTGATTGTAAGAAAGGAAAAAAGATTTTAAAAATAACAGCATGCATCGGACATTCAAGACATGTTGTGTGTTGTGCTGTAGCTGCATGGTCATTGGATGAGAATGACTTTGCTGTGCGTGTTTTCCATATCATGCGTTCAGCCTATTTGGATATGTATGTGTACGAGCACTCGTGCGAATGCTGTGAGGCATTTACTGCACACGAGACACAGTCAATTCTCCAAATTCCAGTCTGAATACATTCATTTGTTGTCACAAGTTTAGTTGTGATTGAAATTGTCCTATTCAATACTTCAACAGTGTTCTTCATGATGCTCGGGATAGCGTTAGAGCATGAGATCAAAGTGCTGGAGGAGAGTTACTGTATTAATGTGTTGTCCGGTCATTTGACTACCAAATGCTCCTCAGACGTAACCGTGAGCCTAGAATAGCTGTGCACACACGTTCCTGAAAGAGTTAAACTGCCAAATATTGTATTCATTTGTGCACTCCCTCATTCTGAACTGTCTGTATGTTTGCACCCGCTGTTCTACCTCCGTGCCGTTTGATCCAACGCATTGCCACCCTTTCCAGAAATCCTTCTCGGCGCGGGCGGTGTCGCGCTCCCACCAGCGAGCCGAGCACATCCTGAGGAACCTGCAGCAGGAGGAGGAGAAGCGGCGTCTGGGCCGCGAGGCCAGCATCATCACAGCCATCCCCGTGGCTCAGGAGGCCTGCTACGAGCCCACGTGCAGCCCCCCGCCTGAGCAGGAGGAAGAAGGTGGGGCACACAAGGATATATTACACAGAAATGCAAAGGTTTGCTGGGAACTGGTAAGCATGCTGTGCCCTAATAGCGTGTTTTTCCTGTATCTGTGCTGATTGATCCCGCCAGCAGAAGAAGTGGTGAACCTGGCATCACGCCGTCTGTCTGTCAGCCCATCCTGCACCTCCAGCAACTCCCACAGGAACTACTCTTTCCGCCGGGGCTCTGTGTGGTCTGTCCGCTCATTGGCCAGCGCTGAAGGTATGAAAACCAAAAAAAATCCCTGAGAACTGCTTTCAAAAGAAAACGTCTCTTCCCACTGACAAGTTTTCTTTTCTTTGCCAGATGAAGAGAACACAACAGAACACACTCCGACCCACCACATGTTACAGCCACCCCAAGCCGTCTTCCCAGCATGCATCTGTGCTGCAGTCCTACCGATAGTGCACCTGATGGAGGACGGGGAGGTCCGAGAGGACGGTGTGGCTGGTCGGTTTCATTGTCTTTAGATTCAATGTTGAAATATAAAAAAAATTGCACTCAGTTAAACATCTATTCAGCTCAGTATTAGACCCAATATAAAACATATGTTGATAGATTATCCTGCATTATGTCATCATTGATTTTGCAGAAAATACATTGGAATCAATATTTTTCATGTTTTCAGGTAATGTGCAGGACTGTTCATAGTCACATGCTGTGTTTGCAAGTACATATATTTCCTTTATTGGTTATTCAGTGAGTGCTGTTGCCCAACAAATCCTGTGGAACTGCCTGATTGAAGATCCGGCCCTGGTTCTCCGCCACTTCCTGGAAAAACTAACCGTGAGCAATCGACAGGTAGGTGAACATCCGAAGGGGCTTTTCTTCACAGTTACACTTGCTGTAAGTCAATAAGGATAAATGCACATGCTAAAGGCTTAAAATAGGAAATGTAAGATGTGACGTGACTTGTGTCCTTTGTGTTGTTATGTCAGGATGAGCTGATGTACATGCTGAGGAAGCTCCTGCTCAACATTGGAGATCTGCCGGCCCAGACCTCTCACATCCTCTTCAACTACCTGGTGAAGCAACAGATAATACTTTACCTTTTTCTTTTATCATCAGAACTCTTTAAAGTCTCAGTTAAGTAACCATCAATCTTCTTCATTGAACCTCCCCCTGCTAGGTGGGACTGATCATGTATTTTGTGCGGACCCCGTGTGAGTGGGGAATGGACGCCATCTCGGCCACGTTGACCTTCCTGTGGGAGGTGGTCGGCTATGTGGAGGGGCTCTTCTTCAAGGACCTCAAGCAGACCATGAAGAAGGAGCAGTGTGAGGTCAAGCTGCTGGTCACTGCATCCATGCCAGGTGAACCTAGAGATACTTTGATTCAGTTAAGATCCCATTTCGGCTCCAGAGCTTAGCTGAGACCTGAAGAACCTTCAATTTGATTCAAACAGGATGACATCAATAATATGTCAAATCTATTTGAATATCTTATTGTGCATTGTGGAATGCAGGAACCAAAACCCTGGTGGTGCACGGGCAGAACGAATGTGATATCCCAACACAGCTTCCAGTGCATGAAGACACTCAGTTTGAAGCCCTACTCAAGGTAAGGAACCACAAGTCAACGTACCAGTGCAGCAATGTAAAAGAAAATACTCCACCACCATCACAAGCCCTGCATTCAAAATCTTACTTCAGCAAAATGTACTCGTAGAAGAACTTGTTCTGCACAGAAATGACCCCCGTGACTGATATATTATTATATGAGGTTATTAGATTTGTAGGGTCAATGTGTACGCACTGGTTTGTTGTTTGTATTTAAAATTTTTTTTTTGCTTTTCACAAGTTTATTTTGTCAAAACACATTTTTCTCCCCAACCAGGAGTGCCTGGAATTCTTCAACATTCCCGAGGCCCGATCTGCGCACTACTTCCTCATGGACAAACGATGGAACCTCATCCACTACAGCAAGGTACTGTAGGTGCATTGGTTTGGTATAGCGAGGGATGGAAGATGAATAGTATGTGAACCAAGGTGCATCCAAGAGCTCGGCTGGACTTCCTCTTCTTGTTCTTGTTTCTGAGGCAATATTTGAACATTTTCTGTGTACTCTCCAAACCAACATTGATATTTACCTCCTCCAGACATATGTAAGAGACATCTACCCCTTCAGGAGATCAGTCTCTCCCCAGCTCAACCTGGTCCACATGCTGCCTGAGAAAGGACAGGAGCTCATCCAGAAACAGGTGTGAAGGATTTCCAATTTGACACTTCAGGCTTTGTGAAATTAGTCTGCAATCAATCAACACCGAATGGAAACAGACAACAGAGTGGTAACATGGTAAAAACATGGTTAAAAAGTCGACTTTTTCCATCTCTGTTCTTCTTCTAGGTGTTTTCTCGTAAACTAGAGGAAGTTGGTCGAGTCCTCTTCCTCATCTCCCTCACACAAAACATGCCAGCTGTGCACAAGCAATCCCACGTCTCCCTGCTGCAGGAAGACCTCCTCCGCCTGCCATCCTTCCCACGAACCGCCATCGACGCAGAGTTCTCGCTGGTCAATGAGCCACAAGGTGAGACCGATTCAAAGTGCGTCATCAGACGCTTGAGTAAAATTCATTCTATACCTTTTCAACCACCGTCTCCTCCTCCCCGCCTCTCCCAGGCAAGGAGCTGTTTGGGTTGGACACCCTCCACAAGGTGCTGTGGATCAAGCTGCTGGAGGAGATGTTTCTGGGCATGCCCAGTGAGTACCCGTGGGGCGACGAGATGATGCTGTTCCTCAACGTCTTCAACGGGGCTCTGCTGCTGCACCCGGAGGACAGCGCCCTCCTCAGGCAGTACACAGCCACCGCCATCAACACCGCTGTTCACTTCAACCATCTCTTCTCCCTGAGCGGTTACCAGTGGATCCTGCCAACCATGCTGCAGGTACGGATACAAGTCTTCCCAAAAAATATTGCCCGCACACCCAAAAGCAAGCAAAACAACAGAAAAAATGCAATATTCGTTCAACTGGCCTCATTTCACACCATGTTATCATACCTTCCTCTCTGTATCGTCACGACAGGTCTATGCTGACTATGAGAGCGACCCTCTACTGAGGCAGGGCATCGAGTTCTGCTGCCGGCAGTTCTACATCCTCCACCGCAAACCCTTCATCCTGCAGCTGTTTGCCAGTGTGGCTCCGCTGCTGGAGTTCACAGTAAGACTGCTGAGTGCACATATTCAAATCAATGGGGAACTTAATACACGCATGGCTTTTGTGTTTTCTTAAATCGATCTGTCTCCATTTGCGATTCCAGACCAACACCAGCACTGGTCTTGCTAAAGGAGTGTCAGCTCAGTGTCTGTTTGACCTGCTGGTCTCTCTGGAGGGGGAGACCCCAGATGCTCTGGATGCTCTGGAGCTCGTTAAGGCTGAGAAACCTCTACGCTCCCTCGGTAAACGGTCACTTTCACATACATGTTGCGGTCTTTTGTCAAAATGAAGCCTTCCTCATGTCTGGAAAGCTCCTGCTAATACTTTTATTTGGTATTTGAACAAATAGAGGGCTGTACTTTTTTGTTGCAGATTTTTGTTATGGTAATGAGGACTTGGCCTTTTCCGTCAGCGAGGCCATCAAGCTGTGTGTCACCGTGATTGCCTACGCTCCTGAATCCTTCAGGAGGTATGGAAACACATCGAAGAGGCGTCAAGGATTCATCCTCTCGTCTTGTATCTTCTTCTCCTCCGCGGCAGTTGTTTTCCATCTTCTAACGGTCTGCATGTATCTCTCCAGCCTCCAGATGCTGATGGTGCTGGAGGCCCTGGTCCCCTGCCACCTCCAGAAGCTGAAGATCAACACGGTTACAATGGAGTCGGCCTCGGCTGCCAGGGATGAGATTGCAGCCATCGCTGCTCTGGCCACATCCCTGCAGGCCCTCCTCTACAGCTCAGAGACCCTCACAAGGTCTGCCTCTCCCCCATGCAACAAGTCTCAGAGTCTTTTGAGCTGCTTACAATCTTCATAACTTTATCCACAGGCCCATGACAGCCCCCCAGATGTCCCGCTGTGATCAGGGCCATAAAGGAGGCACTACAGCTAACCACGCCATGTCAGGAGGGGTCAACACCAGGTCAGGACTTTGAATAACTCAACCCTGCGACAGTCCCAGGATAGATGGCTAGAGTGCAGTTCTGGGGTCTGACGTGCCGTTTTTTTTATGCATGTGCCCAGGGACAACCTCCACCTGTTGGAGGAAGGCCAGGGCATGCCGAGGGAGGAGCTGGATGAGCGCATCGCCAGGGAGGAGTTCCGCCGGCCCCGGGAGTCGCTGTTAAACATTTGTACCGAGTTTTACAAACACTGCGGGCCGCGACTCAAAATCCTGCAGAACGTCGCCGGTGAGCCGCGGGTCACGGCCCTGGAGCTGCTCGACATCAAGTCCCACATGAGGTATGTATCTGACGTGCCTTAGGTTATTTATTCTGTTGCTGTTTAGCTCTATACTGTTCAGTTACACTGACGATGTGTCTGTGTGTGCCTTTTCCCCCAGGCTGGCGGAGATCGCCCACGCCCTGCTGAAGCTGGCGCCCTACGACACCCTGACCATGGAGAGCCGAGGGCTGCGGCGCTACATCATGGAGATGCTGCCCATCACCGACTGGTCGTCCGAGGCCGTCCGCCCCGCCCTCATCCTCATCCTCAAGAGGCTGGACCGCATGTTCAACAAGATTCACAAGATGCCTACGCTCAGGTGCGCTCGCCCACAGGCATTATGCACCAGGTCTGTTGAATACAATCCCTTATCTTTCTCCGTCTCCCTGTGCGTGTATCGTGCTGTGCCGGTGCCGTGGTGTGTACAGTAGATAGACGGCTTCTTGGCACTGTCCTCTGTATCGCTGCCTTGGTGGGTGCTGTACCGTAAGTGCTGCTGTGGCGTGTTTTCATTTACTTGTGGTGCGCGAGAGGAGTCAAATGCATTACTGGGTGCGTGAGGAAGTGTGGACTAAGAATGGATCACAGGATGTGTCCCCTCTCAGCCAGAGTCCAGTCCTGTGTCATGAATGATGATGCAGATGTGTCGCAGTTAAAGGAGTTGTTTTTTTTTCATCTGGTTACCTCACCATGTGGAAATAATGAGGCTCATTCTTCTACGCGGTATGTAAAACAACAATTTTTATCTGAATTTCTTCTCATTCAGAGATGTTGATACTCATATTTCATACTTACGTTCTTTTAATACAAATTGGCATTGTTGCAATGTATCGCAACAGTGTCAAAGACGATTTATTGATTGCAAAATGGCCACATGATCCTGACAACAATATCCAATCCAGTATAATATTGAATAATGAATAATAATAGTGATGAACTTTATTTTTATTGCACATTACATTTATAAAAGCCGCTCAGATTGCAAAGAAAAAAACCCATTTAATTTAAACAATGGAAATTGGACATTTTTTACAATCTAACATTTTAGTAAGATTCAATAAAAGTAAGCAAGGCGTCAGAATATAATAATCTAAAGGTTCCACGAGTATATAGTCGCCTCTCAGTACTACTTTGCCTTAACTTTTTTATATTTTGAATGCTGTGATATTTGGTAAAACAATCACTAATAAATTGTTCCAATACCGCCGCACACACCTGCACACCTGCGTCCTCTTCCATGGCACAAGACTGGCTCAGAGGGACCGCTGGTCACAGATGTGTGCTTCACACCAGGATCTGTTGCTGCCGTGTTCAGCTGGCTATGTTTGTGAGCTTTGCACTATTTGTTGTCGGTATGGCCTTTACCACAGTCATTAAGGTGATGATTATATGGAGGGAAATGTTAACAGAGTGGTAAGTGTTTCATGTTAACGGTCTTTTTTTTTTAATCTGCTTTACATTTAATATCATGCCACATTCAAGTCATATCAAAAGAAAAGAACGTCTTGAATTCGTCCCACGTGACATGAATGTGGCATTTCTGCTTTAGTCTATTTTTAAATTCATAAAAAATATGCTTTATTTGGGTGCGGGATGGTGTTGTATGGGTGGGTGTTCTCCAGGAGACAGGTGGAGTGGGAGGCAGCCAGCAGCCTGATCGAGGGGATCTGCCTGACCCTGCAGCGACAGCCCATCATCTCCTTCCTCCCACACCTTCGCTCGTTGATCAACGTCTGCGTCAACCTGGTATGGAACCGCACAGACGCACAACGCCTGCGCACGCCGGTCGGTACCGTGGTTTGAGTAGTGCCGTTTCTTTGTGCCTGGTGTCAGGTGATGGGTGTGGTCGGTCCCTCCAGCGTGGCCGACGGGCTTCCTCTCCTCCACCTCAGCCCCTACCTCTCCCCTCCGCTGCCCTTCAGCACTGCAGTGGTGCGACTGGTTGCCCTGCAGATCCAGGTCGGCGTCAGTTGAACCTAATCTGGCTCTTCATTGGACATCTAATCATCAGCAGCTCTAATCGTCCATTTTCTATTTTTGTTTTCCATCCCAGGCATTGAAGGAGGACTTTCCTCTCAGCCACGTGATCTCACCTTTCACCAATCAGGAGAGGCGAGAGGGGATGCTGCTCAACCTGCTCATTCCCTTTGTGCTCACTGTGGGCTCTGGAAGCAAAGGTAGAAGCTTATCTGTTGTTTGAGACAGCTCTTTGGTATTGCTTCCCTGGTTAGAATTAAAACACATGAATCAAGTTGTCTTGAGTTCAATGTCCGTCTGTTTCCTCCTTGCAGATAGCCCCCACCTGGAGCAGCCGGAGATCTTCCTGCTCCTCCAGACGGTCATCAATATCCTGCTGCCTCCCCGCATCATCTCCACCTCCCGCACAAAGAACTTCATGCTGGACGCTTCCCCAGCTCACTGCTCCACCCCGGGCGACACGGGGAAGGATCTGCGCAGAGAGGGGTTAGCAGAGTCCACCAGCCAGGCTGCGTATCTGGGTAGGAATGAAAAGTGACAGCGTTTCACAGCTGCTTTTGGTCCCTTCTCATCCTCTTCCCTCCGACTGTCCCTCTGCAGCTCTGAAGGTGGTGTTGGTTTGCTTTGAGCGCTCGTTGGGAAACCAGTGGTACCGGCTGAGCTTGCAGGTGAAAGAGATGGCTCTGAGAAAAGTGGGCGGCTTGGCCTTCTGGGACTTCATCGACTTCATCGTCCGGACCCGTATTCCTATCTTTGTCCTGCTGAGACCCTTCATACAGTGCAAGGTTGACAACCAGCTTATTTGTTCGTTGTGCATGCGCTTTTGAACGGTTTGCCTCTTTTGTCTTCCTCACTGGTCCATGTATGTTCACCTTCGTCTAGTTGTTGACGCAGCCTGCCGACTCCCAGGAGGAGATCACAGCGCGTCACCACATCGCTGACCAGCTGGAGCGACGATTCATCCCGCGCCCTCTCTGCAAGAGCTCCCTGTTCGCCGAGTTCAACAATGAACTCAAGATCCTCAAGGAGGCTGTGCACAGCGGCTCTGGTCAGACACTGAAGCAAAGTTCAAATACCAGATGATTCCTCGAGTTGTTAACTTACATGTTTGCCTGTGTGTTGGTGTTTTGACCCCTGCCCCCCCTGTCCAACAGCTTACCAGGGCAAGACGTCCATCAGCACGGTGGGCACCTCTACGTCAGCATACCGCCTCAGTTTGGCCACGATGTCGCGCTCCAACACGGGCACCGGCACAGTGTGGGAGCAGGACAGCCAACCGTCACGCCAACCCTCCCAAGACACGCTCAGCCGCACCGACGAGGACGACGAAGAGAGTCAGAGACGTTCTCATTCCTTTCACATGACAATCGTCGACAAACGGACTGAAACTCACCGCATCCATCCTTCTCCCTTCCAGATGACTCCATTAGTATTCCCAGCGTGGTGAGCGAGCACGAAGCCTTTTTGCCTCGGATGATGGCGCAGCGACGGTTCTCCAGCCACGCCACCGGCTCCGCCGCCTCGCAGCCCGAGGTCCCCCGCTCCACCTTGCTGCCCAGCCACAGGTAACGTATAACAACACGCATGCATGCCCACCAAATACACACTGAAACACACCAGCATGGACGAGCACGTTCGTAGTGTAGTTTCTGTTAAAGACAAGTATGAAGTGTCCTGGTTTGTGACAATATACAGGATCTTTTCTTCCTTATTTGTCCTGCAGTTGACGATACAGGATACATGACGATACATGTTCTAACTCTGTGAACCCTGATGTGTGTTTTCTGTTGACAGTATTCCTGTATTTACTGTTCCGCTGAGCTCAAACTCAATTATTTGTGTTTTCACAACTACCTTCAACAAATATTCATGTACGATTCCGATCTTGGCTTCTTTATGTAATATGTAGAATTGGATCAATCAGCCATATCCCACAACCACAGCCATTCTTTCTGTGTATATCTCTGTTGATTGATGACGTTTTTGTTCAACAGTCTCAGAGCAGAATTGTGAAGTCGCTAAGACTCTGTATCTTGGTAAGAATGTAGTCACAGCTCCGGCCTCCCACCGCGCTGTCTGGGCTCAGGGACTCGGGTGGTGACGGATCTCGACTACACTCCCTAAACTCCCCCTCCGCCCTCCCTTTTTACAGTGAACCCAATGTGCTAGATGAGTCCCAGGGCCTCCTGCAGGAGGGTAACCTCTCTAGGTACAGTGGCCCTCTCTCTGTGTCTGTCCCGTTTGGTGCGTTCTTGCATCTGTCCGCCGGTGGGAGGGGCATCGCCTCGGGACGGCCCCCCCCCCTCTATTGGCCGCCTCGCCGTTGATCACTCATCCACATCCAATCAAATCGCCTTGGCCCGCCACACCTCCCCTCACTTACCTGTCTCCATCTCCCTCTGTGTGGGTCCAGTGGTACTTGTCTCTGTCCTCTACCCCCTCCCCTCCCCCCCTACTTCCTCTTGAGCTCCACACTGACCCTCATCTTCTCAGCTCATCTGCTGTGCTATCTTAACCAGGCCCCTACCCCCTAAAAATAACAGCTAAAGAGGGCCCCCGGGGCCAGGGAGCTCTGTTTCACCTCTGTTAGCTGTGGGTCTTCACAGTCGATGTGCCATCACTAGAGTCAGCCTCTCTCCCATTGGTGCCATGGTGTTTCATACTGTTTACGTGTCTATCAGGCTTCTCGCTGATCAAATTGGGCGTCCTACTCTGGATACCAATCTGTAGGGGCAAGAGGGAACTGGGGTGGCAACTATAACATGAGGACACTTTTGTTTTCTTTGTCTGGTTTTGTCCAATCTTGCCTTTGAGAACTTCAAATCTGATGTAGCCCAATTACAATTTGATTTAACAGAGTCACACGTTAGGAAAAGGGGGGATTTTAAATGCACGAGCGTTGCTACTCCAGCCCCTACTATCCCTTGTTGTGTTGTCAGTGTATGAATCGTTTTTTTTCTGCACTGTGATTGGGTGTCTTGTAACTTATTGTGTGTGGCGTGTAGTGAGTGAATGGGTAGAATAGTTATAACTTGTTGTGGTCAAAGATTTGGTCAGTAAACGAGCTCAGCTGGGGATGCGGTGGTCTTTTGGTCTCTTCGTGTTGATGTATTTTTGTGTGTGTGTGTGTGTGTGTGTGTGTGTGTGTGTGTGTGTGTGTGTGTGTGTGTGTGTGTGTGTGTGTGTGTGTGTGTGTGTGTGTGTGTGTGTGTGTGTGTGTGTGAATGCAAATGTTGGTCTGATTTGATTGTACCAGGGTTGCCAGTGTGCAGAGTGAACCGGGTCAGCAGAACCTTCTGATCCAGCCTCCTTTAGGACGAAAGAGAGGCCTCAGACAGGTGTGGACGTTAACTTTTAGCTTTCTTTTCGAATGAAATTATGCCAAACTACATGGGCAGTAATTAAGAAGTGATTTGTATCCAAAAGAAGGGGAGGAGAAAACGGGAAATATGAATGATTGAAATATGATTTAGCACTTTAAAGGAAAACACAACACCTCCAACTGTAACAGCAATAACATCTTGACTCTTTGATTCATGTGAAATTGAAATAAAAGCATTTTGTCATATTGCATGAACGACAAACGACTCTAAAAATTAATTGTGACTTTCCTGCAGCTGCGCCGCCCCCTGCTGTCCATCCCTAAGACTGAACCACGTAGTCGGTCTGGAGCGAGGCTTTCCACGACCCGCAGGACCATCCAGCCCAAGAACAGACCACTGGGTAACAGAACACGTGCCTTCGTGTGTGTGTGTGTGTGTGTGTGCGTGTGTGTGTTGCTGACTGAACGTGAGGATATGTGTCATAGAATTTTAAAACAGTGAGTGAGTCACTGAAAATGGAACAGCCAGACTTTCCCTGCACTTCAGATCAACACACAAGCCAAATCTCGACTGTTAAACACCGTTAAAGCTGAATTATCCCGCTGAAATGTGAAGTTTAATGTCCGTGTGCTGACTTGAACTGGCCCATCCTCCCCGTTCACGTCCTCCGTCTTTGTTCCAATGCCGTCTGTTGTACCACCTGTCCCCGGACTGACTCTTCTCACTCTGTTCTGTCTCATGCCTTATGTTTCGAAATAAAGAAACTTTGTTGGACTGTGAAGGTGAGACACAACCCTTAACCCTCTCCTCTCCACCCTGCACCGGCCCGCCCCCTTTTATCTGCAACCTCACCCAGTAGGGCGCTCTGCATGTCTGTCTTGCATCCCCCTCCCAGTCCCTGCCTACCCTTTCCTGTTCCATCCCTGCCTCCACTTTTCTTTTTCTTTCTTGGTGGTGCTGATGTGTTAGCGTGTCGCTATAGCTGGCGCCGTTGTCTCTGTTTTGACCACGTGCGCATGCATGTGTGCCCACAGCGCATGGAGACCAAAAGAGGTCAGTCACCTTTACAGAGAACCAAGGCCAGCAGAGTCCCAGCGCGATGGACCCTCCGGCTGAGGGCAGGAAAGCAAGTCCCGCCCTTTCAAAGTCCCCGACACTGGAGGTGCCCTCTGTCTCCTCGGCCACGGTGACCGCCGACCTGCACAGCCCTGCTAAGACACAGGTAGGACCAGCAGAGAAAGGGCTGGAGCATGAAACAATCCATCTTGGCAACTTCTCATTCACCACTTTATTCTCCCCAGGTTCCTCCCGTCATAAGCAGCAAGGAGAAGCGAGAGCAGTGGGGCCTCCGCAGCAGCCTCTCCCCTCCTCCCTCCATCTCCCGGCCTTCCACCCCAACACCCCCATCCCGGACCTGCTCCCCTCTCGCCTTGTCCCGCACCGCCTCACCTCTCCCTCCACCGCTCCCGGTGCTGGGCACGGCGCCGGCCCCCGGCCCCCCGCCGCCTCCGCCTCTGCCTCTGCCGCCAGCGCCTCACCTGCTTCCGCCGGGGCCGCCCAGGATCAGAGAGAGCCCCGGGGACGAGGACACGACTGCACTCCTGCCGCGCAGCGACACCCTGCTGCAGCTCAGCGAGGACGAGGGCACAGAGAACCCCCTCCTCACCCCGCTGCTGTCCCATACCTCACCCCGCCGGTCACCCCGTCGGCGGCCCCTGCCCCTCTCCCCGGTCGACCTGGACCTGGACGAGTCCCACGTCTGAGAGGGCTGACAGGCGTACTGTATTTTTCTATCTGTAGCCAAATGCCATACAAATACCAGGGTACGGATAACAGGGAGGCTGTGCTGCAAACATTTCACAAATGAAAAGTAAAGTGATTTTATTGAGTTTGAAAGGAAGGGAATGTACAGAGACGTGGCGTCTTCTGTTTTTCACACTGAGCCCCTTCCTCAAGTCCTCTATAAGCCGCCGACTTGTTTTCTATCCCGTCTGTAGCCCCAAATCCCTCAGCGTTCCCCTGAAACTAAACCGCTCCCTCCTCAGTGTAGTTCTTTAGTTTTGACAAAAGTGTACACTTAAATGTGCAGAACACCCCCCCCCCCCTTCCTTCCTCTCTGTAGGTCTGTTATTTAATCTTCTAAGTGTTGAATATCAACATTATTGTCCTTTGTCTGTTCTTATGGCTACATACCGTGCGGGTTGAATGTGTATTTTAGCAGCAATCCTTATTGCTCGTCTCCTTCATCATAGCAACGTGAAGTCATGCTGTCTTTTTAAGTCGACCTATCCGAAGATAAAAGGTTTATTTTCTAATTTTATTTTAGATGAATACCCAGTTATAAAAGAATCAGAAAGGAACGCTTCTAATACTGTAGATTTGAATGTCTATATTGCGGAGATCTATATATAAATTGAAAAAAGGAGATGTTATATCTTGTACAAATACTATAAAGGAGGGCAATGCAGAATTTGTACAGACAGTATATCTATAAGAGCCATTCTAAAGCGGCGGGTGAAGCCACGGCCTTTATTTGAAATGAAGAAGGTGACATACAGCAAATATGCAGTATAGGATATGTATTTTAAACATTTTATGTGATAATATGTGAGAAATGAGAGTCCTGTTTCAGCTCTCATTCTAATCATAATGTCAAACATATATCCCGTTAACTCTGTTTCTACAGTGTGTGTGTTGTGCTGCTCAGTGTCCCAGCAGAATATTTGATTTGTGACCAAAGTTGTGTTTATCAGCTTAAAATATCAATTCCGGAAGGAAAAAAAAAAACCAGATAACATTTACAAAAGCCTCAGTCACTCGTCCTGATGTTGCAGTGCTGGTCATGTTTTGCTTTTGTGTCTGTGATGTTGACGTGACATCAGTGGGGCGAGCGCGGTGCGGTCGATGGCTGTTCCCTCGTGGCTTATTCCATGCCTTAACAGAGCAATATCTACAATATATATCTGTCTCTTTAAATGAGTCTGTTGTGTCTGCTGAAAGCCTCATACCTCCTAAATGTCCACTCTGAAGGAGAGCATATCATGTTGTGACAAAATATATAAACATCCAATCATCTTAATATTTATTTTAAGTAAAACATGCCGATTTTACCCTTTTCGTCAACAGTAATAATGACGTTAAATCACATAATACAGGATTAATATGTGCCATAAGTCTCACCAACGCACAGCGTGTTATTAGCAGCGCCGTGCAAATATAGTGTTCATTTGGGTACATAGAGATTGTGTACTGTTTTCTAATGCAGTGGGAATAGAGCGGGAGTAATGCAGCCTTTATGGAGGTGTCTTAATGCGGTTTATTCAACAAATATTCAAAGTGTATTCTGAATAAAAGCACACTTCACTCCCCTGTTTCTAATGTATGACCCAAAATGGAAATGCAGTGAGAGAATGTTTCTGTTATGCATTCTTGTCCTGTCCTCTGTATCCATGTCCACCTAAGAAATGATCTGTTTTAATGTTGCACAGTTTAAAACATATCTATCTCAAATCCATAGAAACACACTAAACCACACAAGGTCAAGGTTTAAAGTCTTTGGAGAAGTACAAAGACGCATCAGCGTTCTTTTGTCAGAGGGCCATTGAACTGTTGAATCTGAGTTCCCTTTAAATGTAATGTTTGTCAAATGATGTCTTCTTTGTGCAAAGTTAGAATAAAGCTATACAGTATATCAGAATATTTCTAAAATATCGAAATAAATAAATATTGTTTACAATGTTTTTCAGCTTTCTGTCCATTTCTAACCGTGGAGAAGTAAAAATTAGTCAGTGAGAGTAAAAATTAACATGAGTGACACGTTCATGTTTTTTTTGATGACGCAATGAATGACGCGCGCTTCCTGTGAGGGCATCGCTATTTAGCTCAGGTGGACGAGCTCGCCTGATGACGCATCCAAGATGGCTGACAACAACCTGTTACTGCTCGCGTGTTTGAGAATGGACCAGAGGAAGAGGGAGACCTGCAGCTAACGTTACCTGTGAGTTACGATGTCATTCCGGGGCTTTTGGTGGGGTTTTGGTGGGGTTCTACTGTTGTTGTCCGCGGTAATCATGTTCACCTTAATCAAGGCACCTGTGGACTGTGTGTGGACTAGCTTGCTGTGTGATAATGTACGGTATATTTCCACGTTATGCTAATGTTGTCTTGTCGATTATTGAATACAGTTATATGTTTCCGTTTGTTTGCACGTGAAAAGTTGGACGGTTTAATATTTGTTTTGCTATTTCGGAGTTGGCTTTCTAACTATCCACAGAGATGCACTTCCTCGCGTTGAACGCTAGAGGGCGTACTTCATAAATGATGTGGAATCATAGAGGGTTGCAGGGATGACGCGTTTCTGTAGGCCAGCTAAGGGGAGTTAAAAGAGGGGGCGTCAATCTATCGTGGGGGTTCAACACATGCGCAGTAGAATCTGGTCTCTCTAGCTGGCTGCGGTCGTAAGACATGATATTGATCGATCGCTCGTCCATGACACCCTCCCTGTGGACTGAGGCGGACTTCAGAATACCTCAAGCTGACATTACAGCCCGTGTTATTTGTCTTCTTTTGTTGGTTCTCAGAGAGGAGACTCAAGGTGTGGGGCGAGGAGCGGCAGACTGGATGGAGACGAGGACATCGAGGTGAGGAGAGATGGACCTGAGAAACAAACTACCATCTGTACACAGCTGCAAACCGCAACAGTCGAACCACGTGCCTTTTATATACCAACGCTTGTGTGTCTGTAATGTGTTATTTGTGTCTCCATCCTCCAGAAAGTGCTGGAGAAGCTGCTCAGCCTCCTCCGAGACGAGACGGAGACAAGCAGAGGATGCTGGACCAACTTGCAGAGTAAGGAAGCACCATTAAAGCAAAATGTTCTCTTCATCTTGATTTTTTAAAATGTTTTAATTGCATTTCAGCGTTTTTTAATAATAATCTGTGCAGAATGAAACCAGGGGAATTACATAGTATGTGTCAAAACAACCTGACCACCGAAGCATGAATGTTTTATTTATCTTTTCATTGGATTTTATTGTATTATTTCTTACCTCGTCGCTATATTAATGGACTGACAGACAGTGAAGATCTCCATTAAACCAGTGTGAGTCATTTTGTGACTGAAAGTGACTTACATGTAATTAAATGTCTCTGTTTGTGGTCCAGACTGCTGAATGAACAAAGACACTTGAAGCGCCTGGAGGAGACGAGGACGGGAGCGCTTGGAACAAACATTTGGTAAATATCACGTCAATTATTAGTAGTAGTTGTTGAAGTGGTAGCAGGCAAATTATGATTATTGTTGTAGTTCTTGTTAGTGTTGTAGTCATTGAAAAAAGTTGTACAAATGTGTCGTAAAAAAATCACAATATGTCGTAAAAAAAGTAATTCAAAAGTCACAGTATAGTACGTCATAATAATGATATTATGAATAACAACGTCACAGTACAATACGTCATAAAAATGTCATTCATCGTATTTAATAAAAGATCATAAAATTGTAGTATAAAAGAAGCTAAATTATAGTATAACATGAAGAAATTCAAAATATAGGGTCGTAAAAAATATGATACAGGATGCCAAAAAATGGCCTAAAAAATCTGAATGATATGCCATAATTAAAATGTCATCTTATAGTATGTCATACAAAAGTCAAAGTATAGTATGTAATATAAAATATACGAGGTATAGAATGTCATTAAAAAATACATGGAGTTGTAGTCTTTTATTTTTAATGATAATTTCATATCATAAAAACGTCATACCATAGTGTGTCATAAATCAATCCAAAAAATATTATATTATAGTATGTCATAAAAAGTCATATAAATAGTCATAAGAAATTCAAAATATAGGGTCATAGAACACTGATAGTCTGCCATAAAAAAGCCATATTGTAGTTTTCCATTAAAATAGCAAAGTATAGTACGTCATAAAACAAGCAACAGTTGTCATAGTAATATATGCCGTAAAAAAGTCCTAAAAATATAATTGTATTGTATGTCATTAAAACAAATCATCATAAAAATGTCATTGTATGATAGTTCATTCAAAATGTCATGTTTTTAATAGTCATAATATTGTTTGCCATAAAATGTACGAATGTAAAACTTTGACAACCTTTATTGTTATTGTTGCAGTAGTAATAATAACACATGTATGTGATGCCTTCTCTAACGTTGTCCTTCTCTTCTTCTCTCCTCAGATGAGTGCAGACTTTCCAGACCAGACCTGAGGACGACGGGGTTTCTTCTCTTCACTGCACAGCAGCAGAAGAAGACGTGGGTCTTCTTCTGCTGCTGTGCGGTTACTCTGACATCTAAAATAGAGAGTGGGGGGTGGATCAAATTTTGAAAATTTGCTGTGCAACTAAATTTTTTTAATAAAAACATTTTCATAACCCTCGCCGTTCATTTCTCTGAAAACCCAGGAGGAGACGGACGTCTCGACCCCCGGGGTAGTGGACATTGATGTCCTCACATAGGTGAGGAGCGAACCCGGGTCAGCGCGATCCAAACCGGGAACTGTGTAAACGCACCATCACGTCACTCACGCTTTGACCTCTTCTCTTGCTACATTTGACTTCTTCCTTTGGCTGTTAGACCTCAAAAGTCACTGCACCACATAAGGATTGAACCCACAACCTCCTGTCTTCTAAGCAGTCGTCTATCGCCTCGAGCTATCTGATCTGATCCTCATGTCTGGTTCATTGCATATTTGTCTCCTCTGTTTTGACTGGTTGACCTTAAGATGTAACGCATCACTGAAGGTACAAACTCATAACCTCCAGTCACTCATAACCCAGCCTCACGTATGTCAAGTCTTCATCTTCATACAATATTTAACTTCCTCATCTTGGGCGTTGGACCTTAAAATTCACCGCACCACGGGATGGAGCCCACAACCTCCAGACTCCTGATCGGTCCTCTATCACCCTGAGCCATCGGATCTGACACGCTGAGCTGCTGCAGCGTCACACATCCTCCTGCAAAAATAAACCATCACTCTTCTCTATGAAGCTCCTTCAGTTTTGTTGTTCGTGTTTCAAGTGTGTGGAGGAAACAGACTGGACCTTCCTGAAACACAGTTGGGGTTTCATCCTTTCACCTCATGTTGTCACGCATCACTAGTGTCAGCACTTTCACTCAAAAATCACTGCACCTCACAAGGAGCGAGCTCATGACCTCAGGTCTTCTGAGCAGTCTGCTAACTGACTGAGCTATTCGGTCACACCGCCTTCACTCAGCTCTGAAACACAGAAAACCTCTGGAACAAAACAAACATGTAAGCTCCTTCACAACAACGAGAGATTGTTCTGCACGTTTACAAATAAAACAGCAGATCACATTATGAATCATCTTCAGCTCTGGTGCCTCTGATCGGTGGTGGAAGCAGACCGGACCTTCCTGGACCAGAGATGGATTTGATCCCTTCTCCTCAGGGTTCCACGCGTCACTCGCTGTCAGCTGCTGATCTCGGTGAGCTGTCCCTGAAGCGCCAGGCCCGCACATCTGTTCTGGGATTTGTTCTCCACACTGCTGCTGTGGTCTCTTCTGACAATCACATTCCCAGCCCGCGAGTCGAGAACCGAGCAACGTGTGAAAAACGGAATCCAACCCGCTTGACCACTAAACTTACAGTACAGTATGTCGTAAACATCCAATATTTATATCTAAATAATTATTTTAAAATATTTATTCTAAATTATTTATTAAATTATTTTCACTAACTGTGTATATGATGTTGTATCTTATCAAACCTTGTGTTTCTTTACATTGTTGCATGTTTTACATTGTGTACTTAGTATAGGTTAGGGTTAGGCTTCAAAGCGTCATAGGCGGTCAAGCGGTAAGGATTCCTGGTTTTTCATACGGCCCGGTTCTCGACTCGCGGGCTGGGAATGAATGTCGAAAAAAGTCTCATAAAAGTCATCGTATAACATGTTGAAAAGCGTCATAGGTGGTCAAGCGGGTTGGATTCCGTTTTTCACACGTTGCTCGGTTCTCGACTCGCGGGCTGGGAATGTGATTGTCAGAAGATAACACAGCAGCAGTGTGGAGAACAAATCCCAGAACAGATGTGCGGGCCTGGTGCTTCAGGGACAGCTCACCGAGATCAGCAGCTGACAGCGAGTGACGCGTGGCACCCTGAGGAGAAGGGATCAAACCCATCTCTGGTCCAGGAAGGTCCGGTCTGCTTCCACCACCGATCAGAGACACCAGAGCTGAAGATGATTCATAACGTGATCTGCTGTTTTATTTGTAAACGTGCAGAACAATCTCTCGTTGTTGTGAAGGAGCTTACATGTTAGTTTTGTTCCAGAGGTTTTCTGTGTTTCAGAGCTGAGTGAAGGCGGTGTGACCGAATAGCTCAGTCAGTTAGCAGACTGCTCAGAAGACCTGAGGTCATGAGCTCGCTCCTTGTGAGGTGCAGTGACTTTTGAGTGAAAGTGCTGACACTAGTGATGCGTGACAACATGAGGTGAAAGGATGAAACCCCAACTGTGTTTCAGGAAGGTCCAGTCTGTTTCCTCCACACACTTGAAACACTAACAACAAAACTGAAGGAGCTTCATAGAGAAGAGTGATGGTTTATTTTTGCAGGAGGATGTGTGACGCTGCAGCAGCTCAGCGTGTCAGATCCGATGGCTCAGGGTGATAGAGGACCGATCAGGAGTCTGGAGGTTGTGGGCTCCATCCCGTGGAGAGGTGGATTTTAAGGTCCAACACCCAAGATGAGGAAGTTAAATATTGTATGAAGATGTGCGACTTGACATACGTGAGGCTGGGTTATGAGTGACTGGAGGTTATGAGTTTGTACCTTCAGTGATGCGTTACATCTTAAGGTCAACCAGTCAAAACAGAGGAGACAAATATGCAATGAACCAGACATGAGGATCAGATCAGATAGCTCGAGGTGATAGACGACTGCTTGGAAGACAGGAGGTTGTGGGTTCAATCCTTATGTGGTGCAGTGACTTTTGAGGTCTAACAGCCAAAGGAAGAAGTCAAATGTAGCAAGAGAAGAGGTCAAAGCGTGAGTGACGTGATGGTGAGTTTACACAGTTCCCGGTTTGGATCGCGCTGATCCGGGTTCGCTCCTCACCTATGTGAGGACATCAATGTCCACTACCCCGGGGGTCGAGACGTCCGTCTCCTCCTGGGTTTTCAGAGAAATGAGCGGCGAGGGTTATGAAAATGTTTTTATTAAAAATTTAGTTGCACAGCAAATTTTCAAAATTTGATCCACCCCCCACTCTCTATTTTAGATGTCAGAGTAACCGCACAGCAGCAGAAGAAGACCCACGTCTTCTTCTGCTGCTGTGCAGTGAAGAGAAGAAACCCCGTCGTCCTCAGGTCTGGTCTGGAAAGTCTGCACTCATCTGAGGAGAGAAGAAGAGAAGGACAACGTTCGAGAATGCATCACATACATGTATTATTATTACTGCAACAATAACAATAAAGGTTGTCAAAGTTTTACATTCGTACATTTTATGGCAAACAATATTATGACTATTAAAAACATGACATTTTGAATGAACTATCATACAATGACATTTTTATGATGATTTGTTTTAATGACATACAATACAATTATATTTTTCGGACTTTTTGACGGCATATATTACTATGACAACTGTTGCTTGTTTTATGACGTACTATACTTTGCTATTTTAATGGAAAACTATAATATGGCTTTTTTTACAGCAGACTATCAGTGTTCTATGACCCTATATTTTGAATTTCTATTTGTATGACTTTTTATGACATACTATAATATAATATTTTTTGGATTGATTTATGACACACTATGGTATGACGTTTTTATGATATGAAATTCTCATTAAAAATAAAAGACTACAACTCCATGTATTTTTTAATGACATTCTATACCTAGTATATTTTATATTACATACTATACTTTGACTTTTGTATGACATACTATAAGATGACATTTTAATTATGTATGGCATATCATTCAGATTTTTTAGGCCATTTTTTGGCATCCTGTATCATATTTTTTACGACCCTATATTTTGAATTTCTTCATGTTATACTATAATTTAGCTTCTTTTATACTACAATTTTATGATCTTTTATTAAATACGATGAATGACATTTTTATAACGTATTGTACTTTGACGTTGTTATTCATAATATCATTATTATGACGTACTATACTATGACTTTTGAATTACTTTTTTACGACATATTGTGAATTTTTTATGACACATTTGTACAACTTTTTTCAATGACTACAACACTAACAAGAACTACAACAATAATCATAATTTGCCTGCTACCACTTCAACAACTACTACTAATAATTGACGTGATATTTACCAAATGTTTGTTCCAAGCGCTCCCGTCCTCGTCTCCTCCAGGCGCTTCAAGTGTCTTTGTTCATTCAGCAGTCTGGACCACAAACAGAGACATTTAATTACATGTAAGTCACTTTAAGTCACAAAATGACTCACACTGGTTTAATGGAGATCTTCACTGTCTGTCAGTCCATTAATATAGCGACGAGGTAAGAAATAATACAATAAAATCCAATGAAAAGATAAATAAAACATTCATGCTTCGGTGGTCAGGTTGTTTTGACACATACTATGTAATTCCCCTGGTTTCATTCTGCACAGATTATTATTAAAAAACGCAAAAATGCAATTAAAACATTTAAAAAAATCAAGATAAAGAGAACATTTAGCTTTAATGGTGCTTCCTTACTCTGCAAGTTGGTCCAGCATCCTCTGCTTGTCTCCGTCTCGTCTCGGAGGAGGCTGAGCAGCTTCTCCAGCACTTTCTGGAGGATGGAGACACAAATAACACATTACAGACACACAAGCGTTGGTATATAAAAGGCACGTGGTTCGACTGTTGCGGTTTGCAGCTGTGTACAGATGGTAGTTTGTTTCTCAGGTCCATCTCTCCTCACCTCGATGTCCTCGTCTCCATCCAGTCTGCCGCTCCTCGCCCCACACCTTGAGTCTCCTCTCTGAGAACCAACAAAAGAAGACAAATAACACGGGCTGTAATGTCAGCTTGAGGTATTCTGAAGTCCGCCTCAGTCCACAGGGAGGGTGTCATGGACGAGCGATCGATCAATATCATGTCTTACGACCGCAGCCAGCTAGAGAGACCAGATTCTACTGCGCATGTGTTGAACCCCCACGATAGATTGACGCCCCCTCTTTTAACTCCCCTTAGCTGGCCTACAGAAACGCGTCATCCCTGCAACCCTCTATGATTCCACATCATTTATGAAGTACGCCCTCTAGCGTTCAACGCGAGGAAGTGCATCTCTGTGGATAGTTAGAAAGCCAACTCCGAAATAGAAAAAAAATATTAAACCGTCCAACTTTTCACGTGCAAACAAACGGAAACATATAACTGTATTCAATAATCGACAAGACAACATTAGCATAACGTGGAAATATACCGTACATTATCACACAGCAAGCTAGTCCACACACAGTCCACAGGTGCCTTGATTAAGGTGAACATTACCGCGGACAACAGTAGAACCCCACCAAAACCACACCAAAAGCCCCGGAATGACATCGTAACTCACAGGTAACGTTAGCTGCAGGTCTCCCTCTTCCTCTGGTCCATTCACAAACACGCGAGCAGTAACAGGTTGTTGTCAGCCATCTTGGATGCGTCATCAGGCGAGCTCGTCCACCTGAGCTAAATAGCGATGCCCTCACAGGAAGCGCGCGTCATTCATTGCGTCTCAAAACAAACTTGAACGCGTCACTCATGTTCATTTTTACTCTCACTGACTTCTCCACGGTTAGAAATGGACAGAAAGCTGAAAAACATTGTAAACAATATTTATTTATTTAGATATTTTAGAAATATTCTAATATACTGTATAGCTTTATTCTAACTTTGCACAAAGAAGACATCATTTGACAAACATTACATTTAAAGGGAACTCAGATTCAACAGTTCAATGGCCCTCTGACAAAAGAACGCTGATGCGTCTTTGTACTTCTCCAAAGACTTTAAACCTTGACCTTGTGTGGTTCAGTGTGTTTCTATGGATTTGAGATAGATATGTTTTAAACTGTGCAACATTAAAACAGATCATTTCTTAGGTGGACATTATTACATTATTTATAGATTATTGGCTGATAGAAGTTGGAGCTGTGTTGTTACCTGAGTTGGTTACTTGATTAACAAACATTTACGGCTGTAAATGCTTTCAAACTTATTTCATTAGAGGAAGTACTCCCTGTAGGCCTTACATGACAAGTAGCTTTTGGCTTCGCGCTGTACTTTTCCTTTTCAATATTACTATATTGACTATTTATTTTCTGTTTCCTCTCATAGATGGTTGCAAGTTGACTGGTGTTTACACGGTCCGTGGGAACTATGGTGGCAGAAGAAGCTATCTATGATGTTTGAACCCTAACCCTAACCTATACATATAACTAGGTTAGGTATAGTATAGGAAGTTTACTGGTCAGGGTTATGGAAATGTTTTTATTAAAAATTTTATCCACTCTCTATTTTAGATCTCAGAGTAACCGCACAGCAGCAGAAGACGACGTGGGTCTTCTTCTGCCACCATAGTTCCCATGGACCGTGTAAACACCAGTCAACTTGCAACCGTCTGTGAGAGGAAACAGAAAATAAATAGTCAATATAGTCATATTGAAAAGGAAAAGTACAGCACGAAGCCAAAAGCTGCTTGTCATGTAAGGCCTACAGGGAGTACTTCCTCTCATGAAATAAGTTTGAAAGCATTTACAGCCGTAAATGTTTGTTCATCAAGTAACCAACTCAGGTAACAACACAGCTCCAACTTCTATCAGCCAATAATCTATAAACAAATCACTAAATATGTTATCATCTTATTGAAGAATGGATGAGACTTTATTCTACGTTAGTTATTTCTTTTTTCAGTCTTTAGCATTGAAACACTCAAAACTCTCCAACATGCACTATATTATGTACATGTGTCCACAAGTCTCACCTCTGATGTTCTCCACATGTACCGAGATAATTATGAACTAGAACAATGTTGCAGTATTTAAGAAGTTGATGTTAGGCAATGACAGAATCATGCATGAAGACTATACAGTGCATCATCACACAGCAAAGGAAAAGAACATCCATGAGTAATTTAACTGCAAGCAGCTTCATTGTTTGAATAAACGAGTTGCTTAAATTCCACAATCTTTGTGATTATTATACGCTGTTGTCCTCACCCTGGTCACCGATCAATAAATGGCTTAAACATTTGTATTCATGTGACTTTATTCTTTTAATTATTTCTTACAACAACAAGCATCTATAGTGCTGTGAAGAGCCCAAAAGAGGGAACAAAAATACACAAAAAGGGGAAAACTGAAACCAAACATTTAGTGCATTTACAGGCAATATAACAATATAAATGTGTCAAAGACAACTTTATTTTTTTAAACATATTCTGTATTAAATTTAAGACTGTTGATTGAATATTTCAATCAATTATTCTTTCATAAGTTTGACTTTTTGTGGCCTGCTGCACCAGAACAAATAAGCAGCTCCTCTTCAGATTATTGATTTTAACAAAATAATGATTACAACAACATCAGTATCCATCCCCAGCTTGCAGGCAGGAAGGCAGACACAAAGACAGCCGGCATCTTCTCACACGTCGGTCTGAAGCAGCTCGGCTCGACCTGCCTGTGCCAGAGTGTGGCCTCGCCTGGACTGGCCTGGTCTGGTCTGGTCCACTTGGAGTCGTCAGGCCAGACCGATCATCACTCCTCACAGGAGACGAAGAGGCCCAAGTCTGTGCTCCTCGTCTCTGCCTTGCAGCTTCCTGTGGTCGCCTGAAGCAGCTCATCTGTGATTGGCCAGCTTCTGTTTCGGAGCTACAAAAATATATATATATTTCATGTTTAAATCCAAACAATGCACAAGTTGTGGCTGAAAATACATTCAGCATAACCTCTTAGTACATTCTGAGGTTTCTCTGGGATCTTACCAGTTGAACGTCTGAGGGGAAGAGGAGGGTGAAGGGTGAGGTGGTCTGTTGTGTTTAGGTGGGCTTGCCATGGTCATATAGTCATCCTGCGGCAGTGCTGGTGCCATCATCATGTAACCCAGACCCTGCTCCTCAGCTAGCTCCCAGCTCTCCATCCCAACACTGCAGTGGTGCCCTGTCGCCATGAAAGTTCTTCTGCAGTCGTTTTCCCTCCCTTTGTTCGCTGGGAGATGTTGAATTATCTCCATTTCCATGTAGCTGCCAGTCTCAGACACGGAGCTCGGATGGGATCCGAGAGAGCCGGGACGTGAAGAGGAGCTCAGAGTGGATTCAGGCTCCGTTTTGTTGAGCTCGAGGCGACATTTAGTTGGACTTTTCTGGATTTCGGGGTTTCTGAGGGGCGGGGCCAGACGAGAACCAGGTGGTCTCACGTTCACCGGTTTGTCTCTGTGTTTGGGTCTGCAGCGCTTTCGAGCCAGAAGGGTTTGAAGCTGATTGTGGTTGGAAGTCGGTGACCGGCTGAAGTCAGGGAGAGCTCGCAGTGCCCTTACCGTCTCACGCACCACCTCATGAATGTGCTGGGCAGCTGCTGGGTTCCCTGTACAGAGCAGACAGAAGAAGTCACGGGCCTACGGTACGGCAGAAATGAGTGAAATCAGCACATCTTTTACGTCTTCATTACCTTGGTCTCTTGCTCCCATCCAGATCTCTCCAGGACCGTTTGGTGCCGACCTGCCGAGCTCCAAGTAGAACAAGCCATCCAAGTGCCCAAAGCGCCGAACACTCAGTAAAGGTATGGTAACCGACGGCAACTTACTGCACGCAGCCACTCGGACCAAGATGAGAGACGTAGCCGTGAGGCAGAGACGGCTCTCCCCAGCCAGGGACTTGGAACAGCCCAGACCGATGGGCTTCACGGTGACGGGCCACACCTTAGACGACGGTGAAGGGAGCAGAGGCAAAGATCGGGGCAGGGGTATTTATATCTAATGAAAAGCTGGCGGTACTTAAAAGTTACAACAAGGAACTCTCATTTTCAGAAGCATAGAATCACCTGAAACTAAGAACGGTTGGGTTTTCGTTAGCTTAGAATGAACCCTTCATATCTACACATGGAGCGGTCCTCTTCACGGAGTCCGCCATGTTTCTATCGTACCCCACAACTGACTGGTTGCAATCTGCAACCAAACTTGCTAAAATGCCAGCAAATCCTGCACACTGTCCCTTTAAAATCTAACGCAAAAACAATAAAAATCTGGTCCGACCTCTTTGAAGAACGCAGCGGGGTGCAGGGTGGAATACCCATCATCCTCTTCATCAAATCCTTCTTCATGCTCTTCATCCTTCCGCTCTTCCTCGATCAGTTTCTTGACGGCCAGATACCAGTCTTCTTGTTCCCACTGGTCCTCCGCCACCAGTACCATGGTTTGATCCTTGGCATACAGCGCCACCGTGCGGCCGTTCCTACCACTGCCACTCCGACTCACACCGAGACAGCACCTCAGGTAAATCACCCTGGGGAGGAAGGAAATAATATCATTTTGGAGTGTAGTTTTTCTGCAGTTACTTTATAGTCATTTTCCACCATAGTGAATCCAACGACCCCTGCTGGACCTGGCGGGGTCCATTAACTTGTATTGCCTGGTCTTAAGTTGCACATTAAGTTGGTTAAAGTTGCTTGAACCTACCCTTGCTTGCTCGAGCCAAACAGCGCAGCTTTCCCAGCAGACTTCTCCACTGCTGTGAACTTCTCCTGGTTCTTGTACCACTCGAGTCGGCTCGGCCCGGTGTGACTTCCTGCTCTCAGGACAAAATATCTTCTGTGATTCCGATCCAGCTTCCCCAGGTAACCTTGCTTCACCACATGGCTCGGTGGGCCGGAGGAGGCCACGAGGGCGCCGGTCAGAGGGACCACGATGTTGGAGGTCCGGCTGGTGCAAAAGAGTTCCTCGTAGAAAGGAGGCGGAGGACTCGACTGCATCTCGTCGTGATGCTGGTCCCGCTCTACCTGACGATCGTTCGTCCAGGGAGACCTCAGAGGGGATTCAGCTGGCAGCCATGTTTGGGTGGAGCTGGAAGCAGGTAGAGACCTCTCCTGGTTGGTACACCCGCTGTGCCCTTCTGCAGTTTCATTCATTTCAAGCTGAAAAGCTGAAACATGCACACAGAGGAAGGAGAATGAGAATGACTGGATATATTCTCATTCCTTTCAAAGCGCGTTATATTAGGATTGTCTAAAAATACGGGCTTCACTTCTCCAATATTAATATCCAGAAATGTTAATACTTCAAATTCAGGCCCAAAATATTATTTTGTTTTTTTCTCTTATTTATCATATGAGGCACATTCACCAACAATGTTACAGGTTACACAATTACAACGCCACTTAATCACATTTACATTTATTTAAATATCCCAGAGTCTCTGGTGTCAAACACTAAAATGTGATTTATTTCTGCGGGATTTGAAATGATGACCTGAAAAAAAAACAAGTGTCTAATTTGGACTTGTTCCAAAATAGAATAAAATAAATGATATATTGATGAATAGCAGCCTGAAGACATAAACACACTGCAGTATTCATTCCCTGCATCAACAGCGGTAAACTTTTATTTTGTCAATCAAAAATGCATTACACTGTTTTCCATTTTATAGAATTACAACATGAGTTTATAGTGTCAAATAAAAAGGGGCAACTTACTACTTTCTTGCATAAATGCCTGGCATTTAGCAAATATGTAATTAAAAAGGATGTTTTGCAGACCTATTAACTGGACGAAGGGAAAACATGGGGACACCGGAAACTACCAGCTAATTGTAATTAAGCTAATTAACGCTGGGTCGCGTTTTTCAACACCATTAAGTCCGAAATGTTGAATTAAAACTCACCTGAAACTGTCTGAAGTTCAAACATTACAGCTGTGCACACGCACCGTGTCTCCGGTGTCTCGTTTCAGGCAGTCAGTGGAAGTCCAACACCGATTTCCGAACTTTATTTTCCCTCCTGACTCCAGCGGCAGAAGCAGGTGCGACAGGCGCCCTGCAGAGTCGTGCACGAATGCCGCGGGAGCGCGCACAGCGTGACGCAAAAAGCAGGCCGACGAGACATCATGACAAGGCAGTTTAAAAACGATTTATGCTTCTCTGTGGAGTTCATGGATGGCAAATTGAATTTGCTGGAAAAGGTTGGAGAAGTCGAGCACCATTTTTTTGAGAAGGAAATTAAAATACCTGTCAAAAAAATTAAACTTGATCAAATGTATTCATAATAAATATATAAACAGTGACTTTGCAATTATTTAATTGTCGCTTTTTCAATGAAGAATGCCTATTTTAAAACAACGGCAACATAATTGGCAAGAACAAAATGAAGATGATGAAAAAAGATTAAAATGAAAAAGAAACCTCTTGAGCACATTTGTCCCTTTAAGATAAAATCAACTTGTCAGAATAACAGCAGTGCATTCTACTCAAACTACCGGCTAAATACATTCTATACGCAAATTAACCAAGTTAATGGTTGTAATTTCCCATCAACATGATGCAAAGATGTGGGAAATGGGTTATTTTAACAAAGGGAGTGTGCGAGTGGTTACAGCACTTTCTCCTGTTGAAATAATTGGGCGGAACAGTTTGGTTCCTGCGTATTTCAACATCAGTAACTTCTCATTGTGAACACAGTCAGAGCAGGGCGACCATCAAGGGGCCTCTGGATACTCGTCGCTCTCTCTCTCTCTGTCCCGGGATGTCTCTCCTCTGGGGCGTCCTCTCTCCAGTCCTCAGCTGGACGGGCCTCTGTCGGGTCCTGCTGGTGCTCGGCACAGGACTGGGAGCTGTGGTTGTAGCTTGGACGGCGAGGCTGCTGGTGCGACACGCCTGGTACACACACAGGCTGTCCTGCTTCAGCAAGCCACATGCAAACTCCTGGCTTTTAGGCCACCTGGGCCAGGTAGGACACACACATGCAGTTATAATTGTCAGTTCTACGATCAATCCTGCTCCGCAATCACCTCATTTAACTGTTGTGCCATTGCTGTAATGCCTGGTCAATGTCGAAACAAGACATAAGGAACTGTCGATGCAGGGTGTGCTCAGTGTTGCAAGTTATTATTGCAATATTTCCTCTTTGTGGTTCATTTCAATAAGAATTCAGCAAAGCGTTGAAGTGTAAACCAACCAAAACTCACTCCACTAACCTTTTAATTCAAACATTCAAATGTCGGCGTTTATTGTCATGTTTGCTTTGTCTGCGCCTCAGATGCAGAGCACAGAAGAAGGCCTCCTGCAGGTGGATGACTTGGTGCGGACGTACAAACACTCCTGCAGCTGGTTCATCGGCCCTTTCTATCACTTTGTCAGACTCTTCCACCCTGACTACGTCAAGCCTCTGCTCATGGCCCCGGGTAGTGTATAATCACCAGGAAACAAACCTTTTTGGATCGGAGCTATCAACGCAACATTTCCACATTTTGTTATTTTTCTCCTTCCCTCCATCCAGCCAGCGTGACGATGAAAGATGAGCTTATCTACGGTCATCTGCGTCCATGGCTTGGTGAGGGAAACAGCTCATGCTGCTCTGACGAAAGTCCACTGACAGACTTTGTTTCCTGTCATCCTCACCTCCAAACCTTCTCTCCCCCTAAACGCCCCAGGACAGAGCCTTTTACTAAGCAACGGGGAGGAATGGTCTCGCAAGAGACGGCTGCTGACTCCCGCTTTTCATTTCGACATCCTGAAGAACTATGTGGCCAAGTTCAACACCTCCACTAACACCATGCACGTAAGACGCGGAAGCAAGCATTCAGTTGTGTGTGTGGTTCAGGGTGAAATGTGTACTTTCAGTTTCGTCTCTGTTGCATCTTCTGTGTGTCTCTCAGGATAAGTGGTGCCGCTTGGCCGCAAAGGGCCCGACTACCATAGAGACCTTTGACCACGTCACTCTGATGACGCTGGACAGTTTACTGAAATGTGCCTTCAGCTACAACAGCAACTGTCAGAGGTGAGGACAACGCACATTATTTCTCAAATATGTTCCGTTGCACTTCGATTCGCCGATCTTCCTCTTTCCAGGTCTACCAGTGAGTACGTGTCAGCCGTAGTGGAGCTGAGTGACCTGGTAATAGATCGTCGGCAAAAGATTTTGCACCACTGGGACTGGTTTTACTGGAAAACACAGCAGGGGAAACGGTTCAGAAAGGCCCTCGGCGTTGTGCACAGGTACTATAATATCTTCGTATTCTGCAGCAACACCTTCTTGTTGTCTGGTGTGTCCTATATTTGAAACCTGGTGTTTGCAGGTTCACCAGGGAGGTGGTTCAGAAGCGTCGAGCCCTGATCGGCCAGCAGGCGAAGACAGGAACAGACTTCAGCACGGCGCCGCAGAGAAAGAAGGATTTCGTGGACATCATACTGCTGTCGAAGGTAGTAGAGGAAGAAGAGCTAAGAACGAGGGATGGATGGAGAGCATATAGCTTTAAGAGATGTAATTCTGTGTAATTGCAGGATGAAGATGGACGAGGCCTAACGGATGAGGAGATACAGGCAGAGGCCAACACCTTCATGTTTGCAGGTGAGACAGTTAAAAGCTATTTCTCTACACGTGACAGTTGTGGGAGATCAATAAATACACAAAATGTGTCACAAAATCACAAGTTGACATCCACTAAGAGTCCCCCCCCCCCCCCCCCCCCCCCAACAGGTCACGACACAACAGCCAGTGCGATCTGCTGGACGCTGTATAATTTAGCACGCCACGACCACTATCAGGAGAAATGCAGGCAGGAAGTGATGGATCTGATGCTCGGGCGAGACCGACATGAAATAGAGTGGTAAGAAAACACACGTGCATACAACCACAATGCACATTTGATTGTAATTTCCTCAGATAAAAACTAGTATTAAGTGCAGCTGAAAGTCTGTTCTAATAAGGCCGAAATGAGTCCTATTTAAACGTGAATATCTTTATTTAAAGGGAGGATCTGTCCAACCTTCCCTTCACCACCATGTGCATCAGAGAGTCTCTCCGGCTGCACGCTCCTGTGCAGGCTGTGACGAGGACGTACACCCAGGACATGGCACTGCCAGGGCATCGGACAGTGCCGAAGGGTGAGAGGGAGAGACTCTCTGGGCTTTTTCAAATCGATTTCAGACGTCACATTCTACAAGGGAGCGAAAACCCTGATCAGCTAGAGTGGCGCATTCTCAAAAAGTTGTTTCTTTGTGTGATTCCTCCCAAGGTGCCATCTGTTTGGTCAGTATTTATGGGACACACCACAACCCTGCTGTTTGGACAAGCCCTCACGTAAGAAATGAAAAAGAGAAATCTTAAGTTTCTTTTCACTTATAACCTGTGTGACTTCTTCTCTTTTAGGAGTTTAACCCGCTGCGTTTTGGCCCTGAATACACAGCGGAACGGGCTTCTCATGCCTTCATCCCCTTCTCTTCGGGCCCCAGGTACTGAGTCCTCATTGGTAAATAGGATCTGGCATGATCAGGAGTACGTTGGTTCAGACTGGAACTTGTATGTGTTCACACAGGAATTGCATTGGGCAGAAATTCGCCCTGGCGGAGCTTCGGGTCGTCGTGGCGTTGACCCTGCTCAGGTTTGGCCTGACCCCGGGGGCGAACCCTGAACTCGGGACCAGTTCCGGGGGAGTTCGCCGTCTCCCCCAACTCGTCCTGCGTGCGGAGGGAGGTCTGTGGCTGCAGCTGGAGCCTCTGATCCCGCACAGCCCGGAGGAGTTCCAGGATGAATGACGTCCAACACAATCCCACACGCTCCGGCCTTTACGTTCATTGTATTGTTTCTAAATCTATTTGTGACATTTGTTAGGCTCCATGACCCTTTTATTATCACTTTAAAATGAATTTAATATCATTTGTTTTAGCAATTTACTGCCGCTACATGTATTATTGTTCTAGAATTGACTTTAAAATCCTGCTGTTGGTTTACAAAGCACTGAATGGTTTAGGGCCAAAATACATCTCTGATCTGCTGCTACCTTATGAACCATCCCGACCCCTCAGGTTGTCTGGGACCGGTCTACTTCCTGTTCCCAGAGTCAGAACTAAACACGGAGAAGCAGCGTTCAGTTTTTCTGCTCCACATATCTGGAACAAAGTCCCAGAAAGCTGCAGGTCTGCTGAGACCCTCAGCTCCTTTAAATCAAGATTGAAGACTTTTCTGTTTGCTGCTGCCTTTAATTGAACCACATTCAATTAATATATTAATCAATTTCCTGCATTTCTGCATTTTACTACTGTATTTTATTTCTTACACTGTTTTTTTTAAATGTTTTAATGCAATGAATGTTCTTAATTGTTTTTAAATCTCCTTTTCTTTGTCTTATGTTTTGATGCTTTTAATGGTTTTATGTGAAGCACTTTGAATTACCTTGTTGTTGAAATGTGCTATACAAATAAACTTGCCTTGCCTTGCCTAATGACATGATTGTTGACTGTATTAAGTTGGTTTTTATTATCTGTGTTAAGACACAGATAATAAACAAAAATGAATATCTGTATTTACATTTCAAAAGCCAGGTCAAGCTAGGGACAAAAAAAAGAAACCTGTTTGGGGTATTTGCTGAAAGAAATAATAATAATTGCTTGTGATTTGCACACTAACAAGAATGTTCCTGTGGATAAATGATGCGTTTATTGCAGCCCTGTTGTTCATCAGATTGCATAAGGATGATGTCATTAAAGAATAAAATGGAGGAAGTTAATTTTTCTATCCCACAAACGTTTGAGTTGTCTGACTGCAGTAGCAGCCTTTGGACACTGGGCAGGGAATGGTGCCCTTTTTGTTTGTGTGTATAAAGATGGATTATTTGTATCCACTTTTGCAGAAGTAACGTTGACTAACTACACCAGTGATTGTGTTGGTTAGCGTCACATCTATGGTGGAACAATTTAAAGTAAACGTATGAATATGTTGTTTTAAATGTGATGCATGTGTCCCGGTGGAGGCGGAGACACCGGGAACATGTTTGGGTGGTTTCCTTTTAACTTTCACTTTCAACTTCCTCGAACAAATTCTACTTAACGCCAGCTAACTGTACTTAAAGACAGCAGACTGCGCCTGTGTTTTTAATAACGTTATGTTTAGCGGAAGCAGCTGGGTTTCCCCCTCGTTTATGAGTAAGATGTGGGCGCGTGAGACATCCACGAGGCTGGCCGGTTGCTTGAGTGTTTTACTGGCTGTCGTTTCCGCATACTCCGGTAAGGTTGTTACGTTGGTTGACTGCTGGCTTGCACGTTTTATACGTTTAAAAGTATCGTTATCGTGGGTTGTAACGGTTTATATGTGCAAGTTGTGTCGCACTATCACTATTATCAGATCCATGACCCCACCCAGTAGCGCGTGCAGCTACAGTAAGGCTGTATTTATAGAAACAGATAGCAGCCGTCAATGCACAGAGCCCCAGGGCTGAGCTTTATAATAGAGTTTAATGAAGCAATGCAAACAGAAAGAGTAGAAGAGTTCGGGGTAATAGAGATCAGAGTGCTGTGCAATAGAATAGAGTAGATCATAGCTGGGTGGAATATGTTGAATAGAAAAATAGGTGTTCGGGATAGAGCAGAATAGAGTAATCTAATACAATGGAACATGATTAAGATGTGTAGAATGGAGAAATAGCAGTATAGAACAGTTATGACTGAAATAGATTAGAATAGAGTAGAAATATAACAGGAGTACAATAGAATAAAGCAGAAGAGAGTAGATGTATAACAGTTAGAATAAAGCAGAAGAGAGTAGATGTATAACAGGTAGTACAATAGAATAAAGCAGAAGAGAGTAGATGTATAACAGGTAGTACAATAGAATAAAGCAGAAGAGAGTAGATGTATAACAGTCAGTACAATAGAATAAAGCAGAAGAGAGTGGAAATATAACAGTTAGTACAATAGAATAAAGCAGAAGAGAGTAGAAATATAACAGTTAGTACAATAGAAAAAAGCAGAAGAGAGTAGAAATATAACAGGAGTACAATAGAATGAAGCAGAAGAGAGTAGAAATATAACAGTACAATAGAATAAAGCAGAAGAGAGTAGAAATATAACAGTTAGAATAAAGCAGAAGAGAGTAGATGTATAACAGTTAGTACAATAGAATAAAGCAGAAGAGAGTAGAAATATAACAGTTAGTACAATAGAAAAAAGCAGAAGAGAGTAGAAATATAACAGGAGTACAATAGAATGAAGCAGAAGAGAGTAGAAATATAACAGTACAATAGAAAAAAGCAGAAGGGAGTAGAAATATAACAGGAGTACAATAGAATGAAGCAGAAGAGAGTAGAAATATAACAGGAGTACAATAGAATGAAGCAGAAGAGAGTAGATGTATAACAGTTAGTACAATAGAATAAAGCAGAAGAGAGTAGAAATATAACAGGAGTACAATAGAATAAAGCAGAAGAGAGTAGAAATATAACAGGAGTACAATAGAATAAAGCAGAAGAGAGTAGAAATATAACAGGAGTACAATAGAATAAAGCAGAAGAGAGTAGAAATATAACAGGAGTACAATAGAATGAAGCAGAGTATTGATTAAATAGACGAAAAGAGTAATAGTCAAACAATAAAGCATGGTGTAGGTAAAGTGTGTAAAACAGATGAATACTCTTGGACAGTGAGGAATAGAACAGAATAAAGTAGAATAGAATAGTTGAGCTAAATAAGAGAAGAGACAGCAGAACAGAAACGTAAGAACAGAGGGAGAGTAAAAGAATGGAATAGAGACAAATGGAATAAAACAAAAAAGTAGAAGAGTCGAAAATAAAGCTATTGTCACAAAGAACGAACTTAACAAGACTGAGAATATTTCACTTATATGAGTTTTCTTTTTTATTATTCTTCAGTTAAATTGTATTTCCTCCCTAATGCGGCCTGAAGCTAATCTAAAACAACCAATGTGACATTATCAAAGAGCACTCAGTGGTAGCTAAACAACAACCCAAAGATAAATCATTTACAAAGATATGAAACAGAAAAGCAACAAGTCTCAAGCAGCTGGAAGCAGAGCAGGTACTGAGCTTCTTTTTGTCCTCGCAGAGATTGTATCCTACGTGAAGGTGGGTGATGAAGCTGTTCTCAGACCAGATATCAGCGCTGTGACGGGCACCATCACCAGCATCAATTGGAAACAGGACGGTAACATTGCCGCCGACTGGGAAGGATTGGAAACCGATTATTATCGTCAGTTCACAAGTACGCTGAGCTCACGTCGTTGGTGTCTGTGGGATCAAATATGTGCTTCATTTCAGGGTGTTTTTGTGTTGTACTTCAAAAACCTCTCCGTGTCTGCTTCTGTTTGAAGAACGCGGTAGCCTGAACACTACAAATGCAGAGCTGACAATCACGGGACTGACTCTAATGGACAGCGGATTGTACACATCAGAAATCAACAGCGAGAAGAAGACTCCAGATCTCCGTCTCATTGTCATCTGTAAGTGGACATTTCCCCATAATTCAATTCTGAATGAGATTTAATCTTTGAAATATGACTCCAACTTCTCATCTCTTCTTTCCCCAATAACGACAGCTCCCGTCCCGAAACCCTCTGTCAGCCAATCCTGTGACGCCGAGAGCACCAGCTGCACTCTGACCTGTGATGGAAACACCACGGGCGCTGGACCGGTCACCTGCAGGTGGAGGCCAGGCGACGACATGTGGACTGAATCTCGGGAGCTACGCATTGCAACGGTATTGAACAGTGCACTGCGTAGTGCGACCATCCCCGTCAGCGTGCGTGTGTGTGTGTGTGTGTGCAACAAGCAACTCTCACGTTTGGTAATATATGCCTCTGCTTCAAGAACGGCAGCTCGGGTGTAAAGGAGTTCAGCTGTGAGCTGCGGAATCCGCTCAGTGAGGAGAGCAGCCTCCCCATCCCCAACCCTCTCTACACAGGTGGGTTGTTACACCGGGGTATCTCAAAAATGTGTTATTACGCTGTAATAAGCCCAAGTTGTTGTCGTTTAGCACCCGGACGACAGCTGAACATTTCCACGGGAGTCACGATGTTCATCGCTCTGCTGGTCGCTCTGCTGCTGCTGGCCGGCGTCCACCGCTGCAAAGCAGGTGACAGCTCATCACGCTCTATCCGCTTATTTTATTTCCATTCTGTCAAAAGCAGCCATTGATATTTTGACGTGTTCTTTGTTTAACGATGAGAGTTCTAATCGTTCTGTTTTATTCCCTCTAGGAATGTGGTTCTTCCAAAAAAGTAAGAAACCATTTAAAGCAATGACTCGTTTAACACGGAACAAAAACAAGAGGAGGGATAGTTTGTGGATCATTTTACCGTTTGCCCTTTGCATCATGGGAAATGTAGGATATTGGCGCTGTGTGCAGAAGAGATGTGTAACATTTTACAGTGTAAAAGGTCTTTCTTGGCTCTATTAAGCAAACAGTGGCTGTTTTAACATGTTATGTGTAATCCTCTCCCTGCAGCATCCATGCCATGGGACTCAAGTTAGTAAATCATAAATCATACACTCTGGACCTTTTATATCGATATAGTGACTTCTTCTGCTGTGTTTTCTGTTAATATCACTGTCCTGTCTTCCTCCGTCACAGACTTCTGGAGGAAGCACGAGGAGCCACGTAAGTTTCTGTTTTTCTGTATTTGTTTAATGTATATTATTATGATGAAACGATTAACGTCCATATGTCTATGTCATAAAAACAGCGAGAGATGCTGCTGAATCTAATGGCACAACTGAGCCGACGGAGCGCATGGACGGTAAGAGACAAGTGGAAAATGAATCTCCTGCTTGTCTGTAATTATATTCATTTAATATATACATATGTGCAGTGTGTGACTCTGCTTTTGTCATTTGGCAGAGCAAACGCCATTGGCATAGGTAGCAAAGTGACGTCAGGACCCGTCCGGTGTAAAACAAGACGACCGGCAGTGGAGGAGCACACATTGGATTGGTCTGTCCTGTGTTTTTAGTACACATGCCATGAAAAAATCCCGTCAAGAATAGTGTCAGCTCCATTCCCTCAAACCTAGAACAGAAAGATCCGTCACAAAGGAACGGAGCCAGATATTATAGCTCAGTTACAATTTTGAAAATACTTTTTTTTTTTGTCCTGCTGCATGTTTTGAACAGGTTACATTCGTGTCTCCAGCTGCTATTAACTGCTGGGATCTACCTTATGTCCCGTGTATTAATACAGCATTTAAAAGACACTATGAAGGGAAATATTAAAGTTATTTATCACAAAAATAAAAAAGGGACAAAAAGTCCAGTTGCGGTGCAGAACCAAATAAATAGCCCAGAGAGGCACAGCGGGGCTTCAAAGTTTAGACGACACCGGGACCTCTTCTGTAGCGGACGTGCACCTCGAGCTCATTAGACCGAGCAGGTCGGGTGGATCCATGCAGCCTCGGTGTGAGCGCGTGCGGAGGAACTGGACCGACAGCAGAGCAGAAAAAGGGACGCCATTGTGTGTTGTTTTGGGCCAACAAGCGAGGCTTTGTACATCGCTTTAATCCTGAGTCCAGAACGGGCCCCCGAGTCATTCAAACCCTCTTAGCATAGTATTTATTGTGGCTTAACGTGTCTTGGGATATAAAGAATGTATATATATATACGTAAATGGAAGTGTTGTTATATGGGATGTATTTAATAAAAGCATATCAACCCCTTTTTACATCAATACCGTCTTTTTCCAACAGCAAAAATAAAGAAGTCTAAAGTTGAACCACTTGAGGGCGGCACGTCAACACATTTCCCTCTCATTGAAAACGGGCCGAGTCACGTGCACTGTAGTTTGGATCGCTGTTATATAACCATTGTCCTCTTCATTACTTCTGTTTGTGGCCCAGTTCTCATCTGCAAGCTGATTGGCTGCTTCAACATACTTTAAAGCATGAGCAGCAGTTAGGGCTGGACTTTCTACAAATCGAATTCAGTTTCTCGAGTGAAAAGTATTCAAATGTAATAACGGCAGCCAATCAAATCATGGACATATTTACGGTTGCATTTGACGAACCAAACATATTTAAACAGCACAGCGTGAGGGTCATCTGGGTGAGCTGATGAATCATTGCCAACTCAAAGGACTAAAGGGCAAGAATGCAACAGCAAGCAGCTAGATACCCTTCTCTGCTCATCGGTCTCGTGTGTGATCTCGTTCCTGGGTATTAGCTGTGTAGATACGCAGGTTAACACCGAGGAGAGAGGTTTCCTCACATCACTGCTCAGCTGAATAAACAGAACAACAGATCGGAGGACTCTTCCTGCTGTGTGCAGCTGCCCAAACAGTTAATACCAGTCCCTCAAACGCAGTATTAACATGGAAGACACTATATACACTTGTATCTTTGTATATGAAATGTTTTTAAAAATGATCGAGGAGCTTTTCATCCACCAAACTCAATTTATTAGTGAATACAAAATAAACATGTAATTAACATCAGCGTTTGTCTTGTCACAGCATTCAGACAGATTCACAGTTATTTCAATCAGAAACATCGACACATTATGAATAAAAACTCACGTCACTGTAGCGTCTGTTAAAAAAAAGATTCTAAATTGTACAGACGCCTGCTTTTTACGTCAGCAAATGGAGATTCTTTAACAACTACTTCATGTTTGTAGTTTAGTTCCTGTTGCATGAAGTCGCACTGCATTCCTATGTGTGTTTAGTTAAAGATCCTTAGTAGAAACACGGGCCTCGAGTCTTCCTGCTCAAAAACAGAGAAAATAGAATTAGCAGCAATAAGATGCAGCCAAGCAATCATCCTGCTCGGCTGCATCGTCACCCAGCATGCAGCTGAAAATCAACACCAACGAGAAATATCACGTTCAATAACCAAAAATGCATTGATGTGCATTAGGACTAATTGTCAAATCGGCATATACGTGCGTAAACTACACAATCTGCAGCTTGTTTCAATGTATCAAAGAAGTATAAATCTAAATAATCTGACGCTGCAGCTTCTAGCATCGCAGCCACAATAAAACATGTTTCAGAAATCACATCTAACATACTGCACACTATCTGAGGGTTCCAGCTTCACATGAACTGATCAATTTCCTAATGCGATAGTAAGAATGTGATGTGAAATTGGATTATCAATACAGAAATTAAAAATTGTGCCGTATACCTCTAAAATATAGTGATATGGATATTTGCTTTTTAAAAATGGTACCAACACTTAATCACAGCACTGTAACAACACAGGAGTGTGAATAAAAGAAGTGTGATGTCTAATCAAAGCTGCTTTAAAGTAACACTTAGTGGTCACATCGGAATCAGGAAACTCCTCGAATACAGAAAGGCGCTCAATTCTGGCCTTCACATGAATGGTCCCTCTGTCTGCGGATGAAAGCAGAGCACCGCCTCATGCTTTGTATTCAACGTTCTAAAAGGGAGAATTTATTCTTCTCACAGCGGACCATCAAAGACAAATAGAAAACTCTCCCCTGGTGTTGGTCCGACTGGTGCAGTGCAGCACGAGAGGGACTTCCGTGATTTAAGGCTCACATACAAACCACCTCATGGACGTCGAGAGTTAAAACGATTGATCCCGCTGAGTTTAAAAGCTCCAGGTAAGATATCGACAGAAAGCAGTTTAAAGGCCAGACGTGTTTCTTGTCGTTACGCTTTGGCACTGTTGCCGTTGGACAGAGGCTCCGCCTCCGACTCTGCAGCCACGGGGCTGAGCTCTGTGGACGCCACCTGTTCCTTGTCCCCGCCTCCTTCACCCTGGTTTCTATAATGGCGGGTGATGACCACCGCGGCACAGACGAGGTAGACGACGGTGAGAATGGTGAAGTAAACAAAGTACACCAGGAACTGTAAGAATGAAAGAAAATATTAAAAAGGAGGATGACAAAAGTTGTTCTTTGCTGAAATCAACATCCCTCTTCAATTTGCAAAACAGAGACCGACATTCTGTTTCTCTACGCCTCCTAAAATGTTTGTCTTCACCTCCTTTTAGAGACTGCAAATGTATGAATTGTGACAATAACGTCCACTAAAGTGCACCGACATAACCGTGGCATGAGACACATGCGAGGGGGGAAACACAGCCAAAGCTCTCTGAGCCAAGCTGCCGGCGTTCACGTATTAAAAGGCCGTCCTACCTGAGACTTCACGTCCAACGCCAGGCCTCTCTTGTCAGAAAATATCAGGATGATGATGCTCTTCAGTATGGTCCCCAAAAAGGTGTTGATGCCAAACACCAAGGCGCACAGCTCCTTGGTGAGTGACGAGGCAATCTGGAATCTATGGAGACACAATGATCACCACGGGCCAGACGGGTGAGTAAAGGAGGTAACTTCCTGGAATGTGGTTTCATATAGAGATTAAATGATGTATTCTACGTGGCACTCACGTGGCAATCGGCACCAGAAACTGGTAGAAGCCCCTGAAGATGACGTAGGCCATGTAGCAGACCCAGATCTTGTCCGTGGTGGCCATGAGGAGCAGCAGACCCGCCTGCACGGCTGTGTTGACTCCGATGACCAGCTCGGACCAGACGTTCCACCGAATCTTCACATAGCCGGCGATGAAGGACGTCAGCGCACCTGCAGAGAGATCACAACATCTGCTTAAAACAAGCAGTCTGCACACAGATGTTTACTACTGTCACCTGAAGGAAGTTCAGATTTTGTTTCAAAACCTAACTTTTACTGCTTGCGTGCGACCTCCAGGTTATTGAAACAAACTGCTACCTTTGTGCTTTACAGCCGATTACAGAGTTATGACGTAACAGAATAAGAGATCAATGACTCAACCTCTTAACAACAGGTGACAGAAAGGCAGTCAAGGAGTACACATTGTCCTTGTAATGCACCAAGGACTATGAAACGGCTTTATGAGCACAGAGCAACATGTTTTCATCCAAAAACTAACTACTGTAGCTCCAGAAATGTCTCACTCAGCAGGGTAGAAGCTGCCTCCACTCCCCCGTTGTAAACGTTCTTGTTCTCAGTGACCGGATGGACTTTGTTCCACAGGATGTGAACGTAGAACAGCACCAGGTAGTACCCTGTGGAGTTGAACACCCACCACAGGGACCAGAGCCTCAGGTTGGGCCTCCTCGCCACATTTCTCACCTCCAGCAGCATCTGCAAAAACACAGAATCCCTCCAGCGTGACGCAGAGCACGGGGGGGCTGCCGAGGACGAGGCGCTCTCTTTCGGGTTCATTTGGTCCAGTTCTGACTTGGCGGCGGCCGCTGCCGCTGCCACTTCCTTTTGCTCCTGAAACCGAGTCCGGTTGAAAAACAGCGAGCGTTTAGGCCAGGGCAAGAACACCGACAGCGTCAGTCCGAAGCTGACGAAACCTAAAGACACGGCGCTGAGGGTGTAGAAGCTGATGCCGCCGAAGGAAATGCACAGCTGGCCCAGCACCGAGCTGGTGAACACCCCCAATAGGAGCGCGGCGCGCGAGTATCCGGCCACGCGCTGGTAGAGGGCCGGGCTGACCAGGGAGAAGATGTAGGAGGAGTAGGCCACGCGGCAGGCCATGGTGATGCCGTAGAAGAACTCCATGAACTGCATCTCCAGGAGGCTGGTGCCCAGCAGCAGAAGGAGCCAGATCACCACCTGGCTGACGCCCTGGATGATCAGGACCGGCTTGTAGCGCAGGAGGTCCGTCAGCAGGAAGGCCGGCACCAGCACCACCATGTAGGAGTACGTCAGCACGGGAGTGATCTCATTGGTCACCTGGAGAATGACAATTCAGAAATCAGTGAGGCAGATTAAAGCTGCCGTTCACAACAGTTTTTAAACTTTGAAGGGACTACATCGCATTGTTTCGACCAAATCTTGATATTATTTAGTTTTTTTTTTATTACATGGTGAAAATAAGAGAGTCGCGGCCCTCGGATGATTTCCCAGCCGTTCTTCACAAACCTCTCACACTGACCCACTTTGGAGGAATGTGAACTTTGACCGCTGTAAGATGGATCAGCAAACTCTCCACGGGACATTCATTCATTCATTCCACTGTGTAACGAGTGCTCGACTGCATGTAGAAACATATCTGTTGTCGGAGCCTGGGGTGCTTTTTTCTGTCAATAGTTACATCGGTGTTCACACAAACACATATCAACCTGAACAAAAACCTGACGACACCACTGACCTGTTCCCGGGTGAAGTTCTTCTCAGGGCTGAGTAGATACGGTGTAATGAAGGGCTCGCCGGGCTTTATCGAGATCATAAACCCGTAGAAACACAAGAATATTACGGCCCCCTTCCACTTTCCGGGCTGCGCGGCTTCCCCTGGGGGACCTTCGGCAGCAGACACAACCATCTCCACGTCTCTCTCTTCAGATGTGGGCGCCTTCCGGTCCATCTCCTTCTCCCCCTCTGATCGGGCCCCACTTCCTGCTGTGTCCTCCGCTACCATTGTGTCAGCGGGACCACTCTTGTGATGCAGAGTGTAACTTTTCTGCTGCGTCAAATCACCACGTGAGGATTGCTTTTGACGTGGGGGGAAAAAAAGCTGCAGACTTCCTGCTGTAAAAACCCAACAGGGCGATGACAGGGTAGTTAAAATGCTACATGTTCACATGTAGGAGGAAATGTTGACCTTTGCCTCATTCCACATGGTGACATTTTCTGACAGCAAACTATCCAGCAGCTGGGTCCAGTGTCATTGTTAACCTGAAAAGATAACGAGGTTGTCAGTTAGTCTGATTATTATTTTTTAACAGCTGACCTGATAGTGTGGCTGTGTTTTCTACTGTGGCAGACTATAATTTGCCGTTTTAACTCAAATAGGACTTTTATCAGTGTTTCTTAATGAATCACATACAGGTGAAACATGCCCCTGATGAATGAATTGCATGGCCTGAGTCAAGATATTGAGGTGCAATACAAACAAGTTGCACAATCCACTCATTGGGTAACAGTGCGTTAGCATGCCAGTGCCTCCAAGACTGTTACGTTAGCTGCTAATGTGCTACACCTGGCTGTGTCACAACCACCTCACAGCACAGTTTATGACACGTGGGCGAGGTTATAGCGAGCTAGCAAGCGTGCTAACAGTATACAACAATGAAAAACAATGCACTCGTGTTGCTTTTGTAGGCAGAAAAATGAATGACATGTTATTTTAAGCAAGCAACCGACCGCCCAGTCAACACAACACGCTGGCTTTCTAGTAAGAAATTCACAATTTACAATTTTAGGGAACAGGAAATTGAATTTACGCGACGTGCATAACTTACCTCGTGAAAGTGCCTGGCAGCAGCGCTTAGCTCATCTACTACCACGCGCTTCTCTCGTCGCATTGACTTCTGGGAAATGTAGTTCTGCAGTTTCACTGCTGCGTCAACGCCGATCCTACAGTTATTTTATATGTTTGTATTTTGCAAGTGCTTTGTTCGAGGTCTGTTAGACGAATGACAACGTAACTACTACTGCGAATAATAATATATATAAATATATGTAAATATAAATACATAAATGTTGGTATTTCGGATTAGTCAAAAACTTTATTGGTTCGGATGACCTCGGGTACCAACCACAGGTCTACAGGAATGAATCAGTCAGTGCAGGAATTATTACAAAGCCTTTTATTTGCAATGATTAACTTGTCACATGAAATGTGAATGGCATTTGCAGTTTTACTGAACAAGACAGCAGTATTTACAAACTTTGTAGCATATATCAATGAACACAGAAATATCAGCTGGACGATAAAAACACTGTCAAGAGTGAAGGCTTAAATTCTGCAATGCATGCAGTCCAGGATTCTTTGATTAAATACACTAACAAGCATGTCCAAATACTGCTCAATTCTTGAGCAAGGAAAATGGAAATTGATGAGAAAATGAACTGAGACTTGATCAAATCAGAGGCTGGAAATCTGAAGGGTTTCATAGTGGATGTAGACAACAGGAAAGTCAATAGATGGCAGCAGTGCACCACAAATAAAAAGTAGAGAATTAGCTAAATATACTATAACAGCCTTCAAGGATGTTCTGGCTTCAGATGGACATTTTTATCTGGCTCAGAACAGAAAAGGGACGATGATAAAACATTTTTTTAAAGTATATTGCGGTTTCAGAGAAGAGCTCCGTTGCCTTCTGAAGTGTGAGATGTCGACCTGCTGAACTTTGACCCCGACATCCTCTCCTGTCTGGCTTTCCTCTGAACAAGTTGGGTCATTTTGTTCCTGAACTTCTCTCCCACGAACGCGTAGAGGACCGGGTTGATGCAGCTGTGGAACAGAGCCAGGCTGTTAGTTATCACCAAGGCCAAGTTCACGGATCTCTTCAAAGCGCAGCTGAACGGTATCAGATCAGCCCTCTGGACTGTGTCCACCATCATGGTGATGTGGTACGGCGTCCAGCACAGCAGGAACACAATCACCACGGATATGATCACCTTCATGGCCCGGTGCTTCTTGAAACTGCGGGTGTGCACCAGCCTCACGATGCTGACGCTGTAGCAGATTGCCATGACAAGCAGAGGGAGCAAGAAGCCGAAAATGTGGCGGAACCCGCGAGTGGCAATCCTCCATGAGGAGGCGCTGCCGATGTCAAAGGTCTCGCTGCAAGTTATCCTCAAGTTTAGCTCAGAATCAGAATCAGACTCATGTAGCTCGATGGCATCGTTGAAAAGCGCGGGCAGAGCGAGGGCCCAGCCGAGGGCCCACGTTGCTGCACACACGAGCCAGCTGCACATCCTCTGGCGACTCCGGAGACTCTCGCTGGCGTACACAATCACAAGGTAACGATCGATGCTAATACAGGCCAGGAAGAGGATGCTGGTGTAGAAGTTTGCCTCGGTGACGAGGCTGAGGAGCTTGCACATGAAGTCTCCAAAGATCCATCCTTCAATCAGCGCCACAGCCCAGAATGGGATGGTTAGGGCCATCAGACCGTCTGCTATTGTCAGGTGAAACAAGTACACATCCGATGGAGTCAGCGCCTGTCTGTTGGTGCCGATCACCCACCCCACCAACAGGTTCCCTGGTATTGCCAGTAAAAAGATGGCGATGAGGATGACACATAGGATCAAAGCTGTTGTCGGAGTCGGCGGTTTTATCTCACACGATAACGTCGTTGGATCCACAACGTATACGTGTGTCTGATTCCCGTCGTTGGTATCGTTCAGGTCCTCAAAAATATAGAAGAACGAGGCCATGACTATGGATGGAAAATAGATTGACACAGGTACATTATCATAGCCCTGCAAAAACATTACGATTTGAAGCTGCAAAAATACACTTAAAACAAAGAGTAAACTGCAGCAAGAGGATGAATTATATTTCTTTTTCAAGTTTCGAAAATTACAAACAGCTATTTACCTATTATGGTAAATATTAAAACATAGAGAAACAGTAGAGAAGAGTAGGTTTGCTAACATTAGTTTACATCAGCCATGATGAGCTACTGGTCGTATACCAGACCAAGAAACGTGAGCTATTAACGTGAGCACGGGCATTTTTTTAATTATTCATCAATTTAACTTCTTTGTACTTAACATATTGGGTTATTCTGCTTTTCAAAAGTTGCATAGTCTCCTTTTAATACGCAAATATGTTTCTGTAGTTTCCAGCTATGAGAATAAACTATCAGACGCTCACCTTCTGGCTTCGCTGCAGCTGCCTTTCAAGATGACAACAACTCAACACCCAAATGAGTCTGTGCCATTGAGCATCCCTTTAAATGTGTTCTTTATGGAGAGTTGACCCAATGTCCTGTTTCCTTCCCCAATATGTTACTGCACATGCCTGCGTCATCAAATTGCTGCAATACAGGCAAGGCAAGGCAAGTTTATTTGTATAGCACATTTCAACAACAAGGTAATTCAAAGTGCTTCACATAAAACCATTAAAAGCATCAAAACATAAGGCAAAAGAAAAGGAGATTTAAAAAAGAACCATTTTCTGGAAATCCAAACTCCCCTGACCAGTACTTTCACCAGCTTGAGGCTGGGGAAAGTACCACAGCTATGGAAGACGTCCTGCGTGGTACCGGTACCAAAGAACCCGCGGCCCAAGGACCTCAACAGCTACAGGCCGGTGGCGTTGACATCCCACCTGATGAAGACCATGGAGAGGCTGGTACTTGCCCATCTCCGCCCTCTGGTGAGTTCATCCCTGGACCCTCTTCAGTTTGCCTACCAGTCCGGCATCGGAGTGGATGACGCCGTCATCTTCCTGCTGCAGAGATGCCTCTCTCACCTGGAAAAGACTGGTAGCACTGTGAGAGTCATGTTCTACGACTTCTCCAGTGCCTTCAACACCATCCAGCCTTTGCTTCTGAGGGACAAGCTGGAGCAGACCGGGGTGGACCACCACCTCACTTCATGGATCCTGGACTACCTCACCAACCGTCCACAGTATGTGCGGATACGGGGGTGTGAGTCAGATCGGGTGTCCTGCAGCACAGGGGCCCCACAGGGAACCGTTCTGGCTCCATTCCTCTTCTCCATTTACACTTCGGACTTCAAACACAACTCTGCCAACTGCCACCTGCAAAAGTTCTCTGACGACTCTGCAATCGTCGGCCTCATCTCCGCAGATGATGATAGAGAGTACAGGGAACTAAACCAGGACTTTTTAGGATGGTGCCAGCGGAACCGCCTCCATATCAACACCAGCAAGACCAAGGAGCTGGTGGTGGACTTCCGCCGGGGTAAACGCCCTCCTCCGACACCGGTGAGCATCCAGGGACTGGACATTGAGGTTGTGAAGTCGTATAAGTACCTGGGTGTTCACTTGAACAATAAACTGGACTGGACTGACCACGCTCACGCTCTTTATAAAAAAGGACAGAGCAGACTCTTTCTGCTGAGGAGACTGAGGTCTTTTGGGGTGCAGGGAGCACTCCTGAAGACCTTCTTCGACTCCGTGGTGGCATCAGCCATCTTCTATGGAGTGGTCTTCTGGAGCAGCAGCATCGCGACAGCTGACAGGAGGAGACTGGACAAACTGGTGAGGAAGGCCAGCAGCGTGCTGGGGTGTCCACTGGATACGGTGGAGGTGGTGGGAGACAGGAGGATGATGGCGAAGCTCTCATCCCTGATGAGCCACGCCTCCCACCCCATGCAGGACACTCTGGCAGCTCTGCACAGCTCCTTCAGTCACCGGCTGATCCATCCCCGGTGTCTGAGGGAGAGGTACCGCAAGTCCTTCCTCCCCGCTGCTGTCAGGCTGCACAACAAGCTGCTCTCGGGAGACCACGAACACTTTGAACACTTTGAACACTTTGAACATGAACATTTGGACTGGACATGAACACTTGAACACTCTGAACACTTTAATTCATTCACCTGGTGCAATACCTAATCCGTGCAATCCTGTGCAATATCAAATACGTGCAATATCAAATACGTTTAAGTATTTACCTTACACTTAACTCCGTCTGTATTTACTGGTATACTTAATAGTCTTCTTTACTGTCAATCCTGTGCAATATCAAATACGTTTAAGTATTATCTTACATTTTACTCTGCCTCCGCCTGTTTATACTGGTATATTTAATAGTCTTCTTACTGTCAATCCTGTGCAATATCCAATACGTTTAAGTATTATCTTACATTTTACATTTTACTCTGCCTCCGCCTGTATATACTGGTATATTTAATAGTCTTCTTACTGTCAATCCCGTGCAATATCCAATACGTTTAAGTATTATCTTACATTTCACATTTTTACTCCGTCTGTACATACTGGTATATTTTGTATTCTTCTTTACTGTCATTTTTTTTACTACTGTTTACTGTTTAGTCTATTTATACTACTTGATTTTTTATCTTCATTTATTACTTGTGAGCGATGCTGCTGTAATCCTGTAATTTCCCCACTGAGGGACTAATAAAGGATTATCTTATCTTATCTTATCTTAGTATGGAAGGCATTCTAAACATGACTCTCCGTGTTTCTGCCGCATTAACTCAACAATCGGACCCTCTGGTTCCGGTGATTTTGAATTTTTGCCATCCATGTTCCTTCTGGTGTGGGCGTCGACGCTATCTTAGTACAATGCAATCGTCACTGCAAAGTTGAGGTTCTTTATGCATCGGAAAACTTAAAAAAAAACCAAAAAAAAAAAACCTTGTTTCTTTCATTCATAGGTAAAAACTTCAGAAAAAAACCTTGTTTCTTTCATTCATAGGTAAAAACTTCAGAAAAACCTTGTTTCTTACATTCATAGGATAAAAACTTCAAAAAACCTTGTTTCTTTCATTCATAGGTAAAAACTTCAGAAAAACCTTGTTTCTTACATTCATAGGATAAAAACTTCAAAAAACCTTGTTTCTTTCATTCATAGGTAAAAACTTCAGAAAAACCTTGTTTCTTACAGGTGTGAATTATGAAATGAATGCTTCTGGAAAATAGAAGTTAGGCCTTGTTATTAAGCAATTAGACTGATGGGGCACAAATCTAAAAGTTGTGAACCACTGGTTTACACAGTCATACTTGTTAATGATTTTAAAAACAGAACATAAATTGGTCCCATTTTATTTCAACAAAGTGAAGCTTTTTTTCTCCCAAACTCTCTCTTGACACCATTATAACGCTTGGTATGTCTACAAATAATGATATTTTCTTCCAAAATAAAGCTCCTAACCTTTTGAATAAAGACAAATCTGTGAGAATAGTAAACCGCAAAACAATCAGGCAACATGTGATGGTACACTGTTGCAAGTCATTGGGTAAGCAGGGGTGTTTGGTAAGGTGTTTTACAAATCAGCAGGTCAGGAAACAGCTGTGACACTTTCTGGAAATGAAACATTTTGTTCTCACACTTGAAGTTGCAAAATTCCGGCATCATTCCCCCCCGTTTTGTTCCCCCACAAAAGAATCAGTTACCAGCTGTACTGTTTTGTTGAGATCGTTGTGATTTTGGTGAGTTTGTTGAGCATCAGTGAGCATGCAGAGAAAAATGAGAACCACCCAACAGTAATAACAGGGGATGAAGCTAATGGAAATGCTTCACTGACACTCCTCCTCCTCCTCTCGATCTTAAAGTCACGATATGTTTATCCAGACACAAAGGTCTGTCTCCTCTTCCTCCCATTTGTCACCATAAATCACTTCATTCTGGTTCTAAGAGCTGCCACACACACGAATCAACATAGCGCCGTGTTGCTTCCCTTCAGCTCTCACAGAACTGAGACATAAAGGCTCCAAGCCACAAAATGAGAGTATTGTTTCCAGTCTTCCTCAGGTAACATGGAAGTCCCCCAATGAGAATGACCTGTTCTTGGTTTCTGGTCACTTAGGTCGCCAATATCCGGATCAACAGTGATGATGGCACTAAGAAAATAAACGCAGAAAAACAATGACTGAAAAAGGCTTGAAGCAAAAGTCAATATCAGTTTTGTTTTGTGAACTTTGCACAGTCGTGACCATTCTTTGGAAGAGATACTGTGCCAAGTTGTGTGTTTCCTTCTTTGGAAATCTCATGAGTGACAATAAAAAGATGTTTGTCTCTAAAACAACGCTGGGATGATTCCTGCAAAATATGAAGCTGAAATCCCTTTAAAACGCCCGGCTATGCTTGGAATTTAGTTTATGTTGGGAGTGTATATCCATCCCTGTTTCTCTGAGATAACACTTTTTATGAGTTTTTTTATTTGACAAGTCTGCCTTTAGGCCGTTATTCTGCTGTCACCACCCTGATGTCCTCCCAGCTGTTTGTTTTTCTGTAATAATTTGGGAGAACAATGTTACAATACTCCACTACAAGTAAAACTCCTGCATTTAGAATCCTCCTCAGGTAAAAGGCTTGTGACTAATCAGTTAGTCAAGTAATCTTTTCACATTTCATTGTAAAACCATACAGTTGCATTGTTGTTGGCTGCTGTGTTGTAGTGCTAATGTGGTTTATAGAGTAACAACATATCAGACTTTAATTCTTGAGTTTTCTGAACGCTAGTTGTGTTCCTTGTGTTAATGTTTCTTCTTTTATGTTTGGACATTAACAACACGGTAGTTCTTTTATTACATTCCTGAACTTCTTCTTTTAAAAAAACACTCAACTGAAAAGTTAAAAATGATTGTATGTTGGTCGTGAAGGAATGCACGACTACTTATTGACATACCTTTTTTATTACCACACCTCATAATTGCGTGTTAAAGGAAACATTGTGACTTTGTTTTTGTCTGTCAGGTGATAACCACAGAGTTATCTGTTTCCGTACATCTGATATGAATAAACCAATTTGGATCAATCAAATCAAATTACCAAAAAGTGGTACTTGGTTGGTAATTCAGACTTGCTGATGTGATGTGACTTACTTTTAAAAATGCCAAATAAATGATGCCTAAAGGGTTTATACTATGTTCATTTCAGTGGGGTTTCACAAGAAGAGATGAAGAAATGGTAAATTCAATACTGTTATGATAAGCTTTATTACAATAACAAAATTATATAGATAATATCATTATTTTGTCTGTCTGGATAGAGCGTCTCTGTAAGGCATGTTGTAAATAATTAGGATACTTTAGTCAATACTCGATACCTTCAATGGATAGGGTGATTAATGATAGATAATTGAGATTTATATAAAGACTATGTATTTGTTTGTTTTGCATATTTTTTGTATATTTGGACATTTGATTCATGCAAAACTGATCACACGTAAATAGCTAATCTCCGTCGTTCATTCAATCAGCGACAGACCCGTTTCTTTGCCACAAATGAACAATATCGTCGCAACGATTGTTTTTATACAGGCAACATTGTGGGCCCCCTTATCTTTTGGGGTCCTGAGTGTAAAATACGCGGAAGCGACAGGCGGAAGGAGCCTAGGCGGAAGCGGTCTGATCTGTCAAGGCAGGAAAAATTTTGCAGAATTTGACACAAAGAGGTTAATCCCACCAAATAGCACCGATCATCCCCCCCTTTTTTCCTCGACACCGGCGTCCGCTGCGATGATCCTGTTAGAAATCAACAACCGCATCATAGAAGAGACGCTGTCGTTGAAGTTCGACGGCGCATCCAACGGGTGAGAAATCATTGTTACACCTGGCTAGCATTGCATGCTAACGTCAGCTAGCTTCTGATGGCTGCATTCAATGAAGCAATGGGGGCGGGAGGGGTTTCAGAGGCCGTTGATCACCGTTTGCAGCTTTTTGAACACGTCACCTAGTTAGTCGTGTTTTGTCGTTGAAAATGTGGATTATTTTTGATCAACCGCTGTGAGTGGTTTGCCCGAAGCTGGGGTGTGTCTTCATTATGCCAAAAAACATATCCGGTGACGTCATTAACCATTAACCATCAGTGTAACAACACAGGGCTGCTGCTGTTGTATTGATTGTTGTTTCCACTCAATAAAAGGCCAAATATATGCTCTACACGGCTCTTTTAGTACCAGTTAGCGGCTACTTGTTAGCCAACCATCGCCTCTCTCTCTGTCCAGCTTCCGCATTCTTGCAGTCAAGCAGAGTCAAGTCTTGAGCCGTGTGCAGAGCTTCTAGGAGCATGCAGTTTTGGACAAGCTGCTGCAGCATCCACCTTTAAAAATGTCCATTTAGTACACGTTGTAGTTGCATCCCCTCAATAGTGTTTTGCTGGTTAAATATTTATATATATTGTCAAAGTGAATTATTAGAAAATCCTGCTAAAATATTAATGTTTACGGTGTGTTTTTCCAAATATTTTGGACAGAAAATTCATATCAGTAAACAGACTTGAAATCAGAGCTCAAAGACTTCTCAAATAGTGACTCTGAATTATTTGATGAATTATTTTGTAATTATTTGTCTCTTATACCTCATGCGCCTCCTAATTAAAATGTTCTCCTTGCAGAACCAAACCAGAGGCCGTCGATGTGACGTTTGCAGGTGAGATTATGTGGCATAAGATAACTATACATAAACAATAATAACCTATTATGCAATCAACCTGTTGCACATGCTCAGCCTTGCCAGTAATCGCTGCTAGATGGCACAAAGTGTCAGGGAAAAGATGAAGAGTTCTCCCCACGTTAATGTTTCATGTTCATCTCTGCCGCAGACTTCGATGGCGTCTTGTACCACATCTCCAACCCCAACGGGGAGAAGACCAAAGTGATGGTCAGCATCTCCCTGAAGTTCTACAAGGAGCTGCAGGAGCATGGGGCGGACGAGGTACGACACACCAAACCAGAGAGCAACATATAACGTAGATCATATATGTCAGAAGCTGAAATATTCTTGTCTTTTAGGTCCTAAAAAAAATGTGTGACGGGTTACTTCATTATAAGAACACTGATTAGCTTGATTTCTAACAGGTGTTGGTGTCAATTTTGAGCTGATAAAGTATTTTTTTTAAACAGTATGATGTCATGATTGCTATCTGCTCTCTCTCTCTCTTACACACACACACACACACACCTCCACTCCTCCACCACAAGGGCTCTGTTGCCATGTAAGGAAGAAAGCAGCTGCAGAGGCTTCTGGTAGAAACAGGAAGTGAGTTTGTGTGACTCACCCCAGGCGAGGAAATGCTGACTGCGAACAGCAGCCAGTGTGTGTGTGTGTGTGTGTGTGTGTGTGTGTGTGTGTGTGTGTGTGTGTGAGAGAGAATCTCTTGGCTGCCGGCCAACAACTTCCCTCCTTGTTCCCTAAAGCTGAAGAGCAGGGGGATAAGTGACCCTGCCTGTGAAGAGTCTATTTAGAAAGCAGTCTCACACATTCCTATCTCTTCTTCATTGGGCGTGTTTAGCCTTGCTGCTTCGGTGGAGGGTCCACACTGCTGCGTTTCCCTCAGCTGTCTTTTGTTGACCTTCGCCGCTCCATTGCCAATACCTGAGACGGATTTGCATTTCTGTGTTTGAGAAGCGAGATGAAAATAACAGCTCGTGTTTTTAATTACAGCTGCTCAAGAGGGTCTATGGGAGTTTCCTGGTTTCACCAGAAGACGGTAAGCTCACAAAGTTACTGGTTGCTTGAGATTTTTATAGACGACTAACTTCCACATAGCCACTTTGTTCCTCATTTCTATCATTTTTATTTACGTGTATTTGTCAGTGTGTGGTAGCTCACTTGAAAAGGAAAAGTACTGTGCAAGCAATGAGACATTTTCTACCGTCTTTAATCCTCACCGCTCCGTTTCCTGCCAGCCTACAACGTGTCCCTCCTCTACGATCTGGACGCGCTACCGGCCAATAAAGACGATGTTGTCCACCAGGCGGGTATGCTCAAGAGGAACTGCTTCGCCTCCGTGTTCGAGAAGTACTTCAAGTTCCAGGAAGAGGGCAAAGAGGGCGAGCAGAGGGCCGTGGTCCACTACAGAGAGGACGAGTCCATGTAAATGCAAATTCAGATATTCGTGCGACATGAATACACCCAGATTTATTAGGAGTTGTGGATTGACACATTCTTTAGTTTCATTATTTTTAAGCTTTTAAACCTCTTGACGTGTTGTTTTTTTTTTTTCTTCTCAGGTATCTGGAGGCCAAGAAAGACCGAGTGACGGTTGTGTTCAGCACGGTGTTCAAAGACGACGACGACGTCATCATCGGCAAAGTTTTCATGCAGGTGCGTGAGGCCATATGTATACGCGAAGTCAGCGAGCCGAATTAAAGGCCGCTGTAACGCCTAGCATCACGTTAGCGCTGGCCGCCCTGGAGCTAACGCAATGAGCTAAGTATAGCTAACGAGCTCATCTCCAGAGCCGAACACATTTCCTTCTTTAGCTGTCAGAGCGGAAACATTTTCATTTCATAATATTAATATTAATGCCATTAATTAAGAGTGTCCGGTCGACTTACTTGTGTGTAGGAGTTCAAAGAGGGTCGGCGAGCCAGCCACACGGCTCCTCAGGTGCTGTTCAGCCACAGGGAGCCCCCGCTGGAGCTGAAGGACACGGACGCCGCTGTCGGGGACAACATTGGATACATCACCTTTGGTCAGTACGCCAGCATTGGCTTACAGCTGCACTACTGTCACTGCTTATCGACTAGTCCGATGTATTGACCCCGATTGGCCGTTTTCAGTCCTGTTCCCGCGTCACACCAACGTCAACGCCAGAGACAACACCATCAACCTCATCCACACCTTCAGGGACTACCTGCACTACCACATAAAGTGCTCCAAGGTCAGTTCAACTTCAGCAGAACCCACAGAAAGCCCGGCCGCAGATCAAACGAAGGCCCCTTCCTGGCTACAACTTTGAAATCTGTACGTGCGCGTTTGTGTTTGGTAACAGAACTTTGTTTGTGTGATGACAATCTCCTTTCCTCCGAAAGGCCTACATCCACACACGCATGAGGGCCAAGACGTCCGAGTTCCTGAAGGTGCTGAACCGCGCTCGCCCCGACGCCGAGAAGAAGGAGATGAAGACCATCTCGTACGTAGCCTCTCTCTGTACCCCACCGCTCAGGTTCAGCTCGTCTAATCATGAGACGCAGTGTCAGGGTTCTGTGTTCTTATTTAACAGGTTTTATTTATCCATTCCTTCCTTTTTCCATCGGTGACTTTGTGTGTTTTTGAGGTGTGACTGTGTTTGCCGACACACTCTTTGCAGCGTTTTGAAGTGAGTCAGGGAGGAATCTTTACAGCTCTCTGCTTTCCTAAAACCTCCAAACAGTTGAAGAACAGTTGTATCTTTTGAAATAATTGCGAAAGATAAACTGTCGGAACAAAGAGTCTTTGTCCCGTGGTTAACGTGTAACTGAAGCGCGTTAACGCCCCTCCGCCGCCGTCTTTTGAAGAGGAAGAAACATTTCCCATGAATTCCGTGTTTTGAAGATGGAAAAAGATTGTATCGGCTAAGAAATACTCAGAACTGAAAATGGAAGTTCCGATCTCTTATCGTTAATGGTTTGCAGAGTAAATTGCACTATTGTCCGTCAGTTCTACGTTTCACTGTCGGGTTTATTGAAGTCTGTGTGCAGTACCAGGGAAGACGATAACCTGTTGGGTGTTATGTCCTTATGTGTCTTTGACTTTGCTTTTCAGTGGAAAAACGTTCTCTCGCTGAGGCCGACCCGACCCGCCCCCCCCCCCCCCCCCCACCACCAGAGAAATCCGATCCCCGTGTGGACAAGCCCAGACGCGCTCCACTGAGACTCAACGCCACATCGGACAGGACTCCTCTAGCCCCCAAATACATGTCCAGTCTTTCCTCTTTTCTTTTTTTTTCTTCTTTTTTTTTTTTTTTTTTAAATGAATAATAATGTTGGCTCAAGATGAATGGAAACACGGGCATTCCCTGCTTTGCATAGTTAAAAGAGAATTATTAGCCCTATATAAATATATATATGAAAACAAATTGACATTTTTGATACGATATCTTTTACTCCATTTGGTACTCTTGCTTGCCCCTCAACCTTCACCGTGAGATATATCCATGCGTTGGATGATTTCACCCCCCCCTCTCCTCCAACCCCCCCCCCCCCCCCCCCCCCCCCCGTCTCTGTGCTCTCATTTCGTCTGTACCATTGTCATCTGAAAGAATAAAATAAATCACTTACGACAAGAACCTTCTGCTGTCCTTTCCTCTTCTCCGAAGGAAATAAGTATATTTGTAGATTAACCTGTATATTGGAAATGCTAAACTTTGGTTTTAATGGCTTTTAAAATATATTGAAGTATCTTTTACACCAAAACTATTGAAATAAACTAATAAATATGAGTGACATTCAGGGGATTTTAGGTTTTCACCTGACAGTGGCATTCTGGCTGATTTCTTCAGTGTATATATATTTGTTTCTATATTTCGTCACATGGAAGTCATAAGCCGTTCAGTTGGCGTATTCATATAATTACAGTTAAGTACACAATCCACATTCATGCAGCAGTATCCCTGATTGACAGTCACTACACTGTGATTAATAAAGTATATTGTATGAAGTATTAAAAAAAACCAAAGGCAACAAAATTAGCAACTTTCTTTTGAAATCAAACGTTTATTTACGGGCAGCCTCACAGTAACTTCACAGGTTGGCAGACAGTTTGACATGAAAGTTGGCTGAGTGACAGCAAAGCTTTTTAGGATCAGGCTTCGGCCACCTTGTCCGCTTCCTTGGGCTTTCCATCTTCATTCTCGGAGGAGGAAGAAGAGGATGAATCTTTCTCATTTTTGGTCTTGAGTTTATTCTCCTTCCTTGGTGCATTGTTGACAGCAACCTCCACTCTAGGGGGTTGATCTGCTTTGGCGGGAGTGGATTTGTCAGATGGGGAGCTTCCTTGCTTCACCGGGGCTTCTTCCTTCACCTCTTCCTGCTGCTCGGGCACCTTACTGTCAGGCTTTCCCTGGTCTGGAAAAAAAGAAAACATCAACGTGTTCAGCTTTCCTTTCATCTGTGTGATTCTACGAGAGCGTCAAGTGAACACAGGACAAAGAAATTAGATTTTCTCTCTTTTGCGATTGATCATTACATTTATGATCCCAGTGTTAGAATCTAGTGTGTGATCGCATGCAGTTAAGTGGAACAAGAAGGCTTTAAAGGAATGGTTTGACAAGGATGCAAATAAGCATGTTTCCCCAAACGGTGTCTTCAAGAGGTGATGTGAGGGTTAGATTTGAGGTATTGTTCACACCTTTCCAGCTCTTTCAAATCGACAGACAGGCGGTCGAATCCTGATCATTTAAAGTTATCGTTCCGGGTGTGAAAGAAGCCAACTAGAAAGCATGTCAGTCAGTATTTCTTGTTGCTAGAGACACACGTTTCCATCTTTGTGATTTTACTTCACATAGTGCAGAACTTACCGCGCTGCACCGCATCTTCTAAAGAAACCTCCAAGCTGTCGGGAAAAAGTAGGATAAGCATGCTAACGAGTAGGCGCACCTTACTTTTGTGTGTGTTGTGCTATTGCCTATTTCCTGTAGCCAATAGGATGCATCGAAAGCTCTGACGTCATGCAACCATCGTGCAGTATTTCTGAGCCGCCGCCGTCCTCACCTTTCAGGGTCGGGAGTTATGCTCTGCATCAGTCGCTGGTAGTTATCCATTTCCGCCTCCAGCTTCATCTTCACACACAGCAGATTCTTGTTGTTGTCGACGTGGCCCTCCACCTGTGCCCTCACCTCCTTCAGCTCCGCCTCCAGGTGCAGTATCACCTGGTTGAGGGGCCCCAGGCGCTGGCCGTACTCCACTTTGGAGCTATCCAGGACCTCCTCCAGATTGTGGATCTGAAAGGAAGACATGAAGTGATTTAGTTCCCCGTGACTTCTCTGGAGCCGTAGCCTTTTTAAAGGTTCAGCGTTTTGCTATGCAAGGGCAGATCTGGTGTATTAAAAGGCATCTCCAAACTTCTGAATAGACTTGTGTGTGTGTGTGTGGTTACCTTGCTTTGAAAACTCTGGATCATAATTTCCAGAAATGTCCTCTGTTGGAGCAGTTCCTTGAGCTCTGACTTCCCAGAGTGCAAGTCCTCGTTATTCTGGGCCTCCACCACCTTGATGTTTTCAAACTGGAGAGGGAAAAATGAGATGAAAGTGTTGAGATGAACAGAGGAGATGGACTGAAGAGAGAAAGAGAAGAAGACAACTATACGGCTAGGTAACGTACCTCGCTCTGGTACCACTCCTCGGTGTCCATCAGGTTCTTCTGGGCTAGTTTCTCGTACTGGAAGCGGATCTTGTTGACAACCTCCCCCAAATTGGAGCTCTGAGACTTAATCTCCACCTTCACCTCGGAGTCCTTGATCTTCTCACGCAGGACATCCACCTCCTGCAAGAGCCACAGTTACAAGTGTGCCCTCAGATTTCACACGGATGCACTTTTGTGACACATTCTTGAGTTGTTTCTGTCTCAATTCTCACCTCTTTGTGTTCCTGCTCGAGACGAGTGAGCTCCTCCTTCACCAGATCGATCTCTTTCTGTGTCTGCGTTTGGTTCAGCTTGGTATCCTCAATGGTCTTCTTCAGGTCCTCCAGGTCTTTTTCTAATTCTTTCTCTGCCTTCTCCTCCTCGTCCAGCCTGCAAGGGGGAGGAAGCAACAATGATCCACACAAACCACCGATGAAAACAAACTAAGTTTACTGAACTTTATTTTCCTGAGCAATATTTTCAAAAAATAAAAAGCACGAAATTCACTTTTTGTTGAAGTCATCAGCAGCCAGTTTGGTGTTTTCAATCTGGAGCAGCAGCTTGGCGTTGTCCATGGTGATGTCTTTGATCTATGAAGATGAATGCGTGATATTACCAGTAATATCGTTATTTGGATACAATTTGATTTTACCTTAAATATGTAATGCAGTTTGTCATATTTCATGAGCGGAAGCATGAACGTGAGAAGGAACAATGTGCTCAGCATGAAATAAAAATAATTTAATATTTTTGTACGAAGAAATAAAGTGAGAATGAAACCTGATGACCAACCTGCTTCTTGAGATCATCCAGGGGTTTCTCAACCTCATCCCAGTCGCGCCCCTCAGGTGTCTTCCTCTTGGCCAAAATCCCATCAATCTCTTGCTCCATGTCGTCGTTGTCCTTCTCCAGGTGCCTCACCCTGCCCAGGTAGCCCGACAGCCGGTCGTTCAGACCCCGCAGTGTCTGCTTGTCGTCCGCGGGGGCCACGGGGGCCACGGGCGCGGCCGCAGCTGGAGGCTCGGCAGAAGTTGCCGGAGCGACGGCAGCGGAGTCTCTGTCCGTCTCGTTGTTGCGCATCATATTGCGCAGCCCCTCCAGGCTCACCACGGACGCCCTGGAGCCCCTTCCCCCTGCGCCACCGAACATGCTGGCAGCGGTGTTTGAAGGCATGATTGCTGCTGGATGAGATGGAGCGCTTCTGACTGGAGTCATGATGGATGTGATGGAGGTAGGTTTTATACCTGGTTTTTACGCATGCATCCGCCCCTACCATTGGCTCCCGGTGCCCAGCACCACTCCTGGACAAACTGGTTCAGACTCCAAATTCAAGTATTTCATGTTGATTTCTTTTTTTCACTGTTTTTCTGCACTTGTCCTCTCTTGATTGGACGCATGCAGAATTTGGGGAGGTGATGGGTGGTCCTTAAAGTCCTTAAAAGCAGCTGAGGCTGCAGGTGCCTTCACAGCTCACCTGTGTAACTTCTGGGTTTCATCTCGCTGTTACAAGCTTCGAAATGTCGAAACCGAGAGATTACAGCAGCCAGTCCTACTCCCCCGGCACCAAGGGACCGGTGTCCTCCACCAACAATAACATCGACCCGTCGGGCAAATCCAGGGAGAAGGACGCCATGGTTGGACTCAACGACAAGTTCATCCAGTTGATTGACAAGGTGCGTAAATTAAAATGCGTTGATTCATTAAAAAAAAAAAAAAAAAAAATGTAATTAATTAATTGGGCTACTTATAGTTGATTTCGTACTTTTCATCAGTAAAAAGGTTATAACTAAATAATGACGTTATGTAATACATTTTGTATTAAACAATATATAAAGAACAGGGCGTTGTTCTCTCTTTTTGATGTTGTTTTTTGGTGGGCTATAATAATAAAATATTGAATCTATTCATTGTGTTATGAATTAATAATTCCTTTTGTTGGTTGTGTTCGTTTGCTATTTCATCCACTCATTAAACCAACGCAACATTGTCACCTTCGTGACAATGTTGGAGGTACAGATAGGACGCCACCTTGTGGATAATGATATAACTTTAAATCTGAATTCTGTTAGGGTCATCAGTCTGCCAACATAATTGCCAATTACGAGCTAATGACGCACGGTGGAAAACAGCCAATCAAATTGCAGCAGGGAATCAGAGTTGGGCATGCGCATTAGTTATTTCCCACACTCAAGCCACTTCATGACAGAATGAAATTAATGAACCACACTTATATTTAGTTTCCAGCAGGTGGGGCTAAACTTACATATTTAGAGTATGCAAAGGACCACATATAGTAAAGGTTAGCATCTAGCTATATTTAGACATTGCATTCCTCATATTTATTTTCCCCCATCACATAAAATAACAGGACTATTTTATAATGTTTTTTAAAATTTTGGCTTGCCTCAATAGCCTTTACGTCTTCTGTATTTCACCCTTTGTGTGTCTCTGTCTCAGGTGAAAAACCTGGAGGACGAGAAGAAAAAGCTTGACGTGAAGCTGAAGATCCTCAAGGACCAGGGGGACTATGAGGGCAAAGTTGACGGCATCGTCAAGCAGCTGGAGAACGAGATGGAGCAGCAGATCGAGAAGTTGCTCAACGACCAAGAAAAACTGCAGGCGGAGCTGGTTCAGAACCAGGAGGAGGTGGACCACACCAAGAAGAGGTCAGTCGGTCACGGCCAGTGTTTAGACACACTAGACCCCCTTCAGCTTTCAGTATGTCCTTATTTGGATGAGACTATGTTAAGTGAAGGGAAATCATTTCCCTGTTTTCCACAGCTGCAAACACAGTATAAATCCAGAGGACTGGAATATGTCATTATTGGAACAAACTCACTTTTCACCCTTTCTATTGGTTTCAGGTATGAGGAGGAGTTTGTGAAGAAAGCTGAACTGGAGAATGAGTTCATCGTCAAGAAAAAGGTACTGTCGCTTATTTATTCAACCTCCGGCAATCTGATATTTTGGAAGTAGTGTCTGCCCTGTATTTAATCATATGCATGTGTTTAATGTGTTTATGCGTCGAACAGGACGTAGATGCCGGTCACTTGGAGACAGTAGATCTGGTTCTGGAGCTGGAGGACCTGATGGGGAAACTGGACTTCCTCAGGCTTGGCTATGACGAGGTAAACACATGCCTTATTGTATTTTTGTATTGTTCGCCCTTTTGTTTTCATTACATATCTCTCTCTGCGCTGTCAAGCTGCAACCTGGTATCCGTGTCTGCCCCCTTGCAGGAGATCAAGGAGCTGGAGTCACTCGTCCAAAACGAGACAGTGGTCCTCTATGACGACAGCAAACGGTGTCTGGACATGGACAAGATCATCGAGGGGGTCAAGAATCAGTATGCCAACATGGCCGCCCGCACCAGGGACGAAGCCGAGCACTGGAACCAGAAAAAGGTGAGGAAGAGGAAGATTCTTCCTGGAACCAGCCCTGTACAAACAGACATGGTGAAAATGTGCCATCTCCCCCACCCCTTAGATGGATGCCATGGTCTTAACTGCAGGGCAGCGTGAGAAGGATGTGCGTGATTTAAAGAGGGACATCTCAGACCTGGTGCGCCACAGCCAGAGGCTCAACGGGGACCTGGAGGCTCTCCAAAGGAAGGTTGTGATCAGATAAACACTCCCAGAGTTCACCAGTTCAGCCGCCGATGTTCTCTTTACACTCTGTCTTATGTTAGGAAGAGTTCCTGAAGAAGGACATCATTGACAGGAGGACAGAAGGCGACAGCAACCTGGAGAGGGCTCAGGAGGACATCGGCCAGCTGGAGGAGGCCTTGAGGCGGACCAAGCAAGACTTGGCCGGACAGATCCGCGAACACCAAGACCTGATGAACCTGAAGCTGGCCCTGGACATCGAGATCGCCACCTACCGCAAGCTGCTGGAGGGCGAGGAGCAGAGGTATGTGTGAGAGCACGTTGCCGTCCGTTGTCACATGTACCGCCATGCGTTTAATGCGTGGACTAACAACTGTCTCCGTCTCTCCTCTCTGTGAAGAATGTACCACCTCATGCGCAACGGAGGTGAGAACCATTTCATGCATAATCATCCTTCTCGTGACTGATTCATGTTTTGTGTGCCGCTAAAATCAAACCTCTCTTTCGCTCAGATTTCTAAAAAAAAACAAACCAACCAATCTTACTCGCACGCAGATGTCCACCTGCCACTGAAGCAACACCTGCTAGAGAAGCCACGAGCCCCAGAACCCACCCAGAACCCGGCCGGTACCCTGATACCGGCAGTGGACCCGGCCTCCAAGAAACGCCTGCTGATCCGGGTGGAGGTGGAGGAAGGCCGAGTCGTGTCCGAAAGCTCCCATTACGCCGAAGATTGACCGGCAGTGTCCCCGTGTCCCCTCACGCCCTCCGTGTCTGCAGCATTACAGTAAATCCGCAAAAATGTGAATTTAATAATGAAATAAACTCTTCAGGAATCATCATGAAATTGGCTTTTAAATGCAACAATTCTCACGCTACCTCTGTGTGCTGTCTAACAATAGCTCCTTGGCCGGTGGAAGGATTTGGAAGAAGTTGGGGAGACGTTTTGTTTATGCCAAGCTGTGTTTTAAAAATATATATATCTTTGTTTGCCTTTGCAAATGTTCCTGGCACCAGCAGTGTGTTCCTTGCAGTTGATCTCTCATGCCTCTGTGTGCTGAATAAGATTTTGTCTTTGTGGAACGTGGAAAGGAATATCTGACGGTGTAAAGGTTTCTCAATGAAGTGAACAATAAAATAATGATCTTGTGGCTTCGAGCAGGTTGGTTAAAGGGAGTGTTTCTGTTCTCACAAAGATAATGCTTCCTAGAAGTCAGGGGGGGGGGAATCTGCATGCTCCTTCTGCTTTATACCTCAAACATGTCCAAATGATCACAAGGAAATCAGAGGGCATCCAAAGTTTACTCTTAGATATTTACAGTTGAATACAATTAATAATAAATAAAGCGCCAAGAGTACAGTCTCCTCCTCCTCCTCCTCCTCCTCCTCCTCACAATATTCCGATGTGGAAAAACATGCTCGAACACAGCAACACATACAAAGGACACAGTGACGGTGTGACCCTGACCCCCATGATGATATCCCATCCCTCCTCATGTCCCATAACAGTCGGACCTTGTTTGCTCTTTAATTGGATTAAAGTCTCCTTTCCACCCACATACTGTACAAACACGGCTAAAAGAAAACGCACTTTGATTGGGGAAACAAAAAGCAGGGCATAATTCTGTGTTTAATCAAGTCTCAAATAAAAAAATCTAAGTCCACCTCAATGGATCTTACTGACAAATATAACTTTTGGTCTTCGAAAGGAAATATTTGGACGCAGCAGACGTATCTCTGAAGCCTGCTTTTACAGCTCCCTGTCACAGTTTATCTCAAAATAGCAAAAGCTGGGAACTCATTTCCAACTTTAGTTTGCACACGTGGACCTCCCCTCGTGTCCGGCATAGAATAGAATAGAATAGAAATGTACTTTATTCATCCCCAAGGGGAAATTTGTCTGGCGTTTGTCCGGCATGTTCGTGCTGAAGCTCTCGTTTTTTTGTCACGTCTTGCAGATGAATTCGGGACTCCCCTCTTCAGCTTGCATACCAGTTTATAGATAAACACCAGTGAGAGAAGAAGGAGTAAACATGGCGGGCAGACGGAGAAAATCTCCCACCGGTTCAACGGACATCCAGAGCAGGCAGCACAAAGAGAAATGAGGACACGCATGTGAGCTATGTTTATTATAGGATGTACAACACTGCAGCGATGATGGATTTTTGTAGGCCAACCAGGAAGTTAGCGTTCTAAAAGCCAATGGGATATTTTTCCATTTGAATTTTGGATTATTGTGGAAAATAAGCTCTGTGGCAAACACTCGTTAATGATCCTCAGAACTCCTCGCTGCTTTCTCAGACTGCCACCTCCTCCTCCGGCCCCTGCATCCTTCGCCTCCATCTGTCTCTGAGCTTCCGGAGAAGCTTGCAGCAAGGTTCCGTGTACTGCCTGTTGGAGAGGCCGAGCACCAGCGGCACCACCGCCATGCTTCCGATGCCGCTGCACGACAGCACGATGTGAGTGGCGGAGCTCCGCTTGGTGTCGCTGATCAGGAACACGATGCACACGTGCATGTAAATGATGTAGGGCACCCAGCACGCGAGAAAGGTCAGCGACACGGCCACCACGCAGCGAACGTAGCGCAGGTTCAGCCTCTGCTCGCGGTCCGAGGCCTGACTTCCCCGCTCCACCGAACGATGGAGGCGACAAATGTCCTTCATCTGGCCTCGGGTGATCCACAACACGCGACCGGTCATGCCAGCGATGGCTAGTATGGCAGGAAGGACGAGTCCATACACCTCCAGGTAGATGAAAGCATTGGGGAAGACTCGCCTGTACGAGCAGCACGTGGTTTTGTTTGACGAACAGTTTGAAAGTGCTGTTGTATTTTGGCTACTTGCACAACAGTTGTTCCAATCCAGCCCTGTCCAGTTATTCCACCCGAAAGCAGGCAGGGATGCGTACAGAAGTGGCGGGGCCCAAACCACAAGCAACGCCAGGGGGAAGCTGCGATGCATCCACAAGTTACTGTAATGCAAGGGGTCGACGATGCAAATGTAGCGCTCGTAGTGCACCATCACCAGGTTGAACAGGAACGCCAGGAAGAGGAAGTTTGGGAAAACGTGCACCACCAGGCAGGAGCTCAAACTCAACTCCCGGTTCAGACCCATGAGCGGTATGAAGGGCAGCGCCACGCCCGTGCACAGGTCCGCCACCAAGAGGCTGAAGAAGAAGTAGTTGGGCGTGTCGTGGAGCTGGCGGTTGCAGGCGATGCCCAACATGATGACGAGATTGGCCAGGATGATGGAGGTCGACAGCGGTACGGTGATGGCATAGATGAGCTGCTCCACGGAGAGCAGAGCGCGGGAGTCGTTGCAGTCCATCATGTGTGAACTCTGCACACTTCCTCTCCTTCGCGGCCTGGTTCTGCTCCCATCAAGGCACAGCTGCCCTGCAGGGAAGGAGACGCAGAGTAGCAGTGGAGGCCCAACGAGCTGACATGTTCCATCACAGCAAGTGAAACTTTCAGAGGAAATGCAAAACCAAAAAAAGAGAGTACAACAAACTCAGAAAAGGTATTCTCTATTCAAGAAGATTAAGTTCCGGAAACCTCTTGAAAGCCAATCTCAGTTCAACAAAGTGACCTCTCATTGGGAATAAAGAGTGAGAATAAACCCCCTGTCAGCTCTTAATCAGTGAAACTAATTGACCTCTTTGTTAGCAGCCGAGATAAGAGCGTTAATGGATTCCAGTCCGCTGTCATTCAATCATTCATCAGCTGGGACTCTGGAGTTACACCCCGCTTTGTGTCCGTTCTATGTCCCGGAGATCAAGTCAGTTTATGGTCAAGTGACATTCTCACGTTGAACTACAACAAACCATATATTACACATGGTTTTATTTGTCCATACATTTTATGAATAGACTTTATTATGTCGGATTGCAACTGTGCAACAGCTGTTAATGTGCAAAAGCGAGCATTATTACGATCTTAGAAATAAATATTGCAAAATGCCAGTATTTCTAATGTCCACATATATAACATACCGTTTGCTAAACAGCTCAATGAAGTGAATTTTATGGTATCAAAGTCCTGTGACAGTTTCAACTAATACAGCTTTTTAAAGAGCCTTTAAGAGGTGAATACACAGAAAGGAATTGGTTTTACTTAAATTACTGCTTTAACGCTATTTGCTTTAATTGAATGGCCCCCCCCCCCCCCCCCCCTGAAATATGTTTGAAAGCCGTTTTCCACATGTCTTCTAACAAAAGGAGCAAAAAAGTGCCTCAATAAAAAAAGTTCAAATATTTTGTAGTCCTGCAATAATGTAGAAAGTGGAAAATATACTACTTAAAATAAATCACCAGAAATATATCATGATCTGTTTCAAAGGATGACTTATGATAACTTTTACCTCTTCTTTTCTTTGGATGAACGGTCCCGTCGTGTATCCTTTGGCAAAGGAAATGCAAATAAATAACAGTTTCTGATCACAATCCTGATAATAACCTCGACCCGGTTCCCCTGCATGTCACATCCACAAGCAGAATAATCCACACAAACGACAGGAGCTTCTTCTTCTTCTTAAATTTAATAATCCCTTCAGTCAAGTCAGCCACAGCAGCCTCACCACAAACTACAAGGGAGACAGAGAGAGCAGCCTAAGTCTGTTCCTCTCTTTAAAGGGGAAGTGCACACTGGAGGAGGAGGCAGCAGCAGTTCTGCTGCTTATAGTCTCTTCCTGACGGGGGGGGGGGGGTCGCCGGTCACACTGAGGATGAAGCAGCAGTGTCCACTTCACCTACGAACTTGCTGTTTCATCCATCAGACGGATGGAAAGATGTTATCACTGCAGCCTGAAAATGATAAGGACGTTCCTGGGTAACATCAGCAGGCCTGGCATGATGCGGTCTGGTTCCACACCCTCCATGATGAAAGCCAAGCTGCTATTTGTTATTTCACTTTTAGAAACATTCTTTCAACATACGACACTCTGTAAAAATGAGTCCACAACATACTCCGAGTCGGTTCAAGATGTATTTCGCTGCTTTTACTTGGCCCTTCACTGACCTATACATACAACAGTGTGTACGTCTGAATTCATAACAGCTGTCACACGCGTCTCATATTTAAACACAGTGTTGGATGGAAGGCCCGGGCGGTGACCTGCTTTCTTAGCCAGACACGGAAGACTCCTTCACTGATAGCCAGGAGGAGGAGACCTGGTGCCGCTCGAGATGGACGAGCTCCCGTCAGATAGTGGTTTTAAACAGAGATGTCTGGGAAGACACTACGCAGGGAGGACATGAACCATCTTCACGCTGCAGAAGGAGAAGATGGAGCGCCTTGGCTTTCCGAGAACACCGGATCCTCTTCAACAGTACACCGGTGATCTAATCTGTACGCTTCATACACAGTGGAAACAGCACGTATGGCTAAGTAAAGGTCTTCTACTGACTTTGGCTGCTAAAGGAGATCAAAGCTTCTTTTTTTTTGTCACGCTAGCAAAACTTATCTAAAATGTGGCACCGCTTCCTTGCTCCAGACGACACTGGAAGGGTCCTGGAACTTAAATATGTACGGTTTTTGCTTTATATTAATAAAGACAGACCTGCTTTAATTGCTGACACTTCATTTCTTTCAGGGCTATGAATTCCTGACATCAGCTAAAAATGTGGCCTTTTTGCAGTTTATTTTCCTTAAACAGGCCAGAAAGATACACAAATATATATTAACTGAATCCCGTATGAACAATATTTTAAATCAATTATTGTGAGGGTTTTTGTGATTTGAATGGGTCCTCTTCCTGCAGAGATGTTTACCTTGGCACCAGCACCGGTCTCTTTGTTCGGCAGCAATACGAGCTGCAATTTAATAGATCGGGCTTTCGGTCCCTGTGGAGGTCTGGAGGTGATAACCCTCTGGGCCACTCCTCGCCTTTTGTCTTCACAGCAGGCCGACCTTTGAGGCCAAACACACTGCGGTGACAGATGAGGAAAATATCCTGCTGCCAGTGAACGCCACACACAGGTGTCACACAGGTGCCTTTCTGCAACTTATAGTGCAGAAATACATACAACAAAACATGCAACACCTTCGAGAATCACACGGACGTGTGTGTGTTTTACGGGCCGCCTGTCTGGGTGAGATATGCATGGACACATGCACATTTGGACACACACAATGAGGATCCAGGTACAAGGAAGAAGCACTTGTGCGCAGGATACCGACTGACGGGTGTTTTTCCCTGGTTGTGACTTACAGCCGGCGGGAGAGGAGGAAAATAACAGAACAATAGGGTTCAACGGGCAGAGCAGCTGCTGGCCTTGAAACAAGACTTTTAAACCGTAGCGTTGGTCTTTAAAGCTAATCTCACCGAGCATAAGAGACATTCTGTATGTTTGTGGCTGCAGTGGGAGGACAGGGAGATAAATGTGGCGTTCAACAGGAGTAATGACTTAATGAAGCTCCTCATAGTATCTGTGTGGGAGCGGGTCACCGTGGGCTAAACATAACCTGATGTATTAAATGATAAGAATCTTAATTTGGTATTAAAGACGTGTTGTTACGCATTTGGGCTTTTCTAAATCACAGTCATCCACTGTGACTGTACTCAGCAGCTCCTCATTTTGAATCCTCGACCTTGAATCATCTCTCGGCTGTGGTTTAAGGGTCCTGTCGTCTGCAGACTGACTCATCTCCTCCCTTTACTCATATCGGATAAGATGGATAAAACCGATCAGGGTTAAAAGTGAATCAAACCAGAGCCTAAACAAGTTAAGAGACGCTTCCTCAGCCCCTCCACAAGTCACCGGGACCCACAAAACCTTTCCTCCCCGAGTACGAACTCACTGCTTCATCTTATCTCAGCTGAAACACACGAGCATAAACTATTTGATCAGATGAAGAGTTTCAAGAGGTGCAGGCGGCCATTAGCCGAAGAAAGCCAATCATTTATTGTGGCGAGATAATTCCTGAACAATGTGTCCAAGAGCTGGAAGACCACCCACCCACACACACACACACACACACACACACACACACACACACACACTAAACTAGGACAAAAAACAATTATGGAACAACTTCTAAGACCAAAGGAACATTAAAAGGGATGTCAAAGGCACCGGCCACTGTAATGAATCTCTCTTTGACTCTGTTTAGTTTAGTGTCTCAGATTCTTGCACAAGAGCGCACTTAAGGAAATAATGAGCAACAGCTTGTTTTTAACTTCTGTCTAGACCAGATCAAAAACTCTTTCTTTCTCTCTCGGTTTCTTGAATTATCTTAAAGTCCTGATGAAAACGGGACAAATGATGGTTTGGATGCTACGATCCCACTAAAGCAGGTCAGATATATACGATGGCGAGACCACAGATGTTAAAATCCTGAGGGGAGGGGGGGGGGGAGGGGGAGCATGTTCTCGAGTGTTAAGAGAACAACAAGTCCGTTCATGAAATGTCTCTGCTGGATTTCCTCCGATCTTCCTGCTGCTCTCTTTACCGGTCGGGCCTCTGGAGGCAGAAGACCTTCGCCTGCTTGTCTCCTGACGCGGTTACAGCGAGAGACGCCTCCCTGGAGGAGACAAAGAACAACGAATTTAGCGATTGAAGAAACCAAAAAAAGACGATGTAGAAATAACGAGAAAGCAAAAGTCGCACCTGTTGATGGTGAAGTTGAGGATCTCGGCAGTGTGGCCGCGGTACTCGGACACGATGCTGCCAGAACGGGCGTCCCACAGGCGCAGTGCTCCGTCTAAGCAGCAGGTGGACACCACAGAAGAAGACTCCTCCCACTGCAGGTGAACGATGCCAGCCTGGAGGACCACGGACAGGAATATAAACACACAGTTCTTCTTCTGCTTCTCTGCGCGCTAAACTGAACAAAAGCTTGTGCCGCGTGGTACCTCGTGACAGCACCTGTGCCTCAGGACCTGCGTGCCGAGGTCGTATATGGCCAGAGTCCCGTCCAGGTACGCCACAGCAACGAGAGGCAGGCTGGGAAAGGACGAGAGACTAAACGTTTGAGCATTTAATAAGCAGCCAGCTTGAGTTTGAGACATTTGAGATGTTGTAACTAACCAGAAAACACACATTTACTGTGAAAATGATTAAACCGTGGCACCTGGATTCACCCGGTGAGCCTACATGGAAACCTTCTGCAGTTTAACGTCTACTCAATGACTTCACAACTCACATGTTGCAGAAGCCCACAGACTCGACAGAGTTGGATTGGTTCTCCTCCGTCGGCGCTTTGGCTTTGACGCCCTCCAGCGAGAACGTTCCGACCACCTTCACACAGCAAGCGACACAACCGACACACAGAGGTTAGAGCACTGATAAAAACCGCGTCGGGACAATGCGTCTGTGCTTCGTTACTGCACACAGCTTCCTCCTCCATCTTTCCAGACACCCACTTTGCCTGTGGCGGTGTTGACGAGTTTGGCAAAACCGTCCACGGAACCAGTCAGCACCAGAGAGCCGTCCTTGTTACATGCCAGGCAGGTGAGCGCCCCCCTGTGTCCGTCCTGACCTGTCGAACGAGACAAAACCAAATCCAGTTATGCTCTCATAAAATCCAACACGCTCTCATCTAGATAACGCAAATCTACTAAAAACCTTAAATGTAGGAAACCAGCAGGATGAAACTACATGCTGAGCTGCCAGACTCACCTTTAATGACGTGGGCGGCGTTTCCCTGCTTCAGATCCCACACGCGTACCGTTCCATCCTCATACCCCACCACGGCCCGTTTACCTGGGGACAGTTTCACAATTCAGTATTTTCACACCAAGACTTCTGAGGATGCCTCCAGATTATTTCTGCGGGTGAATTTGTGTCGTGTATTTTCGACATCTCTCACCATCGGGGAGGACTTTGCCGCTGGTGGCCTGGCAGGCAGAGCTCTGGAAGGTTTTGCAGTCTCCTGAAGGGATCTTCCACATCCACACGTTGCCGTCGTCTGTGCCCGCCAGCAGCACCGGAGCGCAGGGATGCCACTCCAACCACTGAGGAGGAAGCCGGGTAAAGACAGCCACAACATAACAACTGTGTTAGACACAGATTGTTTTACCGCTGCAGTTTGCTACTGGGAGCCAAAGAGCAGATCTAAAGGGCAAGATTGGAGAATGTCTGATCCTTCACTGAGCGGTCATCCCCTCTTACTTGCTCATAAATTCCTTCAGCCCACATAAAAAGGCTCTTCACAAGTGCTTACAGATGCACAAACTAAACAGACACTACTGCTGATGCAGAAGCCTATTATTAGATTGCACTCTTTCCCTCCTCACCTCCAGATCGCCCACTTCGAAGGACCAGACCTCCTCTTTGGTTTCTACTTTCCAGACTTTAATCATGCCGCTCATGTCGCCGGTAGCCACCATGGAGGAGTCGTGGCTGAACACGGCGCACGTCACAGAGTCTTTGTGACCTGTGGAAGCAACAGGGGGAAAATGACTGCTTCTGTACTGGCTTGGATCTTCTAGCGCAGCCTTCAGTCGGCCTCCGACACTCACCGGTGCACTCCAACAGAACTTCGCCGTTGCTCACCCTCCACACGTAGGCCTTATCGTCCTCCCCTCCCGTTACAGCCATGCTGTTCGTCGCGGGATCCAAACTCACGCAAAACACGGAGCCTGGACAAAGAAAGCCATTTAAAAGTTGAACGCATCCACTGGATCTGCCTGCTGATGCGTGAAATCGAGGCGAGGCGTTACCGGTGTGTTTGGAGAAGGTGAGCTCGCTGTCGTCTTGGTCCTCTTCCATCTCGTTGTCGGTTTCCCAGCCTTCGTCATCGTCTGCAGCGTCTTCAAAGTCGACGTCCTCCAAGTCATCAGCCAAATCATCTTGGCAAGAGGGAATGAGAGAAAATTCAACTTTAAGATTATTGAAATTCAGTTACATAGTATAGAAACAGGGTAAATAACAAAAGGTACATAAACTAAGAGAATAGATACTATACAAGAGCATTTAGAGACCAATAAGATAAAGTAACAGTGGTGTGATAAATAACATTATACAGAAGGTCATCATTAAAGGGCCCTTCAGCTGAAATAAAGCCCCACAAATCCTGAGCTAGGCCCTCAAACCTCTGTCAGAAAGTCAGTTTGGTTGATATTTGATGCTAACGTTCGTCCAAAACAAATCTCTACCCTGACACAGGTGTGGCCACAGTAAACATGCTGCCAAAAGTGACTTGCAGTAGAGTTGTAAACAGTTGTCAACCAACCGGGATCAGGCTCCATCTCGTTTAGGTCGATGACTTCAATGATTTCCTCATCTCCGTAGAGATCAATCGTATTTTCCTGCATGTTGTCCATGCTCTTAGCGAGCTAAAAGCTAGCAAAACAACCGAAAAGTAGTATAACACGCGCGGGTAAAGCTAACGGTAGCTAACCTGACTCTCACTGTTAGCTAAGCACTGACAGAATCGGTTAACGGTTACACTTCTGTCTGTGAATATCAATATAACAGTCGTTAAATGTCAACTGAACTGCCTCCCCATGTTATCTTCACATGCTGCGGAGACTTCAGAGACAGACGCGCGATGATGACGTGTGGACGTGGTCGCAACAACTTCAGCGTCATTCAACTCCGCGAACACAAGATGGCGGTGCTGTGCAAAAATGATGATACTGCTCAGAAAATACTGTTAAACCAGTTTGGAGGATGTTTAAAAGCCTGGAGATGGTTTATAAAGATGCTTCGACCTCTTATTGTGTCATTTCTCCTCATAAACATAAACATTAACACTAAACTAATCTGTCTTTTTACGTTTTGGATGAGACTTTAGCATGAAAGCACGAATAGTACCAATGAACTAGTTTTTTCTTTTATTATTAAATTTTTGCTTGTTTTTTATGAATAGTTTTCTGTCGAAGTCAATTTCAATAAAGAGATAATTATATTTGAGAGTGTGTTGGCTTTCAGAAAGAGAGACACAATTTATTTAAATCATAGCATTAGTATTAGACACTAAAAATATCAAACAATTTGTCAAATAATAATAATCTTTTCTTTTTTATTTCTATCAATAATTAGGCAGACATAGACTTCCAGCGTCAAATATGTACAGAGCCATTATTTTCATAGTTTTTGTGCAACCATCACAAAAGCCAATTTGCCCCCAGCTGATTTCAATAACTGTATTTCTGTTTCTTGTGTTTGTCATCAGTATCATGATCAGCATCATGCAGAAAATATGTTTTACATAGTTCCTATTTTTGAGTATTTTCATAGGAAGCAGCACAGGAAGCAAAAGTCCTTTTACATGCAAAAAAAATTTCTCGGCCACACAGTCGCTCTTAAAATAGCCCCGTGAAGTGTTCCTCATTGTGTGATTGGAATAATATGTCCCTCTCAGTCAGAACAGAAGTCCTTCTCTCTCATTCCCGCCATGATTAACACTCGGCGGCCCTCTAGTGAACTGATACTCATGATTCATCATGCTCCATTACTGATGTGTGCAGTGACACAAAACTGTCATCTACGTGGTTGTTATTAGCGGAGCAGAGGTTAAGCATTGCGTTGTGGGATTTTTAAACTCAAGTAACATTATGACAAAACATTAGAAAGGCTATGTAGATTTCTGTGTTATCGATGCTTAAAATCAGGTTTATTTTTCTTGATGGGGACCTTGTGGTACAGTATCAAGCTCCTCTCATTGTGATTTTGGCAGCTGCACAGTCAGACGACACTGTTCAGAGATATTTTAGGGTGTAAATATCTGAAACTGTCAGTGCAATCAAAGCAGTAGAGGGACCATTTATTTTTTTAATTCTCAGGTTTCCACCAGTTGAATCTTGACCTCTGACCTCCCTCTGCAAGGGGAACGAGAAGACAAACGCCTCTTTCTGAGTTGACGTTTGGATGTATGTATATGTGAGACTGCAGTAAACCGCAGGACTAACATTAGTGGCCCCCTCTCTTCCTTCATCGCTCCATCAAAAGCTCCATCGCCTGAGATGTTTTCACACTTAACACAGTTTGTCTACCTCAGGTTTTTGGGGGGTTTTATGTCCTCCTGCTATATGCTGCTGGCAGAGCTCAGCCGCTGCATGCCCAAATAAGTTTTACTGGCTGCCCAGGCCCCCGTCCCCCCGTCCCCGTCCCTGGAAAAATACAACCGTCTCATGATGTGGAAACATCAGAGTGTACATTATTACGACGTTTTTCAATCTGCAGTGAGTGAGAGATTCATAAACTCTCGGCCAGGTTGTGAGGAACGCTGGAAAGTTAGCCGACATAAGTTACAGCCGCTTCATTTCGTCAATCTGTTTTCGACAGTTCGTCGCCTTTTTGTTTCCTTCATGGCTGTCGAGCCGGCAGAGGACTTCATTCAGCTCCTGTTCACATGACTTAAAGGCCTCTGACGTTGTTGGATTCGTGTGGGAATGTCAATCAGCAGCTGATTTTGAAGGATGATACAAACTGTATGCAAATACAAATGTTTTAAATGAACTCGTTTTCATACAGAAACATGGCAAGCGGTCACTGTTTTTCCATGAAAAAAGCAGTTAGACCACCATGAGACTCTGCATTAACACCCAGACGAGGGGATTCTTTCCGGCTCAGCAGCTCTGAGGTTCATAAATAAAATCCAGAAACGTCCACAGAAGTCAAATTCGACCGGTCACATCAAAGAAAGATTACACGACTGGATGAAGTTGGATCCGCAGGTTTAATCCGAGTGAGGAGCGTAGACTGTACATACAGAGGAGGAACAGGAAATACCATATATGCAATAGAGATCATGAGCTGGTTTGACCTCAGACAACATGTGATTCAGTCCCCTCAGCAACCAGGACATCCAATAAAACAGCAATCATTGGCTGAAAAGAATTGCTGTTTCACCTCTTTCAGTCAGTTTCTCTTTTCTCTTCGTTATCAGCATCTCTTGTGAGGTTTTAGTGAGATCTTCCACATGGATCACAGATTTTGCCGATTATTCGTCTGTATTTAGGTGTAGGATACGAATGCAGGACTTTCACGTTGTTGTTACGGCACTTAAGTCAAATATCGGAGTACTTCTTTTGATTCTGAGCATCAGAAAATAAGTCAAATGTATGATTCCAACAACGGCGACACGTTAAAACATTTGAAGGTGAGACAATTGATGCCTTCGGGTGTCACAGCAAACTGGAGGTTTTCATGCTTTTCCCTTGCAGCACATTGGGTGGGCTTTCTCCGTGCAGTCATCAGGACAGCAGAGGCCAGCAGCGACCCCTTCATAAAAACATTTCTCGGTTTATCACTCCGGCAAGCTGGTTTATGTCTGAAAAACAGGACACTCAAGGGGCGCTGTTACTTTATAGGCACACACACACACACATGGAAACACACACTCTGCCTGACCAGGACATGGAGGCCAATGCATCTACTTTTGTGTGTGTGTGTGTGTGTGTAAAATATGCACACATGCAAGCACACAAGTATCAGTAATAAGGCCCGAGAGCTGTTGCTATGTGAGAGGTAATTACTCCATGCAGCTCAGCGAGGCTTTGATGGAAAGTTGTAGAACTGGCTCGACTGTAAGAAGCCTTGACTCTGCTTCTTCTTTTTTTTTTTTTTAACAAGAACTCTTTATGGCTCCCTTTGCCCTCTTTTCTCTCTTAAACGCTGAAGTTTCACGGCGTCCTGGAAAGATTGTACGTCTCATTTTTGAATGCAAGAAAAGCCCTCAGCTCACGTCACACAATCGATTAATGTCGGAAGGCTCTGGGCCCATCACACGCCGTCAAAAAAAGAAAAGCACTGCGAGATGTTTGGAAGCGTTTCCTTTCTTCCGCTGGCAAAGCAAACCTTCTTTATGGAGCTGAGGTCGGCCTGCTTTGTCCGCACGCTGCGTCTGACTCATGTGGGACCGCGTTGGGCGAGATGACGGCTTCCCTTCTCAAAACCACTAACAGCCAGTTGTGTGTGCTCTGCAAGTGGTCTGGTCCACAGCCTGTGTGTGATGTGTCTGCTGTGGTGGCAGAGCGGCAGTCTGTGCAGGCCGTACACGCTCGCCTGTTGACTTTCTAGCCAGATCGCTGCTCCTTTCCCAGCCCACCGGCCAGAAAAACATGAAGTATTTTTGGAACATCCATCCCTCAGGATTTGTGTTGTTGTTTTTTTTCACCAGAGGCATGTAAGGTTCTTTGGTACGGATGCTTATTAAAGGCATCATGCTCCAAACCAGAGGTCTCATTGCTAAAATGTGAAATGGAAGGAGGTGATGGTGAACCCCCCCCCCCACACACACACACACTTGGATGCAAAATAGTTCAACCAACATGATCAGCGATTTGGCAACCCGAGTGTGGTGTTCACTGAATTGCAAATGTGCTGCTCTGAGCAATATAAACCAATCTAATCCCTGCTTTGACATCACTCTGGACTCACACACACACACACACACGTTTGAGTGTTATATGCACGTCTGCGTCAGCAAAATCCCGTCGACAAACAATGCAGATGACCAAGAAAGATTTGTGCTCCCTGACACAAAAGTTTAAACTTCGTGCTTTTGTGTCGCAAATGACGAATGTCTTTCAGAATATGATTGTGTGAGTTGTTTAGCAGTTTGCATTTGATCTGTAAATAATCAGAGTCGACAAACATCGTCACATTAACACATATTTTAAAGAGCCATGCTGGCTCTGTCCACCACTTCACAAGCAGATTTAGCTACTTTATGTAACGATCATTTTACAAACGTTAGCATGCTAACATGCTAAACCAAAACTCTGTAATCATTGCTAAATACCAGCAAGTTAGCACCGTCATGGCTAGCATGCTAGCGTGCCGTTAGCATTTAGCTCACAGAGCTATACTAGGTGCAAACTCATGTTATTTATTAGCGTATATATAATATTATTAAAATTAAGATATCTTCAGTGCAGGACTGGTAGTTTTCATTTAATTTAAGTATTTTTTTTACTTTAGGGAGGTGTGATTGTTTTGTGCAGGTCCTCACAAACATTAATTCAACTGTATTTAACACTGGCAACACCTCATTAACGCAAACACCCTTTCTATGATTGGTTGAATATGATGTCCAGCATGTAAACAGGAGTATTACAACAATATCTAATGTTTGTTTTCATACATGCAGATGGCGAGGGTCTGTAAACAGACAGGGTTTAGCCCTAAAGAGCTTACTCAAGCACAACAACATCAGAGATGCCTCCAAGACCAGTTGCCTTACGTAACCGATGCTCCGAATCTCATCCACAGAAATAATAATCCTCTGTTGCTAGGGAGACTGCTGTCCCAACTGGCCTCCCCTGTACTCAAAAAAGAGGAGCGACTTTGATTAATAAATGCACACACAGAGCAGATGAATAAACAGGTGAAGGAGAGGCAAGTTTATTAGTTTAGCGTCTTTTAATGACAAGTGTTTTGTAAGACGATGATAATAAAGGAAGCACAAGGCACATAAAAAGAACAAAAACAGGAAAATAACACTAAAATATATGAATAACTTGTTAAAAAAGTATTGGATTAATAGTGAAAACAATTGGATGTAGTTGCAAACTTGACCAAACTGATCGAAAACAGTGTGAATGCGTTATTGCAACAATTCCTTGAGTTTGTCTGACGGTGCTGCGGCGGTACATCAGACAAGAAAGAAATTATACATACTATAAATATTCTCAGGATATTTAAATGATACAAGAGCACCTGACCCTTGAGGGTTTGAAAATATAATGGTGATAATTCTCCTTGAAGTTAAATCATGTTCAACTCTTTGGTGGGTCGGCTCAGTCCATTCAGGACCAGAATCAAATCCAAAATGTATCTGTGGAGGTATGAATGAGAGGAACCAGTGAGAGCAGAGCTGCCTCCTGCAGAACACCTCCTCTGCCTGCAGATGTAACCTATGCAGAAGCTGGTTAGCATATTACAGTAATCAAGTCAGCTGAACCAGGCAGTGGTGCTGCAGTTTTGCCTGTGGGTGGCTGCTGAGATGCAAAATCAAATATAAAGTAATGGAAAGAAAAGCATATTGGATTATAGAGGAGGCAGTGGGGAAGGCGTTTCATGTTGCAATGAGCCAGAATTGGATAAAAATGTTTCTTTCATTTTGCCACGACTGGTGGAAAGTGTTGAATAATGGAAGGAGGGTTGGTAAAGTTGCAAAATGCTGTCTAGCGTTGGAAATTACAACAAAAAAAGCTGTAATAACACAATATAAAATGTGTCGTGACTCGTGAATGAGCTTGATTTGCTCAATCTTTCCCTTAACATTGATTTCAATGAATCCATAATCTATAATGTTTTTTTCAGCTTCTTTGTTCCTTATAAAACACATTACAGAAAACCGTGATGCATGTTGAAGGGATAGAAAAATTGCATCAGAATATACAGTCATATAGGACCAACATCAGACCAAATATGAATCTATTCATGCAGTGTAATAATGACACCACTAAACCTATAGGTTATTAGAAACATACGCAAACTGCCTCTTATGATTATAAAAAAGGATATTAAAGCTATAATGATCACAATGGTATTATTGGGTTACTGTAAAGTAACCTCATAAACTAACTATCAGTGTAAGTATATTATAGGGATGTTATTATGGATAAAAATTTGATGTAAAGTTATAATAAACTCACCCAAATCATGAATAATGTAGGAGTATTTAGATATTTTATTATAGAGATAACACACAAAAAAGCATGTTAAAGTTCTCATTAAAGTGGCACAGAAAGAGACTATAACAATATTCTGGATTGTAATAATGGTCAATAAATATGCTTTATTTATTGTAATGTGTATCACAGACAAAATGGCTCTTACATATATATAATATAATATAGCCATTACATGAGATGCAAAGCATCATAAAGTTATTAAAAACAAATAATGCCTGCGCTAGAACTGCACAGAGATATTTCTAATAATATAGGACACGCCCAGAGACTTTTCAGTTAGTAATGGCCATAATATCGCGCTGTATCCTCGCAGATAATCACATTTTCATCAGGCTAAAGCCCGCCCCTGGTAGATGCAGGGGCGCTCCATGTGACGCTGGGGCTGTAACAAAAATCCAGTATGGCGGAATCTGTCAGGAGATGAATTTTCTTGTCCCCCCCCTGCGCTGAGAGGAAGAAAAAACAAAAAAAAACCAGAGTATAACATGGGAGAGAAATAAAAAGCCCTGCGGGACACGTGTTGGGACGACTGGCTTCCTCCTGGCGCGTGTAGGTGAGTTTGTGTCCTCGCGAGGGATGAATGTGTATCCGCGCCGCTTTGATGTTGATATTCAGTTCAGGGATGCGACGCACAGACAGGATTCATCAAAACAATGTCCGGCTGAAGTTTCCACTCTGCTCCGCGTCTGCGTACCGGTTGGTTTTTGTTTTGTTCACGTATCTACTTGTGGCAGGAATGATTTCACGTCTTTATTCATATTTCCATACGGTTTCTTGCGCTGTAAGCGGGCGGGAAGTGTGAGAGGGAGGTGGTGGGGGGGGGGTAGACAGGCGATGTTTATTATGCCGATTGTTGCTGAGCTATTTTTAGTGCACGGCCGAGCCTTCAGGCTTTAACGCAACATACAGAGCGCTAACACGCTTCCATTGCCGTATACCCGTGTTATTGGCGAGAAAAAGTCGTAAAACGAAGGCACGGGCCTGCGTAAAAGTGTGTGTGAATGGTTCGGGATGGGCGGTGGTAATTCTCTGCATGCGTCAATCTTTTTTCTTTTTTGTGAATGGGGGCGTACGGGTTGTTAAAGCAACATCTAAAGCAGCATATTACGGCTGTTAAAGTGTCGTAAAGCAGACTAAACAGCAGGACATATTAGTCAGAGATGGCTGCTTTTGTTTGTTTGTCGTTTGAGTTTGGAGTGCACACACCTTTTTTTGTGACTGGCATTTACAGCAGCTAGTGACATGATTAATGCTAAGCTAATGTCATATTATATTTTATTTTATTTTAAGAAATGCAGCAAACTTTGGTGGTCTTTCCCACCATAACTGTGTGTTTAACCCATTTCCCAGGTCTGTTTTTTTTTTTCTTTCTTTTTTTTTACTATTTCTTCACTTTGGGCTCCAGGGCTTGTCTCCTCAGATATGTCACCCTGAATCAAGCAAGCTCTTTTAGGGACAATGGCCTGGGACACACACACACACACATGAATACCCCTCCCGAGACAGACGAGATGCCCTAGGAGAATGGTGTTGCATGAAGCCCCCCTGGAGTGTCAGCTACTCCCCGTGACACACGCGTTCAACCCCCCGCCAACCCCGCCTCGCCTTGCTTCTCCATCACAAAGCGCAAGTGTACATGCACTGTGCAGTGACCGACTTTTTTGGGAGGGCAATTTGTCCTGCGGCTGCACTGTCTGGCCCTCTTGTCTTAAGACCCACCCCCCCCCTTTAAATACACATACACACAATGCATCCGTCCTCCTTTAGAGGACCTCTGAGACCTCTGCCAACACACAAACACAAGGGCGTGAACATGCACGCTGCCCCCCCCCCCCCCCACACTTCGCCCTCGGGCAGTTTTAACCCTTCTAAAGTCGACGTGATGCTTTTGTCTCGAGCCGTTATTACATCTGACACTGCTGCTCCAGGCTCTGGGAATTCCGGCTACCCCATGAAAAGAAAGAAAAGAACAATAATGTATTTCCAGGAACAGCCAAAAGACCAAATAGTTACTTACAGAAACAAAGAAAAGATCATTTATCTCCAAGACAAATAGAATGATCAAAGGTTCCTGCTCTTTAAAGTACACATGTTCATGAGACTACAGTGAAAGTAATACATCAGACTTTTTCCATATTTTCTCTCGACGTCGGAGCGCCTCAGTCAAAAAGAAACTATGTCCGGGACCGGCAATTTACTGCCCGATTGGTTTACAGGTTTCTTGCAGTGTAAGCACGAGCTCCAACTTGAGGTCGTGTTGAGTTTTTGGCGGTTTTCTTGGATCTGCACGGCAACAGGGTTTTACTTTAAACCAAAAACAAACAAAAAACTTGGGGTGTATTTCAAAAAGCAGGAGTCCATAAATGTCCAGATTAAAAAGCAAGAAATATAATGTTGGGAAGGTGTCGATAAAAATAAGTTTTGAAGTCTGTTCTTGCTTATTCAGCATTTCAATCCAGGCTGAGAACATATAATTGATTTGATGGGTAGAGTTATTTTTGCATTTATAGATGAGCCATATCAGCTCTACTGTAAGTGGAATTCAAGACTTCAGTCAACAGTCATCAGTAGTGTCACTGAAAGATCAATACTATAGATATGAGCTGTGTGTGTGTGTGTGTGTGTGTGTGTCATTAACAGAGATGCACCTATACAGCTCTTTCTCCGATCCCTTTTTGTTTTTTACAAATTCTGTAAACCTTACGGCCCTTTTTTTTTTATCCTCTCTGATAGGTTGCCAGACAACGATCTGGCTCTTTGATTGGAGCAGCCACATGTAAAAGCCTGATGGGGATTGGCTGCTGCTGCTGCTGCTGGACGTTTGCTTCCTGTTTCCAGCCTTAAGGGACCGTTGACCGCGTTGGATCAACCTGAACACACACATACACACACACACACACACACACACACTCCTGGACATCCACCGTTTTGGCATGATTACAGCTTCCTGATTGCTGTCTTGTAAATCAAACCTGCTCCTGCACACACACACACACACACACACACACACACACACACACACCAAGCCGGGCGCTCGCCTTCCGTGCGGCGTGGACGCCCGCCCACCCGACCGACCTGTCAGCGATGACATCACACAGCCACCAAGGTGAGATCTACGTCGGTACGTTCATCTTCGTGTTTCTTTAGTCTGTCAGACCGCAGCTCGCTAAGACGCAGTAAAACATTTTAATCTGGCTTTATGACTGTTAATTGGCTTGATTCAATATGAATGAGCTCCAGAGGGACGAGACAACAAGTCCATCACCGGGCTCATTAGGAGAGTCTACGCTCCTCTTTGACACCCAATCAAAGCTCAGTTTAGGAGCTCGTGTTGCAGCGAGCTGATGAATTATTCGGAGAGCAGCTGGCAGATGAAAAGGTCCGCCCCCTGCCCCGGCCGCCGTGGTACCTGGCGGTGTCGACCGTGTTTACTTTGTATACCTGGGAGTGTGTGTGCGCTATAAATACCACAACCGAGGTATAACCAGCGAACGAGCTGCAGCCTCTGCCCTCCAACATCTGAGCACACTACGGAGTACGCCGAGCACATGTGTGCACATGTGTTCGCTCTCTAAGACGCACACTTCCAGAGAAGGTGCCTCACTCTCCCTGTGGAGGCCAAGCTCATTACATTGTTAAATCAACCTCGGATTAGCGCGGCTCAACCGTCGTCATTAGACGAGCCATCCCGGTCCCTTAACGCCTTCACTCGTCTCCTCGTCACACAGGGCTGACAAAATGAACGCCCTGCTTATCCCAAAACCCCACCGCCTGCCCGTCACGCGTGTTCGCTCACCTCTCGCCAAAGAAACAAAAATAGCGGCGACTCTTCCGTGAGTCCGGGAGAGACGACTCACACCAGCAGCTGCCGTTTCTCACTGTCTTGTTTGCCTCTGAAAAAGCCTTCGGAGGAGACCGCCTCGGTCCTCAGGGTGCTGCCACGCGTGGGCGTCAATTTGAGGTGTTGCTTCTCCTGAATGACAGCTTAGAGACACACTTGTTGGATGCCGGTGCACAAACACAGAGAGAGCGAAAGGGAGAGACAGTCAAAGATATGAAATGTGAATAAATGTGCAACACTGTGGCGCTTGTCAGGCTGCCTGAAGGGATATTTTCAGAAGTGAGAATGAGCAGGGTCAGTTGTCTGTTCTGTTTAAAGACATGCATCCATTTGATTTGTCTGGTATAATTGTTCTTTTGAGGAAAAAACATGTCAGGAAATTGATCCCGCCACTTCAGGTCGCATCGGGGTTGTCTGCCGACGACATTTCTTTTTTTAATGAGTGTCATTAAACAACGTTGGCTTTGTTCTCGGGGTGAACAACGAGACTTTTTAGATCCGCCGCTCTGTTTCACTTCTGTTTGCCATCCGAAGCTGCCAACTTTTTTTTTTTTTCCTGAGGTTGCTTCGCACTTATTTCCAATCATGTACCAGGCCTCAAAGTAAATCCCTGTGTGTGTGTGTGTGTGTGTGTCGGAAAAAGTGAAACGCAGAACAAAAGGGGGTCGGGGGGTCTTTTTGCGGGCATTTCATCAGACAGGCTGGAGTGTTTGCACAGGAGCGATTGCTCTGTGTACAGAGAGCTTTGGCATTAGTTTTACACTTGTGCTTAGCAATGAGCTAACGCGTTGAGCATGCGGCGTCTGTAAATGTCACGCTCATGGATGAATCGCTACTGATAAGCAGCTAAGCCGAATATGGAGAATATAGAATATAAAAAGATGGTCCTTACTCATCCCTCAGGTCGGTGTGTCAGCACCATTATAGGCGGGATGATGAGCGGAGGCCTCCTCAGGTGGGGAATGCCACTCGCTGGCAGCGATTTGGTTTTATTTTTAGTCAGAAGTGCGCCGTCTTTCCAGGAAAGTCTGCAGTGTTTACCACTGGAGCAAGAACAGGGTGTGCACATGAGTCATCTACACACACACACACACACACACACATTCCTGCAAGTAATTATTAATGAATGAGAGGCTTGAACTTTAAATTGTTTTCTGCAAATATGTAAAATGAGCTCGTTCCACCAAGATCCACTATCAAAAGCCGGTATGCATCAGGATACAAAGTGTTCAGATTAGATTTCTGCTGCTTTATTGTGCACGGTGTGTGTGTGTGTGTGTGTGTGTGTGTGTGTGTGTGTGTGTGTGTGTGTGTGTGTGTGTGTGTGTGTGTGTGTGTGTGTGTGTGTGTGTGTGTGTGTGTGTGTGTGTGTGTGTGTGTGTGTGTGGGCGTGAGCGCCTTTTACGGCTCTGAAACGGTGAACTTGACACGGTGCTCCCTTCCTCGAAGGCTCGGCGATATCGAAGTTACAAGCGCAGCCGTTTCCAGGTTTACACAGCCTGGGAACGCAACAGGAATGGTGTCGGAGACGCTATAGTGGAGATTAGAAGTGTGATCACTGGTTCAAGAGAACGGAGTCATAGATACAAACGCTGATTGTTGTGACTGTGAGACTGAAGCCGGAAAGCTTCATTTTCACTAATATGTTCATGTTTCTCCCTTTGTGAGAGTAATTTGGCGGCCCATCTTCGGGTCTCACCCCGTGCATTTGATAAACACCGCAGCACAGTACGGATCTCTGGACGCCTATAAATCCATGTTATGGATTTTCTTTTTATTACACCTGCCAGATACTATTAACGCGGCAGCAGCGGCACAGAGATTTAAGGAACTGACTCGAAGACTGGAAGATCACTGGCTTGTACTGGCTGGTAGACGGAGGGGGGAGAAAAAAAAGTGAATGAGAAACACTTTCCCTTCCCCCCAGGAAGAGAAAAGTGAGGAAGGTGTCCTTGAGCAAGACACATAATTCCCAACTGGTCCAGAAGAGTTCGGCTGTGGTTCCTCTGAGCTATAAAACTGTGAAGAAGTAGGTTTAAAATACAGTAAAAAGTACTTTGTCAAGGCCAAAGTGTGTGATGGTTCATGCATTAAAATGTGCATTTCTCTCTTTTCATCCTCTTATCCAAACGCACGCAATCGCTCAAATCCTGGGGTGAAGGGGTTAAAAGTTTTCGCTGCAATAAAGAGGGCCCGGCTTATCCCTGCGTCTATTTTTAGAAACACACACACACACACACATGATATGCGCATGTGCACGCATGGCGAACAAACAATCATTATATTGGGTCTCCCGGGTTGATTCTCCTCTTCACGACTGAGCGGTTCGTTGCGCGGGGACGACACAAAGCGGCGGCCAGTGCGATGCGAGGCACGAGGGTTATTCCGAGCCTCGTTGTCACGTTTTGCCTGCCGTCCGCTCCAGCTGACATGTTTTGTTTCTCTCCTGCAGAAGCAGATTTTACGAAAAAAATTGTGGGCAGATTGCAGAAAATGCACCTCGGCGGCGCGTTCCCGCCCTTGGTGAACCCGGTGAACAGACAGTTTCTCCGGTCCTCCCATGTGCCACCAACTTGGCGGAACATGACAAACAGTCCATCCCAGAACAAACCCGGGGGGGGGGGGGTTCTCTTGTGCAATGGCCGACCCCCTACATGCACAAGCTCTGCTTTGTCCTTGTGCAAATGGGGGCGCAGCACCCGTCTCATCCCGCCACACCCATCCCCCTCTCAACAACAAACCACCGTGGCCTTTAGACGGGGTTTACGAGCGGGGAACATTAGAAAAGCTCTGATTTTAATTGGTACTGGGACAGAGACAGCGGACGGGGAACATGAGCTAATGAAAGGAACGGGACGCGTCTTTTGTCCCGGCCGAGAAACGGGACACACTGTGTTCTGCCAACGAGCTGTCGGCGGCAATTACGGTTTACACTGGCCCCTCGGAGCCCTGTCCTTGCCTTTTGACATGGCGCGCCACAGTGCCAAGCACCAAAATACCAAATATGAAATGTTTCACCTGTTACTCTGTGTGGATAGTAGCTGCGGAGCATCTCACACACCATTCCCATGCATTACCGCCGTTTTCCCCAACTCTCCCAGCGTGAACTGAGGGCCAGAAGGTTCGCGTCCCGTGAGCGGTCGGGACGCGAACCGTCGGAGGCTCACACAGGGGTCACCCATGCTCTGTTATCGGGCGCCGTGACGTCAGCCGGTTGCCCTCACGGAAGCAAATTTGCGACCCAGAGGGGGAAAAAAAAAGTCTCTTCAAGGAGAGAGCGTGTTTGATTAATCGTATTGTTCCTGTCGGGTTCACCTTGCTTGCCGGAGTCACCCTGGACGAAGCAGCCAGAAACGGAAGTGCGCTGAATGTAATGAGGCTGGAGCATCCTTCCTCCCTTCCTCCCCGCCACGGTGGCACAGACATCTCATTTCTCCCACACAACAAAGGCCTCTGTCAACATGGAGCATGCAGGCCGGAGTGGACCCCCCCCCAACCATGTCTCTCTCTGCTGTCACAAAACTACATTCAGCAATGCAGCAGACGGAGAGCTCCGGCGTTTAGCCCAGCGCTCCCGCATCGCTCCCCCCGATCATAACACGCGTGTTTTCAGCGAGCGGTAGCTGCATTAGCTCGAGCCGACTGACTCCCTGCCCGAGGCTCGCCGAGGCTATTTATAGCTCCCTGTCTCCCGATGCTTGCCCGGTGGGACCAAGAGGAGAGGAGGATGGAGAGAAGGAGAGCAAGGAGGGAGGGAGGGAGGGAGGGAGGAGGGGGCTGCTGGGTAACTAGGCTACATTCAGGATTGATGGACCCCGTTGCCAAGGCATAGGGCACTTCTCTGCAAGTGTGTGGCGGTTGTGTTTGTTGCCCTCTCCCCCCCCCCCCCCCTGACTCACTGGGTGTTTGTACACACCTGCGCTGCCTCCACGTGCGTCTCAGGTTTCAACTGTGCGGTCCGGACTGAAAGCTTATACGCCGTTTGTCCAACTAACCGCAGTTTGTCGTCCCCAATCCCCCACACTCAAGTTGGAGATGCAAAGCATGCAACCAGCAATTTTGCGCAAAAAAACAAAACGGCGTAGAATTACTCCCAAGCCACAGGTGTCATCACATTTACATTGCAAAACCCGGCAGCGTGTGTTTCATTTGAATGTAAAGATATCAACTGTCATTGGTGTGTTTGTTTTGGGGGAGGCAGAGACGTGACCACCCGTTTTTTTTATTTTACATTTACGTATACGAGACCGCAGATTTGACCTGTCTCGTTTACATTTTTTTAATTTATTATGTCAGGCAGCAATATCTGGCCGCGATGAGAGGATTAAGGGGAATGAAAGTGCGTTGACATCCGTGTGAACAGGACCAACCGTGACGAGTCCACACACCCAAGTCCTCAGAGGGATTGGTGCATCATGGGTGCAGACATTCATGCAAGGTGGTGCGAGACGGAACACACACAATCAGCACACAACGCATCCTCCAGCTTCATGGCTAATTAAGTGTGTGTGTGTGTGTGTGTGTGTGTGCGCCAGTCTGGTCCAGAGAGAATTCCAGAAATAGATCATGCACAGTGAGACGCTCGCCTGTTTCCCTCTCTTTTATTCCTCCAAAGGGATTTGACATGGGTTTTCATCTCCCATCCAAAGGAATAATTGCATGTTTGAGTGCCTCAGATGTCTTCCAGCCTTGTGCTCATAATGTGTGTGTGTGTGTGTGTGTGTGTGTGTGTGTGTGTGTGTGTGTGTGTGTGTATGGATCAGGTGCTCATGATTACTAAAAATACATGCACATATCGAGAGTGTGTGTCAGTAGTCACAGATTGGTGTGCAGCCGCGATGCATGTCAATTCCATCCTCTCCCCTCTCCTCCCCTCTTTTGCGCCTTTTTCGTTGTTTTTCCTCCTCGCCTCATCCTCACCACCTCCCTCTCCTCTCTCCCCTCCTTACCTCTGTCTTCCCCCTCTCCCCCGATGCGTCCTCCTCCTCTTCCTCCTCTTCCTCCTCCCCTCTCTGTCTCTCTGCTTTTTATAGCCATGTCTTCCCAGGGCTCAGCAGCTACAAAAGCCTTTTCATGTTGCCACTATAATTACAGCCTACACACACACACGCACACACACGGACACGCATGCATAAGCACACAGACACAGGAGACCGGCAACAGCAGTGTGTCTTTTGTGTCTGCGTGTGTGTGTGTGTGCGTTGGGGTGTGCGTTCTCCGCATGTGCTGTTATACACAAAAGGGTGAGCTATTTTTACCTCTCTCCCCTCCCTCCCTCCCTCCCTCCCATCGTCTCTCCCCCCCCTTCATCCCTCTCCGCTGCTGCTGCCAGCCACATTTGCTATGCTGAGCACAGGCAGTATCAGTCGAGCCCCACCAATCCCTCCTCTCTCGCGCACCGAACTCACACACCAGCACGCGGGGGGCTGATGACGGCTGCTCCCTCGGCATCCCCCTCAGATTTTCCCGGCTTATTTTAGAGCACCTCGCCCATTCACAGCGCGCTCCCTTCAGCCGGTCATGCGTCGGGCAGTCGCTCAGGCGGCGGTAGCCGCGGCGTGGCGTGCGCTCGCAGCTCTGCAGATGACCTGAAGCCCGCCCGCCCGCGCGCTCGGACCGCGGCTTCAACCGCCTGAATTAGCACGTTTTTGTCGCGGGAGAAGCTCGCCTCGATGTTGCGGACCATATTTGAAGCGGAGTGTGCTCTCTCTCCCACAGAGGGGATCCTGGGGAAGGAGCAGCCGCTGGAGGTTCTGAAGACGTCGGCGCTCAACCACATCCCAACAGGTTGGACACTGTGTGTGTGTGTGCGCGTCTGTGTGTGTGCATGAGCTTCTGTAAACCAAAGACTGTGTGTGTGTGTGCACACTACGTGATTTCAATATTAACCACATCCTGTGCAACTTTGCATGCATCGGTGCTTGTTCCTAGAATGTGTCTGATTTCCATTCAGTTTTTTTAATAATTAAAGTGTCCTCACTCGAAACACCACCTGTTCTCTGTGACATTCACAGACATGTTTTTTCCTAATTGCCAGTCGATTACAATAAGTCCCAAGAAGAGTCCACGCTGACTCCTGTACGCTTGATTTATGCAGTGCCATTTTGTTGAATGGAAGTGCAGCCGCCTGAATGTCGGCGCTCCGCTTCTGAGCTGAAACGCCTCGAGAGGAATGGCCGGCAAAGATATACAGCAAAACAAAAACAAGTAAATTGTGAATATCTTGGTGATGTGTTTGCTGCAAGTCCCCGAAGGCAGGAACGGAGACAGTCCCAAAACAAATCAGAGCTTGGACTGAAAAAAACAATATATATAATAGGTGAAAATAAGCTTCTCTCTCCAAATCCCCATCTGCTGCAAGCGTTCTGTCTCCTTTGCGGGAAGTCAGAAACATCACAAAGTGTTGCACTGTATTTACAAGAGCTTCCTCCACCTCCAGTCCATGCGAACAGTGTGGAAGAGGAGGCAGCAGAGACGGAGCTGTGTGTAGAGTACACAAATGAAAGGGGCACAGATGGAGATGAGGTAATCTGAAGGAGAAATGAGTCTGAGGTAATATATGCATAATGCATTATCTGATTCCATAATGAGGACGTGCTTTTCATTCATCACCACAGAGAACATGGTTTTGATACAAAAATAATGGATTTAGTAGGAGTGCGGTTGGTGCTCTTTAGCTCCGTGTTTCTGTGATGCCACAGAGCAGCAGGAAGCAGGAAGCTGCTGCTCAACACTCAGCCTGGTCTGTTGCTTTGGAGGAACAAACAGAAAGGAACTTCTTCCTCATTGACCCAAAGTATCCTTTCTTTCTGAGGCCTCGCACGCTCTCTCTCATGTTGTTGTCGGGGTTGTGTTCTGCGCGCCTCCGGCGAGGCTGATAAAATATTGAAATTCACTGGAGTGACTTCATCAGATATTCTCCAAATCTGTTGTCTTGGACACAGAGCTGACGGGGGGGGGGGGCACATCCAAACAGTCCAAACCCCCCGACTGTTTGGATGTGCACCTGCCTAAGAGCGCTCACGCTGCTTCCTCGTGGGGAATGCAATGAAAGTCTCGCACGCTTTGACGTGAATGCAAAAGACGCGTTTTCTTTTGGGATGCAAAGCGTCGGTCGCTGCAGCTGCCGGCAGCTTCCCGGCCTCAAAGGCAAACACCCGAGTTTGGGTTTGCACGCAAAGCGGCGCCGGTCGTTTGGGAATAACTGTGCTCGCGATGCGCCGGACCATTACCTTGACCTGAAGACTGTTGAACTGGTGCTGAAAACAGCGACAGGAAATGAACAGAGGGGTGGTGCATAGTCTGAATTCTTCACCAGTCTGCATGGATTCAAGACTGGACTACGGGACTCCAGCATATACGGTGTAAATACTCACCTGGACCTGTTCCTGCACGCCCTACACCTCACCCTTCACACGTGCCTCACATCCACCCGTCTCCTCCCCGTCAGGCGCTGCGGACCGCCTGTGCGACGTCACCGAAAGGGCCGCGACAAGTCGGAGCTCGCTTTCTCGGCAGAGCGAGACTCGCCCTCCCTGCTTTCGCTCCCCCCCCCGCCCTGTCAGCACTCTGTCTCGCTTTTTTTTTTAAGAGGTCACGGTGATCACAATCGGCCTTTTGCTGCGAGCTCACAGCCAGGGTTATCAATCTCCGAGAGTTTGCATGGAGGCGAAACTCTGCGAGAGAGAGAGAGAAAGTAACGTAGGCGGATGTTCACGCAACCCACCCTCGGAGACCAATCAGTGAGCCGACCACAGCTATTTTCCACCATCAACAGATGTGCTACTTGTTGCCTCTCATCCCACCCTGCTGCTAAATTCACTGTGAAACCCTGTGCAGAACATCTCCTCTTCTTTGTCATCTTCTTCGCGTGCTTTAAAAAACGGCTCGGCTCAGTGTGACGTCTATTAAGCCTAACGAGCGTGGAGCTCAGGCAGTCGGACCGTGGGATGTACGCTCGGCGAACCGAGCCTCCGACTCAAAAGAGACGCCAGGCCCTTCTGCATTGTCTGGTATAAATAGATCTGCAATTGGAGCCAGAAGAGTTGTGGAGTGCGCCGGAGGGGCTGTAAACAGATTGTGATCTGTTGCGGGGAGATGGAGGGGAGAAAGGTGGGAGGGAGCGGGGCCGGAGGACAGGTCACGAAGGAGGGGGGGGGGGGGGGGGGGGGAGTGAGGAGAGGAGCCTGCTGTGCGGGAACGAGGTCAAGTGAGTGGAATAAAAAAACAGAGCGGTGGAGGGATGCTGAGTGGAGCTATTCCCCCCCCCTCCCCCCCCTCATGCCTCAAATGTGTTCCATATCAAACTGAAGGAAACTTTTGAATCAAACTGGTGTTGCCTCATGCGTGTTACCGGGCAGTTTAGTGTGTGTGTGTGTGTGTGTGTGTGTGTGTGTGTGTGTGTGTGTATATGGACCTTTGAAGGAGCCCAAACTGCAACTGTGGAGCCTTTTATTGAGCTTGACCTGTTACAGCTCTGCTGATTCTTCTGGTAATTATATTCTTGATTGCTTTATCAATTGTTTGGTCAAAAAAATGTGTCTCATTGAGCACTCGTAAACGTTTGCATGAAGGACTTCACTCGGGAGGTTTAGTTTAGCTCGTAAAATATAGAAACGTAAAGAAAGTAAATGATAAAAAGCATGCAAATCCACCAAATCTGCAGACAACAATCATGTGAAAAGAGAAGAAACACACACGTGTAAAAACACACATGCATGTGAACACAATGTCAAAATAAGAGACCTGTACAATAAAGACTACAGTAGCAGACACAATAACAAACAGTTATCTAACACTAATCCCTCATTTTTTTTTTATGATCCTCCATCTTGTGGCTTTATTTGTTTGGGAAATGTTGGCAAATTCCAGGCCAGGAATTTGATCACTGGGTATTAAAACCACATGGTTATTATGGGGGGGGGGGGGCCAAGGACACGTGCAGCTGAATGGGACGCCTGCTTCGGAGAAGGAGGCAGGAGATATATTTGATGCACGACAACCGGCGTGGAGGGTTTTCCTTTGCCTTAGAAGCTAGGGAAGCAGGTCGAGCAGGGGGGGAGGAGAGAGAGAGACGTGTGTGTGTGTGTGTGTGTGTGTGTGTGTGTGTGTGTGTGTGTGTGTGTGTGTGTGTGTGTGTGTGTGTGTGTGTGTGTGTGTGTGTGTGTGTGTGTGTGTGTGTGTGTGAGAGACGTTGGTTCCTGGAAAAGCAGAGGGCTGCAGAATAAACAGGCTGCATGCCTGAGACTGCCCTGTGATGTCACACGAGAGAGAGAGAGAGAGAGAGAGAGAGAGAGAGAGAGTCGGATGAGCTGGAAAGGGAGCGAGCTGTCATTCGCCGTAACAGACTGAGGGAGGTGCAGTGATAAGGAGGAGAGGGGAGGCTGCTGAGAAGAGGAGGAGGAGGAGGAGGAAGAGCACTGATGGGTATGTTTAACGACAGAGACGCCGTACAAGGCGCCATCAACCCTCGCGAGGTTGTTTGGGTTGTGTCGGGGACTCAATGCCCGGGGAGGAACATTTTGTCCCGGGACGGTGTGTGTGTGTGTGTGTGTGTGTGTGTGTGTGTGTGTGTGTGTGTGTGTGTGTGTGTGTGTGTGTGTGTGTGTGCGCGCGCGCATGAGTTATGGATTTGCACGAGCCAAGATTGGAAACCTTTGACAAGTGCAGCTTTCTGTCACAATCACATCGTCCTTTCCTTCTCTCCTTTTCCATCAAACGATCGGCTTCCTCTTCGACTTGCTAAAACTCCTCTCAGATAAGAAAAGAAAAGACGAAAGAAAAGAGGAAGTCAGCAGTCATAGTGCGTGTTTACCTTTGACGTCAGCTAGAAACTGACCTGAAGACTTAATACGGAGTCCTTGCTGCTTTCAGCCCACAGCAGGACTCGCACTGCAGAGTGACTCATACGGTCAGAAATCGAAATGTCTCCGTAAATAAGAAGTTTTCCATAATTTGTGGCGTTATTTTCAGATCTCTCTTTTCACCTTGTGGTGCAGGGGATGATTCACGATTGCAGGAGTCTGTCTTCGCTAACGAGCTCGCTCGCTCCTTCTCCTTCTCGTCTCATCAACTGCCAAACTTGAAACCGCCGTCGCCTCGAAAGTGAGCAAGGGGCCGGAGAACAGCCAGAAAGCGAGGGCGTCGCTGCATTTAATGAAAGATTTGGGCACCTTGTTAGTCAGATTCACAAATGGCAAAACACTCCAGAGCTCCTTTTTCCTGGAAGGAGACTAATAGTGGAAGAAAGAAGGCAGACTGAATGAAAGAAGGCGTCTTATGACGGGGAAATGTTGTTCATCCCCCCCACATGACGGCAGCCCTCCGGGACCCGTTGCATGTTGCTACTCTGTCCAAGGATTGGGTTCAAGTGCGACAACATGAAAGTAATCCGGAGCAATCCCTCCGGGTTTGAGGCATAAGTGTCAGTTTGCCGCTGGACAATGGCCGCTGTGTGTCTTCTCGTGTTTGTTTGGTCGATGCCAGCGACGGCGTGTTTGCCTCTTTATTAACACAAAGTTCCAGGCAAGTATCTCTGGCTCTCGCCGCGCTCTCTGCAAACATGTAGGTAAATAATCGGCCAATCGACTCCTATTTATTCACATTTACTGGGGAGGAAGCGGCGTGATTGGAGGCCTTCCTGTGCACTGATTTGTGGGCGGCCGGCCCGGCTCGAGGTCCGCACCTCTCCGGGTCAATGCAACCTTTTGTCAGGTGTCGACTGCAGCATCAGTCATGTGTGTGTGTGCAGCGGGGTTTTTTTACATTTTAGTTACTTTTCTTTCATCGCTACAGATGTGACGCTTTATTGATTCCCAGAAGAACCCTTATACTGTCAATTAAAAGCATATTTGGAATAAATGCGATTTGTAGCTTCACAGTGTTTTGTTTGGCGCTGTACCCCCTGCAGTGGACATCAACTCGGCGCTGCCCCTGCGTCTCCCTCCGGCCGCCATCCCCATGGACCTGCGCGTGGACCACCATCACCACCACCAGCAGCAGCAGCAGCAGCAGCAGCAGCAGCAGCAGGTGTCCTCGCTCTCCCCGCCCGGTCAGCAGTCGTGCCAGGCCGGCGGGGGCGTGCGCGAGCAGCAGCTGCAGCAGGAGCTGCTGACCCTGAAGCAGAAGCAGCAGATCCAGCGGCAGATCCTCATCGCCGAGTTCCAGCGGCAGCACGAGCAGCTGTCCCGCCAGCACGAGGTCCAGCTCCAGGAGCACATTATGGTATGTCGTTTACATTTCACACCACTTTCTGCTGCAAAGGCGGAGTATTGAGTTCATTTCGTTCGCCTCAGAGACGGTCGACGGCAACACGAGGACGCGCTGAGATCCAGAAAACGTGCATTAAATAATACTTAAGAGCAGGTGTTTGGCTCCTTCAGTGGACAGGATTTGCTTCTCAGAACCTGACGGCGCTTTGAGGCAGACGTCGTATCGCAGTGAGCTGGATACATACAAAGTGAATCTAGACCAGCACGCCCACACGGCGGAGCTCTAATACGCCCGGGGCCCCCCGAGAGCGCCGGAGAGCTCCTGTGGGGCTAACATGTCATGTAAAAATATTCCAGTGTTTGTTCTTTTGTAGAATATTACTGCTCGTAATATGAATTGCAAAGATTCGGCTTCTTTTTTTCAGGACAGCGCAGGAGATTAGATCGCAGTGTGCAGGATCACTTTAGTTTGAGGGGAATGGTTTTAATTCCTCACGTGCAACTTGGTTCATACTGGACGTCTTTCTTTGATTCCGTTGTTGTCTTTCCTTCTTTCCTCTCCTCCTTCCTCACGGCTTTCTCCTCTCTTCCTCTCCCTTCTTTCCTGTCTCCTTTCTGTCTCATCTTCCATCTCCTGTCACCCTTCTTATCTTTCCTACTGCCATCTTCTCTTCCTTCCTTTTATTGTGCCTGTTTCTTTCCTTCCTGACTTCCTCTTGTCCTCCTTTCCACTCACCCTTCCTTTCTCTTTAGTTGCTCTCTTTATCCTTTTCCTCTCTTCTCTCCTAAATTAACCTCCTTCCTCTTTTCCTTCTCCTGTCTTTCTTCAACCTTCCTTTCTTCCTTCTTCCTAATAAAAAAATCCTTACGCAGATGCTTCAGGCACACTTCACATTGCCCTCCTCCCCCGCAGGTCAGCAGTATTTATGGACCACAGTATCTACTGTGCTTGCTCCTCTTGTTGAGTCCCGTCTGTTGGGTCGTCCTGTGACACTGAGGGATGAGGGCCGTCTGGCCTGTGGTGGTGGGGGGGCTGGGGGGGGGGGGGGCTGCAGGACCACTCGGGTGGAGGCCAGTGACGCACAGCCTGAGCAGGGAGGCCCGGCCTCAATCAGCCCCATTCACTGGCCCTGTGGACACACACACACACACACACACACACACACACACACACACACACACACACACACACACACACACACACACACACACACACACAAACACAAACACACACAGGCATTAAAACATACACATCCTCTCAAATGTCAGCAAACACACATTCACACGATGCCCGGTTTGCTTCCACATCTGGGGCAGCCAAACACACACTTGCTTATACACACACACACACACTCTCGCTTAAATGTCTGCAAACATTTCGTGCCTGTTGACAACAGGGAACCCTCATAAAGTGAGAGCTATCATGAAGCTCTTCGCGGTATTAGTCATCTGTGTGTACATCTCTGGTCTACCGAGCCACAGGGGTTTTGGGCATGTGTGTGTGTGTGTGTATGTGTGTGTGTGCGTGTGGGCGGGGAGGTTACTTTGAGCCTCCTCAATCCCCAACGTTGATTGAAAGACAAAAAATAAATAGAAATGGAGAGCCGATGTGCTTTTCTCACAAGCCCCTCCTCAACCTTCCTCAAATATTGCCATTGGGTGTGTGGTGATGAGGGGAAGAGGAAGAGGAGGGCAGAGCCACGGTCATTATGGAGCCGGCTGAGTGCGAGCACAGACAGCTTGCCTATTTATTCTATATTACAGTGGCATTAAAGAGTAATTGTGACTCTTTGATTCGGTGCCTTGAGTCGAAGGAACGCATTAAGACGCTGAAAGCAGCTTTCAGTTTGCATCAGCGGCATTTAATTGATGCTCGTATCCACAGCGACTCATTTAAGGACACTTCAGCGGGACGAAGAGGGGTTTCTGAACACATTTGGTGCTTTGACGCAGATTTCATTTGTGACCTTTTCGGCCACAGCCTGCTTTCTTTTCTGGCATTTGAAGTGGTGAACAGATGCTCTCCTCTGTCTCTGCTGGACGGACGAGGAAGTGAGCAGATTGGATGATGTGAGGCTAAAGCCTCATCACCCAGTTAAACTGTTTATGTTTATTTAAAGGCTTGTGGCCTGAGGTTTTTATAGAATTGCAAAGTTTTCTTTATTTCATTGCTTCAAACAGCTGTCAGACTTAATTATTTCAGATGGCAACTTACCAGGAGTGGAATGTAAATGGGTGTTTAAAGTAATGAATTGATCACATTTAGATTAGAAAACCAGAAGTTATCGTCATGAAGTGATCTCATCTCGTGTCTCCTGTTGTGCGGAGTTTGCTGGAAAAAGTTTGAATCTACCGCTGGATGTTGACGACCATTGTTCTGATGTTTTCTCCCTTACAGCAGCAACAAGAGCTTCTGGCGTTGAAGCACCAGCAGGAGCTGCTGGAGCATCAGAGGAAGATGGAGAACCACCGTCTGGAGCAGGAGCTGGAGAAGCAGCAGAGGGAGCAGAAGCTGCTGCTGCTGAAGAACAAGGAGCGGGGACAGGAGAGTGAGTCGACTGCCTCCATTGTGGCCATTAAACATCACCTTAAAAAGCACATTAGTAAATGTTTCTGGGACCTCCGCAGACGATATACACAAAAAATTTCCTCCCGTTTGGTGGCATCTGCCAGGTTTCAAAATGCTCCACGGTTGAAAGGACCGTTGAGATCCACAGTGTGTGTGTGTGTGTGTGTGTGTGTGTGTGTGTGTGTGTTTCCATTTTACTTGGAGAACCTGTGTGTTTACTGTGGTTAAACGAGCTGTATTAGCCGGTGGCCTTGGGCGGGGGCGGGGAGGCTAAGCCAAGTTATTACCGCCGCATGCTGGATGTCTCAGCAGTTCATTGAAAGCGAGTGGACAGGAGTCCTTGAGAGCAGTTCACGTGTATGAAGTCATTATTGGGAAGGGGTAGGGCTGACCTTTATTCTCCTCATCAGTTAATCTGCTGGTGGTTTTGTCAGATCTTTTTCTGTATTTGATTGAATTACTTTTACAAAATAGTTAGATTTTCTGACGGTCGATAAGGGCATCCGCTGTATTGTCTGTGCACGTTGTAATAGAGGCAAAAGTGCACAGCGAAAAGGGAAAGATTCTCCACATTTCTGTCATTAAAAACCTCCTAAACTTGAAAAAAAAACATGTCAAACTTCAACTCCGTAGGTGCGGTGGCGAGCACTGAGGTGAAGATGCGGCTCCAGGAGTTCGTCCTGAACAAGAAGAAGGCCCTGGCCCAGCGGAGCCTCAACCAAGGAGGCCTCCACAACGACGCTCCCTACTGGTACCGGTGAGGAAGTTATAGGATTCACTCGCACTGACTCGCCGGCGTGTTTCTATTCCCCTCCTCTGTAATGACTGCGGTGGAAGACATGTGGAAGCGGATCGTTGTGAGTTCGGGTGGTATTTCTCTCTCTAACTGTCAGCGAGCCCCTCCTCTTCCTCAGGGCAGGATATTGGAACCTGATGATAGGGGCTCTTACTCTGAAGGCTCGGCCTTGAATGATTATTGTAGCATCTCTGGAGCCCTTTGCAGGTGTGCACACTCTGGTTTCATTGTCTGAGTGACACGGAAACACAGTTACGCAAACCAATTTATGTTGGTCGTGTAGAAGTTACCTGAATTAAATTGATTGAACAACTTGTACATTGAACTGAGCACTAAAGGCCCCAGTAAACAAGAATGATAGTTACATTTGAAAGTGTAGGCGATAAAAACACGATGTATTGTGCAGCCCTACAGACCAGTACGCTACAAAGTGCTATTCATGCGTCATTTCCAAATCATCTTCTCCAGGATTATGTATTTAATTTGGCACAGTGCAATCACTAAAACCATGAAATGCACATACATAACCGAACAATGTTACGTAACGTTGATGTGCGACCCACAAGCGTCGACTTTCAGCAGCTCAAAGTGAGGATAGCAACTTTCTCTTTCTACATCCGCCTGTGTCTCCTCTTCCACTCATTGGACTCGTCGAGAGAACAGATGGCAGCGCATGTCTGCAGCATGAGGCGTTAATCATACAGATCTCTGAGCAGCGGTTAAGTTAGTTCCTTTGCTTTGGTTTTCGGTCACGCGTCCGCTACGTGGCACGACTCCGTGGTCTCGGCGACACCTTTAACACTTTGTTTCTGTTCTATAGCAAAACCCAGCACAGCTCTCTGGACCAGAGCTCGCCTCCACAGACTGGTGTGTCCACCTACAACCACCCTGTGCTGGGTGTCTACAACCCCCGGGATGACTTCCCGCTGCGAAAGACTGGTACATAACACACACACACTTACATACTCTCATAAGTCTGCTTGCTCCGATGCAGACTCACTCGCAGCTGTAACGTCCAGTAGCTGCTACGCGGACTCACGTCTAGCATAATTTAGAGCTCTGCGCCATTAATCACATCCACATTAGGCTGCCAGGGTCTCCCAGCATGCCCCACACGAGAGTGTTAGAGAGAGTAGAAGCGTAGGCGGTTCAAGAGTTCAATGGCGGGAGAGAGGTTTTTAACATTTCGGCACGCTTTATTCGTTTTTAATAGTTCCTTTTCCTCAGGCGTTGTTTGAAGTCAGCTTGATCTTGACACTGTCCGTGTTAATAATTACATAGCTATATCAAAATTGCTTTTTATAGCCAAGAGTTTAGAAAGAGCAGTATATCTATGAATACATATATATAGCTTATCTCCTTTCAGGTTTGAGGCACTCAGCATCACTCTGACGCTTGCTGTTGTACTACTTTGTGTTGCCGGCCCTTTCTGCTGCCTTTAAAATGTTTTACGATTGCATTTTAAAGCTACCTGGCTCTGAGAGATCCTATTTTCGGGCTGTGTCAGTTGGGAACATCTCCAGCAGAGCAGCGATTACTTATGGGGTTCCCCAGGGCTCGATCCTTGGCCCTTTATTGTTTTCAATTTGCGTGCTACTCTTCTGCTCTGGGTCAAGTAATTCACAACTGCAATATTTATTTTCACTGTTACGCTAATGATACACACACACAGTGAACCCATCAGACCTGTCCTCTGTTTACTCACTGTCTCAGAGATGTCAAATCATGGACATCCAATCATTCTTTATATTAAATGAACGAAATATAGAACATGTAAAAAAGTGATCTGCTTCCATTGGGTTGATGCTGTAAAAAGGAATTCTTTTGGTGGTTTTTCATGACACACAAACCTTTATTTATGTCTTTTATGTCTTTGTTTTTTTATTGGCTTTTAGGTTATACTTAGAGCACCATCTAAGTTTTAAATTGGTGACAAATCTCTGCTGCAACGCTGCAGAGTGCACCCCTGGAATAAAGTTTCCTTGTGGCCCACGATCTGAACATCTTCAGGCTTTCGAGCTCAAAGTCGAGATCCCTTTGCAGAGTAAAACCAGCTGTTTGCAGTGTGTTTTTTTTTTGGGTCAGGTGTGTGTATGTGTTCTGCTTCGTGTGTGCGGTGGTGTAGCCGTGATGCAGCGGTCGCCTTACAGTGCAATTATTCACTTAGCGCGGCGGCGGGCTGCCCTGTTGACTCTGAGCCTTCGGGCTACGGAAGCAGATACACAGACCACAGTTGACACTGGCTCACACAGCCACATTCCACCCTGGGAGAGGAGAAGACGAAGAGAGGAGGAGAATATGAAGGGTGAAAAGGGAGAGCCGTGATAATCAGAAAGATCGATGGAGGAAGATGAGAGGGGCTTCACTGAAGAAAAACATTTGGGGTGGAGGATGGAGGGAGCACAGCAATAGAAGATGAGGGTGCAGAACATGCACAATGACACCACACTCCCACAAAACTCGCTTCATGTAGAGAAGAAAAAACGGCTTTCGGAAAATGGCGGGGAGTGAAACGCTCGTCCCTGGAGTGTCAGTTCGTCCCTTGACGTCTATAAGGCTGAGGATTGTGTTGGAGAGGAGGGAACCTGTGCCACCCTGATATTTGCCCACAGCGATGACGTGCTTTGCGGGGTTTACTTATGGTAATGCCAGCTCGGGAGAAGGTTAGAGGCTCTTTTATATCACCGCCCGGCCATAAAGTGGAGGACTGGCACCCAGGGAAGCAACAGCGCTCTTTTGTGCGTCTCCTCTTCCATTTTTTTCCCGAAATTCAGCGTCGACGAGACTCTTATCCACAACACAATGAGAAGCTGACAAGCTGAGCCCTCAGACAATTGGACGCGCTTTAAAATCAATAACTCTTCTTATGCAGCGAACACTCGGGGGTCAGAGAGCAGCGCATGTCAGCAGCATGTTCTCACATACACACAGATGCCTCTGAAAGACTTCGACAGGCTGGGAAAGTTTGAGGCCCTCGCCATCACTGCGCTCTTTGATGGAGGCGGAGCAAAGCCTGCGGCCCTTGTCTTTTCACTGATGAGCAAATATGTGTTGTTTTTGTTGTGTGGCCTAACTGGGGCAGACTAATACTCTCCAGAACACGGCACACAGCTCGCCCAAATGAACACAGAGCAACATGCGGCCGTCTGAATGCAGGACGTCAGCCTTTCATCCCTTGCAAGATGGCCGACAATGCCCCTTCTGTGCATTGATATCATGTGTGATTGTATGTGCTCAGGCCCGAAAGCCTGTAACAAAGCCTCTCATTTTGCATGAACAATTACCAGTGATACTGGTCATGTTGAGGCAATGTGCTAGGCATGATTTCCACCAAAGATGGAAATAACCCCACGCAATGATCTATAAATCAGATTTTATCCTCCGCTCAGAGTGGACAGAAGATGAATTGATCAAAAATGTCATACTTGAAGCTTTCATTTTTTGATTGGACCAGAGCAGACAGCGGTAACTACAGACACAGTGCAGTTATGAAAGATGCCATACTTCATGTTTAAATGGCATTTTTCTTGTTGTTTTTAACTGAAAACACAGATGGCAGAAATGTCCATTATACCACGATGACCTCGAGTTTTGTGGCCCTTGTAATTTACTTTTGCACAAAACTTTCATTTTCATTCTTCCCTCAGATCTGAAGATGGAATTCAGAGATTCGTAGTGAAATTGCAGGAAATTGGCTCCAAAAACATGAATTGGTTTGACTCCATCTGGACCGAGCTCTCGCTCCCGTACCGTTTATTTTTACCCGAACACTGTGAACGGGAACATTGGGAAAGTGTCTGACGACTGTTTCCCAAAATGGCTTTTGTCAGAGACGTTGGCTGCAGGTGAAGAAGCATTTCAGGACGTTATGTCACAATCAGGGCTGGTGGTGTACCACAGATGCATTTAGCTCCCCTTTGACGATTTAAAAATTGGACAATGAACAGTGAAATTATCCGAGGCTGCTGATTGGCAGGGCAGAGTAAACAGATCATTAGCCTCCGTGGCTGCAGCCAAGGTGACATGCCATTCCGTTCTCCCTGTCTCCATTCACAACTCTGTGACAGCGTTCACAAAAGACCAACAGGCCTTTAGGCGATCAGACATGGCTCCCAAATTGGAGCTAATTGCTTTTTAGCCGCAGCGGCGTTGGGAAAATGGATCAGATTTTGGCATGTTCAGAAAGCAATTTAAATGGGAGGGAGGAATCGTGCGGCAGTTCGTCTGGCAAACGGGTTTTTCCGAACAGAGCGGCTCTGTGGAAGGGTCGCTCCACGCTCCCAGTTTGAGCTGTGAGACTGTAGCGCAGGTAACTCTCCCACCCTTTTGATGATAGAAGTAGCAGTGGATGTGTAGTTCAGTAGTTGAATTGGCACTTTAGAGAGACAGAAAAGAGAGGAAATTGACTAAAGGTATCACGAGCTCTACAGAGAGTCCCACAAACAACGCAGCAGCTTTCCAGTGACACGCCTCGTCATAAGTACAGCAGACAATCAGACACAGGTGGGTCTGCTGGTTAACAATCATCAGTCGACACTCCCAGAATTCAGGAAAAAAAGAGTTAAATACAGTTATTCATTTTGTGAAAATGTTGCACTACATTCTGATGAGGTGGGGAAGGTGAGGTTAACAGAGGCAGCATGTTGGCGTACGATCGTCAGAAGTCTTTCCCCTTTTCTGTTCACTAAGATGAATGAATGAATGCATGGTAACGCCCTGGTCTGATCTCCCTCTCAGCCTCGGAGCCCAACCTGAAGCTGCGCTCCCGGCTGAAGCAGAAGGTGAGCGAGCGGAGGAGCAGTCCGCTGCTGCGACGCCGAGACAGCCCCATCACCACCGCCAAGAAGCGCTCGCTCGACATGGCAGGTGAGCGACACGCTGCGTTCAAAAACAAAACTTTGATTCTCAAGGCTGCTGCATGTTCTTGTGACTGTATTTGATGTGTGTGTGTGTGTGTGTGTGTGTGTGTGTGTGTGTGTGTGTGTGTGTGTTTCAGACTCTGCGTGTAGCAGCGCCCCCGGCTCGGGCCCAAGCTCCCCAAATAACAGCTCCAACAACATCCCCAATGAGAACGGCATCAGCATCTCCAACAACACGGAGGTAACACACACACACACAGCAAGTAAGTAGGTATCCTAGCTTTAGGCCGATGAATGAATTGTATCTTCATTCAAACGTTCACAACCTTTAAATGTTCTGTATCGTGAGCGGCAGATGGCTTGAGTTCACATTCTGCAGCCTTTCAGCCTCTCAGAGTAGCTTTGCTCTTTTGTGTGGGCGCCGGGCTACAGGTGCTTGGCATTTAAACCCAGCAGCCTACAGCGTGGACAAAGGCTCTGAGTGAGGGATATTCAGGTGATGGGTCTGCAGAGGAGGAAGACAGCCGAGGAGCCGGCAAGAAGCTATTTGTGGTAGCCATTAGGGGCACTCAGGCAGTGTGGAGGAGGCCGTGACGGTTTTTACATCGGGTGCAGACGTAGCTCTTTCTCCTCATGTGTGGACGTCCACTGCTGCTGTGTTTGCCCCCAGTGCTGTTCTTTCCTCATGATTCAAACACAGATAAATCATTTGAATGTGCTTCCCAGGCGTCTCTGGCCCAGAGGCTGTGCAGCGGTGCTGAGCGGTGCTCCGTTAACCAGCTGTCCCTCTACACTTCGCCATCGTTGCCCAACATCACCCTGGGGCTGCCCGCCACCGCCACGGCCACCGCTGCGTCCAACGTAAGGAGGAAAAACCGCCGCGGCCTGTTTGTCTGTGGGTTCGAGTGTGTGCTGTCTGTGACCGGTTGTGCTCGCCTCTCCTTTCAAGGTGACTTCGGCACAGCAGGATGGAGGTCTGCAGCCGGCCCTCTCCCTCAGCCCTCCCTTCCTCTCCGGCGGCCACTTGACCCCCTACCTGGCCGAGGCCGTAGCCGGAACTGGCGGGCACGGCGCCCACAGTCCGCTGCTCCAACACATGGTGCTCATGGAGCAGAGCCCGGCACAGAGCCCTCTGGTGACAGGTAGGAGTAGTAATGGATGCTTTACTGACGCCGGTGAGTTGGTAAAACTGAAAAACAGCAACTCACCAAACACTCCGACTAAAAGTTAAAGCGTTCATCTCTCTCTTTCAATACTGCGCTCTCACTGACAGGCGGCCATTCATGAGCTCAAACTAATGAGCTCCTTTCATATGTCAGCGTGCGCTATGAGAGCGTGACATGGTTGCATTGTGCGCCCCTTTCCCATCAGCTCATTCATTGACGACCACTTTTGCGGCTATTTTCAGCGGGGGGGGGGGGGGGGGGGGCACTGTCGGTGAATGGGCAATGACGCATGTATGGGCGCCGAGCAAAAGCACAGACTAAGGGTGCGAGCGCACGCCCACGCACATTCAGCAGAGAGAGAGAATCGCAACAGATGCGGTAATTTATTCCTCAGCTCAGACGAGGGAAAGTCGTGTTTTTAGCCTTGAAAAAAGAAGAAATGCACCATGGGAAGAAAAGCTTCAGAGAAAGCTCTTTCAGAAACAATTTGAAAACACGCTGGGTGTTTAGTCATCTTCTCTCAGATCATTTCCTGGGCTCCGTCGAGTCTGTTTTTCTTACTTTCCTCACCCCGGATGACACACTGTTAATGAACTAATCTGTTGAGAGGGATCACGGCTGCACAGATGGCGGTTTTTATTTGGTTCACAAATACATCTGCTGACTAATCTGAGGTCCAACACCAAGAAGAGCGAAGTTAGGAATCCACGTGTTCATGTCAACACGTCATATATTTATCTTTCATTTTAGGAATTAGGTTTGCTGACCACCAGTTGTGGTCTGACAAGGCTCGAGAAGACGACAAAAACCTCATGTCACGTTGTCTTCAAGGGAGTCGCCAAATTAGGCCTTGCAGACGGAGGCCCATGCATCATTATGACACCCAGTCTAAATACTCAGGCGCTGGAAATGGGAGACGGATGGCTCATGTGGAAACGCTACCATCACTACTGAGCACAGACCACGTGCAGGAATATGAGTCCTCACCTCCTCTCGTAACCAAAGTCTTCCTCCGTTTTGTGTCCGAGGTGTGAGCGGCCTGTCCATGTCGCCGGCAGCGTCCATGGCCAAGCTGCAGCGGCAGCACCGGCCCCTGGGGCGGACCCAGTCGGCCCCTCTGCCCCAGGGGAGCGCCGCGCAGGCTCACGCCCAGGCCCTGGCCCTGCAGCAGCTGGTGGTCCAGCAGCAGCACCAGCAGTTCCTGGAGAAGCACAAGCAGCAGTTTCAGCAGCAGCAGCTCCACCTGAACAAGGTGAGGGGTGGAGATCTCCTCCTTACCTTCTCCTCTCCTCTCTGTCGCCGTCGTTAAACACTTTCTGTCATAAAACTGGCTAAAAGATAACAAATCCACCAATGAGCAGTTAACGGGTTAACGTGTAAAAGCTGCGCGCGACCGTTTGCGTCCACGTCCAGCGTGCTGCCATGGCAACAGAGCGGAGGCCTCTGCCCTTTTATGGTCGTGGAGGAAGTGAGCAGCCGCCGCTCTGGACGGCTTTACCTATTCCAGCAGAGTACTCGCTGGAGGAGAGGTGGGTGGATGAAACAAGGGATTTCCTCTCCTCCTCCTCCTCCTCCTCCTCCTCCTCCTCCTCCTCCTCCTCCTCCTCCTCCTCCTCCTCCTCCTCCTCCTCTTCCTCCTCTGCTCTCACTCCCTCCATATGTTGCTCCAGTGGCAGCTTTTCACACAAACATCTCGATAACGGCCTCCTTTTTATTTAAATCTCCCCTTCAGACATCGTTTTATTCTACATTCTGTAATGCGAGTAGTAGGCGTCAATTTAGTCAATTAATTGACTTGCTTGATGAACCGAAAATGAATCGACAGCAATTCAGATTATCACTTAATTGTTTAAATCATTTATCAAGTTCAAATAAAAAAACCATTCTCTGGTTTCAGCCCCTTATAGCTGACGAGTTGCTGTTACTAAGTCTGTTTCCCGGCACGTTCAACGTGATACACGCAAAAAAACAACAACCTCAGAAAGGCGTAATTGTCTACTGGTGATGGTAAAAAACCTGCATATACGTACTCATTTTGGTGGGAAAGCGGCATAATTGTGTTTTGGCTCTCTCCATATTCTGATATAAATACTTATATCGAGGACTAATCCATTAACAGAGCTGTCTTTGTCGAAAAAGTGAAGGAATAGGACAACATTTTGTGAAATATGTTTGTTTGCTTTTTTTGCCCAGAGTGAGATGTCTGGACAGTGTTAGCTTAGCTTAGCACAAAGACTGGAAACAGGGGGGAACAGCTAGCCTCACAGAGTAACACATCTGGTTTGTTTAACCCACATGAAAATAACTAAGTGTAAGAAACGAGAAGATTAGCTTTTACTGGAGTTTATATGCCAGATGGTTAAAATAATCATCATGATGTATGAACAAGCACTCGTCATCGGTAAGATCCGATGAAGAGGAGGCTTCTGGGTAAGAGGAGCCGAGGGAGGAGGTGAGAAATGGAGATTTGGGGTTTGTTGGGACGCAGAGAAGATAAGAACAGTACAGGAGAAAAGGAAGGGGGGGGGGTGCTTTGACGTCAATGCTGCACCAGCTTTCTGCCAGGACACACACACACACACACACACACACCTGTAGCTGTAGCGCACTCTTCCAGCAAACATTTCTCTTTCTCGCAGCTCTCTTTGTCTTCACATCATAAACACACGCACACAATGTACTTGAATGGCACTTCTGAACGGTTCCTGTCAGCGAGCGTGAATGAATAGGCAACTGAATCACTACTCTGTTAACAGCAGGCCCCAGAGTGAGTGGCTGAAAAGCAGCGCAGCGGGGAGCGTGGAATGTCTCTGTTCGGCCAGACACATTTTGCCCCGGAGTACAGACGGCAGAGAGGCCGCTCACATTCAATTACAGCGGACCGGTTTGAAATGAGCAAGCCACCAATCTGACTGAGTAATCCAAATTAAGCTTGTTAAAAGAAGAATACTCCAGAGAAAGGAGTGATTTGCCAGGAATTTGATTCAGAGGGGAGAGCGCCCGTTTGTCTGAATGCAGCCTCACACGTTGGAGAGGGGATTTGTCACATCCTGCTGTTTCGATTGTGAAATCAATTTCACATCAGAGCATCATCCTCCCTTTTCTCCTACCCCCCCCCCGCCCGGCCGCCTTCAGATGATGACCAAGCCCAGCGAGTCGCCCGTGGGCCGCCAGCACCAGAGTCACCCGGAGGAGACGGAGGAGGAGCTGAGGGAGCACCAGGACGGAGGAGCTCTGCCGCCGGGGGTCACCATCAAGCAGGAGCCTCCCGACCCGCAGGAGCTGCAGGAGGAGGCGCTGCAGCAGCATCAGCAGCACAGGGAGCGGGAGCAGGAGCTGCTCTTCAGACAGGTAGAGGACGGGGAGTTCAAAGTGAGACATCAAAGCAACGTGGGCTTGAGAGAATCAATATGAGGGTTTCGGGGGAATTGATTCTGCTTGGCATGATGTATTGTAGCTGTCCTTGCGAGGTGAAAACACACAGAAAACCGGCACATAACTTTATTTAGGACTCTTTGTCCTATGACGTCTCTGTGATTAACCGCTGAGGGAGAATCAGAGCCGTCTCATTTGTTTTGGCTGCCATCTTTTGGCCATAAGTTGCACTTGCAGTATAGAATACATTGAAGCAGTATTTCTTCCCCTGAGGCATTTACATTTAAGGCATTTCACTGAGCAGCTCGCCGCGACTGTAGAACTCATCTTCTCTATTTATGTTCCTGTGTGTGTGTGTGTGTGTGTGTGTGTGTGTGTGTGTGTGTGTGTGTGTGTGTGTGTGTGTGTGTGTGTGTGTGTGTGTGTGTGTGTGAGCAGCAGGCCCTGTTGTTGGAGCAGCAGCGGATTCATCAGCTGAGAAACTATCAGGCCTCCATGGAGGCTGCCGGCCTGTCCATCGCCTTCCCAGGACACCGCCCCCTGTCCAGGGCCCAATCGTCTCCGGCCTCGGCCTCGTCCTTCCCGATCAGCGTCCCGGCCCCCGATCCCCCCGTCAAACCCCGCTTCACCACAGGTGGGCGTCACCTTTCATTTACCTCTTTCAGGTTTCCCCATCAAGCTGCCGGTAGTGTTTATGTCCACGACTGTAGCCTCCCTCTGGTCTGCCTGGACAAAAGGAGACGTTTCCGTCCAAAAACAGCAGGTGAATATGCCAAAAAATAAAACGGTGTAATGATTCCGGCCTCCATCTGGTCACAGCAGAGGAGCCAATCTTGCCAAAACCATTTCTCTCGTCGCTTCTTCTTCCTCCCAGACATCTGACTCTTTAAACAGAGAGGAAAAGACAACAAGTGAATGAAGCTCCTACCAGCAACCTCTTTATTCCCTTATTAAGGTTGTGTGTGTGTGATGCACATATTTTGGTATATATTGTGCATTCTGTACATATTTCACATATTACATAGTCCTTTATTTCTATTGTTCTTCTATCTAAGAGCAACTGTGACGTAACAATTTTCCTCCGGGGATCAATAAAGTATTTATTTCACCAGAGAAACCATAAAAACACTCGGCAGTGGATACTTGCTGATAATTGAGTGTATTTTGAGTGTGTGTTTCTCTCCGTGTGCGTTTCCTCAGGCCTGGTGTACGACTCTCTCATGCAGAAGCACCAGTGTATGTGTGGGAACACCAACAGCCACCCGGAGCACGCCGGCCGCATTCAGAGCATTTGGTCTCGGCTGCAGGAGACGGGACTCAGAGCGCAGTGTGAGGTACGTTACAAGAGGAGACCACTCCACAGCGAACATCACACAACGGAGTCAACCGTAAACGAGAGTTGTATCCCTCTGTGTGTGTGTGTGTGTGTGTGTGTGTGTGTGTGTAGTGTATCCGTGGGAGGAAGGCCACTCTGGAGGAGCTGCAGACGGTTCACTCTGAAGCCCACGTCCTGCTGTACGGGACCAACCCTCTCCGACAGAAACTTGATTGTAAACTCACACACACACACACACACACTCAGCTGTTAATATCCAGTCACTGACTGTCATTAATTGAATGTGTATTACTTGTTCACCAGGTTCAGTCACTCCCATGTTCGTACGCCTACCGTGTGGAGGGGTGGGGGTAAGTAACAGCTATCTCATAATAGTGGAATAATCTGCAACGCAGTCATGTTTTCTAAATGATTAAACGTACAGAAGTGTCTTTGTAATTCACAGCTCAGGCGTGAGAATAACACACCTGTTTGTTGTGTCTGCAGGTGGACAGCGACACCATTTGGAACGAGGTCCACTCCTCCAGCGCGGCTCGACTCGCCGTCGGCTCTGTGGTGGAGCTGGTGTTCAAAGTGGCCACCGGAGAGCTGAAGGTAAACGAACCCAAAGCAGCCCTCTTTGTGTTTTGAGTGTGTTTTTGGCTACATCGCTGTGGCTGACAGACTCCCGTCTCTCCCGTCTTGTCTCTGCAGAATGGTTTCGCTGTGGTCCGCCCTCCTGGACACCACGCAGAGGAGAGCACTCCCATGTAAGGCCTCAGCCGTCAGACGCTTCATCTATGCATACACAAATACCAGCGTTGGCGCGGGCTCGTCTGGAACAGACCATTGAGTTTATTTGCACATAAAGGACTGAACGCCTTTATTCTGCCGGCTGTTTCAACACCGCTTTATTTATTTTTCATATCCCTCTCAGAACGTGTTCAAAAGGCTCTTTAACACTGAAAATAAACGCTGATTTTCATCTCTTTGCTGCTGTTTCAGGGGTTTCTGCTACTTTAACTCCGTGGCCATCGCAGCCAAACTGCTGCAGCAGAGACTCAGCGTCAACAAGATCCTCATCGTGGACTGGGTGAGTCTCCCGAGAGCCCGCACGTCTGTCATGTGACGAGGACGCGTCGTTTGTCTTTGTATGCACACAGTTTGTGATCGTGTCATGTGTGCTGTCTGACCTCAGGACGTTCATCACGGCAACGGCACCCAGCAAGCGTTCTACGACGACCCCAACGTTCTCTACCTGTCCATCCACCGATACGACGACGGCAACTTCTTCCCTGGAAGTGGAGCACCCGACGAGGTAATGAGGCATTATCCAATGCTAACTGTTGGTGAATTTAGGAGAAATCTACAGACACAAATAGACAAAGTAGTCAAATAAACACTCGTCGTAATACTCAGCAATATTCCAAATACAGTAAATCTGGAGTGGTATTGAAAAACAAAGGCAAACTAAACAGCGAACACAAAGTACAGCATTTGATCTTCGTCTTCTCTCTGCAGGTGGGCAGCGGACCCGGAGTCGGGTTCAACGTCAACGTGGCCTTCACCGGAGGCCTCGATCCACCCATGGGAGATGTGGAGTACCTGGCAGCCTTCAGGTACCAGATTACAACACCAGCAGGTCTCACAGAGGCCAGCAGCACAGTCTTCATGTGCGTGGAAAACCAGCTCAATACATTGAACGTTCAGCAGCTCATGTGGGATAACGGATGAACAGATTATAAGAAATGACTTGCTGGTTCATGGTTTTGACTGCGGTGCGTTAAGGTTGATCAAATGTGTGCGTTCATGTGAAAGTATGTGAAGTTATTCTGCATAATCTGTACACTCCGCCCTCCGACTCTCAGGTCAGTGGTGATGCCCATCGCCAACGAGTTTGCCCCGGACATCGTGCTGGTGTCCTCTGGCTTCGACGCTGTGGAGGGACACCCTCCCCCGCTGGGCGGCTACACTTTGACGTCCAAATGTGAGCGCGAGATTATCTGAAGAATGTTTTCTTATCTCGCGCTGCAGCAGTTGACCTCACAACACCACCCGAGTGTGAAAATTGAGTTTCTGGAGCCGACGAACTGCAATGAAATGAAATTGACGCGCGGCCTGTGACCCGTCCTCAGGTTTCGGCTATCTGACCAGGCAGCTGATGACCCTCGCTGGAAGCCGGGTGGTCCTGGCTCTGGAGGGGGGGCACGACCTCACCGCCATCTGCGACGCCTCTGAGGCCTGCGTGGCCGCCCTGCTAGGCCAGGAGGTGAGGAGGTCACTCTGACAACACACGGGATCTGAATCCTAATTAATGTCCTCTATGTTACATCAAAGGGAGGAAAAGTGTGGCGTGTTTGTCAGCCAGGTGCTTTCCTTCTCTCGGAGGATTTTAAAAACGTTTGATACGTTTCAGGGCTAGATTTATTCGGCATTTATTAGAAACTGGGAGTGGGATGAATGAGCTTTTCATTTGCTGCAAACAGCTGGATCCGCTGCCGAAGGCCGTCCTGGAGCAGAGGCCCAACCCCAACGCCGTCCACTCTCTGGAGAAAGTTTTAGAGACTCACAGTGAGTTCCACGCTGAGAAATCTGTCACAATATTATCCCCGTGTCCTTTTCCAACCATGCGCTTTGGTTCCCGATCAGGTAAGTACTGGTGCTCGGTGCAGCGCTGCTCTCCGCTGCTGGGACTCTCTCTGCTGGAGGCCAAACGAGGAGACTCGGAGGAGGCCGAAGCCGTCAGCGCCATGGCCTCTCTGTCTGTGGCCAACACCAACGCCATGGATCAAAGGTGAACTCACCGCTTACTGGAGTACATTTATACGCTTTCACCTCACTTCTACCACTGTATATTGAGCAAAAGAGACAACTGAGTTATACAACTTATGCCGTATTAGCACAGGACCAGTTACATAGACGTCAGCTTGAGATTGAATATCTTTTTTGTTGCTGTGTGTTTGTGTCCACCAGGCCAGAGGAGGAGCCCATGGAGGAGGAGGAACCACTGTAACTAAGGGAAACACGAGGGTGTCACACCTTTGACCTCTCCGGAGAAGAGTCTCGACTGATTCCCTTCATTTAGTCCCCCTAACCCCACTCACCACGTCGGTCACATTGATTGGCGCGCCCCTCGGCCAAAAAAACAAAAAAAACGAGGGAGAGGGGGTGGGCTCAGCCTCAAGAGTAGGGAGCCAATCAGGAGACAGAGGACTGAATTGGAAAAACAATTAAACATAACAGCGCTGCTTGGCGGCACTCGCTCAGAGACACTCATTTTTTTCTGTTAGTCTTCGTAGCCCCCACGGTGGCCAAGGCAGCGGGGAGAGGGCGAGCGTATTTTGGAGTTGGGGGGCGAGATCAGGTCTCGTCGCAGGACGGTGCGATGAGCCGCAGAAAAACTTTACACGGCTGCCCTCTGACCACAGGGACACCAGGGAAAGCAGGCGCTCCCGGCTGCCAATCACAGCTCGGGAGTTTCTTTTCTCTTTTTCTTCGACTATTCGTCCCCTACGAAAGCCGAACGGGGCCATCGCGGCAACTGAGGTCATATTTTACAAGATGCGTTCACTGTGGACTTTTGGGTCGGCCGGCGTTCGAGTCGGCCTTTACAAAGATTTGATGAGGAGACCGTCGCCTTCCCTGAAGGCCGACGAGCGAGAGGAGTGCCTTGGTGGAGGGGGTCCGCTGGATTTCAGGATTGTTCAGGAAAAGATTGCCTTAAGTAAAAAAAAAAAAAGATTTCCCTCGCCCGAGGAAGCGAGGGAAGGAGGCGGGACGGAGAGTTCCCGGGCAAACAATCTTTCAGCATGTTTACTTGGAAACGTGACGACGACGACGTTTACGTCTCTCGCGGCCTCTCTTGAAGAGTTACTTTACTTTTGGATGGATCTATTTTTCTGTAAGAAAGGAAAGCGCTTTGTTAAAAGGTAGTTGCCGGCTTCGGTGGAAAAAAAACGGTGCAAACGTGGAGACCTTCAAAAACGAGGAAACGGGATGGGACTGTCCAAAAGGTTTGAGCCTTTGATGTAGCTTCCCTTTAACTGAAGTCATTGCTTTGTGAACACATGAAGCATGCATTTGAGCGGAGAGAGACCAGACGGGGGTTGTTTTTTTTTTTTGTGCAAGAATTTTTTTGAATGTTATCCAAAAGAGAAAAGCCAAGCAAGAAAAGCCAAAGCATGAGTTTGCATTTTACCGTAATACTTTCACTCCACTTAGCCGGCAAAAGTCCGCAGACATTTCTCGTATTGGCCCTTTCACAAAAGGCTCCCGGTACCCAGTTCAATGTTTACTGATTTCATCCTCGCACGTGGAGGGAGCATTTTTTTCCGGACGCGTGCCGATCGGCCTCCCCTGCGTCCGCCGGTTGGCAGCTACCTTGGTGGCTCGTGTGAGCTCCACACTAGCCGTGTATATTGAATTGAATATATTTTGAGGGGCAGTAGTCTCGAGTATTGCCCGTTTGTATCTACATGTATGATTTCCACATCAAGTTGTCGATTTACAATATCAGAACATGTGTTTGGTCAGCGTGTCCACGTTTTATTTTGTATTGTGTAAGATTATTTTTCTAACTTTTTTTCATCCATAGATTTTGTTGTGTGTTTTTATCCGTTTTCTGGATAGTTATAGGGCTGCCATTCACCAACTTAGTACTACTGTCACTACTTCTTTCTTTCTTGTATTTATCAGAAATAAGGAGCAACTCTTTCTTTCTTTCTTTCTTTCTTTCTTTCTTTCTTTCTTTCTTTCTTTCTTTCTTTCTACGGCTCTCTCGGCCTTTCCGCATTTTCATCAACTGTGTATTTATAACATGTACTGTTTATAGAAGATTTGTATATGGAAAGTTTATAAATGTACTCTAACTAATGACAGCTATGCTATTGTGAGCGAGAAACAGTACGGAAGGAAAAGAAAAAGCAGCGTATTTAAACTCGTCATCGACTTGTTTTCAAGTCGCCCCTCAAGTGAAACGGGGTCATCAAGCGACACTGCAATTGACTTTTCGAAAACAACCTTCAGAGTAAAACGTTTTGATCACTTTGTTGCCTAATTGATACATTTTTCCTCTCCGGGTGATAATGCACTTATTAACCTTTCGACTGTGACAACATCACACATCCCAAAAAAAGAGGTTTGGAGGCCGTTTCATGTAGCTGGCTGAGTTTTCCTCTGCGGGAAAAGAGAAGGAGGGGACGCGGACGTCAATAGAAGTGGAGCTTGGAACTCGTTTTTGGATGGATAAACGCCGATAATTTAGAAATCTCTTTCTGAGCATGTGTTGCACTATAATGTTTTAACTGTCCGTAACATCGGTGTCAGCTTCTTCCCTTTTCCCGCTTCAATTCAACTGATCTGACACCAGTACGACATCGAACTCCATTCAAATGATCCCCCATCTGTCGACTGCTTTGTTACACCCGATTAAAGAAGACTATCATGTTTAAATTATCATTTTAGAAAGATATTTGTTTCACGTCTAACAAAACATTCCACTTGTTACTCGTTTAATTTGGCTTTTTATTTGAATGTTTTTTTTATTTTAAACTTTAACACTACTTTTTTTTTGTGCCGTCTGCTCGCGCCAACTTTAACTCTTTGCATGGTTTGTGAGTCAGCATGCCTGCTTGTCTATGTAACAAAAATGTATTTGCACAATAGAAGAAGAACACTGGAGGACTTTAAGGAGAAAAAACGAAAAAAAAAGAAACAACCTCCCGTGACAACTCCCAAGAGCACCAGGCACAGGGCGGCTTTCTTCCTCTCTGGTGTGAAAACAACTCAAGAAACTTTGTCCGAATGACTCCCCTGGTCAATCATTTGATATTGTTCTTATTGAATATCGTTTCCAATGAGGGATTTTAACACAACACAGCACTTCCAACATGGACGGACTGTGTTAGAGAGAAACATGCTCTGCCAAACAAGTTAAAAAGACTCTCCCAAAGAATGTTCCTCTTTCAAAGATCACGATTACGGAAGAGAAACGGCAGATATTGGTTCAGAAAAAGGTTTGGAAACGAGGGCATCGTCGTTTGATTGTCACACCCACCTCGGCCAGTTCTATATCTATATATATATATATATATAATATATATATGTGTATATATATAACCACTGTGGCTCAAGAGCAATTCTTGGTTTACATGTAAATGGATAAAAACGTTATTTTTTTGTTTGTTTGTCTCTATTGATGAAAACTGTTATCTTTCTTTGGGACCTACGCTTTGGACATTTCATCTCTGACATCTATAAAATATATTTCTGAAAAATACAACGACCTGCAGTCGTGCGATTTCTTTTTGCTCACATAAAAGCTTTCCGGGGGTTAAAAATAAGAGTTTTCACAAAATCTGTTCAAGTGTGAATAGTCAACGGTTATAGTTGAATTCCTGAACTTTATTTAGAAAGACAGGACAGCTGCTGCTTGAGCATTATCTCATCTGAGAAACCCTCGTTGTTTTTAGAGGATATCTCCCAACACAAACCTCCACTTTCTGACCTGAGCTTGCATCTGAAGTACAGTTAGCTGCCCGGCACATGACAGCAGTGATGGTGGAAAGTATGTCACCACTGGAACGAAGGGGGCTTCAAGTCTCAGCTGACTGCTGCTCGCTGAGTGGAACATCTAATTACAAGAGCCAATATCACAAGTGTTCAGAGCAGCAGCTATCAGGTGACATCCTCACAATATGGGAAAACCAAAAACATGTTTAGTTCATGATTACGAAAGACTTCAAATTGTATTTCAAGAAGCTGGAAGTTGAGTTTGAGAAGAACAAATATTTAAAAATTACAAGACAAATGAGACTACATACAAGCAATGCATTTCCTCTTCCATAAAATAATAATTACAAGCGAAGGGGGTAAGTAGAAGAAGAAAGTATTGGTATTACATCAAAATAATGACAATAATATAATAAAATGCTTTCAGGATTGACTAAATCCACAAATGAACCAGTTTAAATCAAATGTTTGATGATGATTTTTAACATCCTTAAGATTTTCAATAAAGCCACAAAGTGCTTTAAATATAAGATACAAATAGTCTTACAATTATACAAAAAGTATAAACAAAACAGGAATATAAAATAAATTAAGCTGGTAAAAAAAACACCCACTTTTAAGTACATTTTTAAAAGGAGATTAAAATAGTTTAAACGCTTTGCTAATCTAATGAAAACAGGCGTTTGTGTGTTTAGCACCGATAAACAATACACTCGTAAGAAGTGTACATGTGTCAGTGGACTACCACACCGGCCAATGAGAGGAGGCCACTTCCCTCGACATGCTAATGCTGACCTGGTATTTCCTCTCACACTCGTACCAGTGCTGCAACATTAGCACGCTTAATTTCCCCCCATTTTCATAACCCCCTTAAGTGGGCGACCTGTCGTATTTTTTTACTTATTATTTTCTTTAACAAACAGGTTTTTCTCTCCCCCCCCCCCCCGGACATGCCTAACATCGTGCTTTTTAGCGGGAGCTCCCACCACGACCTGTCCCAGAAAGTGGCCGATCGGCTCGGACTGGAGCTGGGGAAAGTGATCACGAAGAAATTCAGCAACCAGGAGACATGGCAAGTAGATTATTAGACTTATTGTGCGGCTGGACTTTTGGGTTTTTTGTTGCAAATGGGTGCTAGCTGTTCATGTCGCCCCAGCCTCGGTATCACATGTGGGTACGTTAGCTCGAGGCTAACAATAGTTTACTATCCAACGGGCTGACACGTGACTAGCTAGCCACATGTAAACACAGCAGGCTAACACCAGTACGTCCTTTACCGGACAGTTCCTCTTATCTCTGCTTATAGGTGACTGTTTAAATGGAGGTTTGGAATAACTGCAGCTGCAGTGTGTGCCCGTTAGAATGACGCAAAACGGGCAGAACCAGAGTTGATATGGAGTTGCGTAACGTAGTATTTTGTTCGGTGCGTACGATGCTAAGTACGCTAACGGTACGTGCGTTTCTCGTGTGATGGGTGATTATGGAGGAGGCCAAATATTGTATATCTCTTGTTCCACCAAGCCCCCTTTCACCCGTCTCTACTATGTGGGGTAACCTTTTAACACGAGAAGGGGGTAGCTGTTTGTTAACCGTTAAAATGGTAACAATTGAGCTAGAAAAATGCTCGTTTTTGAAGTTGGAACAGAATGTTACGGGTATACAAAATGTGACGTTACACCCTAGTGCCTTCTCCTAGCTAGATGCATGCTAGGACTAAAACATGTGGCTCACTGCAGCCAGAACCGTCACCTAAACAGAGGTATTAAACTAAGAGGATAACCTGCAGGTTAATGTGTAGGTAGCTCTCATTACTGCCTGCACAGCTAAGGAAGTTAGCTTCAATCACATGCACTTAATTTGTGCTCATTTCCAAAAGCAGCCCGAGCTAACCAGTTAGTTAAATTACTAACTGCACGCTCGCAGCTACCACGATTTAACTTTTGCATGGCAAATTACCCATACTGTCACTGGGAGGCCCTGAAGAGACTGTTGTAGCTTGTCTGAACTCTTCTGCAGGATGACCTTTGGGCCACATGCTGGCCTGTTTGCTCTCAGTCGACCTGAACTCACCACAACACTGCTTAAAGCGATGCAGCTCGAACCCTTGCATACATTTGAATGTATTTGTGGCTTTCTAAGTGCATTTTAGTCTCTTTTGATTCAGTCAAAGGGAGCCGTGCGCTGCATTAGTGTGTTTCTGTGGCTGAGTGAACATCGCTCACTGATTGTATTGTAATGTACTCTGGATAAAAGCAGGCACCAGACGGCATACGTTGTTGTGTAATCTTTCCTTTGCATTAAGCTGAAGAGCGCTTTAAAACGTTGGGATTGTAAAGTTGCCGTGACCCTTTTTTTTTAATTTGCTAAGCCTCTCTCTGCTGTTGATGTTTACACCCACAGCTCTAAAATCCGGGGGAAACTGATTATCCGCGTGGCCGATTTGTCTCTAGGGAACACAGCTGTTTGGGCAACACAGAGTGCAAAACAAAGATTATTCTCACAGACTAACCACGAGGTGAGAGCGATACGCCAACAGCTCTCCTCTCAGGTTCTGCCAGGTGAGGGAGGGGATTCCTGGGAAAGAGGTTTTGGGGTTGGGCCTGGCCTCCAAAAAACAGGCCTTGTGACCTTGTGACTGTTGCCCTTTACAACTGTAGATGTCCAGTGATCACATGACTGAGGCCGGGGACATGGTCCTCCCCCCCACAGAGGAATGTTTCACATACATGCTGTGTGTGTGTGGCAGTGCTGCTTTTACTTCCTAAAGTTTTCTCCCCCAAAGGTCCTCCGATGAGCAGAGGGTGTCGGCCCAAATTAGTTTCTCAACATCCTGTCGCACATAACCGTATACACTTAATTAGAACGTGTTTCATTTGAATCTGTTTCCCGACTCACGTCGGGTCTTTGCTCTTGAGTCGAGCCCTAAAGGTGACGCGTTTCCCTCTTTTGTCGTTCACGCAGTGTGGAGATCGGGGAGAGCGTGCGCGGCGAGGACGTGTACATCGTGCAGAGCGGCTGCGGCGAAATCAACGACAACCTGATGGAGCTGCTCATCATGATAAACGCTTGTAAGATCGCCTCCTCGTCCCGCGTCACCGCCGTCATCCCCTGCTTCCCCTACGCCCGGCAGGACAAAAAGGACAAGGTAGACACACACACACACACACACACATTACTTTAACCTCTCCTGTTTTAGCATTTATTAACCTCTACCAAATGATTTACAACACTATCATTTACTTCTACTGTAATCAGATAAGAGTTTCCATTAATTTTTCCACAACTATAACTCCTCCCATAAGTACAGGCTGTAATAATAATATAAAATGTGAACTCATAGAAGTTATAATTGCTGAAAAAAACACTTAAAATGTCCGTACATCTGCTAACGTAGGAAGTAAAGGTTTATGTACTTTGTATGAATTCCAAATTGCATAAAAAACAAGTCGCTGTGAATGCACCTTTTAAAACAAATGTTTGTACGGTGGCGCCGCAGGTTACGTACTTCTACACTGTTGTGCTAATGAGAACACTGGCACGTACACAGCGTACTCGATGAACGCGGTGTTACTGCAGCGCAATATGTGCCTTCTCTCGGAAAATCCGAGATTGACACATCGGCGTTCCTGCAGGCTGAGAAACTGGTTCACACAACCTGCTTATCTTGTAAATCATTATCTCGTGTTGTAGCCAAACGGCAAAACGGGTCCAAATGAAGCAACGAGAGCGCTGCGCACAGTTATTCAATGAACGCTGTGATTCACCACATCCATACTTTGATGTGAGAGGTTTCGGGGAGTTTATTCCCGTCTCGCTGTGTGGTGATGTTCTTTAAATTCAAGCGTCTGGTCGTCATTGATCTCCATACAAATGAGTGTTTTCTCCGAGACACTCACTAAGACGGCGGGGAGCTTCTCGCTTTCCTCTGCAAAAGTTCCAACATTTCTTTTCTTACTTACTTACCTCAAGCGACTGTGTCTTGATGCTTGTCCCAGAGTCGAGCACCCATATCCGCCAAGCTGGTGGCAAACATGCTGTCTGTAGCCGGGGCCGACCACATCATCACCATGGATCTCCACGCGTCTCAGATCCAGGTCAGTACGCCGCCTTCTCTCTGGGTCTAACGGGGCAAAGAACACCTGAAAGGCCTGAAGTTAGGGAACGTTTGTGTCACTAACTGCTGCAAGTTTTCATCCCAATTTTTGGCTCAGAAAAATACCGTTTGTTGTAATAACCGGTACAGACGGGGACAACCTATTGGCAGTGTAATAAAGAGACTGTGCACATCAGGATACAGTTGTGCCGTGTGGTTTTTAGTAACCGTTGTCTTTCTTTCAGGGGTTTTTCGACATCGCCGTAGACAACCTTTACGCAGAGCCCGCCGTGCTTCAGTGGATACGAGAAAACATCCCCGAATGGAAAAACTGCATTATCGTGTCTCCAGATGCCGGCGGAGCCAAACGGTACGAATCACACAGAGTTTGCTTTGCACGTCTCCCCGTCCTGAAGCTCCAGCTCATCGCCTCCGCCGGGCCAAATGCAGAGTCAACAAGCCGCCTTGTTTGAGGAGCAGTTAAGGGTCTAATGGGTCTCTCTCTCTGTCCAGCGTGACGTCCATCGCAGACCGTCTCAACGTGGACTTCGCGCTCATCCACAAAGAGAGGAAGAAGGCCAACGAGGTGGACCGCATGGTGCTGGTGGGTGACGTCAAGGACCGCGTGGCCATCCTGGTGGACGACATGGCCGACACCTGTGGCACCATCTGCCACGCCGCCGACAAGTCGGTGTCCTTTCTACTGTTCTGTAAAATAGTTTTTTCAGAATTGCATGGATTATAATGCAAGTAGAATAAGTTCAGATTGGTGAATTAGAATAATTTCCCCCTCTAGGCTGATAGATGCCGGCGCGGTAAAGGTCTACGCCATCCTCACGCACGGCATCTTCTCCGGTCCGGCCATCTCTCGCATCAACAGCGCCCCGTTCGAGGCTGTGGTGGTGACCAACACCATCCCACAGGAAGAGAAGATGAAGGCGTGCCCCAAAATACAGGTATACACACACACACACACACACACGCACACAGAGTTTCTGACCTTTAAATACGTGCCATGTGTTTGTGTTTGAGGCTGCACCATCACTCTTGTTGTGTAATACAACACACCTTGAGGGCCTCCTCAACCGATGTTTCTCTCTCCTTTTTAGACGCTGTTTTTTTTTTTTTTGCAGTAGCTTTTATCTCACTCGTGTTTGTCTCTTTTCCTCCAGGTCATCGACATCTCCATGATCCTGGCGGAGGCGATCAGGAGAACCCACAACGGCGAGTCTGTGTCCTACCTCTTCAGCCACGTACCCTTGTAAAGAAAGACAGAGAGAGGGCATCCTCCGTCCCTCTCTCTCCCCCCCCGTTGGGCCACTAGGCTGCCACTTTTGCAAAACACCTGATGGTCTTTGGCCAAAACCCACATGACTGAAAGGTCCCGCCCTCACATTGTCTTTGACATTCTCACCCAGGACACAGAGCGAAATATCATTTCCTTTTCTGAAGACCAAGTTTCTATTTATCTCTCTTTTTTCCCTGTTTTATAATTTTTTTTTTTCTCATGTTTCAGTCCCACAATCAGCCGAGGCCTTCACCTCAACCAAAGGCTCCACTATGTATCCATGTGTTTGTACCTCATATTGAACTCACTTGAAAAGAAGCATTCCTCAACGTCCTGTGATTAGAAATATGTTGGCCCCTTCCTCCCTCACAAAGTTATAAAAATGGGTTTTTAAAAAAGCACCTCCCCCCCCCCAGTGTCGCTTTAAGTATTAAAACAATGTAGCCTAGCCCTTCACCAGCTATATGGATTGTAATAGCTCATGCTTCATCACTTTAAAGCTGCACCACAAGTGGAAATGTGTTGATCTGACCAAACAGGAGTACAAAAGAATTTAATTTACTGAGCCTCATGAAAGTGCTGATGCGTCTTACCTCTGCAGTGTGACTCCTCCCACAATAAGTTGCTGTCACCCAGTGGTGGCTCATCTGTATGACAACCCTCTGCTTCTATTAATTGTGCGGGGAAAAAAACAAGATTTAGAGACAACTTTCCAAACTCTTGGAGCGTTGTTGATGAAAGTGTCGGTACGAGGTGTAGGTGGGCGTTCCACCCACGCTCCAAAAGGTCATTAACGCTAATTGAGCCCGAAGCTTGTTAAAGTGTCAAGATTTCAATTGTCATCGCAGCTGTAATGGGTCACTTAACTCCAACGAGGCAGCTATCACGGTTTGCCTCGAGGTGGATAAAAGAAAAAGTTGGTGAAAAAAAAGCGTGATTTAATTTCTTTCTTTTTTTTTATATATATATATGTAACACTTCAAGCTGTTTCTTTGACAATAAAGCTTTGACAATGGCTTACAGGTGCTCATCTTCGCTTTCCTTAGCAGTTCATTTGAAGGGACATTACATGCATTTAGTATTGTGTTTTTTATTGTTAAAAAGAAAATGCCGAGATAGCCTCACTATCAGTCTCTAGCATCCCACAGCTCTCCCTCTCTGGTAAGTTTTATTAGCAGTAAGTTGAATAAAATGATAGTCTAACTAATGTCAGTGTCCTTTAAGCTTTGATTAATCACATATTAATGAGCTGTAAGTTCTGGAAAACTATTTGTATTTCTTTTTTTATTCAGTGATGAATTTCTGTTTTGGAAATGACTGAAGCCTATTTTGAGCTACTTGTCCTTGAGTATTTGATTTCTCTAATATTTTACGTGGTATAACACTTGCTATCTCAAACGTTACTTTTTACATTCTAATCTGTTTCATTTAGATAACACACAAAGGCAAAACTGGAGTTTGAACGCAGCACGATTACTTAACAATAATCACATAACTATTGCATTTTTTTACACAAGTAAAGCATCTGAATACTAATGAACTCTGTAGCTCCATCAGCGGCTCAATATTGATGCACAATAAGTTAATCCAATAATAAAAGACAATAGAAACGTCATCTTCTGAGGCAGTAATAGAGTGATGCATGAAGCTGAAGCTGCCACCAGGGGGCGCGCGTTCTCCACGAATGCACAGCCAGAGCAGCTGCAGGCAGATGGAAGTAAAAAGGAGAAATAATGTGCCATTGATATGAATAAGAGTCACTGTCACAGCAAATGCGGTTACAATAAGAGTAGATTTGAGGTAAAACAGCCGCAGAGGTGGTAAAATGCGTCATAACGCAGAACGGTGGGGGTGGATTGTGCAGCTTCACGAAACCCAATAAATCTGTTTATTTACATTTCTTTCCTGAGGGAGATGAGACGAGGCTCCTCTCAGGGTTTTTTTTCCTCTTTCTTCAGTGTTTGGTTTCAGCACGAGGATGGAGGGCTCGCGCCTCACCAGCAGGGGGACACTGAGGATGCGAGCTGGTGATGTCAGATGTCATTAGCATATTTCTGACTATATCTGATGCTTGCGCAAAGACGCGCCACTTACTGCTGCAACGCACTGACCAAGAGACCATCCAGCCATCAGCCAACACTTCGGTAAGCTTCCTCCAACAAAGCGTTTCTATTGTTTCAGCTTTGTTGCCTGCAGCTATAGAATCCAATGTGGGACGTGTGATGAAAAGATGCTGCGCCAAATACGCAACCAGGGACGAGATATAAGATAATTAGTCATAAAGGAGTGCAGCTTGTTTTTTTTTTTATTTAAACAGCTAATTATAGAGTAATGTGACAACAAAGCAGGCGTTTGTGCTTTATCTTTGTCATAATCAGTCGATTTCCTTTGTTGTGCTCGAGCTGCATGGTACCGTTATTAAAACCTGTTTTTTATTCGACCATAAACGCGCCTTGCTGTGTATTTTATATTCATTTTTTTTTTTGTATATTTTCAATGGACGGAGTTTAATTTGGATTTTAAGGCTGACGTGAACGTGCAAAAAGCCAATCTGGGCGGTGGTTCCTTCAGATTGCGACCCGAAGGGAGAAGTAGCCTACGTGACGAGGGCATTTGCGGATGTTGCACAGCCGCCATGTGGACACTTATAAATCAATATTTTACCGCTACAATCCATCATTTATAATCCCTCTAGTCATCTTAAAATAATATTTGCACACAAGCCATGCGGCTCTCCCCCCCCCCCTATATTTGTCTCGGGTCATCGCAGCATGGGAACTCCTGTTGTTATGTAAATGCGGCGGTCTGAGCGCTTTCGGACTGGCTTCATTGTCTGGCGCGGCGCGTTCCTCCCCTGCGTGTGCACCATCCCGAGCTGTGCGTCGGGTAACGGGGCGCACGGGGAGGCAGATCACGCTGGGTCGAGCCGCGGGGCGAACAAAAGGAGGCGGACGCACATTAAGAAGGGGGGGAAAGTAGTCCGCGGTTGCGCATGCAGTTAAAGTGAACAAATGGGGTTTTTTTGGACACTGAGATTTAGGCAACGCCCTTCGACTGATAATAAAAAAAAGTCAGGGTGAAGCTCATGCTCTGCTGGTTTCATTGTAACAGATGAATATATTTCCCTCTCATGGTTGATGTGGCTTCTGTTAAAGTGCATACTTTCTGGTGTTTCAGACTACCTGCAACAATGAGTGACGCAAAGCCCGACGTTTCAGAAGTGAGCAGCTTCGACAAGTCCAAGCTGAAGAAAACAGAGACCCAAGAGAAGAATCCCTTGCCTACACAAGATGGTACGATTTAAATTCCTGCATGGGGTGTTGGGTGTGACATCACATTCCTCTAAACCCCTTCTGTGCTTTTTAACTTGTGTTTAATATAAAGCTCCACACAGCGTTGTTTTAACCCAGGAATCTCACGTCTCCTTCCCTTTCTCTCCTTCCACAGTCATCGAACAGGAGAAGGCCTCAGAGAATTCGTGAAGCCCCTCCCTCCCGTCATGCACTGTACACCCCCTCTTCCTCCTCCTCCTCCTCCTGCATTGCCTTGTTTTCAGCCACTTCTTAGATGTATAACTTTGTAACCGAAAGTATGAAACAACAACAACAACCAAGCTGCACAGCCTGTGGACGGGTGACGCTTTTCCAACCGGGGACGGTTCGGGCCTCGTCCCCTCAACCAAATATACCACCGTCATGCTGGGGGGGGTCTTTCTGAGGATGAGGAGGATTCGTGGGAGGCAGAGGAGGGGAGCTGCAGAAGGTGTGTCGACACACGCCTCCAAAAAAAGTGACGGGGCGTGGCCCGCGCCCCAGGAAGCTCGTCAGCGTCTCACGCACCACCACCACCAACACCACCAACACCCTAACTTCCTGTGTGGCTGCTTTCGCGCCCAAGCCGAGGCGTCTGGCTTTTTTTTGTTATTATTGTTTCTTCGTCTTCTAATTTTCGGAAAATGCACAACTTTGTTTGTACGCTGGCCAAAATGTAAATGCCCCAAAAAAAAGTGATACTGTTTGTCTGTCACAATGTTTTTTTTTTTTTTTTTTTTTTTCTTTTGTATGTTCACGAGGATAAAAATGCAACGGATTCCATCTAGATCTGGGAGAGGCTCAAATGGACCTCATTTACGGTTTTGATTTGAACGCCCTTTTGTCAGAGCGCTTCAGGATGGCTCTTGCGTCGCAATCTGTCTCTGAATTGTCTCAAATGAGGAAAACAAAACGACACCGGCAATTGATTCCATTTGTTTGCTTTCAACAGTAGATCAGAATTCTGAAAAGTCATGTTACTCTGCCACAAACCATTACCAGAAATGGAAAAAAAACGTGAAAATGTTGTAATAAAAAAGACTTTGTTACTAAAGAATTGTGCCGCAGAGTGCTTCTTCTGGCGTCCTCACGCATTTATCCACGCGCATTCACAATCCTGGCACTTTTAGAAGTGCAGTTTTTACATTTCACACCAACTTCAGGTGCCAAACCATCCTTCAGCATTACTTAAGCTATGAGGCTGTGCACTATTAAAAGGCTTAAATGTCTCAAGCCCTGCAGGGATTTACCAGCAGAGATGAATTGTGTATCTGTGTGTGTGTGTGGGGAGAGAGTCAGGGTGACGACAGACACTTGTTCGACCACCTGTCACGAAGGTCTTTTCTCACTGTCAGCACAAAGCTCACTTTAAAGCCAGTGATTATTGCAGAGAAACTAGTCATGCAATCCAGGAAGTAAACTCTTCCTACCGAGGACCCTCTAATAGCAGTAAACACAGTTCCTTAGCCACGCCTTCTTTGTTTTTAAAGGGCTTGTACATTAAGAAAAGGGGGGAGAAAAGTGAATCAATTGCTCATGCATCTATTACCTGGTGTGATGCGCTGGTGAGAAGAGAGGTGGCTTATGGGACAGCGTGCCTTGACCCAGAGTTCAGCCTCAGCTGGAGATTTACACAACCCTTTGTCCTGAATTAGCCACCGGCCTGCAAAGCCTTAATGTCCTTAGCCTGACGTCGCTGACATCCTGCGTTTAAAGGTCCTTACTTTGATTCAGTTGAGATGCGACTGGGCTTTGAGTGTATTCACCATGGATGTAGCATTGTGAATGCTAAAGCTATCAGCTATGACAGCGATCACGTGGGGCATGAATCGGCATTTTTCAGCATGTCAGATGTTGCAGCATTTAACGTGTGCCTTGTGGGCGTGCTTCCTCATCATCATCATCATCGAGGTTTCTCAGCTACTTTCTTCCCAGGCCCACGGCGAGATCCATCTCAGGCCACGAAATAGGCCGCAACTCCTGTATGTTAGTGTAAGTGGATTGGTGCTAAATCAGTCGCTCTAATGAGGTATTAATCTGCATGGGGGGGGGGGGGCTGGTGCAGAGAGCCAAAGCCTCGCAGGTCCTCCCTCAGACGGGATTACCCCCCACCCCGGAAAGAAAGTGACGAAGGATTTGAGCAGATGGGGTGGAGTCACTGTCCACTGCCTGGTAACCCATGGCAACAGCTGCTGCTGAGTCACTTCCTTGATTTGGGTGGTCGGGTGCTTCAGACCGTTTCTCCTTGGAAAGCACCGGTGATTAGCGCTGGCCGGTTGGCGTGCGTGTCGGACACGCCGTCCATTGTGAACGCAGCACATTCTGCTCTGTCGTCTGTATTTGAGGCACGTCGGCCTCCTGCAGCCTCTTGTCTTCGGCCTTATGACACTGCATCAGTTGCTCTGACCATCTAATAATGACGGAGAGGGGTTCACATTGGCACTGACGTTTCATCTCGTGCCACTACGCACGTTCAGTTAAATGTCTCAACAACTGTTGAAGGGGGTCAACATTCAGTTTGGTTTTAACATTCATGTCGCCCTCTCGGGTCAGAATTCAAATGTATCCACTTTGGTTTATGACCAAATACCGAATGCACCAATCAGACTCAGCTGTACTTTGTGTTTACTGCTGATTATCAAATGGACACGTGGTGAACATAACAAACATTATACCTGAGTACATCGTCACAGTGCCACTAGAATGGCTGCAGCCTCTCTCGCTCCATTGTTGGAGGGGAAATAAATTCAGTGAAGCTCATTCCCCAAGCGTCCCTCTGTTGACTGCGCTATATATTATCTGCAGGTTGCCGACCGAGTCAATTACCTTTCTATCGCTCGCTGGCAGAGACAAACACTGGGTCTGCTCTCCATTTCTATGGCAACTACACCCAGGAGCTACACTCGGCATTGCTGTGGAGCAGGGATGCGCCGCACGTTAACACCTGACCTTAATGCGCTCGGAGATATCCGCCGTGCCGTGGGCTGCAGAGACACAAACAGACAGTGGGGACTAAACAGGAAAAACATGCCTAATTGTGTCATCATCATGGTTTCCTGTCCAAACCACCGCTCTCTAGATTGCCTTGTGTCATTGTTGAGCGCTGGCTATATCTCAGCTGACGTTGGTGAACACATATCACGTTAGATGCAAGTATGCAGCATTTGCGCCACCGCTGCTGCTTTGTGTCGACACATGGCAATGGCAAGCATGTGCGGTATGAGCGGCCATGTTTTAAGAGTTGAGGGCCATGTGTTAGCTTCAGGCTGTAATTTAACACAGCTGTGAAAGCACTCGGGTTACTCCCACATCGCCATGTGGATGAAACAATAAGTAAGTTATGTATGTAAATCAGTGATGTTGATGGGTAATTAGAAGTGCTGGATGAAATAAGTTGCTGTTGATGCTGGAGTTGCTCCCATACTGAGCACACACATTAGACAGTTTCGCCAGTCACGTCCTCTTTGCGCATTGTGTTTACAGATAAGTGCTGCTCTGCATCCGGAGGAAGCAGGAACTAACTTTTTATCACACTTTTGTGAACAAAGACACAGAGTGCTCTTGAAATAGGGAGCAAAGTGCACACAGGAGCCCACCAGTAGCTGTGGAAGAAAGAGCAGACATGCACCGGTGGCTCAGAAATGCAGCTGTAATGTCACGAGCTCTCTTTGTTGCATCAGTGACAATTACACCAGATCCTGTGGATCGGTAAAAAATCCGTTAAACAGTTGTGTTACCGCTAATTGCAACATCAAACTGGTGCGTAAACGTAGAGCGGGCTTGTTAGGAAACAGTGGGGCAGAGAGAGGGCGTGGTCCCACATTACAGCAGCAGACTGCCTGTCTATATGGGTTGATTATCCCAGATGTGCTCTATTAGCACAGCCCCAGATGGGCCCTGATCGATGCTGTCTAAATGGTGTTCCGTATTGCTTGTAAATGCATTAGTCGGAGCATTGCGCGGAATCAATGCGCAGGCGGAAGAGCAAAGGATGAGGTGGTCCAGCAAACATCCACTCTGATGTTACGGCCGAGCGAGCGTGGCGATCTGCAGCCCGTGCACGCGCGATCACGCACGAGCTAGTGAACAGATGCACGTGCGAGTCACCTCGGTGCATCCGCGAGGTGCAAACGCAGAGGGTTTACACAGAGCGACAGCTTTGACATTTCCCTCCGAGCGGAGAGGCGGTGGCTGCAGACGTGACGCTCCCTCCCTTCGCCGCAGGCACACTCTCTGCGTCTCCTCGTCCTCCTCCTCCTCTTCCTCCTCCTCCTCCTCCTCGCAGGAGACTGTATTTCTGCTGCATGACACCTGGCACTTTCGGTTTCTCTTCTACAAAAACCGCCGCAGAGCAAATGTCTGCGTACAGCGTTAACACGCAGCAGAATAGCCCTTGATGGCAACAAACGTGGTGCTTTCTATGTTGTAGTTTTATTTTTTCACTAACTGGAAGATTTCCAGTCCATTGAGAAATACATCTATGGAAACTCTATTAGAAACATCGATGAACCCCATCCATTTCATGAACCTAAAACCATTATATGCGTATCTCCTCTCTCCTTCATCTCTTTATGCTGCTCAGGATGGACTAACACTGTGAGTTGCTGGCTGAAAGAATGTTGATCATGAGTGTTAATTACCCTGGTAGTCCCAGTAGAGAGCGGCTAAATTACCGCCCCCTTGCTAAGAGCAAAGGTCGGGATATGCAGAGCCAAGGACACATTCTAAACCCACAGTTATTGTCCCACAAAACTGTGATTATTGTTGCATTCTTCTCTTCAACGTTGCGTCTGGTAAAGTTGCACTTTAACCGTGCTGTAAGAGAAGCTGCCCGGCTGACGCCTCATGCTGCTGCTTACAAATGAAAGCATGGAATGAATGGCGTCTCTCAGTGGAGGTTTGGAGTTGTCCTCTCTGTCCTTCTCTCCACATGGCCTAAAGGAAGGGTTGTCATTAAAAGCACCAAGCATGGGCATCTGCCATCTATCAGCTCACTATGTGTTGCATGTAAGACCGTCTCATTCTGTCCTCAGGGCTTCAATAAAGCTTCCTCATGTTGCATCATATGTATGCGACACAAGACTCTCAGAGAGTTGCTCAAACGACGTTGCTCAACACCTTCGCTGTGTTCTGACACACGGGATGCAATCAGGCGTGAGTTACACATGCATGGCCTTAATTCAGTATTTTACGTCGTTTGAACGGAGGGGTCTCGCAGCTCCGTTGACCTCATGTCTCACGGTCGTTTGACGTGGAGTTTATTTTCTATTGCGCGTCGGTCGAGGCCGATCCAGTGGCGATAACGCCTGCTGGCACGGCAGTGAGTTACAGTGCGTCAGGGTCAGCCCGAAGCTGTACCAACAACAGCGACGCGGCACACTTAGAGTGCAAGGTAAGACAACAAGGAAGCTGCACTCCTGCCATCCGCCAAGAGGGTTGGGAGCGTGCACGAAGCATTAGTCCCTATCATTGTAAACATCATGAAATCGAGGGAATTTTCCTCTCGTTAGCGGAGAGCTTTTGCCTCCTGAGATCTATTGAAGCTGTTACATCTGGACGCTGGTGGTGAGCGCATAGAGATGTAATGACCAACTCGTGGCTCATTCTCCCCTCTGCTCCCCTATTGCGTCTTTGCTGTCAACAATCCAGCTCAGTCAAGGACATTAACACAGACGTGCACAACCCAGAGCTTACATTTAGTCTCTCCAGGCATCCGAGGAATGTTTGGACCACGTGTTGTTTTGTCTAAAGGAAGAGAATACTCTCACTGAGCATGTTATCGCAACGAGAAGGGGTTGTTGGACATAAACCCATTGTCGCCCTGGCCTTTTGAAGCATCAAAAGGTTTCCGTGCCTTGAGCCCTGTGTGAGGAAGCGGCAGGTTTTGATCAGTGTGGAAACAACAACGATAGTTTTGTGAAGACGTCGTGGGGCCGTAAGGAGATCGGGCCCCATGGACGTCTTTCGTTCGAGCCCTGTTTTCCTTGAGGATCTCTTTAAATCTCCCGCATCACTGAGCCTGACCGTTGACCCCGCTGTGGTTAGCAGCGAGTGAATCCAATTTCCCGACTATGAGATTTGTTATAATCGCAGCAGTTTGCATAATTGGTTTTGGGGTCCATATCTCATGTCTCAGCAACCAAAGCCGCACTTAATCTGGAGAGTGATCAGTCACATGTGGTTCTTTGTTCAGCTCGATGCTGCAAGAGGTCGTGAGTTGAACCCAAACCTGCAACATTTTCAATATATTCTTCTTATCTTGTCTAAGTCCACTTCAGGATCCTCCGGGGTTTTTACCCCACGCGGAGGAATGAACCCCCGATCGCCGCCAAAATCTGCTCGGCCTCCTCGGCCTCCTGAATGTCCCAGCATGCCCTTGCAGCCCTGTTTTTGTTTTTTTAATGAATAAGCTCTTTTGTTTTCTCGCTCTGTCCCAAAAAAGGGAAGTCTGGCTGCACTCTACTTCCTCTCACACTGTATCAGTTATTACTGTGCTTGTTGCTTTTGGTAGCAAAGTGTCAGAATTAGTTTGTGTGATTACGCAGGAGCTCCTCCTGCATTTTAAATGTCACAGGATGTATCATCTTCAAGGAGAAGCGCATCCTGCTGAAGAATGATTTCTCAGAGCTGAAAAGCAGGAAGTTGCATGTGCCAAATATATAATATACTTGTCTGGTGCAACTCGTGCTGTCCGTTCATGCAATAACATGCTGAAAAATAATGTAAAATATGCAGAAAATCAACAAATGACATGTTCAACACATTTAGAAGATGCCATGTTAATGCATTCTGACCAACGTTAAGTCGGAGTGGTCTGTCTCCAAGGCAACAGACATGCATCCTCACCATGGATAGGTGGCTAAAAACGAGGAATGCATCTCACGTAATGAGTGTCCCTTCCGGGGAGGACTGATGCTCCCTCAGTGGGGGATTAATTAAATTAGCACCATTGCACAAGAGATGGCTAACTGTTACCGGCAACAATCACGAATGATTGAAAGGAAAACAAACTTCCCAGACTGTGACTCACTGATAGTGTGTCAGGTATTTAGGTCAGCACCCAATCAATAAAGATAACAAGAGCTGACTAACAGTACCGCACAGTAATCTCACTGATAAAGGTAGTCAGAGACCATTATCAAAACGTCTTTTGTGCGTATGTGAGCCAGCTGATTATTGCGGATATGCTTTAATATTTGCAACACTGGAATAAATCATAACAGCCTTCTGTCTCTAATTTTGGAATTGGTTTTGTGTTAAGAAACCAGCTCTCAAGGCCTCGGCAGGTTCTGTCCTCCAAAATAAGACTCGCCGATGGACTCATTATTCTGTTGCGGCTGCACGAGGGAGTCAAGGAGCTGATTGCGCTTCCTGTTTTTTGGGTGCAAGTCTTTGGCTGCGCTCCATTCTGCCAAATCTCCTCCATCTGAGTATCAAAAGGTCAAGCCGCGTTGTTCTGAGGTCTGGGATGATTGAATTATGGCGGTTTTCGCGGGGAGGCCGTTTGTTTATAGCGCTAGATAATTCCCATGGAAACAAGCCAAAGGGACAAAATGTGACGAGGTTACACGCGACTGAAGGAGAAGAGCCAATGAGAGAGGAGTAATGAGGACACTGAGAACAACAGCACATGAGAATGCTGCTTGTACTGTAGATCAGCTAAACGGACTTCCAGCAAGCTGCTGTAATTCCCCCAAAATGCTCGTTTTAAAGATTTGAGCCGTTGCTGGGTGAATAGAATCCCAGATGCCCGAGTGCCTCTCCGTCTTTGCAGGGGGAGACAGCCGGTCCCTGTGTCTTTTTGTCCGTTGAGGCCCCCTCCCGAAATAAAGGCTTTAGTCAGACGTGTGCCTACATTCCCCCGCCCACCACCTCCACCGTCCCAATCCAAGTCCGACTGGACTCCTGCCCAGATGAGCACCGACTCACCCTCTTTGTCTGCAGATCTGGCACATGACTCGCTCTGGCAACTGCGGCGCCTTGGGCCGAGTTCCAAAGACGCCACCCACGCCCCTATTGTTCCCCCGTGCCCCATTCTGGGCCCCTGAAAAACTGCCAGAGCCCCAGCGTAGGCACGCCGCCAAGACGGGCACGTCAACAATAATGGCGTCAGTGTTGATTTGAATAGTCACCATGTCTTTATTAGCTTTGATTTTTTTATGTCATATATGCAAAGGCGTGTTTTTAAGAGGAGAAATCTACAATTATACATTATTTTATATTGTATTATATATAACCAGGTGTGCAGGATTTTGAAATCTCGGTGAATTGTCTGAAATGGTGCAATGCCATCGTGACAGCAGCTTTTCTGAGAATGCATATGTTTAGATTGGCACGGGGAGAACTGAGGTTTCATCCCATCTGGTACACAATTTAGCATTCCCATGTAGTTCGGACCTCGCTGGATGTAGGCGGGAATAACCGATGTGGGAGAGGAGGGAGTGTCAGCAGTGGTTGGATGATATTTCCCCCAAATGGCTGTTTCATACCTTCAAAAACAGTTTTAAAACCTTCCTTTCATAATGATTTTGCTCTCACAGAAGCAGCTGAATGAAGCCTGAAAAAGCTGTGAGCATGTGTAATACGAAACTCCTGCAGCCAAAATATTCAGCAGCGAGCGCCAACTGAGTGTGTCCCTCCTCAATCTGCCCCGTTGTTTTCATTTGATTAAAAGGGAGCATTTCTCCAGGCCGAGGCCCTCAGCTGTGCTGAGAAATCTGAGACGAAACAGCAGAGGATTAACAGGAGAAACAGAGAGGCAAAGGTTAGGAGGAGGCGCAGAGAAAGAAGGGCCGCCACAATCCCAAAGAATCCTCTCCTCCTCCTTCACCCCCCCCACCCCCACCCCGCCCATCCCCCAGCTTCTCCTCAGAAGGTCAGAGTGGGGTGACTTCCCAGAAACAGGCCCACCCTCCATCTCTCTCTTTCCATAACAAATCTTCCCAAACACAAGAGTATAGCCCGAGGAGCGGGGGGGGGGGGGAACTTGTGCAGCTCCAGTGTTTTGCCGCCGTGTTTGAGGAGGGATATTTGGTCGTCTGACGGCTGCGTAGTCTGCGCGAGGTCCCGTCGTCCTTCAGTCATCTTAAAACAACTGAAAAGAACACACCAACAAACAAAAAAGCAGAGAAAGCTTTGTGATTTACCGAGACTCCCTGCAGAGGTAGTGAGCTCCTGTAGCTGGAGAGGTAAACCGCCGCGATTTGGGCTGCAATATTGCGTTCTCACGTACAGCTCCTACGGGTAATGTCTCGATGAGTTCAGGGTTGCAGTGCCTGTGTCTTTGGGAAGGAAAAGTCCCACTAACTCGCTTTCCCTGAACTGGTTTGTTACATAATGCTGCTTTAAGTCCTTCCAAGTTCAGTTAAGTTGCTGAAACTATAAGACTTAACCAAGCAAAGTGCTTTTTATCAGTTACTTAACACGGAAAACACCGACTTGGTGAATCCAGAGTGTACACACGGCCTTTATAGTCACGTGCGTCTTGTTAAAGGGACTATGACAAACAGCTCGCTGAGTGTGTTGACATTGTGACAGTTCATGGAGACAAACACAAGAGCTGTTTTAAACAACCTGGAGCTAAAGTGGGCAAACTCAAAAAAAAGGTAAAGCAGGGCCTTTAAGCACGGCTACACGACCAGTTTAACAGATTCACATCACATTTGTATTCCACCCAGCTAGGATAGCGGTCAAATGAAACCTGGAGTTTCCCCTCAATGACTCAGCTCTTCATTAACTGATATGGGAACGTTAAGCTAATGTTAGCGACCGGCAGCCTCTCACATTCCTGCCTCCACCAGACAGATCGGCCCCGCGGACGACCTGAAGACACTCAATTGGCACAGTGGCGAGAAGCGCGCCGCAAGACGGATCCTGTCTTTTGCACATCGATGTCACATCAGGGCTCGGCAGCGGGAGCGCCCCGGTTGCCGGAGGGGGTGAAATGCTTCCGTCGGATTGCAAGGCCGGGCTCGGTGCTGACAAATAGGACAAATGGTGCTTCTGGCTACAGAAAGGCCGCATGTCGGGACACTCGGCTTGCTTTGGATGGATGTTATAGAACTCACGACAGACAGACTGAGAGATAGATGGGCACAAAGACGGCGTTTCAGGTACCTCGGGGCTACACGACGACGCTGAGGTTGACATATTTGACCTACATTTGAAGCATTTGTCTAACATTGTCTCCCCCAGATGTATGCTGAGTTAGCAGGCAGGGGTCCATACAAGGACACACAAAATAAAAAGTCCAACTCAGGAGGAGATACTGTGACTTTGCAGCAATTTCATGCAGCAAGTAGAAGTACAAATACCAGAGTATACCTCTCTAACCTAAGATAACTGTCTCCTGGCTGAAGCAAGATTTACACCATTTAAAAGCCTGCCACGAAGCTTATTTTCCATCTGAACACGAAGTAAATGGCATTGTGATGGGTATCTAACACCTTCGAATACCTTCGCCGTGAGCCGTTTATAACATCTCATTGAGCAGGTTGCGGCCTCGTCGAGTTTGACTGGAAACAAAGCAGCTCTACGCGAGTGGGAGTGGACGGGAGGGGCCGGAGGAATTGAAAACTCATGGTTAAAATGCGAGAAATAAAAAGGTCACAAGAAAGAGGATCTCCCTCCGCAGACAAAAGGCGAGCAACGTGTTCGCACGGCAACCGGAGCAGCTGTTTGCTGCAAAACCACTGTATGAACGTCGAAACAGAACCAAGTTGTTGTTTTAGAAATCATATTTTGGTGAGTTTCATGCCTCCTTTAAAACCTAATAAACCCAGCGAGGTCCCCTCTGTTATGAAAATGTTTATCCAGGATTACAGCTCATATCGGCGGCCACCGGCACTCATTTTAATAGATGCACAAGAGGAGGCAGCGGAGAATTTACCTCACAACACAGAACAGATTGCAGACTTAAATAGAACTCTCCTCCATTTATCAACACTGCGTTGTCATGGAAACGCTGGCCGGGCCCAAAAAGGGAGCAGATGGCTCGAGAAATCGATGGCGGCGACTCAAACTATAGCTGATCCGCTGATTTTGCTTCGTGTACCCAGAGGAGAGAGTGTTTGGACTCGCTCTCAGCTTGTGTGTGTGTGTGTGTTTGTAAGATGGGGGACAAACATGCACAGATCTGCCACGATCAGCGGTTTCAGGTGAAGGTCCTGTTATCCAGCAGCCTTATGCAATCGTGTGTAATCTGCTCTCAGCTCCATCACTCGCTCGTGTTTTCCCTGAAACACTGCAGGACTTTGAATTTGAAATCTGCTGCACAAATAGAGATTAATCTTGTTTTTCTCTTTGTTTATTGTATTAATATCAAAAGTGCTGACAGACAGACAGTCTGCCCTTACCCGATTTTACCCATAATCCACCGGGATGCATCTGTGCAGACCAGTCCCACTGTCATGCTTAGAAGCAGCCAATCAGACGCTGCTGATGTAATCCCTGCATCCATCCTGCAGCTCATTGAAGGCAGACAAATTGTGGAGGAATGGTTTGCATGCACACACACACACACACACACACACACACAGTCCACCCAGACCGGCCATAATTGCCAACATTCCTGCTCCCCGGGCCAACGTGTCCTGTTGTGCATTCCTCAGACATTAGGCCGAGCCGCTGCAGCACATGGGAGTTACTGTACCCGCTTCTGTTCCATTTATGTTATCAAATGAAGAGAGACGTCTGAATCTCTGGGTGTTTGGGATGACGATTGTGTTTTGTGGACCCTGTGAGGCACTTCATGCAGATGCCCAGAATGAATGTATAAATATGTGGAATGTAACACCTTTGACTATTATACAGCTTGGGCATTACGGCAGTAAATGTGGCTTATTTTCCAACCTTTGAATGCCATTTGCCTACAATAAAACACAGTTGTGTGCGTCCCCATTCAGGGTAACTCTTGGAAACGGTATTTTTAGTTTGGTCCTCGAGAGAAAGTTTCATCTAGTGGCAGCTGAATGGACTCACCCCTCCAGAACCCGCTGTTCTTTTGCCTCTCACTGTACGCTATTAACACACCCGGGGCCAGGCCTGCCATTGTCTGATTACAGGGGGCGCCTTTAGTTGTGAACAACAGCCGACCAATAAGAGGGAGCCCCCCCCCCCCCCGCAGCGACTGCTGTCGTGCTGTTTCACTGATCTGTGGGCATTCCTGCTCATTAGCAGCCTTTGTTGTGTGAATTCACTGTGGCAGGTACAGGAAGAGGAAGAAAATGAATATACATGAGACTTCCTGGACTGACAGAAAAATATCCATGAAGGCATATTTGTGACTGGACAAAAAAAAAAGATGCCTTTTTGTGCTCAGCATGGTGCACCGAGCGTAGTTTGAACTGTCACTGCGTTGGGACTCCACCTGGGCTCAGGGGTCCGTTGGCTTGTTTTCACAGCGTGGGCTTCCAGAAACAAGCCTTTTCCTCCTGGAACACACACACACAGCCTCAAATCTGTCGCTCTTACCTCATTTTCAGCTTCTTGCCAAGTGCCAGCATGCAACCATATTTGGAAACGAATGAGTGCATGCTCCCATTTTCTGTGCAGGCATTTCTCCCAATCTGGGCCCTTATCTCTGCTAATCGAAGCTGTGCTCACAGTAACGGCGTCTTTCAGGGGACGAGAAAGAGGACGAAAGTGAGAAATGAACAGTTTCTTCTTCACTTGGCCCCCAGAAACTCCAAGCAATGTTAAATATGTGTTTATCTTCCTCCCAGTTTGCAGAACTTGCATTGAGTGGGTGAGGGGAAAAAAAACGTGGAGCATTAATTAGAGAAAGTATGCAACACATAATCCATCTCAGCGGGTTATTGGATTCACATCCCCTCTTTCAGTTTTTTGGGGGCAGGTATAATGGTTTCCAAGCATGAGGTCAGCTCTAAAGAATGTGGGCGGGCCCTTCCTCTGTTTCACTGAAACCAGCCAGATAACCTTCCCATTACACGGACAATATGTGACCACATCAAGTGGGTCGGGTTTTTTTTTTTTACTCCATCACACGTCCCTGAGTGAGGCACCACTGTTTCTGGTACAGAGAGCAGCCATTGTTTCAGGAATGTGGGAGGAATGCTGTGTTTATGAAGGCGACGACAGCAGTCACCCAGCAGAACAACCTCTTTTCTCCATTTGTATTTTATCAGCATTTAACTGTATTTCATAAAACAGAAAGAAAACGGGAAAGGTGTCGTTTCAATGCTTCTGTGTTTTTGAAGACATAAAGAGAGACTGAGAAGTTAAAATCCTGCGCACCACTTTGGATACTTTGCGTCTGTTTCATTGTTTTATTCTCTGGAGTTCAGTGCATCATGGGAGTTACATGTGTTGTAGTTTTCCCGTGAGTTTCTTCAACCTGGCTCGTCTTCTCTTCTCTTCTGTTGACTTCCTGTTTCACGGCAGTCCTTGCATCTTATCGGCACTGCATTCTGAATCATCGTGCTGTCGCTCTGCAGATCTTTTTTTTTTCATGTTCTGAACATGTTTTGTTGTGAAAGGTCATAGTTCATGCTTTGACAACTCTGTCTGTGATGCACCTTACAAAATGTGTGTGTTCTTTTAAAAAACTCTTCACAAAAGAAGAACAAACTGGATTGTTTCATCTGAAGAGGTTCACAGTATTTGTGAACACTGATAACAGGGACGAAGAGGTTCAGATAGAGAACTGAGAGCGACCTGCCGCCGACCCAAACCGTCTCCACTTCTGCATTTGCTCTCGCCAAGGAGGAAGTGGGAGCGCTGACTTCCTGCTGCCAGCAGTGGTGGGTGGAGAAAGCAGAGAGGGGGGGGTGAGGCCTCCTGTACCTCCAGTCCTTTCCCAGAATCCCTTGCGCGAATTCGAGCACCAGAAAGACAGGAAGTGTGACCCAGGCTTGATAACGGCGGGGGCGACTATTTCTGAAAACAGCGAGCGGAGAGCAGACAAAGAGGTGTCTGTTCTGTTTCCTGTTGGTTGTTTTGTCAGATGTGAGCGGCTGAATGTGTCTTTATGTGTCAAAAATGAACTGTTTGTGCTCTGAGGTCAGTGGCAGATAAAGAAACCTCTACTCGAGCTCCAGGGCGACTTTGGACGTATGTTTTTTTTGCTCCAAATCGTTCCTCGCATCAGAGGTTCAGAAGCATGTCTTTGTTTACCTAAATTAGAGACTCCAGGCCTCAAAATGGCTGACCTGAGAGCCTCCAGATAGTGGCAGCTGACTCCACATCAGTCTTGCTTTGATAAAAACCTCATGTGGAATTTTGGCCCTCACCTCCTTCCTTCCTTTTTTCCCCTTTCCTCGGATGCCAAATAAGGCCAGACTGCTGAACATCTGCTGAAATTGAAGGTGTGCGCCGTAGCTGGCGCTCATTCTTTCGGCATCTGACCTAAAAGAATGAGAGAAAGAGAAGAAGAAAAAGTGTGACGTAAGTGTGTTTTCACTGCTGACTTGATCTATGAAATGCATGACGTCATCTATGTCCCTCCTCCCCTTCTCTCTCTCTCTCTCTCTCTCTCTCCTCTATCTTTCCCCTCTTTTTTTTCTGCCTCCTGCCCTTTTTTCACTTTCACATGTTCGCTGTTGTGCAACGGCGTTGAGGTAGCCGGGGCGAGATTGTGAACCACTGCACCAGCGTGGAGTAAAACAATGACATCACTTGTTGTCAATCCAAATCAATGTTATTCGATTTCATTTCGAGATAAAGTCCCAAAACAAACATGTGTTCATAGGTTGCACTATTTCAGCCCTGATGTTTGCACCTGAGTTTAAGTAAAACAAGCCACTGAGCCCCGATGCGAGACAACACTACGGCTCAGCTTCCTGTTAAGTGTGACTTCCTCTATGTGTTCCAGCACATTGTCTGTGTGTGTTTTTCTTACTTTAAAGTTCCTCTTTTGGACTGAGACAACATGCTGGCTGAAAGCGAGGAAGTGAGATGCAGCGTTGGGGTTTACCTCACCTCAGCCGAGTAACAAAGGACTGCAGTTCAAAGCCAAGGGGAGTGAAAAGAGCATGACCCGAGTCTTCAGATGTGTTTCCTCATTCCAAACCTAATTGTGAGAGCAGCTTTCATCCTCTCAATGGAGTTCTCGCTGCAGAAAGGGATGAAGTCCCAACGTCTGTCACAGATTCCACACGTTGAGCAGTTCAGAGGTTAACTATTTGCAGAAGCACCAGGAGCAGCAGCTCTCAGACAGCCTGTCATCACATGTGTGTGATGTCCAGTTGTGTGTGTGTGTTCATACCGAGCTGCAGCCTTTTCTCCTTTAATTAAAAGGAAGATGCTTCAGGGAGATTGAGTTATTTCTTCTCTCAACTCCACATGGTCTCGCTTTAAACCCTGCTTTGCTTACATGTTGACGGAATTATTCAGTGTTTTTATTTTAGATCTACAAAGAGCTGTAGGTGGGATCGCACCTTTTTTTGACACCCAATCTGTTCGCAGCTTTCTCATCTGGTTGTGTTTGTGTGCAGCGTCTCTATTGATTACTTTAGTGAAGAAGAGACAGCGAGGGGGTGACTCCTGCTCTCAGTTGGCTGCTAACGTCTCCGCCACATGACCAAGCAGGGAATCTGTGGGAGCGAGCGCACAAACACATGCACACAGTAAATGCGCGTGTGCGTGTGTGTGTGTGTGTGTGTGTGTGTGCATTTCCTCTGCTCGGTGTCTGAAAACACACTTCATCCCACTCTCTTTCTCACTGTTCAGACACTATTTCGGTCCTCCGAAGGCATCCATCAGACGGCTGCAAAGCAGAGGACAGGCGCCCGAGAGGAGAAATGGAGGATGTCGGAGGAATGTAGATCAGCAGGGCGGTAAGGAGAGAGAGAGAGAGAGAGAGAGAGAGAGAGAGAGAGAGAGAGAGAGAGAGAGAGAGAGAGAGAGAGAGAGAGAGAGAGAGAGAGAGAGAGAGAGAGAGAGAGAGAGAGAGAGAGAGAGAGAGAGAGAGAGAGAGAGAGAGAGAGAGAGAGAGAGAGAGAGAGAGAGGAATGAAGGAGAGAGAGCGAGGATGATAGAAAAGAAAAGGGTAGAAGAGAAGAATGAAAGGTGAGGTAAAGTCCCGTCCACACACTGCAGGCCCATGCATCTTAACGGTGGGATATCTGGAATTCAGACTGAAATTACCAGAGAAGTGAGGGGGAGAGAAGGGGGAGATTCCAGGCTAAAAATATAAAAAGGACAGTGCGTGCACGTCTCCGTCCTTTCTGTTTTGGAAAAAAAATACATTATCGACGTGCAAGTTTGATCGTTGTATTGTGCAGAGATGCTCTTAATCCTTCCGAAACTCTTTCTCATGTTTAGCAGCAACACAATCAACTCAGAGAAATGCAGACGATGATATGATGTCTGTCTTCTGCTTCATATCTGAGAGAAGATACGGTCACAGTATAAAAAGCCTTCTGTCGCAGTGGTCGTTCACACACAAGGCACCGCCCTGTGAGACTAAAGCACGTCGAGCTCTTATCTGTAAGGTACTTGAACACACCTGTTTGAACTTTGTCATACGGTTAGATATTTAACTGTGAGGAATCGATTTCAGCCCGACATTTAGTGCATTATGGGTACCAATGCAGTGATTGGCCCGCATCACCTGAAGGCCGGGTTCAGGCTTCAGGTGGCGGATTCCCCTTAAGGCCGAGCATGTGTCTAGTTTGTGTGTGTGTGTGTGTGTGTGTGTGTGTGTGTGTGTGCGGGAGAGGGGGTTTCACGGGAACACAAATCAATGTGGATACCAGTTTCCTCATCGGAGGGAACATCAGGCTGTAACCACGGAGGATTGGTACGCCACGGGAGCAGAGTATTCAAATCAATACTCATATTTTCAGAATCCAGGTCACTGCTTTCGGTGTAATGGGTTCACGGAGCAGTTGAAAACAAAGAGTTGCATCACGTCACAAGAACATGCCAGAGGCAGCACGAAACGTTTGTGATTCTGCATTTGAGTCCGCTGCAGCGAAAACCACAAACATGCTGATGTCACTTCCTTATTGTTTCTAGGCTTTGACAAGAGTTGCACCAGAGAAAAAAGGACAATATTATGATGAACTTAGAGCAGACGTAACAGTGTTTGCGGTTGCATGTTTGGGGAGTCTCATTTCCTGCCTGAGGCGGCGCGAGGCCGTTAATAAGCACAAGATACAGACTGTGACACTTTGTCTGGTTTATAACCAGAACCACAACCTTCAATTAACTCTCTCTCTCTCTAGAATAGAAATTTAACTTTAACTTGACTGTTTGTTCTGATGAAGTGAAAGAGGAAATGAACACATAACGTTCAGTGTGATGGGAAAGTTTTCTCCTCTCCCAAAAAAGACTACCCTCCCCTCAGCAAAAGAAGAAAAAAAAATGCACAACCCTCCCCCTTTTCGAACCTCCCCTCCCCCCCTCGACAGTCTGTGTCCAGCTCTTCTATATTAATATGAAATATGATGGAGAATGAGAGACACAAGCGCTTCACATGGGGGCAATCGTGATTTCACCATCTTTGTGACCATCTTTTATTCTCCTGTTTTGCTTGATGCGCACACACACATTCATGCAGCATGACACACACACACACACACACACTTGTGCTGTATGATTGTGTGCGTTGGGGGTGTTTTCAGGTTGTAGGGGGGGGGGGGGGGGGGGGTCTTTCGGGGACTTAATATGTTGTCATGAATGTCTGCCCATGAAGAAACTGATCACTTTAACAAGAGAGGCCGCCCTCCTCCTCAGGGTTTCTCAAGGGGTAGTGTGTGTGTGTGTGTGTGTGTGTGTGTGTGTGTGTACGTGTGTGTGTGTGTGTGTGTGTGTGTGTGTGTGTGTGCGCTCATGCGAACACGCCATCAAGTGTGGCGTGGTCTGCACAAGAGGCGGAGACAACAAAAGCAGGATGTGATACAGCAGGACTCCACTTCCCCAGTGAAATCAGCACAGCGCAGAGAGCGCCACCCGTTGACGAATGGACGCCACAGCCGGGGCCTGCTGGTAAAATTCCACTCCCACAGACCAGGAAGGAGAGTGCAAAAGTACCCAACAAATGACTTGATAAGATCCGAGGAGCCTGGCGTGTGTCCTTTCGGGTATGCCAGTCGTGTGTGCTTGGAGAAACAAAAGGCAAGGGGGCCTGCAGTGTGTCGACTGCCGAAAGAGGTTTCTGTTTTTGTCTCTTCACCGAAGGCCCAGCCGGACCCCACCCATCTCTACACACACACATATAGAAGCTACACACACTTTGAGCTAGAAGACCCCCTCAGTCCACCAAAAGAGACGACAACACAAACAAAAACGGTCACATCCAACGTTGCACATTACCAGATACACCGGCAGGAAACTCCTAAAGCCAGCACACTTGCGTTCGGAACCAAAAGTTAAACATGAATGCAGCTAAAAGCCTCCTGGAAGCTCCCATTTCCCATTTGTTTGTTCTTTAAAAAGCTGCAGTTTGAAGATAGGAGAGCCTGAAGCTGTCACGGGGAGCGACACCGCATCAGCGTTCCCTCAGGGGCCTCCACCGCTATTGGCCCCTGCTGCATCAATCCTGAAAGCACATTTTAAATATGAGATTAAGACGGCGATGATGTCATACCTCAGGTTACATAATGGCACCCTGCTAAGCTATTTATATGTCATGGAGCTATTTTTGTCTGAATAATAAAATATAACATGATGGGGGTGAACTTTGATTTATGGCGCTGCTATTAAATGTGAATTAATGATATAAAAACGCAGATTCATGGACACAAAGGCAGCCAGTGGAGCCATAGGGCTCCAGCTCTTCACTCTCCAGCATGTGATTGTATCAAACTGGCTCTGAGGACATTTTAACAGCTGCCCACTAACTAGTCGTGGTTTTGACGCACGGAGACATTCCTTGTCTGAGCTCCACAACCATGAACTATCCGACACACTCGTTCATCTTCTCCCTTCGTGACACATAATTGCGCAACAGCTTCTTCAGAATTCTTGTCTGCAGACTGTTTGGCTGTTGGTATGTGAGGGCTGCAGGTTTCTGCACGCAGCACAACATGCAATTCTGTAGCTCCCTCAAATCCTCTCACGGCATCACAACCATCCAGAAATAGTCATAATCATACAGCTTAATATAGGAATACTTACCCTCGCTTCTCCCTATGCTTTGACACAGATATTAATCCAGCTTTGTTGTTATTGTCAGCGTATTGAAAAGGGTTGTGAAACGGCAATAACCTGAAATGCACACAAATAAATCCTGACATAAAGAGCTGATCCTACTCCATGTTTTAGACAAACCACAGCACAACTGCTAGGCCCTGTTATTGTGACACAATAATAGATTTAACACACCGCAATGTACTACAAGGAGGATTAGGATTCACTCCCTTCACTCAGGCTCACAGTTGAAAAACTCTACATCCTTTAGAAACAGGATGTCCTGGTCAAAATGATTTAAAGAAAACAAAAATGTCATAAAAATAGGTGTCATAAATGCTCATTTATTTTCTTCATTCGACACTTATGGCAAACTAGCCCAGCGTGTAACTCTGTGAGGTTACAGCACCATCTAGAGGTGAGTTCAGGCAACTTCCTGTTTTGGAGACAGATCCAACATGGCTGCTCCCTTGTAGAGACGTTTTCAGGCTTCCTGGTTGTGTGGAGTAGCTGCAAACCTGGAGGGATTGCCGGTAAACAAACACAGAAAGCAATATTTCTCAATGTTGAATGGTGCAAACATAGAGATCTTTATTGTCGAAATCAAATTTTGACTGTTTGTGTCATATCTCTCTTCTTGCAGCCACCATGGATGCAGAAGAAATAGTCCTCTGTGCTGTGCAGATAGAGAGATCCATCGCAGACAGAAGCTATGGGGACGTCTTGACCCTCCTCGGTGACCTCGACAAGTCTCGCATCACGCCAGAGCAGCTAGAAGCGACAGGCGTCGTCAAACGTCTCCACGGGCTCCTGAAAAGCTGCTCCGATGACAGCGTGAAGAGGACAGCCAAGAGCTTGTTGTGCAAGTGGAAGAGACAGTACAGCAAAGACACCCGAGGTGCGAGAAGCACTGAGGATCCTGAGCTCTCTCCGAGGGTGTCCCTGCCAGACGAGGCCGAGGACGGAGGAGTCTCCGAGCAGGGGGACTCCCGCGCTGACTCAGCACAGACATGTGACAGCAAAGTGAAGTGTGCGTCATCCCTAGTGGAACGAGATGGGCTTTCTTTCCCTGCAGAGAGCCCCTCTGCATCCTGTAGTTCGTCATCTGTAAGATCCAAATGTGTTGAGCTCCTTCTTGCCGCCCTCTGCCCCGAACTTCCCGACGGGGACAAGGCCGCAGAGCTGGCCGCAGACATCGAGCGGCACGTCCACGAGCTCCACAAATCCATCAAATACAAAGCCTGCGTGAGGAGCAAGGTGGCCAACCTGAGGAATCCCAAAAACCGGCATCTACGTCGGGGCCTCCTGAGCGGCTCACTGTCGCCCGAGGCCTTCGCCCGGATGTCTGCGGAGGAGATGGCCAGCGCCGAGCTCCGGCAGCTCAGGGAGGAGTACTCGTCGCGGGGCGTGAGCGAGAGGCAGCTTCCTCAGGGGACGGAAGGGACGCGGACGCAGAAGATCCGCTGCAAGAGATGCGGGGGGTCCGACTGTCGGGTGACGCAGGTGTCCAGGGGTGCCCTTTTCTTGCCCGCGTGGGTGAGGCAGAGCGGCCCCGACGAGGACGCTATGACCTTTGTGACCTGCAGCGGGTGTGGGCAGCAGTGGTACCACAGCGGCTGGGTCTGCCTCTAGATAGCATCAGATCATCATTCAGGGGAAACGGTCAGAGGAATGAGGTGGCGAAACAAGGGACAGAGCATTCTCGCGGGATGGAGCGCATACTTGCCGTTTAAACAAGACATTTTTCCGGATGCATCCTTTATTTTGCATGTGCATTCACCAATTAATCCGTAACTAGAAGCCCTTCATTAAAGAAAGAGGAGTCACTGCCTGTTGCAGCTGCAGACTGAAACCACTTAGCTCTCGTCATCTTCTTCCCACTGAATCGTTTCCTGTCTCCTCCAGTGAATCTATGCTTCCAGTAGCTAACTACTGCTTTTCCGGCCTCCTCTTTCTGAAGTGAGCATTTTCTGGTCAGAGAAATGACCTTTGACCTCACTTAATGTATAGTTGTCTTGATGTAAAGGAAGAACGCGTATTCTTTTTGCACTGATTGTGAGCCACGATTGCTGCGAGTGTTTAAACTCCTTGTTGAAAGGAGGAGAAGAAAACATGCGCCTAGCTTCCGACAATATCCCATTCATGTGGCGAGCATGTGACCTGAGAAAGCGGTGGGCATGTGAGTCAGTAATCCCATGGTCCTTCACTCAGTCGACGTGGCACGATGACTGGCTTACATGGTGACATCACATCGCCGGGCCTTCACTGTACAGGCTTGAAGAGTTTCACTATCTCTTCTTTTTAAATAAAGTCTTTCTGAGCTGATAGGGAGTGAGACTTTTCTGTTCTTTGCAGGAGACTCAGTCGGTTTTAAGAGGATAAGTCAGGGGTGTCCAAAGATTTTTAAATCCCCCTTCCCGTGGTTGTGAGGTCTGGAGGTCTGCTATATATCTTACCAGGCAGATACAGGAGGAGTGTTGCTGTTTGGTACCTCAGCACTGTGGCTCTTCTCTGGGTCTCCTTTCAGATGCTCCCCTATCTTTAGAGTGGCGTGTTGGGTGACAGTCTGGTTTGGCCTGTCAAATCAGTGCTCTGTCGCCATTTATATCTTCTCTCCCTCGCACAACTAGCACTCTGCAGACAGAGGTGCAACGTTTCGGGCTCCTTTACCAACATTAAGAGGCTTTACGCCTGCAGGAAGGCATATCTTTTGATCATCTTTGCTCATTTATGCAGTGCAATAACATTGGCAATGCACAATTTCAGTAGGTTAATGTTCCTTTAGTTTGTTAGGAACCACTTATTCGGTTAAAATATGTTCCATGTATGAATTAATATGTTTCAGAAGTCTGCTCTCACTCATGTAACAAATAAGAACAGGCAAAGCCAACGAAATGGATGTGATGACATCCAGCAGAGCGCATGACGGGGAGGAGGCGTGACACTCCCCGGGTCATGTGAGCCTCATCAGCGGCGCTAAGGCCAGAGAGCAGCGCCATGTCACCGGCTCACAGCAGCACGCTGCCGGGATGGAGGTGGAGGATTTAAACGCAGAACACACCGACAGGTACAGTTACTGAAATGTAAAAAAATAAAACTTTAATTTTAGTGGCTAAAATGGTCACTTTCTGATGTTTTAGTCGGTCAGTAAAGTCGCGCAGCGTGCAGCGGTTAGCGCTTCCATTATCGGACAGCTAAGCTAATGGTAACAGTTTATGGTGGTGCCTCCATTATCGGACATTCCTTATTTTGCATCGCGTCTCTCCATCATTTTCTCGAAATATTGACGGCTCAACACTCAGCCATGTTAATACAAGTGTATGCTAGTTTCTGAGTGACAACCATCTCTTTTGTAAGTTCGTTTTATGCTAGCAAACTGCTGTTATAACAGCGGTTGTTCCCATGTTATAAGTGTCGTAAATCTTGTTTATTGATGGTAGCAGTCTGCTGAGAGAAGCACATGACTGTGTGCGCGTGTCATGTGACCGTGCACCGTCTTCATTCATGTAAACTCTGCAAAGAAGTCCTAACTTCGCCTAACTCTCTCTTTTTACAGATTGCTGACAAAATGCCACGTGTGCTGATATAACAGTGAGTTACTCATTGTTCGACTCACTGGTCCTGTGATCAGTGTCCATGTGCTGCATCATTTCATATCCGACAGGAAGTTCGTTCATGGCGTAGTGTCGTGAGTTGGTTGTTTTAATAGCTTTAATCCTGGATTTACTCAGTGTAAGGGAATATGTGAGCAGTTAGTGTTACGAGTGTGTTATTAGGTGAGCATATTGTTCTTATCTCAAGCTGAACTTTATCTGTGTGGCCAAAGGTAGACATCAATCAAATCTTCCCTGAAGTTCTACCTACACACTGAACGTTTTGCCCTTTGCTTTCTGAGTGAAGAGGATGTTTCTGTGCCCCTCAGGTGGAACTACTTTCTCTATTTGTGGCGTCTATTGTCCTCCTGACCCGACCCACTGGCGCCATGACGTCAAAGTCCACCCTCCTGAAGGTGATCCTCCTCGGTGACGGCGGCGTCGGCAAATCCTCGCTCATGAACCGCTACGTCACCAACAAGTTCGACTCGCACCTCTTCCACACCATCGGCGTGGAGTTCCTCAACAAGGAGCTGGAGGTGGACGGCCACCACGTCACCCTGCAGATCTGGGACACGGCGGGCCAGGAGCGCTTCCGCAGCCTCCGCACGCCTTTCTACCGCGGCTCCGACTGCTGCCTGCTCACCTTCAGCGTGGACGACGGACAGAGCTTCAGCAACCTGTCCAACTGGAAGAAGGAGTTCACCTATTACGCCGACGTCAAGGACCCGGACAGCTTCCCCTTCGTGGTGCTGGGCAACAAACTGGATGTGCCGGAGCGCCAGGTGTCCGGGGAGGACGCTCGGCAGTGGTGCCGCGAGAACGGCGGCCACCCGTACTTTGAGACGAGCGCCAAGGATGCTACGAACGTGGCGTCGGCCTTCGAGGAGGCGGTGCGGCGCATTCTGGCGCTGGACGACAGAGCCGACCACCTCATTCACACCAACACAGTGGACCTGCAGAGGAAGAGTCACCCCGACTCCACCTGCTGCTGAGCGGAGAGCTCGGCGCGACGCTTCTGCAAATGTGGTCTCTGCAGAAAGAGGAAGTGCGGAAGATAAACGTGTGGACAGGATCGGAAGATCTTTTTGAAGACCAAAACTGACTTATTGCCAATATTCATCATTTCCACGCAGAACTCTCCACCCATCATTTCCCAACTCTAATGGTCCTTTTTAGGAATATTTCTGTCACGGTTTTTAGATTTATTGTTGTATCAGCAGTGGACGTAACCTGAGGGTTAAAGGCCTGTCTCCACAAGGAGAAGTGAGAGGAGTATTTCTGCCTCTAGCAGCAGAAACGACCACGTTTACAGCTCAAACATTGTGATTTGGTACTGATTGTAACCCTCAAAATGATTTTCAAGTCTTAAACAAACTCAGAAAACAACTTATCAACGCTTGAATTGCTGTTGAGGTTTTTTCCCCGCATCATCATGAGGGTACCTAAGATGTATGCGGTGAATCAATTGACAGATAAGAAAGTAGATTGAGATGAACTACTTTAGGTTTAGACCGACTAAACAGTCACATCATCGACTGGGTTTATAGTTTCTGAATCTTTTTATCTGTTTTGTTTTTTTACACTGGAAATTAAACGGCATCCAACAATGAAACTGGAGTAAAATCAGTCTTTTGTGTTATTCACTTCCTTTTTTTAAAATATTTTATTTGAAATGCAGTGCCCTCTTTGTCCACACGGTGGCGCCCTCGTACCAGAAGTGTGTGGCTTCACAGTCCCATCGGTGAGCTGTTCTCCTCATCTCAAAGGTAAAAGACACAGTGGTACTGAACTCAAGTGACACACAGGTGTTTTCACTTATTGGTCAGCTCTTAATGAGACTTCAATCAAATTCAGCTGGTTTGCTCAAAGGCTTCTGAGCGGACCGCTAATCAGGCAACAAGTGAAGTCACCTGTGTGGGTCCATTGCGTTGACGCAGGACGCAATTAAGTCAATCCGCTTCACCTGTTGCACGAGTTGCTTCTTGATGACGTCACACAAACCAACCTTAGAAATGTTGGATTTTTAATTTATTAAGTACAATTAATTTGTCAACTGCTTTTATGTTGAAATAAAATGAGAAGAATAAACAAATTATTTAATATTTATGAGAATTGGTCAGAGTATGTAAACTTCCCTCTTGCATGTAAATAATTCTTGCCCTTCCCTGTGTCATATGATAGTCCACTAAATATCTTTGGGTTTTTTTTACATTACAATTATCAGTAGTTCCAGCTCTACAGCAATGCCTTGAATAATGTGTTTGTTACAATAAACAGGAAGTACAAAAAACTCAAATTAATTCCACTTCAGAGACCCAAACACAAGAACGAGACAGGAGACACCGGTGTCACGATAATAAAAAATATCGGTTTTACTAGAGAAGGTTACAAAAATCATCACTATATAGGAGTCATAGAACTATTTCCAACTTAAAAAATAAAACCATAATGAAACACCTACAGGGACTACAATGCCATCAAAGTACAATGAAGTTTTCTTTAGAAAAGGGAGGGGGGGGGGGGCAAACACCGCCTACCATAGTTGTCAGTACGATTGACTACACATCACCTGAAAAACTGCAAAGACACAGTCATGTCTCCTTCATGCAAATAACGAGGAAACAACAACACCCTGACACGCATCGTCTTATAGGAAATTGAAGTTTTGCCTTTACATCAACCTGGTGGCAAAGCACGTATATTTATCAAACATAACACACATGGCAATATAGTCCTTTTTTATACAGAATAGACAGCTGCACACATGGACGGTACTGACATGCTTCATCTCATCAAAGTTCAAATATTTGTCGTCTTCAGTGTTTTTTTTTTATTTTTTATTGATTTCTTTTTTTAGGGTAAACTAGTGATGATCAATATAGAATATAGTTCATGATTATTAAACAATATCTGATTATAAAATCAACGTATGAAAATTCCTGACTTGTTTTATTCAGAGTGTAAACATCCAAAACAGTCTCTGGCTCATATGAGGCATGACGTCAAAGAAATAAATAAAAAGAAAAAGAAAAGTGACTTTTTCTCTCAACTCACATGTTGATGAGTCAGTCGTTTGGCCGGCCACCGGAAAAAAAAAATAAGCACAAACGAGTTCCATAAAATCATAATCACTGAATCACAAGAAGAACTCAGCTGCCTAAAACTGATAAAACATTAAAAATCCTTTTTTTTTTTAAATCACATTTTTAAATGTATACGTCACAAGCACCTCAACCCATCGTATCATATCATAACTGCACTGTATCCCTCTCACGACATACCATTTAAGATGTTACATTACAAATATTATACCAAATGCAGAACTAGTATTTGAGTGCTAAACACATATCTCAAAAGGGTACGTTTACATATCTCTGTGGGAAAAAGAAAGAAAGAGAACAGAAGAGCACTGATCGTGCTCTCCATGCGACGTGTGAATCGAGATCTTTTCAGGGTGGTTCAGATATTTACAGGTGAACTTCATTCACAAAAGTTTAGAAAACGATAGAACCGGCTTTTTACTGTATACTTCACGCGGGACAGCGTATCAAATCCGACGAGAGGGGGGGGGGGGGGGGGTCGTGTTTAGACGGTTGAAGCTTTGGAAAAGAACACAACTGGCTAAAATCAGATTTGGTTTGCTACCTGAGGTGTGTGTTAAGAGACCCGGAATAGATTTATCTTTGATTTTCTGCTGCCGCTGGTGACGAGTGTAGCAAAACCCATAAAGGTCTGAACACGCTTAGTCACTTCCTTGCCAAGAGTTACATCATACTCTGTTCGCCTCCTCTGACCCTTGACGAGAAAGCAAAGAAGCATATTTCCCAAAAACATCCCTCTAATAAAAGTTTGCTCCGCCTCTGGTCTCAAATAAACGGTTGATAGCTTAGCAGATGAATCAACTCGGATCATGTAAATGCACATAATCCTTGAGATACCACATGATGTGAGTCTTTCATATGTTTCTGGGCTTTGTGTGTTTGAGGGATTCTCCCTCATTCTTTTGTTTGGTAATAGTGCAATAACGTATCGAGTGTTAGCGATTAAAAAGTCCAAAATGGAGAAGAAGGAGGAAAAAAACAACCAATGAGCGGCAAAACATAAAGACCGTAATAGTACCTGGTATACTTTTCAGAGAGTATTAAAAAAACAACAACATTCGTACACATTCGCACAATATATTCATATATATATGCATATAAAACACCAAAAAAAAAAAACACCCGGAGGAAGGTGGTTGCTGCCTGGCTTCCTCTGTGGCTGAAGCAGACAGTGAACAATGTTTTTTTTTTCTTCTTTTTTTTTAGGAGCTGTTGTGTTGAGAGGCTGTGCTGGCTCAGGGCGCGAGGCACATCACAGCCGGGGCCACGTTCACGAGCCGCCCGACCCCCAAAATAAAACACCGAACCGGTGCACCGCAACCCGAGCTCGTAGCCCGGCAGGGCGAGCTCTCCCGCTCTGAAGCATCTGCCTCCGACCGGGCCTCCCGATCCTCTATTCTCTTCCCTTCTGGTGTGAGCCCACGACTCCTCATGGAAGGGAAGAGGATGGAGGATCAGGAGGTTGGGGGGGGGGGACTATCAAACATGACCGAGGTGGTTTGTTTTTCAACGGAGGGAAGGGGGGAGGTGGGGCGCTGGGTGTTGCAGGGTGAAGTGGGAGGGTGGGGGGGTTGAGGCGTGGCGGCGGGAGAGGAGCGCTTGTCCTTATGAGTAGGTGGACGAGTTCTGGCCCTCCTTGGAGCGCGCCTCGGCCTCCAGGTCCTGGTCGTCCTTGGTCTTGATGTCCTGGTACTCGTGCGTGGAGACGGCGCTCTTCAGGTAGGCCCAGTTGGCCCCCAAAATCATCAGGTAGTGGATCTGAAGAGAAACCGACATTTACAGGAAATAATGTGCAGAGGAGGACGGGTACCGTGACCCAACAAAAAAACAGGATGGATACTGACTTTTTCTGTTTGTGCCATTCATGGAAACTGCTTGCCCACAATGCAATACTTCAGAAACAAAACTACATCGTCTTTTTGAAAATGTTTCAAAGCACTTTCGCCGCTATCCACAATTTATTTGAATGTTTTGCAGCTGCGAGCTCCAGTTCCTTTGTGCAATGCATTGTGGGACAATCGTGTATAAAAATCAAAGAGGATAAGTATCCCTGATTTAGTCCCTTTTTCCAGTGTGAACAGACTGAGGTGTTGAGTGCTAAAGAGTCTCACTGAGCGTTCAGGTGATTAATAATGTAATAATCTCAAACAAAATATTTAAATACACATTTAAAGGTATTCTTTTTAAATACTATTCTGTATCTCCTCCCACCTCCTAGATAGGTGAGCTGGGAACCATCATAGTACAGCGAGGGCTTTCAGATCATCCAACGCAACATCTGAATTATTGCTTCTTTTAGTATCTGGACATAAAACAGAGCAGACCGCCTCCACAGCGGAGTAAAACGCCGACCCCGTCTACTCAGCAGAGGCAGGCCGCAGGGTTGGATTCCGACCCGCAGGGCGGCACACCGGGCGAGCGTAGTGAGAGGCGGTGTTGCCACGGCAACGGAACAAGCGGCGCCATGGCAACGTGCATATTTTTTTCCGAGAGGGTGCCAGGTATCGGCGGGATCGCGAGAGGCTTACCAGTGCGATGACGGTGGCGCCGGCGCCGGCGAACGCGACGATGTAGAGGTGGTAGGACAGGTAGAACTGTGGAGGCAAGGAGACAATCAGAAGAGGGAAGGGAAGGAGGGATAGAGTAGGAAACAGGAAATGTCACGTCAGCGGCCTCTCACCTCGCTGGTGTTGCAGATGTCTCCCAGCGTGGCTCCACAAGCTTTTCCCGGAGTGGCGTTCCAGGGAATGATACCTGCAGGATCAGAGGGAGGAAGAGTCAGAGGAGTGCCCCGAGACAAAAAGGTTGTTTCCTCCCCCGAGACTGTGTGATTGAAGGCATTATGAATCCGCCTCGGATAAAGATTAAAGGAAACAGGGCAGCTGAGCCTCTCCTACAGGAAAAATATGGGTCATTATTTCCATATTTCGTCTTCACTATCGTCTCGTTATCATCCTCCTCCCCTTTTTCTTCTCTGCATTAATATTATCACTATAAATAACATAAAACCAGGGAGTTATCAAGACCTTTCACTCCGATAACAATTTGACGAGTGCCAGTAATTGGGGTGAATATTTCATGCAGTGTGGTTCAGTCCGACTGCCAGTGAAGCATATGTGACCCTCGTCCTACTTTGTGAGCCAGCTGTCCTTCAAATGTGGGTCACATGCTGTACGTTAGGCCATCAAACCGATATGCAATCACAGCAGAAACCCTGCAGGAAGGTGGGTTCTCATCAATCAGCCTCTCAATAATCGCAGTGTCTTTGATGACCTCTTCCTGAATGGAAGAGTGTGAGGTCGTTTGCGTGAACGGGCAGCACGCTCACGACGATTCAAATGGCACAATTTGGGGGGGGGGATCACAGACATATTCAATGAAACGAGCTAAAACTGTAATAATAAATCATCGTGCAGTGAGTTGAAATAGCAGCAGATGCACACATGACATTTTGCTGCTTATAATCAACACATTTTCCATAAACCTTGTTGCAGGCATACAGTTGGTATCTTGTAATTTATGAAGTTAAAGAAAGATAAGAACAAGTAGGACATCCAGCCTCTAAAAGTGATTTGTTTTTCTGTAAATCTGTGGTTATATAAGCCCAGTTTTCAAGTTGACGAGTTCTGCACACACCTGATCCAATTCAGCTGCAGCGCAATGGTGTCGCCCTTAATTAGATCAGGTGTGCAGAATCAGAGCCGGAGCAGAAGGATAAAGGACAGGCTCGACACAGGGACTCGAGGAAGAGCTGGAAACACAGCTTTGGAGGCAGCCAGTCTTCATAACTGTTGTCTGGTTATTTATTAGATTTGAATAATAATCATTTAAAGGGCACTGAGGGGAAGAAAATCCACCCTTTAATACGGCGTCATTGTTTCAGACACATGCTCAAAATGCTTGAGATTCTCAATGGAAGGTGACAGCAGGAGACATTTATGAACCTTAATGATCGTTGTCAGCTTTTTAAATCAGAAAAAACAAAAACAGCACTTGTATTAGAAGCAGACAGATGAAATCACATCAGCCACAACTGATGTAATGCTTCGTGACATGTTTTCCCTGGGAAATCACTAACTGAGGGAGATGAGACAGGTTCAATATGGGAAAATTACAAAACTGCTGAAAACTGACGAAATTGGAATTTCTATGATCGGGATGAGCGTATTTTTAAATACAGGAAATATGTAACAAAGAACAGACACACAATGTTGCCGCTCTTTTTGGGGGTGTCATTATGATTCATGATTATTTAAGATTGTTCGTTGTGATGCAATGAAAATATTTGCTTGTTAACAAAATGTAAGAGAAAGTCCTTCCCAGCCCAGTGGGCAGGAGAAAATGTTTGCATTGTACGTTTCTGCATCAGATCAGAGCAGCTGAACGTTATCGGAACTTCCGCGGTATAATAACGAGTTTAACTAGAAAATTCCGAAAGAAATTTTGACAGTGAAGCTTCTACTGCCCGAAGAAATCGCAATATATACACACGCCAATGTTACCGGTAGTGTCATTCAGGTTCAATTGAGATAGCGCTACTCGCTTTTCTGCATTTCAGTTTCATACTCTTGGATTGAATCTTGTATTTGTGGGGATTTTGAAAGGGTGGGACTGGGTGGGCGAGAGAGAGGGAGGGAGAGAGAGAGGGAGGAAGAGAGAGAACTGGTTGCCATGGTGAGGACGCACCTGGTGTTAGAGGCAGACTGATTAAGAAACAATATAGTAAACAGTGATTTTGAACAAAACCCCAAACTCCTTTTAACAAATTAGCAGGAGTCTGAGTGCCAAAATATGGGTACCGTGAGAAAGAGAAGACTCTGGCAAATGCGCTGATGTGTTTGTTATGTTTGTGGTGTTAAATGTGTGAGCTCCAGAGCAATAGACAAAACTGGTACCGTCTGCGTTCTTTGAGAAATGAGTGGTGAGATTTAACATGGAGTCTAATGGAGCAGTTGGTTGGAGTTCATGTCGCTCTGCGGCTCTTTCAGCCAAATGTGTAAGTCCGTTGGATTTCATAGACACTTTACTGCGACCAGCACAACATTTCCAAGCTTTTGGGCCGAAATGGTGTATAAAGAGTAAAGATTGTGGGAGCTGGAGCAATTTGTTTGGAAAAATCACAGAACATTTTCCTGCTCCGCTCCACTCAAACGGTTATGCTCTCACTCTAGCTCTTAACGAGCTGCGCAATACACACCCATTATAAAATCTGAAACGGACCCAAACTTTTCGTGTTACTTCGTGAAAACTGTGCTAGCTATCAAAATGTCCATTTGGCTCCATAAAGTGCAGCGTTTTGTCTACGTTTTAAACTTTGAATCATGTTTCTACGTTAAAGTACGGCTCGTCAATATGGGCCCAAAGTTAAGTGTTTTTTTAGCTCTCTTCACGCTGAAACCCCATTCAAGTGATTTTGCTCTGTTTTTTGGGATTTTCGGGAAAACCGCTGGGCGAATCTCTCCGAAAAATAGATAGCACACTATTCCCGATCAGGCCGCACATTTTGATGTATTTTTCACGCCGCTGTTGGCAACGCTGTGTGAGGAGAAGCACGCCAAACTTTTGGATAAAGATTATTATTATTAAGCCCGCAGGACTACAATCAGTGTGCTTTGGCACAGGAAGTTTTACTGCCTTTGTGCCACAAAGCCACACTGAACAAGCGACAAAGTCCAGGAAAGGACGGGCGTGAGGGCTGGTGGATGGGTCAGACACACCTTTACACTGGTGACATCACGTTTCAGAGCCATTTTAAGACTTTTAAGTAGATAATATCGGGATAATATCGAGAATCCCGATTATTTCACTCAGGACAATCGTGACATGCTTAGTTGGCGGAAAACAACCCACCGTACTGCCTGACGTCCACACAGATGGAGTCCGGCGAGGTGATGTTGGCGTCAGGAGACTTCATGGCAGCGCAGGTATTCCACATGTTGAAGAAGAGGAAAACGGGTATCGCCGTGAAGCCGAAGATGGCGAGGAAGGAAAGAGCGAGGATGTAGGTCAGGAACATGAACTGAAGACGGAAGAAAGGGCAGATTTATATTTTGTCAGTGGAAAGGCCAACCTTGCTTGTACAGCATTAAGATTGACAGTTTTTTGTTCATTTAAAAAAAAAAAAAAGCCGATAAACACTATTTCAAGCCAAGAGCATTATAAAATACACAGCAAAGTAATTCAATCTCATTTAGAGGGCTTTCATTTGGAGTGTATCTGGGTCAGTGGCTGTGGTGATCTGCAGCAGCTGTTCGTGTGTGTTTGTGTGTGTGTGTGTGTTGACGTACGAAGGCGGTGATGCAGCGTCCACAGACGGTGGTCTTGAAGTCGCTCTGCAGCTCCTTCTTGATGGCGCTGGTGGTGTAAAAGCCCTCAGCCAGCAGGATGATGGCGTAGACGAAGAAGAAGGCGGCGATGCCGTAGATGATGTACTGACAGATCTGGATCCTGAGCACACGCGGACAGAAGAGAAAGCATCATTAAGAATCAATAACATAGAGCAAACTATTTCAAAACAATGTGTAGGTAGGGTGCTTTTATTCTACATTTACTAGCTTTATTGTGTTGTGAGTCAGGGCAGATAACGTGGGTGGCTCTCCTCGACAGATTTAATAACTGCAGGAGTAGAACCGGTGTATTCACTGCTGTTAAGGCTGAAACTATTAATGGTGCTCATAATTGATTCATTGTGCTCGTCAAGTCTTCAAGAAAATGTTACAGCTACTTCAGTGCTTGATTTCAGCTGCCGCCGGCCAACTGAACCGCACTGAGGACTTACACCATGGCGAGGGTGGCGTGGTCCGTGGTGACCCTGGAGAAGTGGTTGTCCAGCATGGTCAGGGTGCCGGTCAGCGCCACGTGGCCGCAGCCGCAGAACAGAGCCACGCCTGAGAAGCAGAGGATGGTGGCCACCAGCGAGGCGTAGGGCACCCCGCCCAGACACTTGATGCAGCACTCGAAGCATCCTACAGGGGGGGAGGGGGGGAGACAGAGAGAGCAGGGGGTTAATTCACTGAAAAAACTGCCTTTATGAGGAGGAAAATGCTTTAATCTGTCAGTTTCAAAAGCAGGCGCAAACAGCGCAGACATCTCAAATGTTTTTCTTTTTTCTGAGGCATGAATAAGTCCTGACCTCAATGAATTATTTCAAAATAAAAGCCATTTCCCAGGGCATCTGAGGGGTGACATTAAAGTAGCACTTGTTTCTAGTCGTGACTCTGAAATGCTGAAGATGTCTTTGCTGTTAGATGGTGTTACTCTTGCAGGTGAAAGTGAGACTGATGTTTTCATTTACTTTTGGTTTCAGTGCATTTAAAAAGGATGTGCAAACGGCAAAGAGGCTCAAATTGGCCCCGCACAGCAAAAATGATGACCCTTAATCACCCCTATGCGCTCGAGCTGTTTCGACAGAACGATGATATTGAAGAATTAGTCAATTTGTTTTCCATTAACGGTGGCGGTGCGTGGAGCTCACTGGGGGGGGGGGGGGGGTTCAGGTGCGAGAACAGCGGTTCTTTCTGCTCCCATCACAGAGAAGGATGAAAGGAAGATAACACGTTGTATCGAGCACGAGATCTTATCTAATACCCGTTAAAAATAGCTCCTCCAGCAAAGCAGGAAGTTACTCTGGAAAATAAAAAAGACAAAATGAACTGTCTTGTGTACGCCACTTTGCTGTTTCCCTGACAACCTGCTCCAATTGGCAACTCTGAAGCATCATTGCTGTAACTCATGTTCAGAAATGTGTTGAATCTGAATATTTCTGTTTGCAAAGCCTAGAATTCACAATTGACCATGTTACATATCTGTCAGACCTCGGACTAAACCTGCTGTACTTCCTGCAGGCTATGTAGTGTGAGCTTATCGATGGTATCTTTTTATCAGTCATAAAACAGCAAGTCTTTCCTCTGATAAGAGCTGGTCTGCTCTCCTCTCTGTTGACGTGTCTGACCTCAGAGTGAGGTCCACTTCATGCTGCCGGTGCTGAAGACTTGCGCGGTTGCGTAACGAAGCGGAGGCTCGTTGCATAATAGATCCAAATCCTATTAATGTTAATGAAGGAGGCGGTCTGATGGAGAGGTGGGGCTGATAAGGCTGGATGGCTCTGAAATCTGAGCCGAGAAACAGGCCAGGCCTCGAGGGAGGAGGGGGTGCGATGGACTCACTGGTCGATACCTTGAGGACCGGGAGGCTGTTTAAAAGCCGCTCTGCACTCCATCCTGCTATAAAAGGTCAATCTCCAGGTGGTTTAGTGTGTTAGTCTACCTGTCGTTCTTGTTTAGAGAGGAGAATAAAACCTGCCAGTGTGACGTGGTAATCCTGCTTTTTCAAATGCAAATCAAAGAATTTCCATGTGATGTAATCTTGATATTCATGGCCTCTGACTAAAGCTCCTTTCAAGGTGCCGAAAGGACCCATGCAGCTTCATGGATGAATTCACAGGTTTCATTTAAACACAGCGCGGGGCTCGTCATCCGGTCCGCCTGTGGCTACGGCTGTTTGTCAGCCTCAGTTTTAAAGTGCTCTAATGGGGAACAGACAGGCCGGAGTGGGCAGCTCCAGCCGGCCCTAATGGAAATCAATGGACTATTCATTAGAGTAGAATTTAGGTGACACGCCGAGGCCGGCCCATCGCTCTGGTTTGATACCTCGCTGCATCTCGCTACCTCTCGTCTCTGCCTTTGCCCCGCGTGTCTTCTCTGCTCTCTCGGTGAAATATGGCCGCATGCCCACGCTGTACCTACAGTGAAACCAGCTGGAGTTAATCGCTGAGACAATATGTTACGCTCCTGTTACGATGCTGTACCATACATCATCTCAACCGCCTCACACCAAGGACGATGCAGCGCTTCGTGGGAACACTTCACAGGACGAACGAGAGAAATAATCTGACAGACAAGAGATACAATTTAGGGTTCACATGCCCTGCTGGTAAAGCTCACGTTCTTCCACTGATGTGGCCTGCAGGACAAAACACAGGGACTGTCGGGTAGATAGATGCTTGCTCTGTGTTTGTATTTTACAAAGACAAAAGGAAAGGGATGTGAGAAGGAGATGAAGAAGAAGTGAGAAGGAAGGAGAGGGAAGCAGAGGTGAATGGAGAGGAAGACTGAAGAGGAAGAGATCGATGGAGAGCGAGCAGAGCAACAAAGGGAAGAGGGAAACAGAGAGAAGGAGCTGAGGAAAGACGCAGAGCGAGCGAAGGAAGAACAGAGAAAAGAACGGAGAGAGAGAGAGAGAGAGAGAGAAAGTGTAACGCGAAAAAGCAGCTCTTAGCCCCGGGGCCGGCAAATAGCAGTTGCCATAGCAACGTGTTACCCACGACCCAGTTCAGCGGTAGCGTAGTCCTTCACACACACACACACACACACACACACACACACACACACACACACACACACACACACACACACACACACACACACACACACACACACACACCGACGCAGAGTGATGCAACCTCAATAAACAAGTAAAGATCGGTGCTAAGTGGTGACAACGTTGTGGAATTTGACACAGAAATATGATGCGAAAGGTGATGACAAGAAAGAGGGAAAGAGGGAAAGTTATCCATGATCTCCTTTTCAGGTTTTAAGAAGTGGGTCAGACAGATATTATATGGTTTGAAATGAAAGAGAGATAGATGGAGGAGAGAAAAAGATGATTTGATCAGCTCCTCAGGGACTTAAAGGAATTCATATTACAATGCAGTGATTTGCTGTGGTCGACCACAGACCGTATATAAGAACTGGGCGAATAGCCACTGAGTGATGGTTTGTGGTTTACCATTTTAAAGCCTCCAGTTCTGAATTTTTGGCCGTCGCCATCTTGTTTTGTGGCAAGCAAGAGGGTGGAGCTATGTACAAACGAACGCTGAATGACACATTTTAGCGACCAAAATGTTTGATAAACTTCGATACAATCGGACTTATTTTTACAACCAGAGGACTCGCGGAGTTGGAGTTGTGTTTCTGTGCAACGGATGAACATAAATCCAATATTCAGCTCTGTGTTTAGCTCTGTGTGTGCTCCTCGCCAGCCCCTGAGGGAAATATCTGTCTCTTTAGCAGCTAAATGCTCCACTAACGTTCACCAGCTATAGTCGCATGCTGTCTGTCTTCTGCGTGGCGCTGAGCAGGTCGCGTACCGTGCGTTTTTAAAACAGCTGCCTGCTGATGAGTGAGGTGAGAGTGAAACAAAACAGTAAAGTTGAAGGCGATAAGACCAAAACAATGAGCTGAAAGACGCTAAAAATCTCAGTGAAACTGGGAACTGCAGAGTCTGGAGATAATGGTGGATTCACATCGACAGTCCTAATAATTTGCTACTGTACAACCCAGTGGCACCGCATGATTATCGCCAACTGTTCGTATGCACAGTGAGTAACATCCGCGTTAATAAAGCTTTGTGAATATTTCAGCGGCCGGTCTGGTCCCATGCCTGCGGCTGTATTCCAATCTAGAAGTGCTCTATTCATTATGGGGCAATGTCCTCACGGTGCATTATGGGTACATTCCCACAAAAGTTGAGGAGGACCTCAGAGAGAGAGAGAGAGAATAAAGGTGTGGGCAAGCAAAGCAGAAAGAGACGGGAGGAGGATGGAAAGCTGCGTCTCCTCTGGTTGAGATGAAAAAGAAGTCCCATCTGTTTGATAGCAGCAGACTTCATTTCAGACATTTTTACTTGGAAAAACTCGAAACTATTTATCTGTCAAAACAATCATAGATTCTTATTTTCCAATGAATGAATCAACTAATTGTTAGCAATCACCTTAGTGATGTTATTCTTACCCATCCAAGTTGTGATAAACTAGATCTCTCCTTCAAAAGTGTGTTGGCACAAGCAGACATTAATACATTAAAGTATTCATGCAAAAGAAATACTTCAAAATATGCAATTTGTTTAATTTCCTGTTGAAAGAAAACCCTGATCACTGACACATCATCAACTCGAATGTCTTCAGTAATCGGCTTGTTTACGGCGTTGATCAAGAGGACACGATATGCTCTGAGCCGTTACCATCCATTCCTCTTTTATTTTTTTAACTGACCCTAATCGTGGCTGGTTATAACCAGCATCATGGATGCCACAAGGTCAGCATCTGGCCGGGCGAAATTGAGCATGACGGACCTTCAAATCCCGTTCTCCTCGCTCTGCTGCGTGATCAATACTTTCGCTGTTGGATGTTGCTTCCCTCTATTTCTCTCTTTCTGTGGCTTTTCAAGACACAGTGGATATCCACCACTGTGTCTGTGAGATTTCTTTCTTACGTGGATCAAACGTGTTTTTCTTTTGCTGTTTTTATACGGCAACATGACCAAGGCCAGAATCATGTGGTGACAGATGGGGAACAAACAACAAGCACCAGAATGACCAAAACGAAAAGTGAAAACCCTGCTCAGTTATATGACAAACCTTTTCCTCAAAAAGGACCAAGAAAAACAAAAGACGATGAAAAACGCAGTCATATTAAAATAAAAATCCTTTTTCCTTTGGACGACATGTCAGTTCAAAGTTTGAGATGACTCAAAATATGACAATATACTAACTCAAACTAAAGATAGTGACTTAACATGAGCGGTTCTATTCATTTCTTTATTTTTCTTCTATTCTTTTTGTCTTCTTTCCGGTGCAAATTAGTGCCCAAGTCATATTTAAGGTTAAGGGATCCTTTATTGTGAATATTCCTCATATATCAAGGAAACAAGAGACTCAAAGAGAGTTCACTCAGCACTTATAGCAGGACGGAGGACCACGCAGCCTGAATGACCTATACGCATCATACAGGCCCAGTCACTCGTCGATGTCAGCCTCGGCTAACAATGACGAGTGCTTAATCTGCATCGGGCGTGTCATGGGCTGTGGATGAGAGGAGCAGATTGGGTACCGGTGGGTGATGGAGGGAGGCCAGAGGAGGTTGGCATCACTCAGGAACAAGGCGTGCTGCGCCAACCTGCCACTTGCTGCTATTCATATACCCGCTGCAGACTGGGCTTCACACATAGATGCAGTGTTGGACGGCGGTGCACTGTGGGAGCTTGTGCGTTTGTTTCCAAATTTGTGTAATCTGTTGCTTCACGTGGTTGCGTGGTTATTTCAGTATCAATTCATCTGTTATTTCATTCGTGCAGAAAAGCAACAGCAACAAGACACATCCGTACTAAATACCGTTTGTTTTATGAACATGCGAGCGGAGAAATTCAGTTAAATATGAACGTGATCACAGCGTGAATATGAACATAGCGGCGTACCGCACGGTCTCACCCACATGTGTGCACACTAAAGTAGAGCGTTTCCTTTGGTGCAAAGCAAAGCACCGACGCAGACGTTCCCCTGAACCACTCCTGGTCACTGACACGTAAACAAATACAAGCACACACACACACACACACACACACACACACACACACACACACATATATCCAGATGGAGGCTGACAGCAGGCTTTGGGCAAATGGCTTCAAATGAGGAACACATGAGCCTCTCCCTGTTTGACGGCTTTCACATGCTCTTGCAACCTCTCACACCTCCAGGGCGAGAGGAGAGTATGCGAAGGGTGTGTGCATGAGTGTGTGTGGGAGACAGATGAGCTCGGGAATCAGGACAAGACAGGGAGGAGCAGAGGAGAAGAGATGAGAGGAAAGAAAAAGGAGTATTGTGGCGGTTTATCAGCGTATTAAAAGGAGCAACCTTTCAGTTTTGCTGGTTTGGATTACTTGCGTGCAAACCCAAACTGAAAGCACAGCAAAAGTCATTGGATTTGACCTGGAGTTGTCACATGTTAGACCCAGACTATACCTCCAAAAAGGATTTGTTTAGACCGGGACTAAAGAAAGATGTGACCACAACAGCCAGACAAATGTTAAAACCCTCAGAAGGACTTTGGAGTGAAAAGAAAACTCTGTTCTCTCTGTGCTGATTCACACCAAGTGAACCTTGACCTCTTCTCGATGGAGACGCCATGTTGGAAACGTTGTGGTTGTACATCCGTCTGTTGTGTGGGAGCCGTTTTGTTCTCTTCTTGATATTCTCGTTGAAAAACCGCCACGGAGAGATAAAAAGTGGAGTGAGAGGTGGTTATGTGTAACAAAGACAAGTAGGAGACGGATGCCAATAACGGCGAGTGTACGCATTAGAGTGTGTGTGGGTGTGTGTGAGAGAGAAGCAGCAGCACAAGGATGGTTTGTCCTCATATATCAGCTACTGTTACAGACAGCTTTCCCACTGGTGGTAAAATGGCGCTGGATTGACATTCAAATTGGCAAATAGTGACCATGGTAAACAATGTGGTGTCTGATACTTTGCTATGACCATTTAAGTCGCCGAATATATGGGAAAAAGTCACAAAAGAGCATCAATATATCTACTTTAATTCCCTTTTGTGTGTGGGTCACAGTAACGCTGTTACACACCAGAGCTGAAGAATGAGTGACGCTCACTCCTTAAAAGGCTGCGGAGAAGAAGCTTCTTAGCATTTGTGTGTGTGGCAGCAGTAAAGTGGATTACGAGGCATAATAAAGCTGAACGTGGGCAACAGGTTCAGAGCAGAAGTCGCCTTATTATCATGTTTACTGTACACTTTGTTAGAATATTGTATGAATACTTATAGGCCATTTACAGCGCGGCCTTTCAGTTCAACCAGTATTTATCACAACAGCAGCAATGATCCATGAAGGATTGAAGTGTTAACAGAAAACAAGTTGTGCTTGTAAGGTCAAGAAGGCACGGAAGGGAGCCTGCTTAATGTTTACCAGTAACACAGACTAAATGTCAGCACCAGCGTGTCGGACAGCTCCTCGTCCCGACTCACGATCATCAAACAGAGGTTGGCCTTTAGATCCAAGGCCTCAGCTTGAACTCAGCTCGACTGTATTACTGAAGCTTTTATAAGGAGACCCTGGTATCTTCCCGGGTCGAGCCTACCTGGTTTATTTCCTGTTACATCGTTGGAGGTTTAGGTCTGGTGAGTTTTAAAGGAAGAACCAGAGGTGAAATATTCAGTCCGACCACAGTCCAAGACTGAGAGAGTTAGATGAGAAGATTAAAACCATGTGTCTTATGTCTGTTTGTGACGCTACAACTGGTTAGCTTAGCTTAGCATAACGACTGGAAGCGGGGGGGAAACAGGGTTGCCTAGCAACTGGTACCGATCTTCTCATCTAATTCCTGGCAAGACAGTAAAAATGCGTATATTTCCCAAACTACTCCTTTAAACACTGCTCTCGTGGAAGACGTTCTGCATTACCTCTCTAGCACAGCATCTTAATATCCTCCTCTGCTCACGTCAAACATCACAGATTTTACCAGACGAAGAAAAAACCTTGAAAGGCTGATGAAGAGGAACTGTCTTTGTGCTCCAGAGGCTGCAGCAAAGCTCTGCCCTTCCAACGGCAGGAGATTCAACAAAAAACCTGCAGCCCTCCAGACGATGATGTAACCTCTTACGCTTCTGATCTGAACATCATAAGCAAAGGCGGCGACGCGTTACACAAGGGCGGGCACGCACACACACACACACACACACACACAGGAAGGGAGCAAGGTGTGTGTGAACAGGCCTTTCATTTGCAACAAAGGGGAGGACGGCAGACGAAGAGGAACTTCAAATGCAGTCAGAACCACTTTGAGAGCCAATTTAGGGGCCACATTAAAGTTAAGAATAAAAACGTCACATGGGAGGTGCTTTCTCCAATCAAACAGTTGCATACTAATGAAATCAGATATAATCGTATACCTCAGAGAGCTGATGTCTCGTTATCCGAGTCCTGAGCACAATGTACCTCCACCACAGCCGATTATAAACCCTGCCCGAGTTCTGCGCTCACTTTCCAGTTCTTACTCTCAGCTCATCATGCGGAGACACACAGTGGTGCAATCAAGGACATATAGGCTGTTTAGCATAATTACAGCTAATCAACATGCTCTTTACAACTGTGAGCATCGTACCTGATGCTAATGCAGGATGTGAAGACACTCCAAAATAAGTCTGATAAAATCGCACTTGTGTTGCTAAAAGGGACTCCGTTTCTATTTCTTCACAATATTCAAAAGATTCTCAATGAAAGATTTTGTTCATAGTTGTGGTTTCAACAAACGAGACATAACCTGAAAGCTTTTATGCTAAGCTACGATAGCTGTTTCTTGGTTTTACCTTTTATAGAAAGCAAAAAAGTGTCAAACTATCCCTTTAATGTAGCATACATATTATATCATAATAATAGTTCAAATTGGTGGTGAAATTGTGTGCTGAAGGTAGGGGGTTCTAAAGGAACATATTTTACCCATTCTTCAACGGAAATATCTTGTTGTTTATTGGCCCATATATATTGATTTATGGAATTCATAATAGTCAATAAAATGGGGACGAACCATTTATCAGTGCAGCTCTAAAATACAATCCTGAGCATTTTAGCCTCGGTACCTCATAAAACAGCTTTGAGGTTGGGAAGTTACAGTTTTGTTACAGATATAAAAAACGGAAATGAACATTTTGCATGAAGCTAATACATCTGGCTTGACTTGATTTTATACCTGTAAATACTCAAGCCAACAGGCTCAGATGCAGGAAATCCAAGATGAGATCATTTCACACAAAGCGTTTGTTTGTTACGGGGAGTTTTGTAAAGAAGTGAGTATTTATTCCCAAACTTCTGCCGTCCGAATCAGAAACGTGATGAACCAAAGCAGAGGATGAACCGCTGGCGCTCATCAACTCAAGCTGACAGCTCTCGCCTTCTTGCCCCCACTGTAACTCTTCAGCCGCTTAACGGATGCCATAAGCTTATGGTCACATTCCAGATGTCAAAGGCACACACAAATGATTACACCGATAAATAGGCCATCCTCCAATCAAGTCTATTTTGGTTCCCTGGTGTGTGTGTGGGTGGGGGGGGGGGCTCGGTTGCACAACATCACACCTGGAGCTGTCCAGGCTGAAGAGTTTGAGCTTATAATGGTGATTAAGGAATTCAAAAGGGTTAATTACTAACAACAAATATGGCCGCCCTCCTGCTCAACTGTCCTCAGGGAATTTGAACAGACTCGCCCCCGCCGTCAATTAAAGCTGCGTGATAAAAGCTCTCATTGGACACTGGCCTGTGTGTAGCAGCGTGGAGAGGATGATGTAATGTCTTTTTGAAACATCACTGTTGAGGGACACCCTGACTCTTCTGCACCGTATACATCACAGACTGTGACCCAGCAATATTACCGTGGCGGGGCCCAAGAAGTGCTGCAGGAACTACAAATTAGGTTTCTTTAAGTTGGAAAACAATGTAACACTGGAGCTAAAAATTTGAATATTTGCTCCCAAAATTGTAACTTTTTGTAAAGGTGGAGCTAAAAGTCTGAATATTTGCCGCAAAAATGGTAACATTTGGAATACTGGAGCTAAAAATGTGATTCTTTGTCCCCAAAATAGTAATATTTTTTAATACTTGAGCCAATATGTAAATATATTTGCCCCTATAAATATTCAAATTTCTTAGTTGCTTCCAAAATAATAAAATATTGTATCCTAGTGCTAAAAATCTGAATATGTGTGCCCTAAATATGAACATTTATTTTATATTTGCTTCCAAAAAAGTTACATTTTGGAACGTTGAAGCTAAAAATCGGAATATTTTACACCATTTTGTAAAGAAAATGTGACTTTTCAAACACAAACCCTCACTTTTAACGAAACTGCCGACATAAACAAGAGGGTCTAAAGCAGGGGAAACACTGGGTGTTGCTGTGGGGTGTGGGTGTGTGTAAAGCCCCTCCAGGCCCATGCGCTCTGATATAGACTACCCTGCTCTCTATCAGCCAACAGGGGAAAAAGGCCTCATGCCAGATGAGCTGCAACACGGACTGAAACTCAGCGCTGGTCTGTAAAAAAAAAAAGAAGCTGGGTGAACATCATCATTCATCTTCTGCATTACGCATCAGACAAAACTGTGGGTAATGTGTGCATTCATCGTCACGATGACAGTGACAAACACAGTCTGTCGTCAGTGTGACTTCACAAACACCAAACTGAAGGATGAGATTTTACTACCAAACCACAACGAAAACAAATCAGTCACATCCACAGAGTCTGGGTGCACAGAGACACCCCACACTGTTCGGCAACAGCAACAGTTTGGTTGGACAAAATCGACCAATTCATGGCTGGTCTTTGGTGTGCACGAAAAACACAATGCACTACTATTTACACCTTCATTTCTTTTGCATGCACATTGCAAAGACACGTTTTTTTGCCCTTAAAAATGCTAAGGAGCTTGTTACAGAGTCGCACAGAGCATTGAATGTGTGCACCTTACAGAGGCTCCATTAACATGTCTGAGCGGTTGGCTTGTAACTGATGGAGACGTCCATCAATGGTGCGCTAAGAGCACCGCTGCTCGTTTCTACTGCGCGCGTCCAAAACCACAGGCTTCATATGTTGCAGCGCCGTCGACCAATCGCGCCGCTGACAGATCGGACACCGAGCCTCTGTGTTGAGGATGTCGCTGATATTGATCGACGTGGCTGCGGCGGGAGGATCGTGGAGCTGCCGTTGCTCCACACCTGACGATAAAACGACGCGGCCATGCACAGAGCGCAGCGCCTCCACCGCCGCGTTATCAGCCGCTCATTAGGCGGACATATGCACATGATGGTGCAGCAATGTAAAAGCAAATTGGCTTTGATGCACCATAAAACCAGAGCGTATTAACCCGCCCACCCCTGTTCTTCTCCCCCACCAGCTTCCAAATCCCCTTTGAGGGCGCAAAATAACACAGAAAACGTCAAATTGCGCTCCGGATTGTGGGAATAATCTCGGGCATCCGCAGCAGAGAGACCGTTTAATGCTTTCCAAATCGCCCTGGAATAGGTGAGAGGCCAGAGGGGGGAGTGGGGGGGTGTGGGGGGAGCATCGCTATTGTCTCGCGCACAACCGAGAAGCCATTGCAAGTAGGTTAAACCGCTCAGGCTGGCGCAGACGCAAATGTCTCCAAAGAAAACACAGGAAAACGCGCAAATGTCAGCGGATGATTGAGCGTACCTTTGCTCTCTTGTCCCTCGTCCTGAGTCTCCTCCGCGTTGGACTCCATGGCCGGCTTTGTCCCATCCATTATTTTAGAGGAATATAGTCTCCTTGTGGCACTTGTACCTCACAGTGTGTGGATGCTGGAGCCTATCCTGGTGACTCGATGCTCTCTCTCTCTCTCTCTCTCTGTCTCTCTCTCTCGCGCGCGCTCTCGCCTCGTACACACCCTCCCTCTCTCTCTCCTCCTCCCTGTTGAAGCTTAGCTCTGTCTCTCTATGTATATTAACAAACCAGTCTCATGATGCAAAGGCGCTGTCAGATTGGATTTATTTCGCACATGCGGATTAGCGGCCCCAAATGATGCCAGATAGCGCGTTTTGGCCCCTAAACCCTCTCCTGACTGTGGAGAAAATGACGCTCATTCACTTTATTCCTGTCATTTTGTGTCATCAACGCCTTCCTCCGCCTGCTGGTCTGCAAGTGAAAATGACTGATCTCGATTCATATTATTTGCTTCGGTGAAGCAGAGGATATAAGGACAACATGTACAGGATATGTAAATATGCAAACTCATGGGTAACCATGCATGCATGAATTAACACACAAACACACACATGCAACCACACACTCACCGCCCCCTCTCCATCTGGTGAGTTGAGAGAGTCAGGGAGGGAAGGGAAGGAGGCGAAGAGAGAGAAAGAAAAAGATGATCTAGTGTGCTTCAAGAGAAGATAAAAGGGGGAGGAGTCATTGTTGTTTTTAGTTTTCTGTCTCACGTCGAAATGGCCTGTGCAGCACCATCAACACATTTAGATGCGTTTTCTCAACATCCAAACAGCACATGGACAAATGCAGTGATGAGGTTTAACTCAAAACAAGCCAGTAACACTCATTTCCGATGCTGTCGAGATATTATTCCCATTAGAATAAACACTCAGTGGAGGATGCTGTTTCCTGCTTTAGCATATGTTCCTATTCATTGTTATTGCAGCCCTATCCTTCAATACACTTTCCTTGGTTTCCTCTTGAAGAAAAAACAGCTTTATTTAAATTGATTTGACTTTGATTGGCTCACCTTTGACCAATTGGAGCTTCTTATATGCTAAACAGCCATGTGTCTGTCTTTATTTGTGAGGGCAGCCTTTGTTTGCCCCCGGGGCTGCTGATTGGCTGAGTGCAAGATGAGAGACAATCCAATGAGAAATCAAGCAAGGTGAGTCCCCGGTTCAAAGTGGGTGGAGTGTGTTTATGTAGAGAAGGGGGGGGGGGGCTGTTTCTATCATTCACCCCATTTTCTAATAACGTCCTGAAACAATGGGACGCCATCTGTCCTGAATCCTCTTAAAACAAGGTTTTAATTCAGGCCCACGTGGCCCTGTTTCAGACAAAGCTCAGCCCACACAACAGTCCAGGAACCCCCACCCTCACACACACACACACACACACACACTGCAGACAAAGGTGACCCCACCGGCCCCCAATGTTTCCATCCGAAGACACCAGAACAGTTTGCTGGAAACATGTGACATTTAGTGGATCCATTTACCCCGAGGGCTGAAATAAACACCCAGTCTGCACCATATGCTGGTCACCCAATCACGCTGACTTTCTGACATTTGAACGGCTCTCTGATATTGAGCCGCGGGGAAACCTGATCAGCTGCATAAATGAATCAAAGTGTGTCTCTATGGAACACTACTGAGCACAAGTTGAGTGCAGTTGTGGGGAGCCAACTCGCAGACAACACAAACGAAGGCAGTTTAAGAATTATTACTTCCTGTAAAGACAGCAAACTTTGGGAACAGAGCCACACGATTAGCTCAAGCTATGATGGAAGTTAAGAGTAGCTTTAAGAACACAGTTTTGCAACATGTAATATTTTGTGCATGTAAACGTAGTCAACGAGACTCTTCCCTCCTTTAAGACGGACCATGAACCGTCTCCAACAAGCAGCTCTCACAAAGCACACAGTCACAATGCTGACACACTGCTGCTGAGCAGGTTCAACGTTGACCATGTTAATCATCTTAGCTTGGCTTGTTAGCATTTGTTAAATATCTCAAATGTCCACCTCATGGCGGAGTCATTTGGGAACATCTTCTGGAAACCATGAATATTTGCTTTGCCGAATGGCTTCAGAAGGAGCTCCTGCTCAGCTGCACAGACGTTCTTATCGGCCTCCACAACTCTTTCCATTAAAGGGAAAGCCGGGAGTGCCTGGCGAATGCCTGTCTTCCCTCATTACAGCGAGACAGAGAAGAGCGTCGTCCCTGAGTAATGAGGACATCGCAGCGAGGAGAAGAAGAAGAAAAGGAGGACACAGCAGTCTCTGGACACCTCTGTAAAGAGCGGCTTCAAATTGATTTCAAGCTTCAGTTTCAAAGGGTTCCACAACAAGCTCTCGTGACGGTCACATCCTCAGCATCAGAGCGCTCTGATCTCAGAGTGATACCGGCTCTGCTGTTGCCAGGGAGACGTCTAACACCGCCGATAGGCTGCACTATAATTCAGATCTTTCAGCGATGCTGTCAGTTCCGAGAAGAACCTCTCGTGTGGCCTGCGTAACAGCTCCAACCCGCCAAGAAACACATTTTATGAGCTGAAGCCATGAAGAGCGACTGACTGAAATACATATCTGTAGCATCAGTGAAATGATTCCTACGCCTACGACCGCCTCAGCTGAAGTCTTTGACATGCAGCCAACGTGTTTAAAGCTTCCTGCATTGCTGCATGAAAGCCTGAGCGGGAGGAACCATCTTGTGGGCAGATACAATGGGGGTGTAAATATGTAAGAAAGTTGTCTCCAGTGAAAAGCAGCAATCTTTGTCTCCTGTGGGACGCTCGGCCTCACTACAGGCATCGCATTGACCTTTTAACCGTGTTGTTGACATGCTTAGCGACGCCACTACGCATCTCTGTCGTCGGGGCGCTGACACTGACTGGCTTTGAGCTCTGATCCCAGAGGGCTGACCTCACCGTCACCTTATGCTTCATCCGCCCCCCATTAGTCAAACCGAAGTGTGTTGTCAGTAAAGCTGGAAACAGGGCATCACTTGGGCAAACGTAAACATACAAAGGACGCTGGTACACACACACACACACACACACAGAAACAGTGTCTCAGCCGCGGCTTTATGAGCCTCCCGCTGTCGCTTTAGTCTAATCCTTGATATTTTAATGGGCTTCTGGCTTCCTCTAAAAGGGAAACCTTTGGCGGGCGGCCAGGTTGAAGCACCGAGCAGTGTCTCTCACCTGGAGAAGTTCCTCTAAACTCTCTGCAGAGATAGTGTGTTTTGTGTAAGTGTGTGTGTGTGTTCTTTGGTGAGTGTGTTCAGATCCGGGCCCCTTAATCTGTGGTGGTGACGATGACCCAGTTTCTCACCCACCCCTCCCACCCCATCAGCCATGAGTCGCCAAGGAGACGCTTCCCTTTCATCCCTGAACAGAAGCGTCGCATGCTGACAAAGGTTAGTCCATCTCGAACACTCGATCTAAATATATCAGCATAAAAAAGTGCTTATTTTGGATTGTAGTTTTAAAGGAACGCTCCAAAACATACGCGGAGTTTCTTCCCCTCTTTCTATCTCTCATCAGTTGAAACCAAAAGCAGGCACACGCGCAACTTTAACGCAAATTCATGCAAACGAATCCCATCCTGCTCCGTCATCATCTGTGCTGCCCGAGACACCTGCGCCCCTGTGTGCGCTGAATTTGCATGCGATTGCAAAGTTTTGCTTTAATGTGAAACGTCATTAGCGAATCATGTGCAAACCCAACGCCCAGCTTCGGGGGCATCTCTGATATATCTGGCCCTATTTACAATATCTGACTCCTGTCGGTACGGATGGATTAACCTACACTCACCTCTACACACAGACACACACACACACACACACACACACACACACACACACACACACACACACACACCCCCCCCCCCATCGCCCCCTCGTCCAGCAATTTATCCGACGAGCCGCTAATCCCACTGGCCCAGATTTGGTCCACAGTCTGCTCCACATGATGTGTTGTCATCGGCATCCCAAATAACTGCACACACACACACACACACACACACACACACACACACACACACACACACACACACACACCACCCTACTCCACGGCTGCCTGCCTGCATCATGTTGAGTCATGTGACTCAGGAACTGTTGCACCTGTGACCTACTGTACTGAGGCGCAGTGCACGCCAGCACCGATGTGGGTTAAGAGCTGTGTGCGTGAGTCACTGTGCGGAGGGAAAGCAAAGCAGGGTGGGTTCATCATCATCACCATCGCCATCATCTTCATCATCATCACTCCAGGGGTGGCAGAGCGGCAGAGGGAGGTGAGGGAGAATGTGTGTGTGTGTGTGTGTGTGTGTGTGTGTGTGTGTGTATAGATATTCATATTTTTGTGCCCGTGTGGGCTCGTGTGATGAGATGTATGAGATGTTCGAGTCGAGATGACGCCCGCCTCGGAGCCTTGTGCGTCGCCGCGTCGCCATGGCAACAGGTCCTCTCGACGACCGACCGACTCTGACACATCGGAGTCGGCCGTCGGGGACGAGGAAGACTGAGGACGAGGAAGACTGAGGACGAGGAAGACTAGCAGACTAAATATGAAAGCAAACATTGGGGTTGGGAGGTGGGTGGGTGTATGACAGGGAGGCATGTTTGGTATAAAGAAGTCTCTTCTGCAGCCTCTTGTCAGCCCCAATCAACGGCACGACACAAACAAGTGGTACTAAAACTATAAAAGAGCTTTCAAAATAAAATAAAAAAGAGCAAAGGACATAAAACCAATAGTAAAATCAATAAGACGTATAGAAGACAGGCACGAAACACAAAAACAAATCATTTTGCAGACAGAATCACCAAATCAATTCTGAGACGGGAACAGGAAGGTGAAGTAGAGAGGCTGGAGATGAGGAGGATGATGCCCTCTGTCACAGAAACAGTTCAGCCACTAACTGTCCTGTCACTGCAGAGCCGTCCTGCAGTGGTCCTCAGCATTTCCCGCCTCTCATCCTCCCCTGAGCTCCTAAATGGAGGAAGCTATTGTATCTTATCAGCTGTGTTGCAACAGAGTACAAGTTGCTCCACAACAGGAACATCATTTGTAGAGTACCTAGCTCTCTTTCTCAGGCAGAAAACACAATAATTAGACTTCCCAAGGCTGTTATTGTGACACCATTGCTGCAGTTTAAGTGTCGGCATGCTGTTATCCTAATCAGGTCAGTGAATCGTTCCACTTTCTCCTTTCCTTTCCAGCTGAGTGATCATTTATTCCTTCAGAATGAAACAATCCTCTAATATCTGCAGCCTTTTGAAGTCCGCCTGTTTGACGGCTGTTTCGTTCAGCATCCGTCCAGCGCATAGCGATGCAAGAGGATGCAAGGCGACGCGAGTTTTCACACATACCCTGAGATGAAACTGCAGCGAGCACAAAGAGCGAATTCACAGAGGAGGACGCACTGGAGGGGGAGGAGAGGAAGGAAAGCAGCGGAGGGAGGGGAAATGGAAAGAAGAGTGATGAAGACAATGAGAGGAGCAGATGCAGATGAAAGATGGGATGATGATGCTGACGATGATGGGACTAAAGTAGCAGTTTGGGGGGGGGGGGAAACAGGCGAAACAAGAGGAGAAGTTTACCACGGCTTCCCGCGGAAAAACTAAAGTAAATCATGTCACTTGACTACATCCTGTCTGTCCTCAACTTCTCACTGGCCTGAAGGCGATAAACAGCCCTGCTGCCTTATTGGAAACAGATGTTGTGAATGGGAGGGAGAGAGAGAGAGAGAGAGAGAGAGAGAGAGAGAGAGAGAGAGAGAGAGAGAGAGAGAGAGAAGTGCTTGGAAAAGTTGCTTGTTGGCTCAGAGGCCTATGACTGCTACTGGTTTCGGCGCTGAACGTCTGCCAGTACATTGCGGTCTGATCTTCCACAGCAAATTGGAAACCAGTGGCGATCACGTCTATACCGTCTGCCTTCCAATGATCTCAACCGAAAGTTACCTTCTCGGCTGTTTGGTTTGGTTTGTTCTGCTTTTCACGCACGAGGAACTGGTGTGTTCGATGTCAACAACTGTCTGTTTTTAATCCTGTTTGCTACACGGACATGTCAGAGTGTGACCTTTGGCTTTTATGTGCTTTGCTGCTCTGGTTTGAACTTACACTCTGTATGTTTTTGGAGGAGAACTTTTCCAGATGTTAAAACTGAGCTGAAGCTAAAAAAACCACATCAGACTGAACCTACGAGAAAACACAACTCAGCAATTCATGTAATAAACACACAAAATCAAAAGGCAACATTGTGGGTACTTTGCTTCTAAAATATGCATATGCAGGGAATTTAGTCATCGGTGTGTTTAAACGAAGTTTCAGCTGCAAACTATGAAAGTCTGATCCCAGAGGACAAAGTCGAAGTTCTTAATTTGGGCATTTTTTTGTTTTTGGAGATGTCTAAATGTTCCCGATGTGTGCTTGTTCCTGCTGTACTCTCGTGTATCTGCAAAAGAGACACGATGCTAATGACATCACCTGATTGAACGAAGCTTATATCAAAATAAAGGTATGTGCAACTTCCTGCAGCACGCGTCCACATCTACTGGACTGCACGGACGTTGTCTTCCATGTTTCAACCTTCAGCCTGTTTAATCCACAGAGGGAGCCGATCACTCGCTCTTAATCCAATCAACATCACTCTCGCATGAGGGAAGGACAGTCAGCCAAACTCTCATTTTACCTCCGTAGAGGAACACTAACGGACGGATTTTGTGTTGGTATTTAGGTCAAACTCACATTTAAAAAAAGTCAAAGTCTGGGAAATGTATGCAATAAATTGTGAAATCGTCTGCTCCTGTGCTAATCTTTAAAAGCTTTAACCCTTGATATGTACAGTGGCATGGGACACACTCACACACACAAATAAATCCAGCACACACTGCACAGGACTACATGCATTTTTCTTTTCCATCCAGGAACAAAGTGGATTTTCTGCTGCTGGCACAGTTTGACATTCATCAGTGTTGAAAGAGCCAACTACACACAGAGGTACTCACTCTCACACATACAGCTACAGCTACAGATACCCGTGCACGAGCGCGCAATGGCGCACACGTGAAAACTGAGCCATGATGTCCAAAACTAACAGTTTGGAGATGAGCTCCTCCAAAGTGTAACTTTGTTATCAACTGACAACAACAACAAAAAAACCTGCAAGAAAATCAGAGTGAAGTGAATGTGAACACTTTACATGCAAATTAGAGTCGAACACACGCGCTGCATCACGCGCAGCGCACGCAAGCAGAAAAAGTCCGTGCAGCTACTGCAAGCAGACAAACATCATCAACAACAACAACAACAACAACAACAACAAAGAAGCGAAGTCACTTCCTCTTCTGTTGGGACTAAAGTCATCAAACCAGTTCGCCTACCCATGTTTATGTTCCAGCCGGTCCAGATGAAGTCCAGGTTGTTTGGAGGGGGGGGGGGGCTGCATACAAACAGCTGGACGTCCCGTTACGGGATCACAAGGGGGGGGGGGGCTTCATTAATCCTCCAAGTGTCCTTATTGGTCCTCCAGGCGTTATTGAATTACAGAGGAGAGGAGTAATATGCTAAAATAAACATTTAATATTATTTAGAGGCTTGTTAACCAAACTACAGTAAGATATTATTTATTTAATGCCCCTATGATATTCACGTGGCGTCTTATCAATACATTTTAGAAGACCGATTACTCCTGACAGAGAGTAATTGTACACTTACTCAAGTACAATTTTGAGGTACTTGTACTTTACCTTTGTTTCAATTTCCTGCTATCTTACATACTTTAAGTCCGTTACATTCCAGAGGGAAACATAGTACTTTTTACTCCACCTCGTTAATATTTTACATTAAAAAACATTGTAATCCATAGTAAAGGATTAACACCTGTACTTCCATCTTCAAGTAGATTTTGAAATCGTTGTTTCATTGGCACTTTTACTGAAGTAAAATATCTGAGTAATCCTTCCTCTACCTAATTTGATACAAATTTGAATAACAATGCAATACTTTGGATGTCGAAATGCACAGCCGAAACGCTGAAATCACCACTGACAAAGCAGGTTTAATCCAAACAGAAAACACTTTATTACAAACAGAATTTATATTAAAATATACATCATTCAGTCTAAAAAAAGGGGGGGCTGGGTGGTGAAGAGCAAGATAAAAGAGAATAGTCAACGTCTCCCCTGAGAAAAACGGCTTTGAAGCCGATGAAATGTCAGAATCAGAGAGGCACAGTTCAGAAGCAACAACAAATCCCTCTTCGTGTTTGTTGAAAAGTGGAATATCGGACGCAGCCATGCAGAGGAAGGGGGCTGAACATTGTGGTTAAACTAAGTCGACAGGCATAAGAGGGCTGCAGCATGTACCATCACCAAGCTAGAGGGGAAACAGATGAGGAGGAAGAACGCATGTTTGAGTATATTTACATCAGCCGACACTCAATTTTATTCTTTGTGCTTTTCATCCTGAAATTTAGCAGAAAACAAAGCAGTGTCTTGGATAAATGGTAGCGCTGCATGCTTGATCCGGAGTTTAAAATACTTTCTGTAAAAGTGTGAATCCAACATTATGCAAATCATCAAAATCACAAGTTTTGATTTAGAGCAGCAGCTGACAGGTCAGTGACACTCGCGCCTGGCTAAGCAGAAGCTCAGCTAATTCATGCAACTTTATTTGTGCTTAAAATAACTTGTAACCCTCAGCTAACCCACGCCGTTAGTTCCACATCAGCGACAGCCACAGTCCACTACACGGCAAAGCCGGCGTCACACGAGAATCAAACAGTTTACGGCCGTCACAGTTTCAGTGGGATGACAGGCCAGTACTTGGGCTGTTTGAGGTCGCAGTTTCTGTCGAAATTGAGCTGCATCGCTGCCTCCATGGCCATCATCTTGGCGGCGTCCTTGCCGTACAGCTTCTTCATCTCCGCCCCGCGTCTCTCGCCGGGTCGGTCCGAGGGAGGAGCCGCGCTGCTTCGCCGGGAGACGCCGCGGAGGTCCTGGTCGGCCGGCACGTAGCTGTCGTGCTGCTCGGCCTCCATCTGCTGCTGCTTCTCTGCAAGGACAAGAAAACGGATTCTTTTCAGGCACAAAGCATGTCAGCATCCCCAAGCAGAGCTCATTTCCTGATACAATGATGGAGACGGAGGCCGTTTGGAGACTCCAATCTTGAGCTATTCCTCAACCCCTTGTTCTCTTACTCAGCTCCTCTTTGTGTTTCTCTGTCTGGGCGAAGTACTGCCGAAGCTCCTCGCTGATCTCCATGTTGCTGATGTCACACTCGATCTCACTGTCCGAGCTGCTCTCCTCGTCCCCGTCCTCTCCGTCTCCGTCGTCCTCCCCTGCGTTCCAGTCCGCGTAGCGCTGCCGCTGGCTGCCGGGACTCCGCCCCTGGCTGTACGTGGGGCCGTAGGCAGCCTCCAAGGCCTTCCGGTAGGCTCGCCTGTGTCTCTGGTGCCAGGCCATGGCCTGCTGGTAGTGCTGCCAGTAGCGGCTGTACATGGGGCTGGAGAACCAGGACATCACGGTGCTTATGTCCTCCTGCAGAAAATCAGTACAGTTTTTAGGCTTAATTTCATATTATTCACAGTGGTTTCATCAGCAATCTGCCGGTAAATTAAAAAAGGTAAACTGGGAACTTTTGCACGCTGAATTTGTAGTTAAAAAATACCAAAAACATGTAATGTGCTCTAACTTAACTGCACAGACAAGAGGGGAAATGTGTCACTTCCTGTGGACATAACACCTGCGTTTCCTGTGGGAATACAACTCCTTCACGTTGCCGAACACCTTTAATGGGCGAAAAACGGTAAGATTGTACCTTCTCGGCTGCCTTACCATAATCGAAGATGCCTTGCGGTTGTGGGAATCTTCCGGTTAACGTTGCTAACGTTATTCCACCCGCAAACCTGCCACTCCTGAAAGATTAAGAATAACCATTAACAACACACAGCTAACGAACAGTCAACTGTAACAATATCTTCTATTTACAGGCTGGACGCATCTGTTTAGCGAACATTTACCTGCTAGATGTCGACTTGTTTATCAGCTCACGTTGCTTCCTGTTTCATAAATTTCCCAGCAGCCTTTGAGCCGCAGCAAAATAAAGAATCCGGCTAAGTGGCGCCGCCTAGTGGACACTCTGTGCACATGCAGGATATTCACAATACTGGACTGGAATAAATAGGAGATGCAGTTCCTTGTCTTTCAGTTATTGTCCTTTTTTGAATGTAAGTTTATTTTAATTGAGAAGTTTTAGTTTGCAATCTCTTCATCCCAATCTCTAAATGTGTCTAAATGTAGTTCATTTTTTTTAGCTTCACTTGTACAATATTGTTTAAAGAGTACATTTGAGATTTAAAAAGGCTTTTTTCATTTTCTATTTTTTGCACCTTGCCTGAAATTCCAGTATAAGCCAGACATCTTGGTTCTGTAGCTAAACATTTGCAGAAGCACCAGATATATTGATATGGTTTTATCATTTGAGTTAAATACAACATAATGTGAGCAAGGACATTGTGATATTTGAGGAAGGGGGGGGGGGGGGGTAAGACAGAGTGTTTGAGTGCTGTGAGACATGTTTGACTGTATATATAGGTCATGCTTTGGCTCGAGGTTTCAAAGCTTTCAGAGGAAATGCAAAAAGACAGATGTGGCTTTTCAAAACACATTTCCTCCTATGATGTTTGAATGGATGACTTCCCACACTCGAATACGTATTTTCTCTTTTCCAGATCATGGATTATCTGAAGTATATCTTGTTATTACTTCCTTGAACACCACCTTAGATTGTAAGTAGTTCAGTGCTTTGTGGTGAATGCATGCTGTATTTATCAATGCATTTCATTATTGTCAAGGTAAACTATGACCTTATTACATGAAGATGGTTCTACTTTCTTCTTTAATTTACAGCTAAACTAAAGATACATAAAATACTTTGGATCATGAAAGATCAAAGACTTTTCATTCAGGAGATGCAGCTCAAAGTATACTTTACAATTACAAACCCATTAAAACAGGGGCAAAGGCACAAATAACACTTCTTGGAATAAACAATAAAGTTGCACGTCCTCAAACAAGTTCTTCAGAGACACGAAACAAGTGCTCATGGCCGGAATCGAACCCTGTATTTATAGCTTATGGTGCTGTGTGTGTCTTAACCGCGAGGCCACCAGAGTATCGACTTTGCAACAGCAGAAGAAGCCTTTTGTAAATTCCAGATCATTTACAGCAGTCCTCTGACCATCTATTGAAATAACAGATAAACAGTATTCAGAGCTTGTACTTCAGTAAAAGTACTAAAACCACAAAGTAAAAATGTGGTCCTACGTTTAAAAGTGTGACTGTTATATTATTATATATTCTATCATTCGATTATTATTTCTAACCCTTTCATTTAAAAACAGGAATCTGCTTTATTATGTGTGGGTAGGTTATTTTCTCTCCATAAATCAATTAACTGGTTGGTTTGCAAAATAATTATAAAATTGTGACACTTTCACAATTATTTAAAGATAATTTAAAACAATGGGGAAAAAAAACAATCATTGAAATATTTGCGAAAACCTTTTATGAATCAAAATTAGGATTAAGATTATAATAATTAATACACAATAAGTTTCAGGATTCAACCTTCTTCAGTCTGAATTTGGATGATCAGGAAACAGACGGTGGAGATAATAATAAAATATGAAAACATTTGAACCTTGGCGATATTATCCCACAATAAAATGTCTTATTTTATAAATGTAGACGTGAAGAAAACAACAATAATATTTGAAGCGTGTTGATGAGGAGAACTATGGTTTGTTTGATGGATTCTTTTTGGGTAAAGACACAGAGGAATGATGAGATAACTGAAATGTAAATGCATAATATCGTGTCTTATTCCTCTTGTCGGCTCAATTAAAATCATTGTTGGGAATTATGACTTATTGGAATTTCAGAAGTAAAGATTATTCTGTAAAATGCACACAAGCTAGATATTTATGCTTGTGTACAATTCCTTTATTCAGGGAAATAAGATATTTAAAATCGTTGAAACTCTGCTCGGATCTGAATTCTGTGGAAGTCACTGAGATAATGGTTTGCTTTTGCCCCCCCCCCCCAAAAAAAACATAATTTCCTTCTCTATGATGCTACGTTTCAGACGTGGCCATGTCTTGCACTTCCTTTCTAGGACCCTACACCCTCTTTTAGTTTGGGCTCATTGTTTGCAGCATAGTTTACAGACTGGTTCAGAGCTCTCGACCATCATGGACGAGCTCACACAGATGTGCTGTGTTCTTCTTCTGCCGCTCTGCTTGTGTTTTCACTCTGAAGGTACTGAACTTCTTTACATGACGTTCATGCAAGTCAGTCAGTTTTGCAGTTTGCCTGTAATAAGTTTCCCAATTTTTGATTGTTTGCAGTGACTGAAAGGAAAACCATTGGGAGAGAACCAGACTTCACTCCAATATGCACCAATGCAACAGAGAATACGATCGGTCTCATAGTGTGTGAGATCAGAACAGAGCGGAGCAGAGAAGAGTGTCGTCTGCTGTATCGATACGGAGAAGACTTTCTGCACCAATGTGACTCCAGGTTCACACTTGTGATGGAGAATCAGACGGTGTTTCTCCACCTGACCAGTTTAACACCAGTGGACAGTGGGAGCTACACCTGTCAGTGTTCACGTACTGGTGGGACAAATATTCTCCGTCTGAATATCACTGTGGAAGGTAAATGTTTCATTCATTTTCCTGCTTTTGTGCTTCAAACGTTAGGCATTTCTCTAAGTTTAAGATGGTCGTTTTCCACTGCATTGTCAACATTATCGAGAAATATCTTACGATAAAATGATGCATGCACTTCTATATGAAATTAGAACAATTTATAGGCTCTGTTTAAAGAATAACACGTTGTTTTCTGGTATAGCGTGATGTCTGTGGAAGTGAAATGCAGATGCCACAGTGTAGTGCAGATATAAAATATGTGATTATAGAAATTTGGTTTTGAATAAATTGTCGTGTATTAAATTTTGCAGAGGATATAAGTTACTAAATATTAGAATCATAATGTTTCTTTACAAGCTAAGTAAACACCAGCGCCATTCATCTGATTTCTGTCTTTACAATTTTTTAGAGCAGGAAGCCGCCAGCAGCTTTACTTCCACTCTAATTCAATGTGCTTTGATTGGAGTAACTACGTTTGTCATCACTATAACTGGACTTATCTTCTGGTTGATCTGCAAAAGACAATGGTGAGAGACTAATATAAATGTGTGTGTGTGTGTGTGTGTGTGTGTGTGTGTGTGTGTGTGTGTGTGTGTGTGTGTGTGTGTGTGTGTGTATTCGGTGATGCACTAACTGATAACTCTTCTAATTTAAAGCGACCGTTCACGGTCAGCCACATCTGGATTATCTGTATGTGAAACTCCCAACTCTTTTGTAAGTAATGTCGCCTATATGTACCTTTAAGCTCTCACATATAAACCACTGATTGAAAAGCTGTAGTTTCTGTAAATGTAGTAACTCAGGTCAGAATATCTTTCCTTATAGGATGACGATGACCCAGACGACCCGTATGCAAGCCTCCAGCACCCAGCCAGCGACGTCTACCAAACTATCTCAAGAAGTAACATCGAAAGTATCTGCTTTAACAACCGGCAAATAGACGGAAGAGAGTCTGATCAAAGTTCCGAGGACATTTATGAAAATGATTAAACTAAAGAGTCAAGATTACACTGTTACTATCACTGATTTCTTCAAATAAAATGTGATGTAAAAAATAAAAAATAAAGATGATCTGGGAAAACTCTTTTTGAGCTTTGTTTCACTCGTATTAGGAAGTGCAAAAAAGTTTCACTACGTAAAATATTCAAGATGCATTGACTGAAAACAAGTTTCTATTTCTCACTGAAATGTTACTTGTAACTGTGTCCAATATTAAGTGTTTTGCAATATTTTAACTACTAATTAGACAAATATATTTGGTAAGATCTGACATTTTTGCCTCGGTATTTCCATGTGTTAATAACATTTAGCCTTTTAAGTACTTCGTTCATAAATGCCCTGTATCAGTCAAATGAAATAAAGTGTGGAACATATCATTTCTCTTATCACAGCACTTCAATTATTTTTGAACACACACACAATATGTCAAGATAATGTCCTTAAAACAATACAAAGAGAAGAATTTGGGGTCTTTTGTCCATGATTATTATTGCTATTGTTGTCATTATTATTAATAATGTTAATTGCAACTGCATAATGCTAATTGAGGAGTGAGCGTGTCATACTTACCGTCACATGAACTAGTTCTGTATGAAGACGACACACTGGTTTCTCTGTGAAACAGGCCAGAGACTTAAATACCACGAGCTTTAAGAGACCCTATCACAGCCCAAGCTCAGGGTTCTAAAACTGTTCTGACCACAATGACGCGCGCAATACTTCATTCTGATTGGGTCCGGCTCTGCACACCTGATGCTTTATGATTAGACATCTCATCGCAGGCACGTTGGAGGCAGACGTGAGCAGTTATTGGTGTTTGGAGAGTGTGTCGGTGTGAAAGTAGAAGCTCCTGTAGCAGCACTTCCTTTTTCGTACCTCTGTGAGTGTTTGAGGTCAGGATGTCCGCCTCCCTGCAGTCCAAGACAACGCTCACTTGTAACTTTAGCTGCTGCTTTACCAGTATGTCAGGATGGAAACTGTGCCTTGTTCTGCTTCTGCCGCTAACACTGTGTCTTGACTGCGAAGGTAATCACACATTCTACTTGTTTTTCTCTATGTTTTTCTAATATTCACATAATGCGAAAGGTATTGCAACCCCTAACTGACTACTGTTTGCAGTGACTGAAAGGAAAACCATTGGGAGAGAACCAGACGTCACTCCAATATGCACCAATGCAACAGAGAATATCATCGTTCTCATAGTGTGTAAGATCAGAACAGAGCGGAGCGGAGAAGAGTGTCGTCTGCTGTATCAACACGGAGAAGACTTTGTGCACCAATGTGACTCCAGGTTCACACTTGTGATGGAGAATCAGACGGTGTTTCTCCACCTGACCAGTTTAACACCAGTGGACAGTGGGAACTACACCTGTCAGTGTTCACGTACTGGTGGGACAGATATTCTCTGTCTGAATATCACTGTGGAAGGTAAACACATTTTATGCATTTTGCTTTAAGGTTTCCTTAAACGGAGCGAATACCTGTCGTGTTTCTGACAAAGACGTTTCTCTTTCCACTGTTTCAGAGGAAGTCACCAGCATGACATCACACGTGCAGATTCTGTTGATCGGTGCAACGATAGCCATCACAATAACTGTAGTTATATGCTTAATCTGCAGAGGAATACGTCATAGGTGAGAGTAACACTGTAATATTCAATCACAACTATTGTTGGGAATAACTTAACAGCATTGGATGTCTATAACAGTATAAATATCCATCGTGGTGAAAGAATATTCGTTGATATACCATTTGTTAAGTCAAATTTAAAATCTCATAAATATGCAGATCTTGACTGTTATCTTGTGAAGTGAAGGAAGACACTGCCTTCCATTTGTTTCTGCTCTATAAGAACAGAGTGAATTAACATTAAGATTGTTACTAAAGCGTTGTTGTCTGACCCAGTAGAAGACAACCAGAACCACTGAGCAGAGACATGCCAGAAGACATCGAGCCGTACAGCACCTACATACAGAGAGAGAGCGACCTTTATTCAACTGTCAGAACGCATAACTGTAACAACAGTAACCGCTCACTTCTATTCCAAGTGAAATGAGACCTGTTGTCCACGAGATGGCGCTCTTTAACTCTGTGACCAATGTACCCTGTATGTACGTTTACTGTAATAATTAAAGCAACAACAAGCAATCTAAAAAATAAACAGTTAAAACTTAGTTGTTGGTCCCGTCTCTTAATCTAAATGTCTAAATTTGTACACACCAATTAAAGGAAAACACATTTCTCTTCTAAATGATAGGAGATTGTGTACAATGAATGAGCTAGAATGTTCTTTCATCCCTTCTTATTATTGTTGTTCTCTCAGGTGCTTCCCTGCTAGCATTCCTCTTTATTTACAGAGGAAGTACGACTGGGTCACAAGCCTTTGGTTTGAGTTCGAGACACGCTGCAACAGATTTTATCGTGAAGGATCGAGAGATTAGATTTCTTTAGAACCATTGAGGGAGATTTGAGGGAAGTGAGTCAGCTGACCTGCTTTAAACAGCAAATTCAACATCTGCCTTTTTCAACGACAGTCAATCAAGAATGTTGTCCTGGACGAGCTCCTCTGAGGCAAACCAAGCTGCCAGACACATTAAGTGTAAAACACCAAAGACAGAGCTATAATGCATGCTAGGGTGAATTAAGTCCATTTAGCTCGATTTCTACATCATAGGCTGCTCAATCAGCAAAACAAAAAAAGATTTCGATGCACAAGTTTGAGGTACTTGTACGTTACTTGAGTATTTACGCATTTTATACTTTATATTTCTATTGTAGCCTCCTGCATTTCAGACAAGATGAGGGTGATTGTTTGGTTTGGTGCTTCTTGGGTTGCCGGCGCGTTGAACTACAAAACAAAACAAAACCACTGAAGTTATCTTGCGACTGACTTTGCAGGCTGTGACTATATCGACTGCTGCACTAAGATAACTTTGAGGAAGTGGAACATGTGACTAAAATGATAATAACAGACACTCCCTGGTCTAATATAGATCATGGGGCTTTAAATTGACAAATGCTGTTGGTTGGTAAACCGCCAGCTGCTTATTATGCTTCCGCGTGGCATACTGGTTTAATATTACAGGTGTCAGCACAGCTGTCTGGTAGCGCAGGTACTTTCCAGGTGTCATTCATATTTTGGAATAGCTTGTTTTAAATTTCATCATTTATCTCCAGGCTGTGGTTAACATGCAACTCGTACACAGAGCTGTTAGGTTCTTTCCAACAGGGATTTAAAAAGACTTAAGAGGAATTATATACTTCCCCTCAGCGCTATTTCGTAAACAAGATTTCACAAGAGATTTAATTATGAGATATTGCACAGGAAACCTGCATGATAAGGACGTGCGTCAACATCCTGGTTGCACCCTCTTCCTTTATGTTGCGCTTTGCTTTGGGGAGACGTGTCCTGCTTTTATAACTAGAAATATACAATCCAGGGACGTACCAGTGACCAATTTCCTGAAGAAGAGTTTCACGATTACAAAACATTCCTTGTGTGTGCGTTGGCATCGGAATGTTAGGGTTCCTGAGCATGACATCATTCAGTTAAACTCACTGCTCATCTTCTGCTTCTGTATTTTGGGTTTGTACTGCTTACAGGTTTGCATGCTTTAATGTTCAAATACACATTATTTTTCTCTTGGTGTCAGTCTGAAAACAGCCGCTGCATACAGTACCAGTAGTTGTAATATAAAAATCTTGGGACCTTTAAAGATTTTATAAGATTGTGTAATTTAAAAAAAATAGACGTGAATCATGGTTTACAAAGAAATCAATCCCTGCTCAACATGATTGATTTACTGCCAAGTGGCCGCCATGATGACGCATCCTCAGACAGGAACATTAGAGTTGATTGTTTCCTGTCTGGTAGTAATCCCACCAGTGGCGGCTGGTGGAAAATTTTCTAGGTAGGGCCATCCTATCAATTTCAGCAAACATCCCAGTATGATTTAATGTAAAAAAAAATGTAAGTATCAAACACGCATTATTACTTGGCAGTTAAATATTTAACATGTATTCCAACACGAAAACAATCAGTAAATAACACTTATAATATAACATGTTCATTTATTGAGATGCCCCTATGGACCTTGTTATAGGAGGTAAAGATCAGGAGAAGTAAACATGAAGTGTAATTATGAATACTGATGTTAAATTAAGCTATGATGAGTTTTCACTGTTAATTTAACATCTGTATTACATGTTGATGCCTCCATGACAAAGTTAAGCAGATGAGACTGAGGCTATGTAGAATAAAAGATGTTCACTTTGCATAATATGTAGCTTGACAGAGTTCTCATGTGTGTCCTGGTGTTCTCATGTCTCCTTACCTCCTCATCCCTCACTCCCGTAACTGTCCGTGCTGGATCTAAGAGCAGGTCTAGGACGGTCCCCGTTGTTTTAAAAAGCTAAATAAATGATTAGCATGACATCATCCAGCTAACCAAACCTGTCTGGTGTACAGCTAGTACAGAAGCTTTGCATGTACTGCTTCCCTTTCCCGCGAGTCTGCTGTCTGATTGTGAGGTCAGGCTGATCTGATATCAGCTCTTTGGCTGCAGAATCTCCTCAAAGTTCTCCTCTCAAACGGGTCTTGGAGGAGGAGAGCTCGCGCTGGCGCGCTTGCCTGTAGAGACTTCTCCTGACGAGAACGCGCAGCTCCGGGGCCTGATCGTTCTGGCCCACAGCTGAATCTATTTGAGGGCGCTGATTGGCTAAATTGTATGTCACTCATTAATATCTTGAATCAGCAATTGGCTAAACTGCTTCATAGACCCGTCTTTTTTGGGCTAAAATTAGAGTGTCGTGCACACAGACAGAGAGCACGAGCAGACGAGCACACAGGGGGAGAGGACGAGCAGGAAAAGCATATATTTTGCGCAGATATCCTATTTTACAAATATTACTGGGTATATTACATAGCTCAAAAACACAAATATTGACAATTTGTATAATTTATTAATATTATAAAAAAAATATATAATTTTTTTTTTTTTTTTTTTTTTTGAGGCTCAAGGTGGGTGGGGCCGGGCCCCGTGGCCCTCTATTGACCGGCCGCCACTGAATCCCACACTAAAATACAATGAGAGCACGAGGGGACACGTTCAATACGTGACTGGGATATTCATTTGTATTATTTTCTCGGTTTCATAAATGTGTTTCTTTGCCTTCTTATGACACAGTCCTGCCCCCTCGTCGAGGTGGACTTTTTCAAATGAGTGAAGTTTGCTGGAGCGACAAATGTCAAGCATCACGTGTTTGTTGTCACACTTACAGTTATGGGAATATGATTGTGATTACGTACTCTGCAGGGAAATGGTGTGAAACCTCGACACACCATAAGCCCACTAGGGGCTTCTGCTTCTGCTTCTGCTCTGGGATTTTTTTCTGACCACTTACGGTAAAATACAGTAAGTATACATACCATTTACTGGACTTCACTGTAATATTCAGCATATTCTCATTTAATGCGATGTCACCCTTTACTTACACTGTTATCTCGCGTCGTCTAATTTATTTCTTCAATCAAATATGGTATGAATATCCATAAGGATATGTTTTACCTTGAAGCTTCAGGAATGCAGTCCATGTTCAGATCATGTATATTCAACCACAGCCTCTTATAAATTCTTCAAAATTCTCACTTACAGAGCACTTCACAGCTCTGTAAGGCTCTGGAATGCTCTGCCTGCAACTCTATGCCTCGCAGATACTGTGAATACTTTTAAGAACCAGCTCAAAACCCACCTTTTTAGGCTGGCGTTTGAGTAAAAACCCATGTCCTAGACCTGCTCTTAGAATATGTTTTACATTTTTTATTTTATTTTTTATTCTTTACTTTTCTCTGTGTGTATAATTTATTGACCCTAGGGTCACATTGTGTTTTTTATGCTTTTAAATGTCTGCTCTGTTAAGCACTTTGTGATATTATGTCTGTGAAAAGCGCTATATAAATAAAATTCATTCATTCATTCATAATGAGACGTTTCTCTGTTGAAGATACATTTGCTTTAAAGCATTCATTCATTCTTCAAAGTGTCAGATTATATATTCGGTGTGAATATCAGAGAAATCCCCTCCTGTCTTTCTTTCAGTTTCACTCTGAGCCCTTTAAAGGCAGCACAGAGTAGGCTGAACTGAAAGAGATCCGTGTCTGCAGCAGAAGAAGATGTTGTTGATCCTGATACTTACTGCTTTACTGTTTAAAGGTAAGTGCCACTGAAAAGATATTCTATATTGCTATATTGCTATATGCTATATTCTCTGTACTGTTTTTTTATATTCAAGAATACAATCCAGCTTTTACTGTATGTATATGTATATGTTTTAGTTATCGTCAAAGTTTTTTTTAATACTGACCAGCAAAAGAAATGGATTTCTTCTTTTCAAGTCTGCATTTACTGACACCCAGCTGTTATTATTATTATCAGCCTCCACGTCGCAGATCACTGGTTATGGAAATAAAACAGCTGACTATGGTGGGGACGCCCACTATTCATGCTCAGTAGCCGACGCCACAGGTGAGAATGTTCTTCTTCTTGCCAGTGAAAACGTGCCCGGTATTTAGATCCTTAGCTCAGGTAAAATACCACTGCAAAAATACTCTGTCACAAGTCCTGCGTTGAAAATATGTTCCTTAATTGAAAGTATGTGAGTACAATCAATAAAATGTACTTTAAGTATTACAATAAAAGCATTGGTTGAGGTGGAACTCATTTTTTAACAATATTTTACAGGACTGCAGCTCATTCAATTTTAATAATTAAAATAATTGTAGTTAAAAGCAGCAAATCCTCTCATTTGAGAATCTGGAACCATGAAATGTTTTTGCATTTCTACAAAAAATTCAAATATACTATATTTAGAAGCTCTTCATATGTTTTGCATGAAAAACATAATCATTTGTAAAGCTTATTGAAACAAATTGTGTTTTTATCAGCCCCTTGTGGCCGAACTGGGTATTACAACAAGCAGAAACGAGTAAATGTTGTAATTGGAGGATTGCCATTCCCAACAGGTGTGCTCCAGGTCACATGGCAGAAGCTTTCCAATGAAGAGGTCATTGAGAATTTGGCAACATACAGTAAGCGGTTTGGACAGCAAGTAAATGATCCTTACAGGGGGAAAGTGATCTTCACGGAGGCGTCTCTCAGCTCGACATCCATCACTCTGAGGAACGTGACATGGGGGGACGAAAGCTGTTATATTTGTTCTTTCAACGTGTACCCTGACGGGTCCAAACGAAAGCAGACCTGCCTCACCGTGCAAGGTAAATTGTAGCAAATTCACATGTGAATTCTGAAGGAAAATGTGTTGGAATTATCGTCTTATTCTGGGAATACAGGAGAATAAAGAAAGATTAGAATTATACCAGCATTGTTTTTGCTGGTTGAAGCTGGAAATTAAGACTTTTTCTGATAGAGTTCTGTTCATTTTGTAACTTTTTATATGGCCTTATTTGTGTCAGAATGGCTTCAGCCCTCATAATGACAAATTCTAATTCTCTATGAAGGGATATCCAAGGTGAGAACGGCAGTGCAACCTAACAGTGGTCGCGAGGACGAGGACGTGGAGGTTGTGTTCAGCTGCTCTGCTACAGGTAAACCAGCTCCGACCATTCACTGGAACTTCTCGCCGGGTGCCACCCGCTCAGACCAACCGCTGACCTCGACGGAAACGAACGCTGACCACACGTTTACCAGCAGCAGGAACGTCACCCTGCAAGTACCCGCGGGGTGGACGGGACACGTGGACTGTCTGCTGAACAGGGGAGCGGCGGGACAAAGGCGCGAGACGATTCCTTTGTCTTTACCTGCCAGGAAGAAGGAAGAGGAGGGTATGTCAATCATTTTGCAGAGACTAGGATGCTCTTTTATCCCCGTCAGTCTCATTCTCATCTCGTGGTGAAACGTATCCTCATACAGCGGTTTCGTATGACATCCAATGGTAAATTACTCATCATTTTTCACCTGAAGGACGCTTTGTGCGTCATCGCCGATGGCAACGCGTCGGTATTTGACGCCCTGGGAATGAGAATGGGCTGGCTCTTTGGAAACCTATCTAGGGAACTCCCATTGTCAAGCTTGTTCTCGTGTACTGGAAGATCAGCCGACTAGAAACCCCCCAGAAATGCGCTAAATATTCTGAATAACTCGAGGAGATGTCATTTGATTTTGGTGTGCCACCAATTCTACCCATTAGTCATTGTCTGACACTGTTAAGAGGAAATCTTTATTATGAGAGGCCTGCTTTGTGTCCCAGTACTCAAAGTTCCTGACTTGAGGAAGTCATGCAGTAAATGTAAATGACTGAGCATGACTAAGAGCAAACAGTAAACCGAGTCAGCTGAGCTGTAATCGTTTCAGTTTCACTTCCGTCTAGCTTTCATGATCAAGACTGTTACGTACATATGGGGGTTGACCCCGCACGATTTTTAATTATTTTATTTAATAAAAAAATTTAATAAAAAAATTAATAAATTAATTATTTTTTATTTATTTTTATTATTTATATTTGTGTTATTAAACTATATTCCCTATCAAAATGTTTCTCAATTTATCAGGAAATAATTAGCAATAAGCAAATAGGAGGCCTTTTGTTTGAAACGAACAAAAGATTAGCAGAACACCGGCCGTTCAGTGATTGATGCACACACCGAACGGGGGGCCTACTTAGCGATGGATCAACCCTTGCGATCCACCAGAGGGACCCCGACACCACCGGACTATTGTCTACCCTGCGTCGGCTCCCTCCCTATGAGCAGTCCTCGTGCCTGGAGAGGTGGCGAGAAGGACGAGAAGAGCTTTTCAGTTCATTCTCTATATGATTTGCTCACCTGACTGTACGGGAGATTTTGGGGAGACAGGGTTCCCAAATTCTTATCCCTATTTTGCCTCGCGCACTGCTCTACTTTAAGAGTGTCCTTTACCGGGATCTAATTTTGTACCGAATATTCATTAATTGCCGAATAACAGCCTGGTCGAAGGCGTGTCCGTTGTCTTATCTGAATCGATCCACAGTAACTCACATTTATAGTGTAGTCAGTCGGTCAGACTAGCAATCGGTTTTATAAAAGTCCTGTATTAACTTTTTGCTTTTAATATAGGTTTGTCCTTCACCCTTTCTAAATTGATAGGACCCGACTTTAGAGCCCAAATAGTTATAAAGCTCTCTTAACCGTAAGCGGGTCGCTCCCGGTGGTCCTGTTTAAATTAGAGCGAAATTAATTCGAATCTTTATCAGTGTGGGTTTTGCATATCAAGAGTGCATCAGTAGTGTGCCGTGCTGGAAGGCGCTCAAACTTACCTCAGGGGCACAGATTGAATCCCGGATATGCCTTTGTTACTATATGTACCCGTCAGCATACTTACTGACCTTAATGTCAAGGGTATGTTTTATTCATATGTACCCTGGGGCCTACCTAGTGACCTCAACGTCCTACAGACTTCCGAATACTGCTGACTCGGCCTAGTTGCTTTGTCCTGAAGTCTTCTAACACTATCTAGAATCATGATTAACTACCTTCCTGGCCACCACGTGTTCCAGTGCCTCTGCCACCTCCATCTTCGCACCCTGTTTGAACTTGCGAGCTCAGCATTGGCCTCAGCCTGAACTAAGAATCAAGCGTGTGTGTGTGTGTGTGTGTGTGTGTGTGTGTGTGTGTGTGTGTGTGTGCCCGCCCAACCGTACACATCAGTGCCCCCGGGGGCTTCCTGACAACAGAAGCATGTCTGTTCAACAGGCACAATCTTATACGAGACTGGTTTTAACTCCTGATAACCAGGACATTGCCGTGTAGAGACATCACGACTTCGCAAAACTCTCACCCCGCTCAACAAGACAAACCAGCTACAGTAGAGTGAGCGAGACTTCAGCTCTCTGGAGGTCATGTGACAGATCTGGGAAGTTCATACTCGTCATCTAAAACTGATAACATTACCTTCCTCTTCTAGGGAAATGTCATTGACCTTTTCCCCATGCTGACTATAGCCCTGTGTTGTTTGTCTCCAGGGAGAGGACGGTCTTCGGTAGGGATTGCACTTGTAATCACTGCAACTGCTGTGTTGCTCATTTTATTGGTTGCTGCTGCAATGACACGAAGAAGGTGAGATATTTGACGACATTTGGAATTGTACATGTAGTATAATTCTCCTTATAATGAACTTTCTTTCTTTTCTTTTTTCTTCCTGGCAGGTTAAAGGGTACCAGAAGAAATGAAAATATTTGAGCCTTTCACTCGAGCAATAAAAATAAAAATCTGCATTTTATGCATCTAAACTGTAGAGGTGGAACGGTGAGTTAAGCTATCTTAGATCTATTTTCCACCGGTGGTTTTTAAATCTACTTTGTCTTTTTCATTTCAATGCTCAGCACTTTAACTATTGATGGAGCTATACAAGCAAAGCACTTGTTCAGTCTTTGCAGAAAGCAACGGTTTAGTATTAGAACAGAGCGACTCTGAGGTAAAGTGAGCAGAAAAATATGTGGTTTACAAAGAGCATAGTTCACTTTTAATTCGCTCTTATTCACATTTACTGTGATTGCAACATAGTCCACTTGTAAAAGTTTGCTTCAAACTATCGAGCAGGCTGATTATCAGCACAACAAGCTTATGAGTTTTGGTGAAAACGAGGAAATGTGACGTGGAGCTATAGCGCCATCGAGTGAACGTTGTGGGGAAGAAGAAGACGAGCCCAAGTTCTCACCAACGAATTTGGTAGATTTCTATATGTTGTTGTTTTTGCACAGAAAATTGCACTCTTTATCTGATTAAGTGATCTTTAAAGTCGACATGTGAATGTGATTATTGTATTGCAAAAGTATCGTATTTAAATCCAGCTATATGTATACTGATTATTCACAATATAGTACACAATAGACATAATATATATAAAGAATTGTGTTGCACTTTAATGTTTGATGTTCGTGTACTAACGTTATTTATTGCTCAACTGACTGTAACATATACTGTATTTAAGTATTGTTTTGACTCATCACTGTCAAAATGTTCAAGGAGTTTGAAAAGATCTTCTTTGTTTTAGTAATTTATTCTCTGGCACATTGCATATGAATATGTATTTTTGTTTGGTTAGTAAAGCATTTGTTTTAATGTTTAATGTGATTTCACTTATGTTCACTACATGTTTTCTGTTGCTCTGGGTTATATCTATAAGGCATATATGTATTATGCAACTAAGCAGCAGAACAACAGAGTCAGAGCAGACTCATTGTCATTCATTCTAGTCATATATATGACAGCGAGGGGTTGTTTCTTAATGATCTGGTAATAAACATCATGGGACACAGAACCACAGTTCAAAAACCAAGATGGCCGACTTCCCACCAAAGCACGTGTGAAAACATGCAAATGCTCAAATCAGAAACCGTTTATTGCCATTGTATGTTGAACATACAAGGAAGTTGACATGACGGGAGGTGCGCAACATTCAACAGCAATCGGCAATGCAATTATCTTCCTCATCACTGCACCAACCCGTCACAAAGGACCTTAGAAGGAATGGAGAAATCACACAATAGAGCCACAAACCCTTCAGTTTTATTTCTATAATAATGCCTTTATTTATTTTTGAAGAATTAGTTAATGATTATATTAATACATCACAAATTGCTGTGCCAGAGGAAGCCAACACAGGATACTCACCAGTGTTATGTATTGCTCAATGCACATCCACCCTGACATATTAAATGTATGGTTTTCATTCTGGTGAAGTTGGTAGTTTTTCATCCAGGTGCTAATGAATCCCTGTCAAACACTGGAAGTGAATGAATGAAACGTAAACTCTTTTAAAATGTGTGTGTGTTCCTTTAAGGATATAAAGCATGAGTCACAGGGTCAAAGTTCACAAACGACGCGGCTGTTACCAGCCTACCTGGGCAACAGGAACACTTTCACTATTTCTGGCGGTAGATTCTAATCATTATGCAGCCACGATGTCCCTCCGTGCAGTCCTACATCTCCTCTGTGCGTTAGGAGTCTTTCACAAAGGTGAGGAAGAGATGACACACATGTGTTTCCCGACCTTTAGATCGAAATATGTGATTCAAAGCACAGCTGTGTGACTCTCGTATGCTTATTGTATCAAGTTACGTTTTTGGAGCTTAATATGATTGCATCGATCACCTAATATTCGATTTCACATTTTGCAAATAAACGTCTTTTATCCCAGTGAGCATTTTTTGGTTGAATAGTCGTCTACGCCCGTCGTTGAAACAACGTTCAGAATTGGTTCAAAAGTGAAAGTTTTTTCGCCGACTATTTGTAGACGTTGATTCAACGTTGAAGCTTAGACCAGATTTAAACGTGATTTGCAATACTATAATTTTTCGTCCTCTACATTGTGCTAATACTAATATATCATGATTTAGAGGCTTACTAAGAAACCACATCCACATTTATCAGTGTATTCAACCTCACCGTGTTTTAACCGTGGATTCAACGCCGAAATGCTTACAGAGCTTCTGGGTATATAACACAACAGTTTCCACTTACAGGACAAAAGACCAAGTGACACAGCAACAGTTCATTTGTATTTATTAAAGCACAATATAACTAGAAACAATGTTCTTTATAAAAAAACATTATCTCCTTTTCCTTCTTTAAATGTCGTTTTCAAAGCCACACAGGAGCCGGTTTCAGGAGACCTGCCATATTTTCAAGCTGGACATCTGTAAATACAACAAGTATTAAAAAACATATCGACTTTTAGACCAGTTTTGAATGTCTCTACACCGGAGACCATAGACATGTCTTCAACAGAACGATGCTGACCTGGATATTACACAATAATGTTTATATATTGCCATAACCCAAACAACAATGTTTTGACCATGATCGGATCGTTTTAACGGTAGTACAGTACATTAACTAACACACGTGTCTACTGTTTACTGTTTAAGTTTACTGTTCGTAACATGCTAACGCTAACATGCTAACAAGCTAGCAGCCTCGCCCGCATGATGAGCAACATGATATTTCGGTTTGCAATACTGGAATGAAGTAGTTCAAGTACTTACAGAGTACGTCGTTAGCGTGAAGCCTCGTTTATTCCGTCAGCTCGTTCACTTCGCTCATGAACTCAGTAAGCTCGAGCTTGCTAGCTCAAATAGTGCCGTGTTTGTGCAATGTTCTGCTAAGATAGAGGCTGTCTGGAAACAGAGTCCGTGCGCATGCGTATTCCAGCAGTAAACACTGAGTTGTATTTTACGTTAACATACAGACATAATGTGCTCTGCTCTCATTATGATGTCCTGGGAGCTTCTTGTTGACAGCACGCAGTCTATAGTTCCATATTTACCACGTTTTATATGAGACATTGAATGGGTTGAAATCACGTCTTCGTGTAGACCACATATGAACGGCCAGCGTAATATGATTTTGGACAAATGCATTTAAAGTAACCAAAATCGCGTCTCTTTCAACCTACAACTGAACAAACCATCAATATTTTAAAAGAAATTGGTGTTTTGTGACAGGTTGATATTGTAACCGTAATTTAGCCGGTTCAAAACACGGTTAAAACGCGTCTAAGACGTTCAGACCCCATATCAACGCTTTATCAACCAGATATCAACGTTGAAATCCGGGTTAGTGCTCACTGGGGTAAACAAGGAAGTGCGGCGAAAATACCATACTTTGAATCACTGGATAGTGCATCAAAGGTTCGGTACCTGGCGAAATTGAAGGTTATTAATTTGGATCCATATACGATGAGTGCAGATAGTTTCAGTGCCGACGCTACTTATCTTCCATCGGTAAACTACGCCAACATCTACACGTATCTCGTGAACACCCCCAGTCCTTACACAAAAGACGAGTTGGAGTGCTACAAAGGGCTCGACGCTTATAATCAGTTTGTCAGTGGATGGGTCCGAGACGTAAAAGCAACGGTCGTCGAGAATTCTCATCTCGTCATTGGAAGGGTAAATATATACAGATCTGGTCAGATATTAAGCAATATTCAATGTTTACTCAGTGAAAACAGACACGTGTGTTTGTGTACATTGTACATGCATGTCATTGTGTGCTTGTGTGTAGGAATTAACTTTAAACTAACCCCTAACTTCATCCCCCCCCACACATACATGTGTGTGTGTATATATATATATATGTGTATATATATATATATATATATATATATATATATATATATATATATATATATATATATATATATGTGTATATATATATATGTGTATATATATATATATATATGTGTATATATATATATATATATATATATATATATATATATATATATATATATATATATATATATATGAAGATCACATCTGTGATCTCTTCACAAACACGTTTGGTGTTCAGTGCCAGCTGGCGTGAACATAGCCCACTCTCTTTTGTGTGCCATGCAGACGGATTCCTGATTTGCTCTGTGAAGTGAATTCTGTGGAGTATCTCATCATGCACATGTTGTGTTTCCTGCAGGTCAAACCGCTCTGATCGAATCCCAGCACACCGTGTTGGCGGCTTTCGGAGACAACGCCTCCTTGAACTGTCAGCTGATGCAGTATAAAGATGTCGTCCAGGTCACGTGGCTGAAATGTTTACATGAGGGGGAGAAGAATCTGGCTTCTAACCACAAAATCTACGGTCACAAAGTGAATCCTGACTACGAAAGTAAAGTGGAGTTTAAAGCTGCGGGACTGCAGAACAGCTCCATCGTGATCAGGAACGTGACAGACCAAGATCAAGGATGCTATCTCTGTTTGTTTAACACCTACCCTGACGGTGCACTCACTGGGAGAACATGCCTCCAGCTCTATGGTGAGAACCTTGCTGACACTTCCACAATCCTCTGTCTACTCTGTAACATTACCACTAATAGCATTTCAACATCTTTTCTTTGCAGAGCTGCACGAAGCCTTTCTACATGTCAGAGAATCAAACTCTGCCGAAGAGGTACTCGTGTCCTGCTCGGCCACAGGTCGACCGGCTCCCACCGTCACGCTGACTGTCCCCCACTGCAACTCCACCAGCATCACCAACACCAACGGCACAGTCACCGTCACCACGACAGCTGTGCTGTCTCGTCTCAGTGACAACAGGCCGCGGGTTGGATGTGCAGTGCGAGTGCTCTCCGGTCCTCAGATAGAGGTGTATGCGGTGATTCCTGAGGTCATACAGTCGTCTGCTGATGGTGAGTCAGTCTCATTCCCATCTCGTGGCGAAACGTATCCTCATACAGCGGTTTCGTATGACGCATCATTTTTCACCTGAAAGATGCTTTGTGCGTCGTCGCCGATGGCAACGCGTCGGTATTTGAAGCCCTGGGAATGAGAATGGGCTGGCTCTTTGGAAACCTATCTTGGGAACTCCCATTGTCAAGCTTGTTCTAGTGTACTGGAAGATCAGCCGACTAGAAACTCCCCAGAAATGCGCTAAATATTCTGAATAACTCGAGGAAGTGTCATTTGATTTTGGTGTGCCACTAATTCTACCCATAAGTCATTGTCTGACACTGTTAAGAGGAACTCTTTATGATGAGAGGCCTGCTTGTGTCCCAGTACTCAAAGTTCCTGACTTGAGGAAGTCATGCAGTAAATGTAAATGACCTGAGCATGACTAAGAGCAAACAGAGTCAGCTGAGCTGTAATCGTTTCAGTTTCACTTCCGTCTAGCTTTCATGATCAAGACAAACCAGCTACAGTAGAGTGAGCGAGACTTCAGCTCTCTGGAGGTCATGTGACAGATCTGGGAAGTTCATACTCGTCATCTAAAACTGATAACATTACCTTCCTCTTCTAGGGAAATGTCATTGACCTTTTCCCCATGCTGACTATAGCCCTGTGTTGTTTGTCTCCAGGGAGAGGACTGTCTTCGGCAGGGATTGCACTTGTAATCACTGCAACTGCTGTGTTGCTCATTTTATTGGTTGCTGCTGCAATGACACGAAGAAGGTGAGATATTTGACGACATTTGGGATTGTACATGGAGTATAATTCTCCTTATAATGAACTTTCTTTCTTTTTTTCTTCCTGGCAGGTTAAAGGGTACCAGAAGAAATGAAAATATTTGATGAGCCTTTCACTCGAGCAATAAAAATAAAAATCTGCATTTTATGCATCTAAACTGTAGAGGTGGAACGGTGAGTTAAGCTATCTTAGATCTATTTTCCACCGGTGGTTTTTAAATCTACTTTGTCTTTTTCATTTCAATGCTCAGCACTTTAACTATTGATGGAGCTATACAAGCAAAGCACTTGTTCAGTCTTTGCAGAAAGCAACGGTTTAGTATTAGAACAGAGCGACTCTGAGGTAAAGTGAGCAGAAAAATATGTGGTTTACAAAGAGCATAGTTCACTTTTAATTCGCTCTTATTCACATTTACTGTGATTGCAACATAGTCCACTTGTAAAAGTTTGCTTCAAACTATCGAGCAGGCTGATTATCAGCACAACAAGCTTATGAGTTTTGGTGAAAACGAGGAAATGTGACGTGGAGCTATAGCGCCATCGAGTGAACGTTGTGGGGAAGAAGAAGACGAGCCCAAGTTCTCACCAACGAATTTGGTAGATTTCTATATGTTGTTGTTTTTGCACAGAAAATTGCACTCTTTATCTGATTAAGTGATCTTTAAAGTCGACATGTGAATGTGATTATTGTATTGCAAAAGTATCGTATTTAAATCCAGCTATATGTATACTGATTATTCACAATATAGTACACAATAGACATAATATATATAAAGAATTGTGTTGCACTTTAATGTTTGATGTTCGTGTACTAACGTTATTTATTGCTCAACTGACTGTAACATGTACTGTATTTAAGTATTGTTTTGACTCATCACTGTCAAAATGTTCAAGGAGTTTGAAAAGATCATTTACTTTGTTTTAGTAATTTATTCTCTGGCACATTGCATATGAATATGTATTTTTGTTTGGTCAGTAAAGCATTTATGTTTTAATGTTTAAAGTGATTTCACTTATGTTCACTACATGTTTTCTGTTGCTCTGGGTTATATCTATAAGGCATATATGTATTATGCAACTAAGCAGCAGAACAACAGAGTCAGAGCAGACTCATTGTCATTCATTCTAGTCATATATATGACAGCGAGGGGTTGTTTCTTAATGATCTGGTAATAAACATCATGGGACACAGAACCACAGTTCAAAAACCAAGATGCCCGACTTCCCACCAAAGCACGTGTGAAAACATGCAAATGCTCGAATCAGAAACCGTTTATTGCCATTGTATGTTGAACATACAAGGAAGTTGACATGACGGGAGGTGCGCAACATTCAACAACAATCGGCAATGCAATTATCTTCCTCATCACTGCACCAACCCGTCACAAAGGACCTTAGAAGGAATGGAGAAATCACACAATAGAGCCACAAACCCTTCAGTTTTATTTCTATAATAATGCCTTTATTTATTTTTGAAGAATTAGTTAATGATTATATTAATACATCACAAATTGCTGTGCCAGAGGAAGCCAACACAGGATACTCACCAGTGTTATGTATTGCTCAATGCACATCCACCCTGACATATTAAATGTATGGTTTTCATTCTGGTGAAGTTGGTAGTTTTTCATCCAGGTGCTAATGAATCCCTGTCAAACACTGGAAGTGAATGAATGAAACGTAAACTCTTTTAAAATGTGTGTGTGTTCCTTTAAGGATATAAAGCATGAGTCACAGGGTCAAAGTTCACAAACGACGCGGCTGTTACCAGCCTACCGGGGCAACAGGAACACTTTCACTATTTCTGGCGGTAGATTCAAATCATTATGCGGCCACGATGTCCCTCCGTGCAGTCCTACATCTCCTCTGTGCGTTTGGAGTCTTTCACAAAGGTGAGGAAGAGATGACACACATGTGTTTCCCGACCTTTAGATCGAAATATGTGATTCAAAGCACAGCTGTGTGACTCTCGTATGCTTATTGTATCAAGTTACGTTTTTGGAGCTTAATATGATTGCATCGATCACCTAATATTCGATTTCACATTTTGCAAATAAACGTCTTTTATCCCAGTGAGCATTTTTTGGTTGAATAGTCGTCTACGCCCGTCGTTGAAACAACGTTCAGAATTGGTTCAAAAGTGAAAGTTTTTTCGCCGACTATTTGTAGACGTTGATTCAACGTTGAAGCTTAGACCAGATTTAAACGTGATTTGCAATACTATAATTTTTCGTCCTCTACATTGTGCTAATACTAATATATCATGATTTAGAGGCTTACTAAGAAACCACATCCACATTTATCAGTGTATTCAACCTCACCGTGTTTTAACCGTGGATTCAACGCCGAAATGCTTACAGAGCTTCTGGGTATATAACACAACAGTTTCCACTTACAGGACAAAATACCAAGTGACACAGCAACAGTTCATTTGTATTTATTAAAGCACAATATAACTAGAAACAATGTTCTTTATAAAAAAACATTATCTCCTTTTCCTTCTTTAAATGTCGTTTTCAAAGCCACACAGGAGCCGGTTTCAGGAGACCTGCCATATTTTCAAGCTGGACATCTGTAAATACAACAAGTATTAAAAAACATATCGACTTTTAGACCAGTTTTGAATGTCTCTACACCGGAGACCATAGACGTGTCTTCAACAGAACGATGCTGACCTGGATATTACACAATAATGTTTATATATTGCCATAACCCAAACAACAATGTTTTGACCATGATCGGATCGTTTTAACGGTAGTACAGTACATTAACTAACACACGTGTCTACTGTTTACTGTTTAAGTTTACTGTTCGTAACATGCTAACGCTAACAAGCTAGCAGCCTCGCCCGCATGATGAGCAACATGATATTAATGGTATGGTAATGATATTTCGGTTTGCAATACTGGAATGAAGTAGTTCAAGTACTTACAGAGTACGTCGTTAGCGTGAAGCCTCGTTTATTCCGTCAGCTCGTTCACTTCGCTCATGAACTCAGTAAGCTCGAGCTTGCTAGCTCAAATAGTGCCGTGTTTGTGCAATGTTCTGCTAAGATAGAGGCTGTCTGGGAGTCCGTGCAGAGTCCGTGCGCATGCGTATTCCAGCAGTAAACACTGAGTCCGTGCGCATGCGTATTCCAGCAGTAAACACTGAGTTGTATTTTACGTGAACATACAGACATAATGTGCTCTGCTCTCATTATGATGTCCTGGGAGCTTCTTGTTGACAGCACACAGTCTATAGTTCCATATTTACCACGTTTTATATGAGACATTGAATGGGTTGAAATAACGTCTTTGTGTAGACCACATATGAACGGACAGCGTAATATGATTTTGGACAAATGCATTTAAAGTAACCAAAATCGCGTCTCTTTCAACCTACAACTGAACAAACCATCAATATTTTAAAAGAAATTGGTGTTTTGTGACAGGTTGATATTGTAACCGTAATTTAGCCGGTTCAAAACACGGTTAAAACGCGTCTAAAGGTGCGTTCACACCGGTCGCGTTGATTTTTTGACACGCGTCGAGAGACATACAAAGTCTATGCACAGACGCGATGAGACTGGCGCGCCGCGATTTTGCGATTCTGCGGCGCATTGGACGCGTTATTGCAGTGCGGTGGACGCGTTGGACGCAGCAAAATCGCCAACGTGCGAGTTGAAATTTTTCAACTTCTGCGCATAATCGCGTGACGCTGTGGCGCGCTAGCCTATCAGCGTTGAGTTGCTCCCCCCGTCATCAGTGCCGTAGCTCCAGCCCGTGCTGAATCACAAACAACAATGGAGGACAAATAAATCCTGTAGCCGTCTGTGTTCACCCAGAGCTCTACGATACCTCATATCAACAGACCGGTGTGAACGCACCTTGTTCAGACCCCATATCAACGCTTTATCAACCAGATATCAACGTTGAAATCCGGGTTAGTGCTCACTGGGATTAATCAAACTCCGTCAGAACTGGAGTAGTATATTGCAGTATCTTTGCTCATTACATCCACAATGAGAGCTGTTATATCCTGCTGATCTTTTTTATTTTCTCCAGAACGGGTCAGCAGTAATATTAATGCTGTAATATTAATATATATATTATATATGTGTGTGATAGGTGGGTCATTCCTAGCATTTGGTGCCATTTGAGTCCCCACTATATAATACGGTATATTTTGTGTAAAGATGGCCTTATAATTCTTTCTAAAAGCTTGTCTTGCATGGCTAACCCCCCTCTATCATAAAACTAAATTATATGTATGCAGGAATACCGTCCACCCTGTTACTGTTTTGCACAGTAACAGGGTGGAAAACAACTTTTTTTTCAAATTAAAGCTTGTTTGTAAATACTGTTCAAAATATATTTTAAGGCTAACGTAAGGGACATTTTTACTCTTATAAAATGTAATAATTACAATACCTGTGTATTCAAAACACATATTAATAGAGATCTGAATGTTTGGTAACAGGGTGGACATTTGGTCTTGCTCACATGTAAAGAATTGTTCAAAATGATGAGACCATTATATCCTGAGCTTGACGAATACATTTTTCTTATAGTTGTACAAGCCCTCTTTCAGATGAAATATAAAAAATCATGGAAAATTTAAAACATTTTGATGGAAGTAAACCTGGCTGAAATGGCACTGAATAGTATGACCCAGATGTGGATTCATCATGCACATGTTGTGTTTCCTGCAGGTCAAACCGCTCTGATCGAATCCCAGCACACCGTGTTGGCGGCTTTCGGAGACAACGCCTGCTTGAACTGTCAGCTGATGCGGTCTAAAGATGTCGTGCAGGTCACGTGGCAGAAGATCTCACCTGAGGGGAAGACGGATGTCGCTACCGACAACAAACACTTTGGTCAGAAAGTGAACACCAAGTATCAAGGACGAGTGGAGTTTAAAGCTGCGGGACTGCAGAACAGCTCCATCGTGATCAGGAACGTGACAGACCAAGATCAAGGATGCTATCGATGTTTGTTTAACACCTACCCTGACGGTGCCCTCGCTGGGAGAACATGCCTCCAGCTCTATGGTGAGAACCTTGCTGACACTTCCACAATCCTCTGTCTACTCTGTAACATTACCACTAATAGCATTTCAACATCTTTTCTTTGCAGAGCTGCACGAAGCCGTTCTACATGTCAGAGAATCAAACTCTGCCGAAGAGGTACTCGTGTCCTGCTCGGCCACAGGTCGACCGGCTCCCACCGTCACGCTGACTGTCCCCCACTGCAACTCCACCAGCATCACCAACACCAACGGCACAGTCACCGTCACCACGACAGCTGTGCTGTCTCGTCTCAGTGACAACAGGCCGCGGGTTGGATGTGCAGTGCGAGTGCTCTCCGGTCCTCAGATAGAGGTGTATGCGGTGATTCCTGAGGTCATACAGTCGTCTGCTGATGGTGAGAAACACTTCTAAAGACACTGATTCATAGGTTGATGAATACTTTCTGAGCTCAAGTCTTTTGTTTTTACTTCCCAGGTTCTGATGTGGGATCTGGATCTGATAATGATTTCAGTAAGTCAACCTTTGTGGTCTCACGTCCGTATCAACATTTGATCTAGTTGCTTTATGAATGTTGAGTCTTTTTAATTTCCCTCTTTTCTCACAGATATACGTTTGATCATTGGGTTGGTCTTCGGAGGAGTCTGTGTTTGTGCTGCTGCTGCTGCTGCTGTCATCATCCTTTATAAACGGAAACACCAGAACAGGTAACTTTTAACTCATCACCTTTCTTGTATTAATACCAGTGTCTCACAGTTCATATGGTCATGACTCATCCAAATCTTTTCAGACAAAAGCCACAAGTGAATGCTTGTTCAACAGTAGCTTTTCTTGAATCCGTCAGTGTGTCACAAAGGGACAACGAGAAGAACAAGAAAGACTCTCATGAGTGAGTCAATTCATTCATTTTTCACTCATACCTATATTTAATTTTCTCTCTTGTAAAAACAATTCAGTCCACTGTGTCTAATTTGGGGCTTTACTTTTCTGACAATGTGCTAACTTGCTAATCAGACTGATGTTTATCCACATCACTGCTGTTCTGAATGATTTCTGACGAACTGTTTTTATCTAAAGGCCAACGACACCTTTAATGAAGAAAGTGAACGAACTGCGGCAACGTTCTACTGGAAAGAATAAAAAAGCCAACAACCAGAACGGTCTGCGCGAGGAATACAACTTGATTTCAGTTCCAAAGTTTAACCTACAAGACTGAAGTCCCGAAACAAAACCTGCTGGAAAGTCCTGAAATCATGATTAACTTTTTTTGGTACAACATAGAGACGTTCTCTTCATGGATAATAATTCCAGCAGATCAAAAAGATTCATGTTCACAATACTTTTGATTTTTGATAGTGTTCTAACAATACTCTGCTCATTTGTATCCTTTGTTTGTACGTCTTTTTATTTGTTTTTACTTTTGTACCTGTTCTTTTTGTATTTAAAAAAAATAAATAAACTGAATTTTGAAACTAGGCCTTTTTACTGTATTTAAATATTGAATGTGTGTGATTCTTGTGTTAAAGGGACATTCAACAAAATAACAAAGGTGTCAGCAGAACACAATGTCATCTAATAATCAAAATGATGGCTTAAGCATGCAATTGTGGGCTTTGAATACAAACCATGTTTGTCATTATTGTCTTCAAGCAACATTTAACACAATAAGGGTTTTGTGCAAAAGAAAGTCTTAAAATCTGTTATTTTACATCTCTGGAAAGGACTTAATGAGCTCCATGTGATGATCAAACAGAACATACTGCAGTTCAAACACCAGCAGAGTAAGAAACTCTGATCAAATCAACTTCCCCTCCAAAGCACATGTGAAAACATGCAAGTAGAAACCTCTTATCTTCCTCATCACTGCACCAAACCTTCAGAAAGAACCTTAGAAGTAATGGAGAAATAAAATAATGGAGCCACATCTCTGCTATGACAGCAACCATTCAGTTTAAATGTCTTGTTTTAATTCTATAATAATGCCCTTATTTATTTTCAAAGAATTAGTTGATGATTATAGATATTAATACATCACAAATTGCTGTGCAAGAGGAAGCCAACACAGGATACTCACCAGTGTTATGTATTGCTCAATGCACATCCACCCTGACATATTAAATGTATGGTTTTCATTCTGGTGAAGTTGGTAGTTTTTCATCCAGGTGCTAATTAATCCCTGTCAAACACTGGAAGTGAATGAATGAAATGTAAACTCTTTTAAAATGTTGGCTAACTATTGTCATTATTCATTCCATGCATTTGTATGGAATGCGTAGTTTGTCCAGCTATGTGTGTGTCCCTTTAATTATGTGGATATAAATCACGAGTCACAGGGACGAAGTTCACAAATGCCTCATCTGGAGTTACCTGGGCAACAGGGACACTTTCACTATTTCCAGCGATAGATTCTAATCATTATGTGGCCAAGATGTCCTGCCGTGCAGTCCTACATCTCCTCTGTGCTTTTACAAAGGTGAGAAACAGATGATACACATGTGTTTCCGACCTTTAGATCGAAATATGTGATTTGTTAATTTGATTTAAAGCACATCTATGTGACTCTCGTATGTTTATTGTTTATTGTAGGTATACGTTTTTGTCTGCTAATATAATATATACTGTATATATTATTTTTGTTCCATAAAGATGTGATCCATAAGTATTTCTTCCAGTGATCTCTTCACAAACACGTTTAATGGTGTGCAGTCCCAGGTGGCGTGAACATTGTAATGGAAAATGTCTTCGTATATTGTGTAAATGCTTAAGTGCTTTTCCAGTGGCGACTGGTCAATAGAGGGCCATGGGGCCTGGCCCCACCTTGAGCCACAAAAAAAAAAATAAAAAAAAAATTATACAAATTTGTATGTTTGTGTAATTGTGTGTTTGAACTTTGGAATGTACCCAGTAATATGTGTAAAATATGATATCTGCGCAAAATATATGCTTTTCCTGCTCGTCCTCTCTACCCCTCTACGTGCAGCTAGGGGGGCCAAATCGTTTTGGCCCAAAAGAGGCGGGTCTATGAAGCAGTTTAGCCAATTGCTGATTCAAGATATAAATGAGTGACATACAAGTTAGCCAATCAGCGCCCTCAAATAGATTCAGTGTGGCGCCAAAACGATTCTGCCCCCCTAGCTGCGCGTTCTCCTCAGGAGAAGTCTCTACAGGCGAGCGCCAGCGCGAGCACTCCTCCTCCAAGACCCGTTTGAGAGGAGAACTTTGGCGGAGATTCTGCAGCCAAAGAGCTGATATCAGATCAGCCTGACCTCACAATCAGACAGCAGACTCGCGGGAAAGGGAAGCAGTACATGCAAAGCTTCTGTACTAGCTGTACACCAGACAGGTTTGGCTAGCTGGATGACGTCATGCTAATAACTTATTTCGCTTTTTAAAACAACGGGGACAGATCCAGCACGGACAGTTACGGGAGTGAGGGATGAGGAGGTAAGGAAACATGAGAACACCAGGACAAACATGGAGAACTCTGTCAAGCTACATATTAGGCTCATGGCTCATGGTGGGGCCAGGCCCCATGGCCCCCTATTGACCAGCCGCCACTGTTTAACAGTATAATAGGTCGCTCGAAATAGCCGTTGGTCTTATCAAGTCTTTTATTAAATTTATCAAGTTTATATTAACTTTAAATTTATGGGTTCCCGCTGAGAGCCCAAGCAGATGTAAAGCTCTTTCAAAAATCAAGCGGGCCTTCTCCGGGTCTCCCTTAATATTAGAAAACTAATGCTAGTATGTGAAAATGTGTGTGCGCATATGCAATCAGTCGTATGGCGGGGACGCCCACTATTCATGCTCAGTAGCCGACGTCACAGGTGAGAATGTTCTTCTTCTTGCCAGTGAAAACGTGCCCGGTGGTGTGAGTATTCAGATCCTTAGCTCAGGTAAAATACCACTGCAAAAATACTCTGTTACAAGTCCTGCGTTGAAAATATGTTACTTAACTGAAAGTATGTGAGTACAATCAAGAAAATGTACTTTAAGTATTACAATAAAAGCATTGGTTGAGGTGGAACTCATTTTTAACAATGTTTGACAGGACTGCAGCTCATTCAATTTTCATTATTAAAATAATTGTTAAAAGCAGCAAATCCTCTCATTTGAGAATCTGGAAACATGAAATGTTTTTGCATTTCTACAAACATTTCAAATATACTATATTTAGAAGCTCTTCATATGTTTTGCATGAAAAAAATAATCATTTGTAAAGCTTATTGAAACAAATTGTGAAATAAAAAAGTGTTTTTAATCAGCCCCTTGTGGCCGAACTGGGTATTACAACAAGCAGAAAAGAGTAAATGTTGTAATTGGAGGATTGCCATTCCCAACAGGTGTGCTCCAGGTCACATGGCAGAAGCTTTTCAATGAAGAGGTCATTGAGAATTTGGCAACATACAGCAAGCGGTTTGGACAGCAAGTAAATGATCCTCACAGGGGGAAAGTGATCACGGAGGCGTCTCTCAGCTCGACATCCATCCCAACAGGTGTGCTCCAGGTCACATGGCAGTCCCCTCATCTGGTCCCCACTGACCACATCCTCCATTTGCTGCATGTCCCACTCAGACTCCCTATCTGACCCTCAAACTATTCTTACAGTGTTTTAATACCTTTAGTGACTATACTTTTATGATTTAATACATTCAATTAGTTAATATACTGTAACATATAATATCTTCTATAAGTAAGAATATTGTGAACATATTGTGACTAACATATTATTATTGTGACACTTCTACTCACCACTAGGGGGGTTATTTAATCGTACTTATAATGTGTTTAATACTGAAATTCTCCACAGTATGAATATTCATAAGGATATGTTTTACCTTGATACTAGCAGCTTCAGGAATGCAGTCCGTTTTCAGATCATGTATATTCAACCACAGCCTCTTATAATGAGACGTTTCTCTGTTGAAGATACATTTGCTTTAAAGCATTCATTCATTCATTCATTCAAATTAATTCATTCATAATGAGACGTTTCTCTGCAAATTGACATTTGCTTTAAAGCATTCATTCATTCTTCAAAGTGTCAGATTATATATTCATGGTGTGAATATCAGAGAAATCCGCCTCCTGTCTTTCTTTCAGTTTCACTCTGAGCCCTTTAAAGGCAGCACAGAGTAGGCTGAACTGAAAGAGATCCGTGTCTGCAGCAGAAGAAGATGTTGTTGATCCTGATACTTACTGCTTTACTGTTTAAAGGTAAGTGCCACTGAAAAGATATTCTATATTGCTATATTGCTATATGCTATATTCTCTGTACTGTTTTTTTTATATTCAAGAATACAATCCATCCTTTTACTGTATGGATATGTTTTAGTTATAGTCAAAGTTTGTCCAACGTTTTAATCTTTTTTTAATCCTGAACAGCAAAAGACATGGATTTTCTTTTTCAAGTCTGCATTGACTGACACCCAGCTGTTACTATTATCAGCCTTCGGGTCGCATTTCACTGGTTATGGAAAGAAAACAGCTGCCTATGGCAGAGACGCACACTGTTCATGCATTAGCCGACCCAAAAGGTGAGCCAGTGAAAACATGCGCAGTGGTGGGAGTATTGTTGTGGAAAATATTCCTACCGCTTTGCGTGAGTCTTCTAATGCTGTGAAATACATAATACCAAAAACCAGGTTGTCTTTTAAGTATTTATTCTCTGCGCAGAGAATGGTCAATCATCACAACAGAATGCGTACAGCCTCAAGCTTTCTTTATACAGAATGAGCAAAGGTGGGGGCCGATGGCCGATGTTACAGACATTAGGCAGCGAGTTTGTACTTTAACCGGTAGGGTTGCACGGTGTATCGATACTAAAAAGGTACCGCGGTACCTGTACGTTAAAAACGATACGATTTTGCATATTTTTAGTATCGATACTTTATTAAAATAGCGCGCGATCAGAGCGCACTCGCTGCTCCGCTGCCTGCAGGCATGCAAGGGGGCGGGGCTGCTCAGCGCGCTCACAGCAACAGGCAGCGCGCGCACTCACAGCGAGTGATCACAGGGGAGACATGCAGGAGCTTTTACCGACTGTCCTCGGGTTGTTGGAAAACAAGATGCCAGAAGTATCATGTGGAAGTACTTTGGCTATATTGGAGACAGTGAAGGAAAGCCCACTGACCTACAGAGACCAGTCTGCAAAACGTGTTTCAAAGCCACAGACCAAGTGAGGCAACACGTCTAACATGGCAAAGCACCTTTCAGACAGACACCCCGAACTTTTCAAAGAGTTCAAAGAACGACGGGTAAGAAAATGTGATTATAAACATGAACACCCCCAAGCTCACCTATATACAGCTAACAGGAGTAGCCTTATGCTGCGTTCACACCGGTCGCGTTGATTTTTTGACGCACTGCAAAATCGCGTCCAACGCACTGTAAAATCACGTCCAACGCGCCGCCGGTCGTGTTCAGACCAAACGCCGCAAAATCTCGTAGCGCCGGAGAGGGGGCGTGGTTTATAGACCTGGTTTATAGATCCGTTCAACTGTCCGCCATTAACCATGGAAAAAATAACCTATATTCCTACGTGTTGTGGAAGTCACAGATATAAGATAAGATAAGATAAGATAAGATAATCCTTTATTAGTCCCTCAGTGGGGAAATTACAGGATTACAGCAGCATCGCTCACAAGTAATAAATGAAGATAAAAAATCAAGTAGTATAAATAGACTAAACAGTAAACAGTCGTAAAAAAAATATGACAGTAAAGAAGAATACAAAATATACCAGTATGTACAGACGGAGTAAAAATGTGAAATGTAAGATAATACTTAAACGTATTGGATATTGCACAGGATTGACAGTAAAGAAGACTATTAAGTATACCAGTAAATACAGACGGAGTAAAATGTAAGTGTAAGGTAAATACTTAAACGTATTTGATATTGCACAGGATTGCACGGATTAGGTATTGCACCAGGTGAATGAATTAAAGTGTTCAGAGTGTTCAAGTGTTCATGTTTAGTCCAAATGTTCGTGTTCAAAGTGTTCAACGTGTTAGTGGTCTCCCGAGAGCAGCTTGTTGTGCAGCCTGACAGCAGCGGGGAGGAAGGACTTGCGGTACCTCTCCCTCAGACACCGGGGATGGATCAGCCGGTGACTGAAGGAGCTGTGCAGAGCTGCCAGAGTGTCCTGCATGGGGTGGGAGACGTGGCTCATCAGGGATGAGAGCTTCGCCATCATCCTCCTGTCTCCCACCACCTCCACCGTATCCAGTGGACACCCCAGCACGCTGCTGGCCTTCCTCACCAGTTTGTCCAGTCTCCTCCTGTCAGCTGCCGCGATGCTGCTGCTCCAGAAGACCACTCCATAGAAGATGGCTGATGCCACCACGGAGTCGAAGAAGGTCTTCAGGAGTGCTCCCTGCACCCCAAAAGACCTCAGTCTCCTCAGCAGAAAGAGTCTGCTCTGTCCTTTTTTATAAAGAGCGTGAGCGTGGTCAGTCCAGTCCAGTTTATTGTTCAAGTGAACACCCAGGTACTTATATGAGTTCACAACCTCAATGTCCAGTCCCTGGATGCTCACCGGTGTGGGAGGAGGGCGTTTACCCCGGCGGAAGTCCACCACCAGCTCCTTGGTCTTGCTGGTGTTGATATGGAGGCGGTTCCGCTGGCACCATCCTAAAAAATCCTGGTTTAGTTCCCTGTACTCTCTGTCATCATCTGCGGAGATGAGGCCGACGATTGCAGAGTCGTCAGAGAACTTTTGCAGGTGGCAGTTGGCAGAGTTGTGTTTGAAGTCCGAGGTGTAAATGGAGAAGAGGAATGGAGCCAGAACGGTTCCCTGTGGGGCCCCTGTGCTGCAGGACACCCGATCTGACTCACACCCCCGTATCCGCACATACTGTGGACGGTTGGTGAGGTAGTCCAGGATCCATGTAGTGAGGTGGTGGTCCACCCCGGTCTGCTCCAGCTTGTCCCTCAGAAGCAAAGGCTGTGTTGGGGTCTGAGCATATGGCTGCACATGTGCTGTGAACAAAGAAAATCAGGCCTTCCCTTTTGCAAGCAAAGGTTTCATCCTGATTGTGGTTTGATGAGCACCAAACCCCCTCTGAAGGACTTTCACATTAGGGTGTGAATTCCCCCCCCCCCCAAAAAACTATGGTTCCTGAAGTCACCTGAGAGCACCGCTGCAACCTCATTGGCCGAGAGCCAAGACAGCACCAGGACCCCTGTGGTTCAGCCACTGTTCAACAAAACTGACTGCAGTTCACACCTCCACGCTTTTTCCCTTCGACCTCGGTCGAGCAAGGGAGCAATCGCTGTTCTTCACCCTGGACATCCGTCCCTGGGACGCAAGGAGACGCATCAGCTTTCTCCCCCCCCCCAGCATCGCGCTGTCGACGAAGGCCTGCAAACCCTGTCAGGTCACAACGCTATCTTCGCTGGCCGAAGTAGCCGTGTTTTTCTTTTTGAGTCAAGGCCCTCTCACTGCACCGGGACGAATCTCTTCCACGATTCCTCCCCGTGTTGTTTTCTTTTTGTGCACATTCCGGCAAAGCAGCAGCTGAAAAACTCGCTCCTTCCCGAAGATTTCCGATGAGACGTACGGACCACAGCGTCTCAATCCGATGTTAAATCATCCTCTCTGCAGCGAGGATTGATCACGTCCAGCGCCAGCTCCAGAACGAGCCGCGTCAACGGACCGAAACAGCCGCCGCTTAAACAGCCGCGCTGATCTACAAGCAGCCCCACTTTTTCCTTCAGGACAAAGAAAGCACGATTCTCAGCGGCCACTCTCCCCGCCACAAAGAAGCGTCTCCAACGTAAGTTCATTGTGCATCTGGGCTAGCTTAGCTTAAATTAACTTAAAGTTCATTCAAGTTAATTCATGTATATGTTGATATTCCCGTGTTTTTGTGTGTTTCGTTACTATTGCGTAATATCAAGGTATTGCGCAACACTCAGCGGGCCCCAGCTCCGCTCCACTGTGCATTGCCCGTATTCTGTTCGCGTTAAAGACACCGTCGCAGTATACGGAGGTAAATACACAAACCTCACGGACCAGAGAAGTTCCGTTTGTATTGTGTATTAACTGCATTGACTGTTTTCTTTGGGATTATTTTCATTCATTTGTATTCAACTTTGTGGGATATTTCTCTCTTCATTAACTCGGCTCTGTGAGTGAGCTGAGTGCCGTGTTCATCACTGTGTAAGCTGCCGACAGTTCAAGACGACAACGGTATGCTTACGCATGAGAGAATAACGTACTTATGCTCCTCAGGATATCGCAGCAGAAGTTTGATTTATGTTGACTTACGATTTCTCTCCACCTTTTCTTGGCTCACCCTCCTGCCAACACAGCAGGAGGTGACCCCCTCTCTCTCTGACCCTCTCTCTCTCACACGTGCTCACACACAGCGACCCCCCCTCTCCTCCGCCAGTTTGCCCAAGTCACTCGACTAGGCCATCTAGTGGCGGGTCACGGTAGCATCTTAAGGTTCACCCCCCCCCCCCCAGTTTGTCTAAGTCCCTCGACTACGCCATCTGGTGGTGTTCAGCGGTAATACCTTAAGCCCTTCCCCTTTTAACCCACAGTCTCACCCCCTTCGGCTTGGTGGCCAGCGGCCATCTTTCTAGTCTTTGACTGTGAGTGTTAAGGGCCCTCACCCCCCTTCCTTTTATACGCAGACACACACACACATACACATACACACATACTTATATACACACCCTCCTCCTCTTTTATTTCATTTCTTTAGATATTAGGTACATAAGATTGTATAATGGCGTTTGTTGATTGCGATATTAATTGATCTGATCTTTTATTATTCTAATTTAATAAACTCTAGTATACTTTAAAGAGCAGTCGTCTGTGATTAATGGTGCATATGTATGTGATGATCTGTATGTTGTAGCCTGCGCTCGGATTCCACACCTTCACTGTCACTGATGAGTGACTACTAATTATGAGACTTAGTTTTATCGTTTGGTTATCGGTCCCTGTTCGCAGGGTGGTGCCCCGTTATTATTAATAATCATTAATAATTGTTATTCACATTAATAATTCTATTGATGTCAAGAATTCAGTTTCTTAAAGCTGATAACTCAAACACCAGCCCCTATTGATCCCAACAAAGTGGTGCCCCGTGTGAGGCTACGTTATTACAGTTATTACAATACATATGTACATTAATCCATAATTTTGAAATATTAATTTTCAAAAAAATATTATTTTTTTTTTCGAAAAATTATTTTTTTCCCCTTCTTTTGAATGAGCCAAAGTCCTGAAACTTATTTCCCAAAATAGGTAGGCTTTGATATTCAAAATCTTTTCTTATTGTAAGTTAATTTTTGATTTTAATTGTTGATTTTTAATCTTAATTTTAATTGAACGTTAATTTACTTTCCAGGTTTAATTATTCGTTTCATTTCGTAAACTAACAGCCAGCTGTGTAGTAGATTTGATCGTTTAGTTTGTAATACCAATACTTTGCTTGTTTTTCTTAAATCCCCTCAAAGCAGTACACACAGCTGTCACAGGCCCAAAGTGCTAAACCACATTAGCATTTTCGCACCTTTGGCTGCAAAGCAGTAGTGATACCCTCAGAGCAGCAGCAGTAGAAACGGAAGTCAGAGAGCTACACGTTTCACTGTGCGCCTGCATGAATAGTAACACTAACAGTAACTAACACCTAACAGTAGAAATCAGTTCAACGCAGAACTAGACATTTCACTGAGAACCGTAAACACTAACAGTTTCCGTTCTAACACTAGGGAATTAACAACCATTGGGAGCCGCGCTCATTAGAGAGAATGACCGACGAGCAATCCCCCATTCCTGGAGCTGTAGCTCCAGAAGACACCGCATTGCGAGATGCGGTGGCTGATGTCCTCAGACTCTCAGCAAGCGAAAGAGAGTACTTTGCGAAATACACTGCTGTCCTATGTGACGAGCAGTTAGAGCAGCTGGTGGCTTATGTAAATAACCCATCAGGTAAGCGAGAGCGCCTGATTCAGGAAGTAATCGGCGAAATACTGCTCATCTATCATCAGAAAATGCAGCTGCAAGCTGCCCGCACCCGGGCACAGAGCGACAAGCAGCAACGCGAGATCTGCACACTCCGAACAGAGGTTCAGGAGTTGTCACGCGACTGTAGAGCCCTACAGTCAGAAAATAGTAGCTTGCGCAGTGACCTCAGAGAGGTCAACCTAGAACTCTCTAAGGCGTTAGAGAGTAATGACAAACTGAAAGCGCTTCAAGGTGCTCCAGCAGCCCCGGTAGGTACCGCTACCTCCTATCGAGCCCCTCAGCCCAGTCATTTCTTGTTCTCAGGTCCCTCATTCCCCGAGAGCCGACCCATCCTGCGTCTCGACAAACCGCGTTCCCCAACTAGGAGTAGAGAGGACCAACACCAGGTCCTAGCCAGCCTAGGTAGCTTCAAACCCACCTCAGGCGAACACAATCCTCCACGCAGTTCATGCGCGCGACCAGAACTGACCTCATCCCCCTCAGGGAGGGAGGATGACCGTCGTTACCACCATCGCGAGTACGGAGACTCAGACGACTCGGACGGCCCAGGCCCCATCAACCTTGGAGGCCTGCGTACCCGGCAGATTGAGTCTCTAGCAAAAGACGTAGAGCGCTTCAATCCCGATAATCGCGACTCGAGCATCGATGACTACCTAAGGGAGATCGATCGCTGCCTCCTCGACTTATCACGCCCCTCAGCGCGCGAAAAACTCAAACTAGTGTGGAAAACCATGACTCGAAACGTCCACGTTTTCATGGAAACGCTCCAGCCAAGCATCCGCGACCGCTATTCATCCCTTTGTCACGCCCTTAGGGAGGAGTACTCCATGTACACCGACCCAGCTTCTGCCACCCTCAGCGCCTTCGCCATTTCCCAGAGAAAGCTAGAGTCCCCGAGAGACTACTTCAGGCGCTTGAGATCTGCATACTTCCAGGGACGTAACGCCCCAGGTCTAGAAGAAGACCACACCTTTAAGTCGCTATTTCTGCACAATCTCCACGACCATGTGAGATACGACGTTACCATGCACTGCAGAACGAGTAACCTCACCATGCCAGAGATTAGGAAATACGCGCAACTTGCATGGGAGACACGCGGTCGGCCGATGAATCAGCACGATGACACCGACATAGTCTTGAGCATCCAACAGCCGAGTGACCTTCACCCCCTTGCTGCCAAGTCGACGTGGTAGAGGGGGGGGGGAAGAGAACTCAGCCCACTTCCGGAAACGACCACTCCCAATTTCGCACCTCGTTCTTCCACCTTCTTGGGCGACCTTGTCCGCAAAGGCAATGCCCGTTATGTATATATCTATACATATTCTTCAGTCTTACTGGGGGGTCATAACACTCTTGCTCTACCCGACTCCGGGTCAGAAACGAGCCTCATGTGTTCCCCCATCTTTTCGCATACACCTCTAGGGTGTCACACCCTTAGAGGCCCTTTTCGAGCACCCTCGCTCGTAAAATCTTTTGTCAACTAAGCCTTGTTCTCCTGCTCTGTCAGCATGATCCACCTCCAGCTGGTTCAACGAAGCCACCGCCTTCCTTCAGCCGAGTCACCGCCCGGGCCTGTCTAGTAGCCAGTGCCGTAGGTAACTGAACTTGACTTGCGCGCCGGACCTGTCTCCATCTTTAATTAGGAGGGTGGGGGGAGGGAGATATCACCAGCCCGCCATGACACACTCCAGAGTGAAACTGTTCGCGACGTTTCCCTGAGTGCTGACGGTAACCTGGGGGGTATCCACCCTCGCCACTTGAACAGCACGAGGGGGGTGGGCTCTGTCAACAGAAACTTAGAGAGATGCACTTCACAGGAAGTACACTCTAATCTTGCCAGTGTCGAAACCAACCGGCCGAATGGCGGCTTACTTATTGACTACTAACATTTAGCTGCATGCCTCAACTCACCCTGTAGACATGCACTAACTGCTAACACATCCAACTTGAACCAGAACAGTTGCATGACCTGAAAAACGCTCATTGTGACTGTAAACTTATGCTCCACTCTCATAACAACCCTTTGCATGCTTTATAGACTCTACCAGAAGTAACCAAAGAAGACATAACCTAGGCCGCAGCAGTCAGATTTATCCCAGAACCTCATCCGAGAAGGCTCAGCTGTTAACAGCTTGAGCAGCGAAAACCCCAGCCTAGCTGGTCACACTAGCCATGTTATCAAGATCTGTAAATCTGCTACCACTACTGTTATGCAACCTTCATAGGTACACCTGGCCTATAGTCTTAGCAACGCAACTCCAACATCGATAGATTCAAAACTTAGACACAGGACTCGCTCTAAATCTACCGATTAGAGAGAGATAGACGCACACATCATGCACTCATAGATCCAGAAATGACAGACTAAACTGATTCCCTCCTATTCATAACACCACGTAGACAACCTACGACTGCTCCGCCGACGGACTCCAGTCCTGTCTAGGAGTTGAACCAGTAACCACTGCATTCCCCCTCACCTGCTTCTTGTCTTTCTATTCTTTCCTTCTATCTCTTTTGTGTTTTGTTTTGTTTTTATTTGGGTTATTTTTCTTTGACACTGTGCCGCAATGCTAGATTATCACGACATCACAATAGCAATTTAATTATTTGGGAATAATGTGTTGCTCACCTATGATTTGATTTGTGTATGATAGTAGATGTAGGTAAAAGTAGTTAAAGTCATCTGCCCAGATGCCACTTTAGTCATCTGCCCAGATGCCAATGAACCATGAACTTGAACGCTATGAACCTTGAACTCTATGAACTTGAACACTTCCTGTTTTAACCACTGCTTTTGTCTCAGGAATACTTGGACTGTCTCACCTCTTCAGGTTTCCCCAACACATGGATGCACGTGCCAGCCCTGGGTTTGCTCTAAAGACCGTAACCTGCATCCCGCTCTTCAGAGCAAAGGGGGGATGTTGGGGTCTGAGCATATGGCTGCACATGTGCTGTGAACAAAGAAAATCAGGCCTTCCCTTTTGCAAGCAAAGGTTTCATCCTGATTGTGGTTTGATGAGCACCAAACCCCCTCTGAAGGACTTTCACATTAGGGTGTGAATTCCCCCCCCCCCCAAAAAACTATGGTTCCTGAAGTCACCTGAGAGCACCGCTGCAACCTCATTGGCCGAGAGCCAAGACAGCACCAGGACCCCTGTGGTTCAGCCACTGTTCAACAAAACTGACTGCAGTTCACACCTCCACGCTTTTTCCCTTCGACCTCGGTCGAGCAAGGGAGCAATCGCTGTTCTTCACCCTGGACATCCGTCCCTGGGACGCAAGGAGACGCATCAGCTTTCTCCCCCCCCCCAGCATCGCGCTGTCGACGAAGGCCTGCAAACCCTGTCAGGTCACAACGCTATCTTCGCTGGCCGAAGTAGCCGTGTTTTTCTTTTTGAGTCAAGGCCCTCTCACTGCACCGGGACGAATCTCTTCCACGATTCCTCCCCGTGTTGTTTTCTTTTTGTGCACATTCCGGCAAAGCAGCAGCTGAAAAACTCGCTCCTTCCCGAAGATTTCCGATGAGACGTACGGACCACAGCGTCTCAATCCGATGTTAAATCATCCTCTCTGCAGCGAGGATTGATCACGTCCAGCGCCAGCTCCAGAACGAGCCGCGTCAACGGACCGAAACAGCCGCCGCTTAAACAGCCGCGCTGATCTACAAGCAGCCCCACTTTTTCCTTCAGGACAAAGAAAGCACGATTCTCAGCGGCCACTCTCCCCGCCACAAAGAAGCGTCTCCAACGTAAGTTCATTGTGCATCTGGGCTAGCTTAGCTTAAATTAACTTAAAGTTCATTCAAGTTAATTCATGTATATGTTGATATTCCCGTGTTTTTGTGTGTTTCGTTACTATTGCGTAATATCAAGGTATTGCGCAACACTCAGCGGGCCCCAGCTCCGCTCCACTGTGCATTGCCCGTATTCTGTTCGCGTTAAAGACACCGTCGCAGTATACGGAGGTAAATACACAAACCTCACGGACCAGAGAAGTTCCGTTTGTATTGTGTATTAACTGCATTGACTGTTTTCTTTGGGATTATTTTCATTCATTTGTATTCAACTTTGTGGGATATTTCTCTCTTCATTAACTCGGCTCTGTGAGTGAGCTGAGTGCCGTGTTCATCACTGTGTAAGCTGCCGACAGTTCAAGACGACAACGGTATGCTTACGCATGAGAGAATAACGTACTTATGCTCCTCAGGATATCGCAGCAGAAGTTTGATTTATGTTGACTTACGATTTCTCTCCACCTTTTCTTGGCTCACCCTCCTACCAACACAGCAGGAGGTGACCCCCTCTCTCTCTGACCCTCTCTCTCTCACACGTGCTCACACACAGCGACCCCCCCTCTCCTCCGCCAGTTTGCCCAAGTCACTCGACTAGGCCATCTAGTGGCGGGTCACGGTAGCATCTTAAGGTTCACCCCCCCCCCCCAGTTTGTCTAAGTCCCTCGACTACGCCATCTGGTGGTGTTCAGCGGTAATACCTTAAGCCCTTCCCCTTTTAACCCACAGTCTCACCCCCTTCGGCTTGGTGGCCAGCGGCCATCTTTCTAGTCTTTGACTGTGAGTGTTAAGGGCCCTCACCCCCCTTCCTTTTATACGCAGACACACACACACATACACATACACACATACTTATATACACACCCTCCTCCTCTTTTATTTCATTTCTTTAGATATTAGGTACATAAGATTGTATAATGGCGTTTGTTGATTGCGATATTAATTGATCTGATCTTTTATTATTCTAATTTAATAAACTCTAGTATACTTTAAAGAGCAGTCGTCTGTGATTAATGGTGCATATGTATGTGATGATCTGTATGTTGTAGCCTGCGCTCGGATTCCACACCTTCACTGTCACTGATGAGTGACTACTAATTATGAGACTTAGTTTTATCGTTTGGTTATCGGTCCCTGTTCGCAGGGTGGTGCCCCGTTATTATTAATAATCATTAATAATTGTTATTCACATTAATAATTCTATTGATGTCAAGAATTCAGTTTCTTAAAGCTGATAACTCAAACACCAGCCCCTATTGATCCCAACAGCTGGATGGTGTTGAAGGCACTGGAGAAGTCGTAGAACATGACTCTCACAGTGCTACCAGCCTTTTCCAGGTGAGAGAGGCATCTCTGCAGCAGGAAGATGACGGCGTCATCCACCCCGATGCCGGACTGGTAGGCGAACTGAAGAGGGTCCAGGGATGAACTCACCAGAGGGCGGAGATGGGCAAGTACCAGCCTCTCCAGGGTCTTCATCAGGTGGGATGTCAACGCCACCGGCCTGTAGCTGTTGAGGTCCTTGGGCCGCGGGTTCTTTGGTACCGGTACCACACAGGACGTCTTCCATAGCTGTGGTACTTTCCCCAGCCTCAAGCTCAAGTTGAATATGTGCTCCGCTATCCCGCACAGCTGGTCTGCGCAGGATTTGAGGAGCCTTGAGCTGATGCCGTCCGGACCCGTGGCCTTCCTCGCCTTGATCCTCCTCAGTTCCTTCCTCACCTGGTTGAGGGACACTCGGGGGGGTGGGGTGCTGTGTGTTGGAGTGGGGAGGTGTGGAGGGGAGCCGAGTGCTGTGGGAAGGGGGGAGGTGGAGGGGGAGGGGGGGTAATAATCCACAGGGGATGCAGATGATGGGGGTTGCAGCAGCAGGGAGGTCTGGGTGGGGGGAGGGGTGGATGGCTGGTCAAACCTGTTAAAAAACAAGTTCAGCTCATTCACCCACTTTTGGTCCCCCTCAGGCTGTTGGTTGGGCCCCTTGAGCCCAGAAATCGCCTTGAGGCCCTTCCAGACCCCGACGGTGTTATTCTGCTGCAGCTGGTCCTCCATCTTCATCCTGTAGATATCCCGGGAAACTAAACACCGTCATGTCTGGTTCATAATATTGTTCAGAGGAGCTCCGTGGATTGTATCGAGCTGTATTCACTGTGTCTAGCAAGCCGCCGGTCGCTGTTTACACAGACGGCTACAGGATTTATTTGTCCTCTATTGTTGTTTGCGATTCAGCACTGGCCGGAGCTACGGCACTGATGACGGGGGGAGCAACTCAACGCTGATAGGCTATCGCGCCACAGCGTCACGCGATTATGTCGCAGAAGTTGAAAAATTTCAACTCGTGCGTTGGCGATTTTGCGGCGTCCAACTCGTCCACCGCACTGCAATAACGCGTCCAACGCGCCGCCGAACCGCAGAATCGCGGCGCGCCAGTCTCATCGCGTCTGTGCATAGACTTTGTATGTAATCTCGACGCGGGTCAAAAAAAAAACGCGACCGGTGTGAACGCACCTTTAGGCCATATCCACATTAGTCTGTGTCTCGTTGGATGCAGAGTTCTCAAATAGAACCGATCTCCGTCCACACGGGAGTTTTCAGCATTATTCTCAAGTTGATCTGCATCCACACGGCAGCCTTCGAAGGCGGACAGCACGTGACCATTAACGTACACTGGGCATGCGCGTGATGGTGTAAACAGGAAGTGGATTGCTTGCTTAGTTAAAAAAAAATATGACAGAGTAATAAAGTAGTCTTTAATAATGAAAGGTTGTATTTGATACTTAAGATCTTCCTCAATCAACTCAAACAGACACAGTTCGTGGAAAGTTTTATTTTTCAGACGTAGTTACAGCGCTGCGGGTCTCTCTCTCTCTCTCTCTCTCTCTCTCTCTCTCTCCAACTTTACTTTAAAATCAACACTTACACGGAAACATTTACTCGATTATGGTCCATAAATGTGGTCAACACACGTCGATCACTCGCTTCCATGTGTTGTTGTCGTGGGGCTGATGAATGTAACGTTAGCTCCGACATCGGGGTATTCCTTCATGAGATACGGCATCAGGGGATAAGCTGGGTCACCCAGCAGAAAAAACAGGGACATCATCTTCGCCCTCTATCAATTCTTTCGGGCATTTGCTCCATCTTTTAGGGCACAACATCATGCAACAGGTCCGACTCGCTAGCTTCTAAGCTAATTTTAACATTACCGCCAATGGGGAAATGCTAACCGCGATTAGTATAAGCGAATATAATATATCTTCGTACATATTTTCAGAAAGAAATACTTGCAGACTAAGGTCTCTCAAGGCTACCAAACGGAAAAAGTAAAACGAATCAGCGTTGATCACTCGCCTCTCACTCGTCTCTCACTCGTCTCCTCTGTGTTGTTTGTAGCTGTAGCTCTGAATAGCATTTATTGCTAACTGTAGCTTCAGACAGCCGCTCCGTGGGGGCTGATAGCCGATGGTCAAGCAGCTCGCTGATCGCTAGACTAACAGCTGCTTCCTCCACATAAATGCAGACTTTTTACTGCACAACAGCTGCTAGTACGCAACAGGTAATACAGTATGCAGAAAACCGGCTCTCCATGTACGGCTGATACGTCTCTCGCTGCTGGTGCCGGCTGTTTGTTTTCTTCCGGGTACGGGTCACGGGGCTCATTTTTTTCTGACAGACATCCGTATCCGACGTCTACACCGAACCAAAACCCCGGAGTTCTCAAATAGCTCCAACCTCGGCGGAGTTTTCAGGTTCCTCCGTTTAGGGCGCCCCAAAACTCCGGCGTGGTGTGGCTGCTCAGTGTAAACGTAGGAAAACTGGATTAGTATGGACATGGTCTTAGCCTAGTTTGACAACAAGCCTATATGATCATGAGGTCACAATGCACACAAACGTGCACTAAATGAAACACAATTGATGCAAAATGGCTCCATGCTGGTGGAGCCTGAGGGTGGAGCTTGAGCTAATTATTTTTATTTTTAGTTTGGGAAAAATAATTATTCCATGAATTCAGATAAAATATGAAGTGAAAATATCAAACTCACTATGCAAGTAAATGAAGCATTGTTTATCCACCCACTCCCACAGACAGTCAGACAGATGCCAGAGTCAGCAGCAATCATGGCACCTTGTAGTTTTCATTAATATCTTGCTGTTGGCTAATACTAATATTAATGCCATTTGTTAAGAGTTCAAAAAGCTGGGCAGGAACAAGCTGGTAAAAAAGGGAACCGTACAGATGTTTTATTTATTACTAGTTCAGATAAATATACCAGTTCTCCAAAAAGAGAAACATGTTCAGAGAGAATATAATTTATAAGCAAGAATGAACAGACTCTTCTATGTTAATTCTTCCCACAGGCAGTGTGTCATATGTTCAGAAACCGTAACTATTGATAAAAGCGGCAAATGAAGCTCACTACGAGGCAAAGCACAACTCCTTTGAAGAAACGTACCCTCTCACATCTGAAATGAAGACAGAAAATAAACCCAAGAGCCCAATATGATCAGAATCCTAACGCATGAATTCACTGTCCCAACAATGTTGTCACCAGAGAGAATAGAGCTGAAACAAGTGTTAATAACCACAGATAAAGTCCATGCTCACTGATTTCTCTTTTTAGAAGACAAAACATAATATTGTAGCTTTTTGATTGACATCACTTCAAACATGAATGAACTGAATTTAAAGCTGCAGGACAATTCAGTGAAATACATTTTTCTAAAATTAATTACTTTATTTTAAGATGCACATTCTTCAAAAGCTTTCTGTTATGTCAGTTATTCTTTAATCCAGCCATTATTTTACTTGAAATGAGAATAACATTTATTTATGTATTATTTATAATCCATCCAGTTAAATTTGAAAACTGAGAATAATAGTTTGTTAAAATATAATTGATGTGTACTTTCTTTATTTGATTTGACAGTTGTTGACAACACAGAGACGTTGTTACTACTACTAGGCTTCTTGAATATATATATATATGGCACTAAATAGTGCGGGTTAAATATTATTGTAATGTTTCGGACCTTTGCCCGAGGAGATTTTCTCAATCTGGACCTTTTGGAATTTTAGTTGAAGACCCCTGCTGTAGGAGCTGCTAAGCCAAGGTGGTGGGGTTGGTGCTTCCAGGTGGTGGTGTCTCCCTTTGTGTGCTGTGTCGTTTGGTGTGCCCCGGGTTGAGACCCTCACGTGTGGTTGTGTGTGTGAGTGTTGTGTGATCGGGGTGCCTCCTCTTTCGGGATCCTCACCTGCACTGGTCCACCTGGCCACTGGTAAGCCGCAGTCCTCTTTAAATGTATAACGGCTCTTTTAGTATTTTGTGTATAAACCGTAACGGTGAATTTTTAATAGAATAAAGATTATTTTGTATTGGAACCACGTCTCATGCTCATTTGTATAATGAACCTGAGTGTCTTTGGAAACCTGATGCTGTGTGGGGAAAAGTGAATCCTTAGGTGCAACTCCTAGGGTGGCGTTGTTGTGCTCTCTAAACTATTGGCTGGTCACGTAACTTTCAGTGACGGCCCGTCCGCCTCTCGCCACACCTCGATTACCTATTGTATCTCACATTTTGCGAATAACCGTATTTTATTAATCAAACTCCGTCAGAACTGGAGTTGCAGTATCTTTGGTCATTACATCCACAATGAGAGCTGTTGTATCCTGCTGATCTTTTTTCTTTTCTCCAGAACGGGTCAGCATTAATATTAGGCTATTGCTATTGTTCGTATGAATATCAATTTCCCTCAGTTACTACGACCATGTTTTTATTAGTGTTGTACTTCTTATTAATGGGGAGTTCTGTTTGTTTTGTATTTATTTGACTGATATTTCTTCCAGGCCACAAAAGGGGATTTATTAGGGTCAGATTCAGTTGTGTCAATATGAATATCAATAGTCATGATCTTCATATATATATATATATATATATATGAAGATCACATCCGTGATCTCTTCACAAACACGTTTAATGGTGTTCAGTGCCAGCTGGCGTGAACATAGCCCACTCTCTTTTGTGTGCAATGCAGACGGATTCCCGATTTCAAACATGTTTTGCTCTGTGAAGTGAATTCTGTGGAGTATCTCATCATGCACATGTTGTGTTTCCTGCAGGTCAAACCGCTCTGATCGAATGCCAGCACACCGTGTTGGCGGCTTTAGGAGACAACGCCTCCTTGAACTGTCAGCTGATGCAGTATAAAGATGTCGTGCAGGTCACGTGGCACAAGATCTCACATGAGGGGGAGACGAATATGGCTTCTATCCACAAAATCTACGGTCACAAAGTGAATCCTGACTACGAAAGTAAAGTGGAGTTTAAAGCTGCGGGACTGCAGAACAGCTCCATCGTGATCAGGAACGTGACAGACCAAGATCAAGGATGCTATCGCTGTTTGTTTAACACCTACCCTGACGGTGCCCTCGCTGGGAGAACATGCCTCCAGCTCTATGGTGAGAACCTTGCTGACACTTCCACAATCCTCTGTCTACTCTGTAACATTACCACTAATAGCATTTCAACATCTTTTCTTTGCAGAGCTGCACGAAGCCGTTCTACATGTCAGAGAATCAAACTCTGCCGAAGAGGTACTCGTGTCCTGCTCGGCCACAGGTCGACCGGCTCCCACCGTCACGCTGACTGTCCCCCACTGCAACTCCACCAGCATCACCAACACCAACGGCACAGTCACCGTCACCACGACAGCTGTGCTGTCTCGTCTCAGTGACAACAGGCCGCGGGTTGGATGTGCAGTGCGAGTGCTCTCCGGTCCTCAGATAGAGGTGTATGCGGTGATTCCTGAGGTCATACAGTCGTCTGCTGATGGTGAGAAACACTTCTAAAGACACTGATTCATAGTTTGATGAATACTTTCTGAGCTCAAGTCTTTTGTTTTTACTTCCCAGGTTCTGATGTGGGATCTGGATCTGATAATGATTTCAGTAAGTCAACCTTTGTGGTCTCACGTCCGTATCAACATTTGATCTAGTTGCTTTATGAATGTTGAGTCTTTTTAATTTCCCTCTTTTCCCACAGATATATGTTTGATCATTGGGTTGGTCTTCGGAGGAGTCTGTGTTTGTGCTGCTGCTGTCATCATCCTTTATAAACGGAAACACCAGAACAGGTAACTTTTAACTCATCACCTTGCTTGTATTAATACCAGTGTCTCACAGTTCATATGGTCATGACTCATCCAAATCTTTTCAGACAAAAGCCACAAGTGAATGCTTGTTCAACAGTAGCTTTTCTTGAATCCGTCAGTGTGTCACAAAGGGACAACGAGAAGAACAAGAAAGACTCTCACGAGTGAGTCAATTCATTCATTTTTCACTCATACCTATATTTAATTTTCTCTTTTGTAAAAACAATTCAGTCCACTGTGTCTAATTTGGGGCTTTACTTTAACGTGCTAACTAATCAGACTGATGTTTATCCACATCACTGCTGTTCTGGATGATTTCTGACTACCGTAACTGTTTTTATCTAAAGGCCAACGTCACCTGTAATGAAGACAGGGCAAGAACCGCGGCAACGTTCTACTGGAAAGAATAAAAAAGCCAACAACCAGAACGGTCTGCGCGAGGAATACAACTTGATTTCAGTTCCAAAGTTTAACCTACAAGACTGAAGTCCCGAAACAAAACCTGCTGGAAAGTCCTGAAATCATGATTAACTTTTTTTGGTACAACATAGAGACGTTCTCTTCATGGATAATAATTCCAGCAGATCAAAAAGATTCATGTTCACAATACTTTTGATTTTTTTAAATATCTGTACTTCAGGTGATTGTGTTCTAACAATACTCTGCTCATTTGTATCCTTTGTTTGTACGTCTTTTTATTTATTTTTACTTTTGTACCTGTTCTTTTTGTATTTAAAAAAATAAATAAATTGAATTTTGAAACTAGGCCTTTTTACTGGATTTAAACATAGAATGTGTGTGATTCTTGTGTTAAAGGGACATTCAACAAAATAAGAAATGTGTCAGCAGAACACAATGTCATCTAATAATCAAAATGATGGCTTAAGCATGCAATTGTGGGCTTTGAATGCAAACCATGTTTATCAATACTGTCTTCAAGGAACATTTAACAAAATAAGGGTTTTGTGCAAAAGAAAGTCTCTTAAAATCTGTTATTTTACAAGGACTGAACAGAACATACTGCAGTTCAAACACCAGCAGAGAAAGAAAGCCAAGATGAAATGTACCTAACGGAATGTAAATTGCATTTTTTGCATGAGATGTCTGCTGCAGGTTTTAAGCAGCAGACGCACCACATGGCCACAGGAGGTCCTGCTCTCCTCAGATATACTGCGGAAGAGTTGATGCCGTTTGCGAAATCAGGGAGAAACTCTGATCAAATCAACTTCCCCTCCAAAGCACATGTGAAAACATGCAAGTAGAAACCTCTTATCTTCCTCATCACTGCACCAAACCTTCAGAAAGAACCTTAGAAGTAATGGAGAAATAAAATAATGGAGCCACATCTCTGCTATGACAGCAACCATTCAGTTTAAATGTCTTGTTTTAATTCCATAATAATGCCCTTATTTATTTTCGAAGAATTAGTTCATGATTATAGATATTAATACATCACAAATTGCTGTGCCAGAGGAAGCCAACACAGGATACTCACCAGTGTTATGTATTGCTCAATGCACATCCACCCTGACATATTAAATGTATGGTTTTCATTCTGGTGAAGTTAGTTTTTCATCCAGGTGCTAATGAATCCCTGTCAAACACTGGAAGTGAATGAATGAAATGTAAACTCTTTTAAAATGTGTGTGTGTCTCTTTAAGGATATAAATCAAGAGTCAGCAGCTGCTGCAAAGTTTACAAGATCAGCAGTTACCTGCCTACCTGGGCAACAGGAACACTTTTACTATTTCTGGCGATAGATTCTAATCATTATGCGGCCAAGATGTCCCGCCGTGCAGTCCTACATCTCCTCTGTGCGTTGGGAATCTTTCATAAAGGTGAGAAACAGATGATACACATGTGTTTCCCGACCTTTAGATCGAAATATGTGATTTGTTAATTTGATTTACAGCACATCTGTGTGACTCTCGTATGTTTATTGTTTATTGTAGGTATACGTTTTTGGCTGCGAATATAATATATACTGTATATCAGTGGTTCTCAACTGGTCTGGCTGCGGGACCCACCATCACCCCTTAATGACAAGCCGGGACCCACTACCCAAATTTTATATATATATATATATATATATATATATAAAATTTGGGTATATCTATATTCAAGAAGTCTAGTAGTAGTAACGTCTCTGTGTAGTAAACAACTCGAACAAATCAAATAAAGAAAGTACACATCAATTATATTTTAACAAAATATTAATCATTTATCAAATTTAACTGGATGGATTATAAATAATACATAGAAATACATGAATAAATGTTCTTCTCATTTCAAGTAAAATAACGGCTGGATTAAAAAATAAATTACTTAACGAAATTCAATTTAGAAAACTTATTTTCACTGAATGGAGCGGTCTCACTGACGTCACGATCTCCTTAGATACAAGGTCTGTCCGCCATGTTGGAGTACATACAGATGCACCATGGCGACGAGTAAACAAGGAAGTGCGGCGAAAATACCATACTTTGAATCACTGGATAGTGCATCAAAGGTTCGGTACCTGGCGAAATTGAAGGTTATTGGTAATTTGGATCCATATACGATGAGTGCAGATAGTTTCAGTGCCGATGCTACTTATCTTCCATCGGTAAACTACGCCAACATCTACACGTATCTCGTGAACACCCCCAGTCCTTACACAAAAGACGAGTTGGAGTGCTACAAAGGGCTCGACGCTTATAATCAGTTTGTCAGTGGATGGGTCCGAGACGTAAAAGCAACGGTCGTCGAGAATTCTCATCTCGTCATTGGAAGGGTAAATATATACAGATCTGGTCAGATATTAAGCAATATTCAATGTTTACTCAGTGAAAACAGACACGTGTGTTTGTGTACATTGTACATGCATGTCATTGTGTGCTTGTGTGTAGGAATTAACTTTAAACTAACCCCTAACTTCATCCCCCCCCCCCCACACATGTATGTATGTATGTATGTATATATATATATATATATATATATATATATATATATATATATATATATATATATATATATATATATATATATATATATATATATATATATATATATATATATATATAAGCTCTCCTCAACTCAGCTCCAGCTAAGTTCGAGTGTCCGTTCCAGTCTGAGTCTCCTCTCGAGTGTGAGTCTCCTCTCGAGTGTCTCTCTCCTCGAAAACCGAGGGTATTTATACTCTTACCAACCCCTGGGGCAAGGACCCCGACCACTTCAAACAAAACTTCAAACAAAACTTGATTGATGAAACAACAAAATCCCCCGTTCTACGTTTTCTGCTTGAACTGCGGGCTCAGCATTGCACTCAGCATAAACCGAGAAACAAGCGTGGGTGTGTGTGTGTTTGTGAGCCTATCCCGACCCCTTCATCTCTCTCCCTACGGGGTTCTGACCTTGGTCTTACAGTGTGGGTGGGTGGATGTGTGTGTGTGTATGTGTGTGTGTGTGTGTGTATGAGAACAGAAACATGTCTGTGCGACAGGCGCAATCTTATAAGAGACTCAGAGTCATATGCCTCTTTGTTCTAACTCCTGATAACCAGGGCTTTGCCGGGTAGAGACATCACGATTTCGCAAAACATCCACCGTGTTCAACCCCTTCTCTGAGGGGTTGTTTCTTAATGATCTGGTAATAAACATCATGGGACACAGAACCGCAGTTCAAAAACCAAGATGCCTGACTTCCCACCAAAGCACGTGTGAAAACATGCAAATGCTCTTATCTTCCTCATCACTGCACCAACCCGTCACAAAGGACCTTAAGGAATGGAGAAATCACACAATAGAGCCACAAACCCTTCAGTTTTAATTCTATAATAATGCCTTTATTTATTTTTGAAGAATTAGTTCATGATTATATTAATACAGCACAAATTGCTGTGCCAGAGGAAGCCAACACAGGATACTCACCAGTGTTATGTATTGCACATCCACCCTGACATATTAAATGTATGGTTTTCATTCTGGTGAAGTTAGTTTTTCATCCAGGTGCTAATGAATCCCTGTCAAACACTGGAAGTGAATGAATGAAACGTAAACTCTTTTAAAATGTGTGTGTGTCTCTTTAAGGATATAAAGCATGAGTCACAGGGTCAAAGTTCACAAATGACGCGGCTGTTACCTGCCTACCTGGGCAACAGGAACACTTTTACTATTTCTGGCGATAGATTCTAATCATTATGCGGCCAAGATGTCCCGCCGTGCAGTCCTACATCTCCTCTGTGCGTTGGGAATCTTTCACAAAGGTGAGAAACAGATGATACACATGTGTTTCCCGACCTTTACATCGAAATATGTGATTTGTTAATTTGATTTAAAGCACATCTGTGTGACTCTCGTATGTTTATTGTTTGTTGTAGATATACGTTTTTGGCTGCTAATATAATATATACTGTATATCAGTGGTTCTCAACTGGTCTGGCTGCGGGACCCACCATCACCCCTTAATGACAAGCCGGGACCCACTACCCAAATTGTGTGTGTGTATGTATATATATATATATATATATATATATATATATATATATATATATATATATATATATATATATATATATATATATATATATATATATGTATATATATATATAATCAGTCACTGAATTGTCTACAATAGCAGACAATATTGAAGAGGGAATGGATGATGTCATGAGAGCTTACAGTGAAATAAGAGAGCGTGCCACACCATCCACTGAGTTGAGACGCAAGATTGATGCATGTGAGGCTGTGACTAAAGACGTTATGAAGATAGTCCATGAACGCTTATCAACAGTAGATGGTGATTATGATGTAGAACGTGTAAGGCACCGTCTCCATCACTTATATGCCCACGACTATGCTTACTCTGTATATGGCACTGCTTCTCAGTCAAGTGACAGTCACCACTCTGAGTCAATGATCATAGCTGCAAAAAGGGCTGATGCAGCCGCAGAGCTCGTTGCAAAGGAGGCTCAGTATAAAATACTGCAAGAAGAAAGAAAGCAAAGGGAAAAAATAAGGATAATGGAGGAAACCCATAGGAAGGAATTCGAAATGCAGACGTCTGAATTAGAGCGTCTACAAGTAGAAAGAGATATGGAGGTTGCTCGTGCTAGACTGGAGATCTACGACAGAGAAATCAGACAAGAAACTGACGGACAGTCCATTCAGCAGAACAACAGACCCCCCCAGCTTTCCTTTCAGCCCTGCTATATGCCATCAAAACACTCACGTTGTGACACCAGCGCCCGCTAATGACATGTCCTGTCTAGCCCAAGCAATCCAAGACAGCATAGCCATAAACAGACTCCCAGTGCCAACGCCCACAGTGTTTAGTGGAGACCCGATCCTGTACATTGAATGGAGGGCTTCGTTCATGTCACTTGTTGGCCAAAAGGGTATTTCTTCAGCTGATAAACTGTATTACCTGAAGAAATATGTCAGTGGCCCTGCTCATAAATGTCTCGAAGGCACATTCTATCGCAATAATGATGAGGCATATAGAGATGCATGGAATAAGCTCAACCAACGCTACGGTCAGCCCTTTGTCATCCAAAGAGCTTTCAGGGACAAGCTGTCAAAATGGCCAAAACTTCAGCCCAAGGATGCTGAAGGGTTAAGAATATTCTCGGACTTCCTAAGTGCCTGTCTTCAAGCCACGCCCCATGTGACTTAGCTTAGACCAGATTTAAACGTGATTTGCAATACTATAATTTTTCGTCCTCTACATTGTGCTAATACTAATATATCATGATTTAAAGGCTTACTAAGAAACCACATCCACATTTATCAGTGAATTCAACCTCACCGTGTTTTAACCGTGGATTCAACGCCGAAATGCTTACAGTGCTTCACACATAACACATCAACAGTTTCCACTTACAGGACAAAAGACCAAGTGACACAGCAACAGTTCATTTGTATTTATTAAAGCACAATATAACTAGAAACAATGTTCTTTATAAAAAAACATTATCTCCTTTTCCTTCTTTAAATGTCGTTTTCAAAGCCACACAGGAGCCGGTTTCAGGAGACCTGCCATATTTTCAAGCTGGACATCTGTAAATACAACAAGTATTAAAACATATTGACTTTTCGACCAGTTTTGAATGTCTCTACACCGGAGACCATAGACGTGTCTTCAACAGAACGATGCTGACCTGGATATTACACAACAATGTTTATATATTGCCATAACCCAAACAACAATGTTTTGACCATGATCGGATCGTATTAACGGTAGTACAGTACATTAACTAACACACGTGTCTACTGTTTACTGTTTAAGTTTACTGTTCGTAACATGCTAACGCTAACATGCTAACAAGCTAGCAGCCTCGCCCGCATGATGAGCAACATGATATTAATGGTATGGTAATGATATTTCGGTTTGCAATACTGGAATGAAGTAGTTCAAGTACTTACAGAGTACGTCGTTAGCGTGAAGCCTCGTTTATTCCGTCAGCTCGTTCACTTCGCTCATGAACTCAGTAAGCTCGAGCTTGCTAGCTCAAATAGTGCCGTGTTTGTGCAATGTTCTGCTAAGATAGAGGCTGTCTGGAAACAGAGTCCGTGCACATCTGTGATCTCTTCACAAACACGTTTGGTGTTCAGTGCCAGCTGGCGTGAACATAGCCCACTCTCTTTTGTGTGCCATGCAGACGGATTCCTGATTTGCTCTGTGAAGTGAATTCTGTGGAGTATCTCATCATGCACATGTTGTGTTTCCTGCAGGTCAAACCGCTCTGATCGAATCCCAGCACACCGTGTTGGCGGCTTTCGGAGACAACGCCTCCTTGAACTGTCAGCTGATGCAGTATAAAGATGTCGTGCAGGTCACGTGGCTGAAATGTTTACATGAGGGGGAGAAGAATCTGGCTTCTATCCACAAAATCTACGGTCACAAAGTGAATCCTGACTACGAAAGTAAAGTGGAGTTTAAAGCTGCGGGACTGCAGAACAGCTCCATCGTGATCAGGAACGTGACAGACCAAGATCAAGGATGCTATCTCTGTTTGTTTAACACCTACCCTGACGGTGCTCTCGCTGGGAGAACATGCCTCCAGCTCTATGGTGAGAACCTTGCTGACACTTCCACAATCCTCTGTCTACTCTGTAACATTACCACTAATAGCATTTCAACATCTTTTCTTTGCAGAGCTGCACGAAGCCGTTCTACATGTCAGAGAATCAAACTCTGCCGAAGAGGTACTCGTGTCCTGCTCGGCCACAGGTCGACCGGCTCCCACCGTCACGCTGACTGTCCCCCACTGCAACTCCACCAGCATCACCAACAGCAACGGCACAGTCACCGTCACCACGACAGCTGTGCTGTCTCGTCTCAGTGACAACAGGCTGGTTGGATGTGCAGTGCGAGTGCTCTCCGGTCCTCAGATAGAGGTGTATGCGGTGATTCCTGAGGTCATACAGTCGTCTGCTGATGGTGAGAAACACTTCTAAAGACACTGATTCATAGTTTGATGAATACTTTCTGAGCTCAAGTCTTTTGTTTTTACTTCCCAGGTTCTGATGTGGGATCTGGATCTGGTAATGATTTCAGTAAGTCAACCTTTGTGGTCTCACGTCCGTATCAGCATTTGATCTAGTTGCTTTATGAATGTTGAGTCTTTTTAATTTCCCTCTTTTCTCACAGATATATGTTTGATCATTGGGTTGGTCTTCGGAGGAGTCTGTGTTTGTGCTGCTGCTGCTGCTGCTGTCATCATCCTTTATAAACGGAAACACCAGAACAGGTAACTTTTAACTCATCACCTTTCTTGTATTAATACCAGTGTCTCACAGTTCATATGGTCATGACTCATCCAAATCTTTTCAGACAAAAGCCACAAGTGAATGCTTGTTCAACAGTAGCTTTTCTTGAATCCGTCAGTGTGTCACAAAGGGACAACGAGAAGAACAAGAAAGACTCTCACGAGTGAGTCAATTCATTCATTTTTCACTCATACCTATATTTAATTTTCTCTTTTGTAAAAACAATTCAGTCCACTGTGTCTAATTTGGGGCTTTACTTTAACGTGCTAACTAATCAGACTGATGTTTATCCACATCACTGCTGTTCTGGATGATTTCTGACTACCGTAACTGTTTTTATCTAAAGGCCAACGGCACCTGTAATGAAGACAGGGAAAGAACAGCGGCAACGTTCTACTGGAAAGAATAAAAAAACCAACAACCAGAACGGTCTGCACGAGGAATACAACTTGATTTCAGTTCCAAAGTTTAACCTACAAGACTGAAGTCCCGAAACAAAACCTGCTGGAAAGTCCTGAAATCATGATTAACTTTTTTTGGTACAACATAGAGACGTTCTCTTCATGGATAATAATTCCAGCAGATCAAAAAGATTCATGTTCACAATACTTTTGATTTTTTAAATATCTGTACTTCAGGTGATTGTGTTTGAACAATACTCTGCTCATTTGTATCCTTTGTTTGTACGTCTTTTTATTTGTTTTTACTTTTGTACCTGTTCTTTTTGTATTTAAAAAAATAAATAAATTGAATTTTGAAACTAGGCCTTTTTACTGGATTTAAACATAGAATGTGTGTGATTCTTGTGTTAAAGGGACATTCAACAAAATAAGAAATGTGTCAGCAGAACACAATGTCATCTAATAATCAAAATGATGGCTTAAGCATGCAATTGTGGGCTTTGAATGCAATCCATGTTTATCAATACTGTCTTCAAGGAACATTTAACAAAATAAGGGTTTTGTGCAAAAGAAAGTCTCTTAAAATCTGTTATTTTACAAGGACTGAACAGAACATACTGCAGTTCAAACACCAGCAGAGAAAGAAAGCCAAGATGAAATGTACCTAACGGAATGTAAATTGCATTTTTTGCATGAGATGTCTGCTGCAGGTTTTAAGCAGCAGACGCACAACATGGCCACAGGAGGTCCTGCTCTCCTCAGATATACTGCGGAAGAGTTGATGCCGTTTGCGAAATCAGGGAGTAAAATGCGGCGGCAGGAAACTCGACGCAGTTCGGTGGTAGTTTAGTCTCTGCAGTATGGATTCTCCTGCTCCAGTCTCACGCTACCTGTAGCTCAGACAGCACCGGGAGCTCACTTTGCCTTTCACCTGTCAGCGGGTAAGTTCCGTCTTTTATTGTGAAAGATTCTCCATTTTTAGTTGCGGCAATATTGATCCGGAGTTTAAATGTAAGAAGTTGTTTCTTTCTTCATCCATGAATGTCAACACGCCCTTAGTTAGTTTGTCGAGCTTGTTTTATGGTGACACTTTTCAGGACCTGACTATGAAGATATGGATATATTTAAACTTCTTTTAGAGTTGTATTTTTCCCCCATATAATTAACTCATATGCCTGTTTTATATCATTAACATACACCAGAAAAAAATCAACTTGTAACTAAATTAAGTATAACTTTGCCACAAAATATTTTACTTGTGCCACCCTTTTTATAAACATTTCTATTTTAGGTTACACTGTCATAAAACCTGGCAAGAGACATATTTACATCCTCAAAATTGGCTTGATTATGTGAAATAATGATATTCTGTTGAAGAAATCTCACATAACATCTGTGCTCCGGCACTGAACCAGCTGCGGTGCACATCTGGATGTATAGGGCCAACGTTTAGGATCCAGGTTGCCAGTCTGGTTTCAGTCCCTCTCTTGGTGAACATTGTATGTATTCAGCTCCACTGAATGTGACACTTGCCACTTTCCTTCGGCTGCATCTGCGTGACTTTCACCGACGACCTGGAGATGACTTGAGAGTTGCAGTGAGACATCGGTGGCGTTTTTTTGTAGTGGAAACGTGATTTAACTGTTGCCCAACAGGAGCGTGCTGCAAGCTTGAAGCCAGATGGTTGGCACTGTAAATGAGAACATGACGCCCATAAAGCTCTGAGGTCTGGACCTGGTCTGTCTTGTGGTTTTTAGGTGGTTTGGTTGAGTTCTGATCAAAGGCCAGTTCATCCCTGCTGTTTCCACCTTTGCAGGATATATAGAAGTGATCTCAGAGTAGAATTATGAGATTCATTTTATTGTCTTCTACACACAATGTGATGTTTAAAGCCAAACAGCAGCTGGGCTCGGCTGGTGCCTGCAACCCACCCACCCACACACGGCCACTATCATTTCTTTGAGGTAGTATTTTCAGGTATTGATCTTGAAATCTCGCGGTCGCCGCTGTCTAGACATCAAAGTGGGGCAGCTTGCTTTGCTGCCGGATGATTGTGGGTTAACCGGACAGGGTGTGTGCATGCTGTGGATCATCATGTAAAACCTCCAGGTGATGCTTCATGAGTCAGCAGCTGTTGTTGTTGATGCCGACACATTGTATTTTCATGGTAACCGATGTCTCAAAGCTGCAAAAAGGTTCATTCCCTTCCAGGGAGTGTAACCCGTGATGATGCTGAGAGGATGCTGTCATTGCTAATGTCATCCTCTGGCTTCATGTTTCCCATTACAGCAGACAGTAAGATGCACCTACGACTATGCTGACCAGCAGCAGCTGAAACAAGTCACGACACTGGACAGCTGACCGGGGGTACATCTGCATCACATCCTCATGCATTCACACTTGTGTCATTGCTTAATGTTTTACTTTGCGTGTCGCCACGAGTTAGTTTGTTGGTTGTGATTTGGGCTGTTTCTAGCGCTCTGACCGTGTTCGTGTTTGCAGCTGCGGCCTGGAAGTGATTCTGGCTCGGCGTGTGAGTTGGTAACCCAGCCTCAGTGTGCGATGTGTGGACCTGCCTTGTCCCTGTGTCTGCTGCTCTGGATGGTGGGAATGGGAGTTGCCGGGACGCAAGGTACGTTCGGCATCCGTTTGGTGCTTTTTTTGGTTTTGGTGAGAGAGAAAGATCTAACTCTAGTGAGTTCAGTTTCGTTGGTACCGAGTTCTCTTGGCAGTGATGGCAACTATAAGTACATTCAGTTCTTACTTATTGTTTTCATTTTCTGCTACTTTATACTTCTACGGCACTACATTGTAGAAAGTACTTCATGTAAAGTGAAGAACTTTAAATTGCACTGGAGTATTCATTACATTGTTGTGTTGATACTTAAGTTAATGCTCTCAGTACCTCTCTCACCACTGTATTACATGAAATTTAAATGTCACATGGTCTCTGAACTCAGGTCGGGTCACGGCTCCTGCCAATCTGAGGGCAGAGATAGGTCAGTCCCTGCTGCTTGGCTGCAACGTCAGCACGAAAACGGACGAAACCGTCCGGCAAGTGCGCTGGCTCAACAGGCACAACAAGGTCCTGCTGGCGTACCAGCCAAAGGTGCCGGTGCTCGTCAGCCATCAGGAACCCGCCGTGCAGCTCACCGCCTCCCACAGCGACGGCAGCTACATCACCATCAAGAGGGTGCGGCCCGATGACGAGGGCTGCTACCGATGCATCTTTGATGTTTACCCCAGTGGCCGGCTGGAAGGCACCACGTGCATCAGCATCACTGGTCAGTCTGAGTTCAAATGTCATCGAAAGTTTACTTCCAGAGATTCCAGTTGTGTCAAGAATCTACCGGCCAAACAACTTAACCAGAGTTGGCTCCTCCCGTCTGTTATCTTAAAGAACAAGTTATCTTCAAGACACATCTTTTCGTGCCGCAGCTCACACTCAACATCTGAAACTTTTTAGGGTCACAGAGGGTGTTTGTTTTTCTCACTAGACCCCTTATGAGACAGGAAGTAGTCTGCTTAGGTTTGAACTACCAGCAGGAGGGAGAGCCCACCCACCCAGCTAGCCTTGGCACTTCCTGTTGTTGCTTAAAAAAATGTGCACACACATTTTTAATGAAGCCAGACTCCTCCTGTTGCAAACAAGCAGAAGTCCTGTAAAGTTTTTATTGTACAACTTGAGGCCAGCAGAAATCCACACCCAGTCATCTTCATTTTCCTGATATTAAGATGAACAACAGGAGCATTCTCTTTGTCCCAGGCAAAGTGCGGCTGGAGGGCAACAAGACGGCCGTGAGCGGGAAGCCGGCCACCCTCTCCTGCTGGTACGACCTCCCCAAGAGGGTGCTGCAGGTGCTGTGGAGGAAGACGGCCGAGCAGGGAGACACCACCACCGTGGCCTCCTTCACCATGCGCGGCCACCAGAAGATCGAGGAGCAGTACAGGGGCCGGGTTAGCTTGAGCCAGACCCTGGGCGACACCCAACTGACCATCCGGGCGGTCAAGACGGAGGACGAGGCGTGCTACACCTGCGAGTTCCACACATACCCAGACGGCACCAGAAGAGACACCGCCTGCCTGTCTGTTTACGGTGAGCACCTGAACTATCTTTAATACTGTATGCAAGGTAGGTGTTTGGGTCTAAAACGCACATTACCACGGCGTTCTAGTTTGTTCTCTTTGCGAAAATATTTATTATTTGTATTACTAGTTTGCAATGACTGTCTCTACTGTAGCTTGGCCTTCATATAAATACACACAAGTCAACAAGAAAATACATACAGAACAGCATAGAAACTAAATTGTTTTAGGAATAAAAAGGTTTTTGAGGAGCTTGAAAGAAACAGTTCTGTCTGAATACAAACACTGAACACCTTCGGGATTATTTTCCTAAGGATCTTGACACGTATTGTACTGGAAATGCACTGTAAGCTGAGAGGAAATGTGTGCTACTGTGTGTGTGCATCCCAGACGTAGCTCAGGAAAGGGAAGGAAGCTCTGTGGATAAACAAACCCTGAGGTGAGAGTTTCTCGAGTGGGTCATTCAACTACTGTGTTGGTGACGGCGCTTCGGGACCCTCGCCAACGCTCAGCCCCGTCCTCTTCCTCCCCTCACTCAGCCCCGTCCTCTTCCTCCCCTCACTCAGCCCCGTCCTCTTCCTCCCCTCACTCAGCCCCGTCCTCTTCCTCCCCTCACTCAGCCCCGTCCTCTTCCTCCCCTCACTCAGCCCCGTCCTCTTCCTCCCCTCACTCAGCCCCGTCCTCTTCCTCCCCTCACTCAGCCCCGTCCTCTTCCTCCCCTCACTCAGCCCCGTCCTCTTCCTCCCCTCACTCAGCCAGAGAGGTGTAAACCACAACGTTAAACAGAGCACAACCTTTCCGACTTTTAAAAGCCGTCAGCAAACGTTCCAGGACTGTGAGTGGCTGTTGATCTTCCTCCGTGTGTGTGTGTGTGTGTGTGTGTGTGTGTGTGTGTGTTTTAGGGTGATAATGTTGACAGAGGGAGGGTGTTACTGAGGGGAAAGGGATGATTAATTTGGGAGAAAGCCCAGGGGATGAGTGGCTCACTGTCTCCCCAGACACAAGGCCTCAGTGTGTGTGTGTGTGTGTGTGTGTGTGTGTGTGTGTGTGTGTGTGTGTGTGTGTGTGTGTGTGTGTGTGTGTGTGTGTGTGTGTGTGTGTGTGTGTGTGTGTGTGTGTGTGTGTGTCCTTCTCCTCGCTCTGCTAAACAAGCTTTGTCTCAACTGACAGAAGATCCAGACACACAAACACAACCTCACAGAGTTAGTAAAAGCTGCTTTGCCTCTGTTTTCTGGCGGCCCGTCGGAGGGCAGCTTGTGTTATTGTGTCCTGGGGGGGGGGGGGGAGAGATATTAACAGGCGATGTGCCCTGTCTCTCCATCTCTGCTTTCTATTGTATGTGATTGGCAAGCTCGGACAAAACACAAACAGGCTGCAATTATCGCGGAGCAAAAAAACCAACATAATATGCTCAATTTGACTGAAGCAGCCACTGAACACAATCGTTCTCTCTCCAGTTTTACCCGAACCAGAGGTGAGTCACGTGACCTCACCCTCAGGGGTCACTGAGGCAAACTGCACCGCCCGGTCCCGACCTGCAGCGGAGATCACGTGGAACATCGGCGGGGACAACCAAACACTCGGACCGCCCATTTCATCCGCCTACGACCAGGGCGACGGCACGACGCTCGTGACGAGCACGCTGTTCTTCCAATCGGCGCTGCTCGGTGAGCTGTCCGTCAAGTGCTTCGTGCACCACCCGGGTTTGGAGAAACCCTTGATGGTGTCCCTCAACACAAACGGTGAGGAGATCCTGTACTAAGGAGTCCAATTCATCTTTTCTCTGATGTCTCACATCTTATCATATTACTGCAGTTAGAAGTCACAAGTGCAACAAGCTTTCCCGTAAAGGTCCCGCACACAAGAAAGCAGCACAAAAAACCAAGGAACCAGTTATATTTCACATTCTTGGGCGCTGAGGTGAGGCAGAAAGAGGCCTTTTGTTCTCCACATGTGTGTATTCTCAGCTATTGTAGTCTCGGGTAATTATGGCTGCTTTGATTGGGTCCTGAATCCAAGGATTGTTTTTCACATAAGAAAGTCGTTATTCCGGTACCAAAGCACCTAACATGTTTAGTCCAGATGTCATAAAGCATAACAAGTGATTTAAGCTTTACTGCTTAAGTTGTAAAATCAGTTTAATCAGTTTATTTCAAAGTAAAAACTGTACTTGGATGTGTGAAATGTAAAGGTTTGTCTTTGGCCAAAGCAAAATGATACTTTGGACTAACTTAAAAAAATCACTCTAATATGTTACACGTAATTTCTTTAGTTTTTATCAAGTTATATTTTCAATTTGGTTGAAAGCAATATTTTGATTTAAATCAAGTCAAAATTTCAGCTTTCAACCAAATTGAAAATATAACTTGATAAAAAAAAAAAAAAAAGACGTGTTACAAAATTAGAGTAATTGAATTTGTTTATTGGAAAGTAAAAATTATACTTGGATGTAATGGTAAAATTTTCGTTTTTCCAAATAAAGAAAGTTTTAACAAAGTGAAAAATGGTGTGTGGTCTTTTAAAAAATCATCTTTTTACTTCGTGTGAATTCAAAGTTTTGTCTTTGGCCAAAGCAATATTTTTGATTTAAATCTAGTTGAAAATTTTGCTTTCAACCAAATTGGTTTTTTTTCAGTGTATAATTGTGTGCGTGTGTGTGTTGCAGTGGGTCCAGCCATGGTCGTCCTCCTCTCAGTGTGCGGTGTGGTAGCGGTCCTCCTCCTCTGTCTGTGTGTGTGTCTCTGCAGGTGCTTCATCTGTACTGACGGTGAGTCTGCAGCTTCACCTCCCACATTCACTCCTTCCAGCCACGCTCACTCATGAACGACTTGACAAAACCTATTCACAGTTTCTGTCCACATTTGTTGGAGTGCCATTTAATTACTATTTCATTTAATCCCCCTAAAACAGTACCGGTGAAATACAGGGTGTTTGCAGCAGCTGTGGGCAACAGGGTCATGCTTGTTCTCTTGTGGTTTTCCAAAGGCATTCTGGGAAGTGCGCAGGGTTGTTGCATTACAGTACATTACAGCATGTCATCAAAAATGACTGTAATTCCTGTTATGAGAAGGTGGATGTTGTCTTTTAAGGCTGCCAGCAGCTCAGGAAAACGTGGGTGAAGAAAGTGAAAAAGAGGCACTTTGAGTAAATCTTAAACTGCTTCAGAGTTCAGCAGAAAACTGAGGTTGTTGTGGGCAGCTCTGAGGAGCGACTGTAAAAAGCGGCTGAGCATTTTGAGTCTTTTCCATGAGCTTTTCGTCATTACAGGATCTCTATCGTGGGACAAATACACAAGTTTTGAGAGCCTCTTGTCGTTGTAGTGATTATGATGAAGTATTGCTACTGGTTACATAAACATCGAGAGCATGGTGGAGCATTTAACAGCTAAAAACAGCTGTTTACAATGTTTACTGAGGGAATAAATCAAGAGAGAATTCATATTCTCATAGACTTCTAAACAATCAGACTCATTTTGCGACCAGAGAAGTCGCCCCCTGCCGGCTTCAGTCACTCAGCTTTGGCTTCACTTTTCAGACCCGCAGGTTGCTTGCCTGGTAGTTCAGTACAGTACAAAAGTTTGGAAAGAGATCTCAGAGGAAGTGAATGTGCTGCGTGTTGGTAAAGTGAGAGTCGTCACCATGAAATACCTCACGTTGCTCTGAAAACACCCATTTGAAAGGTCAACGGGGCTCTCAGGAACTCTCCACACAGAGGTGGCATTGCTCTCCTGACTCCCGTTTAACACCTTTCCCACAATGCTTTCCGGGTGTCGTGGAAACAGTGTGGTGCCAGCATAATGTGGCGTGTGGACCACAGCCCATTTCCCCTTTATCTTAAATTCTCTGCCCACCGAGGGAGAGGCCGAAGTTATCGCGGCAATGACAGAAGCCTTGGCTGACGTCTCCGCTTCTGCCGGCCAAACAAAAGTCGTAAGGGGAGAAAAACAAAAGTGGGAGCTGACGCGCCGAGGTCAGCACGGTCCCACGGATAATCTCGATTTGGCACTTGTGAGCAAACCGGAGCCATAAGAGAAATCCCACCTAATAAAGTTCTTCTTGTGAGCAATTCATTTCCCAAAAAGATTTACGAGTGTCCTTTAACCCGCTCCGCTCCTCCTCGTCTTTGTTTTCTTGTGCGATAAGAAAGTAAAGGGCACATACGTCCATTTCCCTGATGTCTCAGAGATGGAAACACGCAGACGCGTCGCTTTAATTCCTGCTTTATTCGTCACCTCCCCATCTCAAAGCTCCAAATTCCACATTCGCCCGCAACAAAGGCGTGTTTGTGTCTTTCTCACGTCCCAAATGTTTCAGACGGTAAGGGACACTCTTGTCATCTTAAATACTGTGTTTGCATGTGATTGATGGTCTTGTGTTGAACCAGAGCTTGCTCAAGCATCTGTGGGATATCTTGAATAGATGGCAGCTGGGTCACTGCAAAAATAGATTTCTCTCAGAAATAAAAAAAGCTTCCTCGTCTTTCCTCGTTTTCAACTCCGTGGATCCTGAGTGGAATACCAAGTGGCTGTGCTGATTGTCGTGAGTTAGCAGCCAGAATAAAAGACCCTCTTTCTTTTAATCCTCTGGACTGTGGGGGGGAAGTCAGACATTAGAGGCCTGGAGGAGGGAGCAGTGACAAGGAGGAACACGGCTCAACGATCCTGCCCAGTTGATAACAACACTCCACTGTACAGACACACGCCTGCTGTCTTTCCCAGCCTCGGCTCGGCTGAAGTGTGCCGGGAACACAGGCGTTCACTGTGATGTGATTCAGATTTCAGTTCAAGCGAGGAGAGCTAGGATGCCTCAGTCCTTATTTGGAGCAGACCGCATTCTGTTATTTAAATGGCATCAAACAGACAGAGAGCACGCCTCCGATCTAGAAGAAATAGATCTCAAAGAAATAGTCTCTGTGAAAACTTTTTAAGCCTCTGAAGTATTTTTACGCAACATTAAATTGATATTCAGAATTTCAGAAAGATTAAAGCTGTAAATTCAGAAGAAAGAATACAAATACTGAAATTTGTCAGTACTTTATTTTGTACTGTAGTTGGTGGCAAATATCTCAAATATTGGGACGAAATACTGTAAAACAAAAACCTCTCTGCGTGACATGCACCACTAAAGGGGGGAATGCTTTTGTTGTAACGGGGGTGAACTGACCCTTTCAGACAGCACAGACATACGGTGCATTTAAAGTGCGGCGGAGACGTTCCGCTGCAGAGAAACCCACTGTGGACGGCCTGAAGAGTTGTGATGTCTGCGGCCCAAGTTGAACCGCGAGCCGGCCACAAATGGGTCCTTGTGGTTCCCCCCTGAATCAGTGGGCGTAATTCGGCCTTCAATCACGGCTGGGAAATAGGGCCGAGGTTCTTCCAGTAAAGTGCTGCTCGTCTATTTGCGTTTCCATGTTTTTTGCGGTGTGGCCGGGGTTGAGATGTACAGACTATAAGGTGCAGTGGTGGCACAGCTTCAAGAACAGGGAGTTCACCTCAGATAAGACGTGTTTATTAATGAAAGCCAATGTTTTCAGTGGCACCTTTTAATCTGTGGCACCACAGGAAGCAGCCACATCCGGCCATGAGGGCAGAACTCAACTGAACACAGATTGCTCCTCAGAGATTAGACACAGGAAAACACAGCGCACCTTGTGTGTGAACAGGATGCTAGTGACACCTGCTGCTCGCACTGCACTCTCTGCCACATGCACACTGAGGAGTGGCAGGCCGTTAATCACGGCGGAGGAATTCCTGCAGTGTTTCATTATTTTAACTTGTTGGAGCTGTAATCTTCATTGTTACAGATCAAAAATAGGATTTATGGCCTGTCCTGTTCGCATTTAGCTGCAGAGAGCTGCTAGCGTGACTCTTCGTCTTTTTAAGAATTATGTCTCATTATTAGGGGTGTAACGGTTCACAAAACTCACGGTTGGGTTGGGTACGATACAGTGGAGCCACGGTTCGGTACGTTTCGGTACAGTAGAAAACTATAAATGCCAGAGAAATGTACTTTATTTTAAAATATATTTATTCATTACAACTAACATCATGAAGTTATTCTTTGACACACAAGCATAAAAAACAAAAACTGCTCCTTAATGTTATGTATTGCTACTTACATCTTGCAAAAGAGATTTTTAATCTCAATGGGACTACCTGGTTAAATAAAGGTTTTAAATATATATATATATATATATTTATTTTTTATTCAAACGTATTCGGTTTGTCATGCGTACCGAACCGCAAGCCTCGGACCGAACGGTTCAATACGAATACGTGTATCGTTACACCCCTACTAATTATTATAAAGAGTTGGAGAAAATGATACCTTTTGTTCTATTATTATAAATGTCACTGCTCAACCTTTTACCGGTGGAATCTCAAGGGGCGCTGTGTCAGGAAAAGGGTGTCGCAGCCCGACAGGACATCCAGACCGCTGAGGAAAGATTCATGTTGATGAATGAAACGTTGTGGAAAGTTTCTAACCAACGAACAAGTGTGTCTTTTCTCTCTTTCCTCAGACTGATTTGGAGGCCCGACGTCACCGCTGCTTTGATGAAGGTCCAGCGGCGCTCTGAGCCTGACCCGAGCTGCTCAGCACCGTGCCCTCCAGCTCAGCGGAACAGAGCTTTTTACAGAACTGAGCCAAAGCTGCTGGCTCTGCTTCCACGAGGAAGATCCTGCAAGTGCAGAAACACATTTCTTTTGACATTTACCACGACGTAAACAGAACTAAAACCACATTATGTAATGCTACATGTTACACTTACAGTATAAGGTGTGTGTGTGTGTGTGTGTGTGTGTGTGTGTGTGTGTGTGTGTGTGTGTGTGTGTGTGTGTGTGTGTGTGTGTGTGTGTGTGTGTGTGTGTGTGTGTGTGTGTGTGTGTGAGAGAGAGAGATCAATTCTCAGTTGTGATAAGTTATATATATTTATTTTGTATATTGTTTGATATGTTTAGCTTGAGAAGAGTTTGCTCGGTTGGTTTGAAGTGTTTTTGAGAGTAAATTAACTAAAGTACATCTAAATTTAAATACACCAATCATTTGTTAGCAGGGAATTCATTTGAATTGAGCAAAAAAGTTGCCTTCAAAAAACTTAAAATCTGAATTCTTTCTATTTGACATGAGCTAAATTAAAGTTAATTGGGTTATCCTATGTATCGTTTGTTTAGTGTTCAATGCCCAAAAACTCTGTTTAGCAGCATCAGGTCATTTTGCCAAAACTGCCCACCACAGGGTGCTACATCACCCAATTAGTGGGAGTCAGTGAGACAACCATTTTTATAAACTACTGTCGAGAAGAAGGGTTAAAAGGACGCCGTGCCTATACTGAGCTAGACTTTACAAGTTACAGGAAAGGAGGCTCAAATCTGACTTTTCGCTGTGACTCAGACTGAAAGGATGTATTTGATTGGGGAATAATGAAAGGTTTGTTATTTATAGCTGCCGTGTTGCGCGGGACAGTGAAGGGCGGTCGACTTGTAACCTTCGCTCGGTGGTTAACACCGCCTCAACGATGAACCCCGCAGCTGTGAATCACTGTGTGTGTGTGTGTGTGTGTGTGTGTGTGTGTGTGTGTGTGTGTGTGTGTGTGTGTGTGTGTGTGTGTGTGTGTGTGTGTGTGTGTGTGTGTGTGTGTGTGTGTGTGTGTGTGTGTGTGTGGGTGCGCAGAGACATTCGGAGTGTGTGTGTTGTGACATTGTTGTACAGTATTGCATGACTTACAGAGCCGTGCTGTAGGAAACACCAGTGTTAGAATCTAACTTTTTATAGTTAGGTTTGTTGAAAATATCATTTTAATCTCATTTATCAGGAAAACATATTTTCTAATAACAATTAAACACAGTTGTTGGATTTCTTTCCAGTAATTATCTGTATATAAAGAGGATTACATGTTAATAAATGCCTATATTGAAGTAAAAAAACCTTTTCATTCTTTCTTTCAGTGATAATAATCACATCTTCAGTATTCACCTTTTTTTAAATCTGTAAGTCTGCTTTTAAATAATCTGTATTTTGGAGATATTGATGAGGAATAATCAAAAGTTTTCCTTTTGAATAATTCCTCAAATTCCGAACTGAACTCTCCGAAGCGGCTTGGGTTCTTCAGACATTGTTGGGTTGTGATGTCTGAAGACTGTGGGTGGTACAGACACCAAAATGTTTCACAATAGGAAACTCATTTCCTTCGCAGCCCACTCCAGTGACTTCACGATTTCAATCTCAGACCTTGTGAGTGGCACGGCGTCTTCATGCCTTTTTCTATAATGATCTATGACTAATGTCAATATTTAAAGCTTGAAATATCCCCACATGAACACACGTGTGGTTCCACAATCGAGTCTCGCGCTCAAAGCAATCATCCGAAAAACACACTGCAAAGTAATTGTTGGCATGAAATTAAAGCCCTTCATGAGCACGAGTATGTTTTTGGAATGTTTCTTTGAGTCAGCACTTGACTTTTCCTCAAACTGAATTGTTCATCCTGTTTTGGAAATGAACCCTGAATTGAACCATTGTAGCGTTTCCCCCAAACATCTGAGACACTTTTTTCCCCCGCTTAGTTTCCACAAACGTCACAAAGACAGGAAAGGGAAAGTAGTTCCTTTGTTACTTGGAGGCACTTGACATATTTATTTTTTATTTATAGCAAATAATTGGACTATTAATAAAAGCAGCGGCGCTCATCTGGAGGAAACTGCGAACCTTGAGTGGACTTTCACAATCAAATCCCTTTTGTTTTGGTCCCTCTGTGGTTTTATGGCGTCACCCTGGTCAGAAATATGAATATGAAGTATTTGGCTGGTTCCCTTTTGAGTTCAGAATCCAGAGTTGTACTCTTACACCACTAGATGGTGACCATGTTTAAAGTGCGCTTTCAAGTTGTCCCATCCAGCATTCATTTCTCCACTTGCAGGAGCTTCTATACTTCCTTGTTTGTAACTCTAAAGGGGCTACGAGCCGCTCTACCTGCATCATGGGTGGTGGGCGATGCAGTTCTTTGGGTGGGGTGTTTGTGTGCAAGTGTGTGTGAGTGCCTGTGCAAGCACATCGGCTTTTAGCACTTTTAAAACCACAAGTGCCACAGGCCACGTTCGCTCCTCGAGCTTCTTGCAGCCCTGCGCTTGTGTGTACGGCAGACTCCCTACTGTCGCTCTCCACTCATTTGACAAACCTTTTGAACTCTGTTTTTGGGCCATTTAACCAGCTGCAAAATACTCTCCTTCGACACGGCCTCTGTGGATGATAAAAGTCTGCAAAACATGATCAGGCAACAATGTGGTGACTGTTTTGTTGCCACAAAATCCTCTAAAATCAAGAGGCTGCTCATTTAGTGTTCAATATATTCTAGTGTCACGGGTTGTCCCTAGGGTGGGGCAGTGCAAAAGAGAGCGTAAAACAGGCACAATCAGACCGTATAAACAAAAATAAAGGTTTTATTGGTCCATCCCCCTGGCAGTTCCTTTAACTCCAAAATCACACCTCAAACAAAAAAGTCCATGAATAAACATAAAGCGTCCTGGAGGAGAAAGTAGTTTCTTCAGCAAACAAAGTACTCCAACCCGGAAAAGTCCTTAGTCTCTGTTCCTCCAGGTAGTCTCTGTTCCTCCACAACCTGTCCCCTTGTGATGCCACAATATATATAAATGTCATTGCATGCTAGATTTCAAACATATTATAGGAAGATAAAGCATCTGTCCACTCTCTGAAATGTTCTCTCTCTCAGAACTCAGCTTCAAAATCATGTTTTTATTTACAGTAATACTCGTATTGCCATGTTTGTTCTTGTGCACTAATTTTGATATATGACAAATGATGTTATCCTATTGTCTGTAACAAGTGTTTTGTTGTAGGAATGAAACGCTTCATGATCTTTTAGAATCAAACACGAGGAGGCCGATGGAGAGCTTTGGTTCACTTCTCATTGACACTGTAGCGGCAGGTTTCAGTCTGAAGTGAAAGGTGCCATTTCCTGGATTCAGAGTGGGAGTTGATCGTGTGATGAGCTGAACTACAACAAGAAGGTTTTTTCCCGCTGTCCGAGTGCACCGATGTGCTTTAAATGTGAGTCATACTCAAATGTGGAAGACGGTAGTTCATTGGCACCTTGGACTAGTTTCGCTGTCAAAATCACAACGTGGGAAATGTCCAGGTAACGCAACTCTCCCTGCAAGAACATCAGCATGAAAGCCTCATTCAGTTTGGCGTGCAGAAACAGGCGTTTAATAGGATAATGAATTCCTCAGTAAATATTAAAGTTTTAAGTCATTTTTTCACCATCTTTCTGATGGCTTTCAATGTGACTTCGTACGGCTAATCATGGTCCCCAGAGGATGAATCTTGATTGCAAAATGTGCATTATTTGCTGTAAAACAACTTCCAGCCTTTGTGTTTACACGTGTGACGTGTGGTTTAATTCTGCTTCCTGTTCGTCGGTCTGTCTGCTCCTAAATGCACAACAGATACTGTCCCCAAGAGCAAAAGCTACTTCGATCAAAGTAGTGCGTAACATAAAAATACACACACACACACACACACCAGTATAGACATAGAGACGTTTATAAAAAGCATAGCTGCACAAGACGTGTGAACACAGTTACCTTTAGAGGAAACAAAACGATTTACCTGTGAATGTGTTGCATTCTGCACACACACACACACACACTGCAAGAGCTCAGTAATAGTGGTTTCTCATGTGAGAAACTTCACTTCTGTGCTATCGCACTTTGACTCACACAGTAACACAAATGCACAACACGGAGTCTGCAGAAATATTCGTTGTTATCCGGGACAGAAAATACGTGCAAAGTACGTGCATTGTGCAAAGAAAATCTTCATATTTTGTCAATGTAAAAAAAAACGTTTCTAAAGGCCGTGAAAACCCAATCAATAAAGCATGCTGCATGAAAATACAAAGCATGATAATGAAGCCAACTATTGAGAAACAGATCAGTAAATATGAGAACAAATCAGATACAAGTGTCTTGTGATCTTGAAATGAATGCAATGATAATGCAATTTAACTTGGCGGATTGATTTCAAGGCACGGCTGACTGTTTCCGTCGTTGGGAGATGGAGGCAAAGCATCATGGGAGGGCTGGCGGCTCGGTGTGTCCCCGCATTTTCCTGCACAATTGGATTGAGAGGAAAGATTAGTTGTTGTTCCCATAATCCTTTCAGTGAACATGCACTGCATTGTGTCGTCATTCTTGTTGTTTTGTGGCTTTTTTTACTCTTTTGTTTTTTTCAGATTAGACAACTGTATGTGGAAATCCAAAAAATGTCTCACCTTTACGCATATGTCTTGATGCAACACATACAGTTAGCATCGTGATGAAAAACACCGTGATCCCGACCACACGGTACACAAATGGCCAGAAAGTGTCCTCCGTCCCTGGAAGGTAACAGAGGACATTTGATTAAGCATCGTGTAAAGGAAACGATTCATGTGTAACAGCGATACCATAGTGAGAGAGTGAATTAAGTTCTTTTACCCGGCTGTGAAGTCACCACTGCACCTGAAAAGCATTCAGATTGTTTATTCACCACATAAAAGTGACATATCTTCAATCAGGCACAATGTGAACACAGACATAAGTCTCACTCACCGTGGACAGAGACGTTGCTGAAATGACTGACACTTCCTTCAACTTGACACTGATACGCACCTGAGTCGTTCCTGCGTACCGTTTGAAAGATCAAAAATGATGTCCCTTCGAGACATTTTAAAAGTTTCCACTCTGTTTTAATGTGACTGCTGCTGCTCAGGTTGACGGGGACTTCGGTCGTCTCACGTTTGTACCAGGAGACTGTAGGCGGTGAATCGCTGCAGAATCCAACTGTGCAGTTAATCCGAAGGTCTTCTCCGAGGAAAGCTTCATAAACCATGTTACGATCGACTTTAACTTCAACTTCACAATCTGAATATTCACCTGCAAAAGGAAAAAAACAACAAACACAAACAGAGAAGAAATGATTGGACAATTTGTCTCGGCTTGATGGAATAACATGAAAGCAGTGGGAAAGTATTTCAAAAATCAGTCTGATCACAGAAACAGCTGTATGGGGTTTTCATGCTGCAGCTGTGTAAAACTGACGATTCAGGTCAGCAAGTGGTGAGACGTCTCTTTGTGGTTAAAGCACTTTTTGCCTTTAGTTCTGGCTACCTGAAAACTGCCAAATGAAATAAGTTTACGTTCGCTGAATGTTCGGGTTTTGGGTCTTGGGGCCGTGGTTGGGATCGGGGTCAACCAGTCTAAACGAAGGAGGTGAAAGCGAAGCTAATTTTATGTAATTTCTAGTGGCTGAAACGTAAATAATGAAAATGCAATGAAAAGTATGCAGAATATTTTCCATTGACCATCTAAAATACCCTCCTGATGTGCAAACAATTACCTAAAATCACTCCATTATAGCATCAAAGACCCAATTTCTTTACATTCTGTCAGTTTAACAGCCATTCATTGATTTTCTTCAGTTTTTGACTGCAACCACATTCACTTTCATTCTAGTTTGTTTCTTTGAGTTTGAATGCTGCGCTGTAGAGTCTTCGCTGTGTCTGCGCACCTGCGCAAAAAAATAGAATCTTTAGCATCTTCCACATGCAAGTCATCTGATTCCAAAAAACTTACTATCAGCATCCAGTGTGAGGAGCAGCGCCGCACAGACGGACACACGGAGGATGGTCAGGCACCAGTTAGGTCTCATGGTGGAAAAGAAGCCAGCTCCCCACTTCTGTGAAACAACTATCAGTGAAGTTCCGCATGTCAACGTCAATGACATGTGGTTTACTTCACTTCCTGCTTTTGGGTACCGTGGTCTTCGGCGTATGCATACCCCCATTACACTACATGTCACAGCACAGATAAGGACATTTCAGACACACACAGAGTGTTTTAAAGACAAAAAAACACAGTCAGCAGTGAATGATGGATGTAATCTTATTTGAAATCAAACAGTTATGGACACACATTATGTGAAGTGATTGCACAAAATGATTAGATCGTTATTACATTCTTGATTTCCCAGCTTGAGAAACACAATAATTATTAAAAAAAGAAAGAATTACAGAAGGGCATTAGTCATTCATATAGTCAGAGTGTGAGTCTGTAAGCTCGTGAAAGCATTACTGTTATTAGATATGAGGTTACTCGACGGAGTAAATTCAAGTCGCGGACGTGCATCAGCACACGGACAGTTTTAACCCACAGTGAGAGCGTGACACAAAACATTCAAACCCAGATGGCAGACAAATCTATATTTGTTGAAGGCATTTTGTTGCTGTCACTAGAACAGGAGTGAATTATGAGATGGACACCAAACAGACGGCCGAGCTTGGTTGCACTCCGTTTCAATTGGGCATGTTTGGAGTGCACCCATTTCTTATTGGTAGCCTACATGATGACCTCACACATGTCCAGCAGAGTTCTTTAAGCATTGACCAAAATTGTGAAGATGCTCATTTTAGCATAGGGCTAAAGTTGAGCTCCTCTGGGATGTGGTCCTCTGGTGTTCACAGTCGCTGAGTTTACGTCACGACGTCGCGCTCTTCAGTCTCGTGGGTGACGGGTCTTTAACGCGGATAGCCGCGTACTCCGACGTCTCCTCTCTCGGCCTCCGCGGCCGGGCAGCGGCCGCCGCTGGAAGCTGATGGTTGAGAGCAGCATACACAACGGAACCCCCCGCTTCCTGCGCCGCGACCCCCCGCCTCTCTCGGTCCCCTCTCGTCTTGCCGTACACGTGCCCGTTGTCTTTCGGCGACGGCGACTCGTCGGGGCGTGAGGGCGGGGTCTTTCTCCGGGTCGACCGCCGACATGGCGGACCAGGGGGGCTTCCTCTTGGCAGAGGCTGAGGGCCGGCGTGCAAGAAGGGTTGCTCGACCATGGGGGTCACCATGTACTGCAGAAAAAAAGCATCTTGCATTAAAATATTTGAAGAATTAAAAAAATAAATGGAACGTAAAGGTTTGAAATGCACCTTTTTCTTACCTGATTTTCCGTTTGCGTCTCTTTCTTTGATTTTGATTTGCCTGCACGTTGACATTTTGCTGAAGTTAGTCACTGTTTTTAAAGTCACAATCACGTCCCGTATGAATTATTCAAGGTCTCACCTTTACACCCTCGCATTGACACGACCGATATAATTATCACTATGATGACGAACGCCACAATCCCTGCAGCAAAGTACATGTACAGCCATGGATCTTCTGAGGGTTTCTGATCAGAAGTTCCTCCTGCTAGAAGAAGAGGAAGTTAACATGAATGTGTTTGATTCTAAGTAATTAAGGCTGGTGTTTGAGGAATTTAGATTCAAATGAAATGTCAGTTCCACTGCACAACACTAGTTTATTCTTACTGTTAGTGTTCTTTGTAACATTGGTGCCATCACCTATAAAACAAAGCACAGCAGTAATGTTAAGTCTCAAGATATGAAGACAGACGTTTTGTTAAAATGTAATAAGTTCTTTCTTGGGTCAGACAGATGTATGAAGTAAAAGTCTCACTCACCGTGGACAGAGACGTTGATGTTGTGACTGACACTTCCTTCAACTTGACACTGATACACACCTGAGTCGTTCCTGCGTACCTTTTGAAAGATCAAAAATGATGTCCCTTCGAGACGTTTTAAAAGTTTCCACTCCGTTTTAATGTGACTGCTGCTGCTCACGTTGACGGGGACATCGGTCGTCTCACGTTTGTACCAGGAGACTGTAGGCGGTGAATCGCTGCAGAATCCAACTGTGCAGTTAATCCGAAGGTCTTCTCCGAGGAAAGCTTCATAAACCGTGTTACGATCGACTTTAACTTCAACTTCACAATCTGAAGATTCACCTGCAAAAGGAAGAAACAAGAAACACAAACAGAAAAAGGTTCATTCATCCTTACTTTACAGTTAACTGTGCTAATGTAGCAATTTAATCTGATACCAGTTCATGAAAGAATTAGCGCTGCTGAGAATTATATATTATGATTTATCTTTCAATGGAATCGTATATCGAGATATTGTGATAAACAATGAAGTCGTCTAAATTGATAACAACAAGCACATGCTAACTCAAATCTCTCAGAAAATATATAAAAAGACAACAACTTGGACCCGGATAAGTAGATTAATTAATAATCAACATGTTATGAGCGTGTAAGGACACCGAACACACGACTTAATACAGTAAAACTAATGAAACACACTGAAACTGACATTTACTTGACGAATGGAAACACAATTTGCATGAAAAAGGGAACTGAGAGGGCGTACCACCTAAAGCACAGCGTCCCAGGGGGAACCGTAACCCCTCATCTGAATCTAAACCTCCGATACTTTGCATGAAATCTGCATCATCACCAGATATGCTGCTGTTCATGAATGTCGACTTAGAGATAATTCTTGAACTGAGAAGCAGAAGTCGACAAAGCAACCTCACCACAAGGCCATTTGGTATTTCTGTGAAAACTGGGTTCGTTAAAGAACAAAGACAAGCTGCCCACCAACAAGAGTCACGATTTAATAATACGTCCTCAAACTACAAAGAAACATTTCAGGCTCAAGGAAACCACAGTGAACACTTATAGATGAACACATGACACTGTGGTCGGTGGTAGTAAATAGAGTCATTGTCACAGAAGACAATAAATCACACCTTTATGACAAATGGTACATTATAGCAACCAGGAACATGACGTGGGTAGAAGACTTATGAAGTACAGAAAAATGTTTCTTTTTTTGTGCCATGTTTTGATCAAAATATGTTTCTGCCTCTTTTATGTTAGCATGCGATCTCTAATTGTTTCCATCAAACTCCCACTTCCACCTGCCGTGGAAGACGTTACCTGAAAGTAGCATTTTTAGCATCAGAAACCGATTTTTATGTGTGAGTTCAACAGACTTTTCGAGAAGATTAAGATTACAATGGGGTATATTAAAGGAAGAATAACCTTATTGACCTAACTCGTTGGGTTTTGGCGATGACTGTGTGCCAACGTATTCCTTTTAAAACTGTATAAGCTGCTTTTTAACTCTATTATCATACACTTTTAAAGTGCATGACCTACACAGAAACCAGGCCTCCAACCTTCACCAGACTTTTTACTCCAAGGGCCTGATTAAACACACATGAGGCCTGCAGAGGAAGGAGAGGCGACACTACACAAATACTGAGACTGCACAATACGCCCCAAAAGATAATAACTTACTGTCAGCTTTTAAGGTGAGAAGCATCCCTGCCAAGAAGAACACACGCAGGACGGCCCGGCGGTGGTTAGGCCTCATGATGCCTCCGTCGTAGCCAGTCCAAGTGGGAAATGTTCCTCCGAGCACATCATTATTTGGTTGACAAAACAGAGAAGTGCTGAAGCTGATGTTGAAGCCACTTAGATGCACGCCGCTTCCTCTTTCTGTACTCTCTGCTCGCTCCCTTCCTACCGCTGCCTCTTTCCCCTTTAAAGCAGGGGCGGTGAGTGCACTGGAGGGGAGAGAAGGTCCGTGGGTGGGCTTGCTTCTCTAAATGTTGCAGCTCTGGTGCAGTAAAACATCTCAGATGAGAGGGATCCCATGAGAGTGCTCAGGTGCTCACCTCGCTGCGATACAGCTATATAGCGAAGATCTGTCTCTCTCACTTTACCTCTCTTTTTATTTCTGAGTGACTTTATCACTTCTTGTGATGTCTGTGGTTCACCCTCTTTAAGTTATGCTGACTTCCTCCACCCTCTCCCATCCTTTCATCTTCACCATCTGCGTCTTCTGCAAACTTGTGCGGCCTTGTGCACGGCAGTGTGGTTTCAGAGGAGGATGCACAGCGCATGTGAAGGGGAGATGGGGACGCTGGGGCCTCTTTAAATGCTTAATCTGTTGCAGTGTGTGCGTGTGTGGTTGCTGTCGGGCAACACCATCAGCCCCTGGACTGCTTATCTGTCAATGAGTCTGCCTCATTCAGGTTTAAAGGACGACTACACCACTTTTACACAGGAAGTTCAGTTTATTTGTCACAGACTTTATTTAGCTGGATGTTCAAAGTCTTCTGTGGCTCTATACATGGAAATTAACCCTGATGGTGTCGGGGTTAAATACATATGATAGAGCTGTATTATGGGATATGTAGGATCCACATTTCTTTTAATCTGTCTTGTGTAAGTATCTCTGGAGAAAATTGGCGAAACAAAATCTAGATAAATACTTAAATTAAAGGGCTGCATTTACATTTGTACCCATTTTAGAGTAGCAGTAAAAGCATTGATGCCCACCTTTAACAAGTTGTCATATTGTAGGTGGCCCTAACAATGCATTATATGAGTTTATGATGAGCCTATTATAGTCGCTTACTATTTTTTCATATAAAACCTTGCTTTATCAGATCATTTTAGTGGAATAAAAGAATACACACGTATTCAGATCCTTTACCCAAGTAAAAAGTAACAATACCTCATTCAGGGTGTTATAGTATTATATATTCCATATATACTTTTGGGGTATCACTGATGCATTTAGCTATGATAGTACTTGGTGAACTTGGTAAATGATCTTGTTGTTACGATTCCCGCAATGAGACAAGGAGGGTTATTTGAGATAATAATAAAATCATTGTAATTGACTATATATTGTCTGGAGAAATGGCGCCATCGTGTGGCGTTCAGTGGCAGTGTAAGTTATCGGATGGTAGCGTATTGCGCAATCGCACTACTTTTCTACGTAATGACGTCGGTCCCTACGTCTCCAGCGAGCCGAAAATGGCGGAGTATCTGGCATCCATTTTCGGCACAGAGAAAGACAAGTAAGTTTTATTGAATATGTATTGCAGTGGTCGCCCAAACGATGCATGTTGTTATAACTATGCGTGCAGCGGTGCTTCTTCTTCGCCCGCTGGGCTCAGTGTGTAGCCGCAGCGCTGCAGAACGCTGCAGCCAAGCTAACAGTAGCCACAGGAAGCTAACTCCGAGCTAACACATTGAATGAAAGTCAGGAAGGAACCTGAGATAACCTGCAGCTGTGTGTGCAGAGTCACGTTATTAGTGCGATCTCATATTTAATACAGTATTGGTGTAAATTAACTACTCGTTGATATTGTCTAGTTCTAATACTAAACACTAATTAATCACTAATATAAATACACTGTGCAACACTACAATTATTATGTCTGTATATATATAATATTTTAGTTATTGTGGATTTTTCACTTATTTACTTACTTTATATTTAATATTCTTTACTATTTTATTATTATTTCTGATTTATAATACTTGTTTTGATCTTGTTTACACTATATATGTGTGTGTGTGTGTGTGTGTGTGTGTGTGTGTGTGTGTGTGTGTATGTATATATATATATATATATATATATATATATATATATATATACACACACACACACACACACAACTATTCTGTCTGTATATATAATATTTTAGTTATTGTGGATTTTTCACTTATTTACTTATTTTTATATTTAATATTCTTTACGGTTTTATTTTTATTTTTATTACTTATTTATACTAGTTTTGATCTTGTTTTTGTCTCTTGTTTGCACTATATATGTTATATGTAAACTATGCTGCTGTAATCCTGTATATTTCCCCACTAATAAAGGATTATCTTATCTTACTCGGGTAGGTAACAAATGTATAAACAATACATTTTTCTTTTCCAGGGTCAACTGCTCCTTTTATTTTAAAATTGGCGCGTGCAGACATGGAGACCGCTGCTCGAGATTGCACAACAAACCGACCTTCAGCCAGGTGAGGATCCCATCAAAGTGCTTCTCTGACAACACTGTGCCATATCGCTGTTAACGGTAAATAGGCTGTGTTCCTGTAGCGCTTCACCGCAAGGAGCTTTAGATATGGACTAACCCAGACACAATCGCCGCTTTCTCCTCAGGATGTTGTGCCTGCATATCCATCAAAAGATCACAAATGGCACAAAACTGAACAAGCAATCAAAGGAGCCTGATCACATGCTTCTTTGCCCTTTCTCCTGCAGACCATCTTGATCCAGAACATCTACCGCAATCCACAGAACAGTGCACAGACGGCCGACGCTTCGCGCTGTAAGTCACAGATTTGTCAGCCACCTCTCTTTTCTACATTCTTTGCTCGCGTACAACAACAGATGTTAGGTACTGCTTCAGCCCTGTTAACTGGAGACCCGGGTTGTGACCCTATTATCTCCCAAGTATCCCAAATTTAGTTACTCGTCACAAACTCATGGTTCTTCCACTCTCTTGCCAAAGCACAAACAGCTCTTACCGGCTGTGCTGGTCATAATGAGATGTTTCGAGCCGTGTGTGCAGTAAACATGTTGAGGCCGGTCTCATCGAGCTGAAGCAGTGCCTCTCATACAGGTAAGTGTAACTGACTCGTGTGTGTTTTCCTCCGGTGCCCCATACGTGAATTACACATCCAGTGAATTTTTAAAGCATTCAGTCTGCCATTAAAACACGAGACATCCGTAACTTCAGCGTCGCACACGACCGGTGAAATGTCCTTTATCAGCACCCTTACAAGATGATTTAAAATGACCTCTTGGTTTAAATATAACCGCTACCTGTGGACGTTTTATTCTTTCGTGTTTTTTTGCTTTCATATCTTGAATGTTGCGTGCGTGTGGCGCAATTCTGGAACAATTTGATGTTTTCAAAAAAATGTTAGGATACCGCTTGAGGCCATTCACTTCCATTCAGTGCCTAATTATACAGACGGACAACTCGTAAAGACTCATTTATCAGCCGGTAAATGTGGTCCGCGATTGTGTAAGAGTAACTTACAGTTTGCGTTGGAGCAGTAAATGATATGCGTATAAAATCTAAAATAAAGTTTGCCGTTTCTTCCAATGCATTAATTAAAAACACGATTTTGCAAGACAAAAGTGGGCCGTTTCAGCTTGTATACAAACGTATAACCTCACTATGTGTTTGGTTTCAATTCTTTCACCGTCTTATTGTCGCTCGGCATATTCATGCTTCACTAAATCAATATGTGTGCGTGTGCCTTAGCCTCTAACATGAGCCAAGAATACACATGTAAAGCCCATTTTCATCCAACTATCTGTAATATGATTAAGAAGTTAAAAGAAAGCAAAATGCTAGAAGTAGAGGGAAAGGAGCAAATATCTTAAAATCTTAACCAGTGAGGGGAAATAAGCTTCTCTTCCAACAACAATAACAACAACAGAGTGGCCATTTCTGAGATTCTCATCCATCACATAATTAAGACCCGGAACTGACGACACCTAATACCGCAGGGACGCAATTCTAATCAAACATTTTTCCTCCTCAGCTCTTTATTTTGGTTGATTTATGTCACAGAAGTTTACGTTTTGTATTTCAGACCATTTCCCTCTTGAACATTTACCTTCATAACCTTCAAAACTCTGCCCAGTCTGCTGATGGTTTGCACTGTAAGTTCTCCCTTCATCTGCAGGACCCTCCAGCACTTAACTTACTGTATCACACCTCCCCACTTAAATCTGGCTTAGCGTAGGAACATATCCTCCAGAGAGGCCTGAACACCAGGCCGCGTGCTCTTCTGCACCTTTCAATCTAACTTTAGTGTGTTTTGGTGTCAGGTCCTTCATTTTGCTGATGTGTTAGACCTCAAAAGGCAGAATGAACTTACTGTTTCTGTGTTCTTTGCTTCACACGTAACACTTTCACACCGAGTACACCACCTGATTCATTGAAGCTACTAGTGCTGTCCTTCGACATAGGAAACTCTCCTCCACGTTACAGCCAAGTGTTGTCATGAAGCGGGGGGGATAGTCCAGATACGTTCTGTGGTATCACGTCATGGCCCCCCATGCACATGATGTACACATAGTTACACAAACAGATCATTTCAAAGTAAAACCAACCAGGAGGAAAAACAAAACATGGTCAGCTCTAGTTTTTCATTTGCTTCTGCGAAATAAGTTGGGAGAGAGTAACATACAACATACAGACTCGCCACCTTTTCAGTGTTTACAGGGTGTGACTATCATAGCGAGACGTATCATGTTCATGTTGCCACAGTTCAGATGTGTTTGCTTTTGCCACCGGTGTCGCCCTGACTGTCCCTTGTTTTGTAGGCGCCGTCAGCGATGTGGAAATGCAGGAGCACTACGACGAGTTCTTTGAGGTCAGTGACCTTTTGTGCCGCCGTCTCGCCTTCATTCCGCGTGTAGCGCGCTGTGACGGGGGGAAACGGCGCTATCTGCCTTTCTGCAGCGCATTGCGGCTCAAAGGATTGCCACAATGTATTCAGTTTGTGCCGAAGCAAGAGTTAATATTTACACGGGAGGGATGTGCAACAGCTGCACGTACACATGAGAGATTACCTTCAGTGTATTATGTTTTTATATCATTCTGTAACTTCCCTGTGGTGTTGTTACCGTACAATAAAAACTCGGCAATGAAAGCCTGTTTTTTATTCCCGATACAGGAGGTGTTCACGGAGATGGAGGAGAAGTACGGCGAGGTGGAGGAGATGAACGTGTGCGACAACTTGGGCGACCACCTTGTCGGCAACGTCTACGTTAAGGTTGGTAATCGGTCTGAATGTATCCACCAAAGAGAGGTGGAATGGTGTGATTTTTAAAATGTCACAAAGCTTCTATAGTGACTTCATCCGTCGGCTATCCTCAGCCGTCCTTGGTGATCTTAACCCCGCGTGCTCTGTGTGTAGTTTCGTCGTGAGGAGGATGCAGAGAAAGCCGTCACGGACCTGAATAATCGCTGGTTCAACGCCCAAGCCGTCCACTCAGAGCTCTCCCCCGTCACTGACTTCAGGGAAGCGTGCTGCCGCCAGTATGAAATGGGGTGAGTGACACCTGGTCAGCACTGATATGTCCTCTGATGTAAAGTCCTTTTTAATACAATGAATGTGATTTTATTAAGAGTGCTGCTGCTGTCCACGTGCGCTTGTTTGGGATATCAGCTGACATGATCAGGGCCTGAAGACGGCATGTGCCCTTCAGCAGAGCACTGACAACATGACAGCTGCATGGCCACTGTGCCAATCGTCACATTTTCTGTAAAAAGCAAAGATAAACTTTGTCCTTGCACAGTGGCAGGAAACGTTCTCTTCTTTTGAGTCCTTCAGTGTTGTTTGCGCTGCAAGTGATAACACAAACTCAACGTGTGTGTGTGTGTGGGGGTGTGTGTGGGGGTGTGTGTGGGGGTGTGTGGGTGGGTGGGTGTGTGCGTGGGGTGGGGGAATAAGGATCATTATGTTCTACTTGGTGGGCCAACTTTTCCTCTTGGCAATGCTTCACCATATGCAAGCCTAGCAAGTTTAACCCTACCCTGTCTTCCCACAGAGAGTGTACCCGAGGGGGCTTCTGCAACTTCATGCACCTGAAACCAATATCGCGGGAACTTCGAAGGGAGTTGTACGGCCGCCGCAAGAAAGGGTACAGAAATATCCGAACACGTTCATATTGGTTCAATTCGGATCTGTCACTTCATATTTTTTCCTCTCTCCCACCAGGAACCGCTCGGGATCGCCCTCCCGGGAAAGACGCTCCCGCTCGAGGGACCGGCGGCGGGAGCGCGAGAGGCCGAGACGGTCGAGGGACCGAGAGCGCTCTGGAAGGTTCTGAAAGAAGCCAAGGCCGACCCGATGTCCTACCACACACCCCCCCCTGACCCCAGCAGTGATGACAAAGTTATTTTCTTTATCGGTGAATCGTTGGAAGTGTTTTTCTTTTATTCCCTTTTTTTAAGACAAGCTTGTGTCGCTTTCTCAATAAAACAGATTTGTAACTCTGCACTGGCACCGCTTGTTTATATGAACACGAGGTTATTTCTTATGGAGAGACCTTTTATATCAGGACGGGGCTGATTATTGGTAAACTGCATGCAACATTGGAAAGATATTTATCTTAAAAAGTTCTTTATTATACTGATGATGATGGTCATTTGCTGCTAAAATGAGCACCAGTTATTTTTCATATCGTCAATCGTCACCTCTCTCTCTTATTACTAAAAATAATTATTAATCTTTGGATAGTCTTCAAACTGGTACAACTGGTAACGGCAGATCAGTCATTTTAGATTTGCATAAACAGTTTCAATGCTTACATGGCAACTTGTTTTGTTTTATTACACTGAATGATGCAATATTAGCTAAAGCCAATCTGCCATGCCTTTTCCCCTACTACCTGTTCAGAGTCTATTAGTCGGTTAAATTTACAAATGTTTAAGAAAGTCATAACTAATTGGGTTATTTGGTGAAGTCTTAAATTTACAAATTGCGCTGAAAAATAACTCTCATGATACAAGAATTGTTTCACATCCACTAATATCAATGTAATCTGAATAAAGTTTACCAAAACTGTTATAAATTCGCGAACTTTACCAAAAATAACATTTACGCTATATATATTATGTGTGTATATATGGTTAATATTTTGGCACCAACACATGAGAAGTGCTCAAGATGTTACCTGCGTCAAAAGTACACGCAGTCAACAAAAGGTAAACAAATTGCGCCGCTGACTTTAGGGGCCTTTCCCCAAATCCCTTGTCGCGAAATCTTTACTCTGATTTGCGGAGCAGACCTCGCTGCAGCCAATCAGAGACGGGCGTAAAACTTTGAGCACCTCCCCCTTCGTTGGATCCACGTGTGTCTTTGACGGGAGGCTCCGCATTGTTGTGCTGGCTGCGCGTGCACACCCGAGTCCTCCGTGATTTCTATATTTTACAGGAGTTATTAAATCATAAGGTGAGTGGGAATTAGCAAAGAGGTAAACTAATTGACCTATTATTTTTATTTTTTAACAGGTAATAATTTACCTATTTGCTATTTCCTATTGAGTGGGAATTCGCAAATAGGTAAACAAATAGGTAATATTATAATAGTAGCAATATTATAATATTGCTACTAATAATTATAATAATGTACAATATTATATATTATATATTTATATATTATCATATATCATCACATATATTATGTCATATTATTTTAATATCATAAAATAATGATAAAAATAATGTTTTAAACAACAAAAATAATGTACTGTAATTACTGTATTTATTATGTGATATCTCGTGACAACATGTAGATCGGCATGTTTTCCTCTGAGTGTTGAAAGGACAAATAGCTTTTGCGGCTCCAGGCGAATTTTATTTGGTGGAAAATAGAACAAAATGGCTCTTTGGATAGAAAAGGTTGCCGACCCCTGCCCTAACTGCTCCCCGGGCGCCTGTCATTGGCAGCCCACTGCTCCCCACATATACAGGGATGGGTCAAATGCAGAGAATAATTTCCCCACTGTGGGACTAATAAAGGAATGTTTCTTCTTCTTCTTCTTATTGTTAGTTTTATTTATTGTCCTCATTTTTTTCTTAGATCCGTCTGAACAGTGGCGGCTGGTGGAAAATGTTCTCGGGAGGGCCATCCTATCAATTTCAGCAAACATCCCAGTATGATTTCATGCAAAAAAAATTTAGCATCAAACACGCATTATTACTTGGCAGTTAAATATTTAACATTTATTCCAACATGAAAAAAAGCAGTAAATAACACTTATATAATATAATACAATATAATATAACATGTTTATTTATTGAGATGCCCCTATGGACCTTGTTATAGGAGGTAAAGATCAGGAGAAGTAAACATGAAGTGTAATTATGAATACTGATGTTAAATTAAGCTATGATGAGTTTTCACTGTTAATTTAGGGGGAAAAAGTGGCCCGGGAGTTACTGTCAGACCGGCCCACTCAATACACGGCGCGCTGCCCATCGCGAGGAGTAGTATAATGTCAGTTTATACTGTTGATACAGTTTTCACTGATTATTGACTTTCGGTATTAGAGTAAATTGAACGTGTTCTGTGAAGCATATAATATAGTCCCGTCGGCCTACCGGGGATTCCCCCGGTATCCCCGATGGCCAGTCCGCCCCTGCCTGTGGATACGTATGGTATGTCGAAGTAATCAGCGTACTTTTAGGAAGAAAGGAAGTTGATTGACTGACTTGTACGAAGTAGTGAAGCTTCGCATGTAGTCTGCTGTCTGATTGTGAGGTCAGGCTGATCTGATATCAGCTCTTTGGCTGCAGAATCTCCTCAAAGTTCTCCTCTCAAACGGGTCTTGGAGGAGGAGAGCTCGCGCTGGCGCGGGCTCCTGTCGAGACTTCTCCTGACGAGAACGCGCAGCTCCGGGGCTTGATCGTTCTTGCCCACAGCTGAATCTATTTGAGGGCGCTGATTGGCTAAATTGTATGTCACTCATTAATATCTTGAATCAGCAATTGGCTAAACGGCTTCACAGACCCGTCTCTTTTGGGCAAAAACGATCAAGCCCCCCTCGCTGCGCGTTCTCAGACGTGGCGTGCACACAGGCAGAGAGCACGAGCAGACGAGCACACAGGGGGAGAGGACGAGCAGGAAAAGCATATATTTTGCGCAGATATCATATTGTACACACATTACTGGGTACATTCCATAGTTAAAAAACACAAATATTGACAATTTGTATAATTTATGATTATTATTATTGTTATTATTTTTTATTTTTTATTTTTTGTTTCTCGTGTGGCTCATGGTGGGGCAATGCCCCATTGCCCTCTCTTGACCAGCCGCCACTGGTACTGTACATTATTTTTCAAGTTTTGTTTTTAAATAGTCAATTTTACCAGGTATATTGCACTGAAATGTAATTGTATTTACATGTGAACTAGTCTGAAGCAAGCTGTTTTCATGTGTTCCGGAGCTTGTGACCACAACGTTGTCTATGAGAGTCACTGAAGTTGTTCTGTCTTTTCAGAGCTATCCATATTCTGTCCTATGAATAAACGTCTGGTTGGAGCCATCAAAAGATATTGTGTGCTGAATTAAACACAACGCAACCGAGAGTACACAACTGCTACAATAATTCACCTATTTACCTAAATAGGAAATAGCAAATTCATAATAGTAGTTATTCATTTAATGTGATGTTCATGGTAGAACCACGCCACCTGGTGGGCGGAACAAGATATACACAGTCAGTCAGCAAGACCGCATGAACAGCGTGTATACGAAGCTCGGAATAAAAGCCTGTTGCAGTGCATCAAGTCGTTGTTCGTCTGGGTCATAATTACAATACAGAAACATTACATTGGCGACGAGGAGTAAACGGAAGGACTCAAAGAGAAGAAAAAAAACATGAGGGGAGAACGACTGGGCCGATGGGAGTGCGTTAGCATCAGTCGTTGACTATATGCTGTTTAATATTCATTTATCTATGTACACAGCAATAATCAACTTTTCGATTAATCGGTGCATTGTTTGATGCAATACAGTTCGTGATATATTTTAATCAAAGTAATTTTCGTGTTCAGAGTTGTAGGCACTGATATTTATTTTTCCACCGTATTGTGCTGTTGATTTAGTGAACGTGAAGTAGATGCAAAGTCAAAGTGTTTACCATTTTTACCAGTAGATGACAGTATAAGTGTATTTAAACCATAGATTTAGTCATATTTACCTGTGCCTCTAGGTTATTGATCCAGATGTATTTAATGCTGATTATTGTTGGAATGCTGTTAAGCATTCCAACTATTGTTATCCTCCTGTTTCTTTATTCCACTATTTCTTCCTGGCCAGAGGTGATTTGTTATAAAGTCTTATAGCAGAGGGCAGGAATGTTCTCCTGTATCTGTCCTTGTGACAGCGGAGCTGCATCAGTCTGTTGGAGAAAGTGCTCCGCTGTCCCTGCAGGAGGTGGTGGAGAGGGTGATCCGGGTTATCCAATATGGATAATAGTTTCTTCAGTGTCCTCCTCTCCACCACCTCTTCCAGACTGTCTTGTTTGCAGCCAATGATGGAGCCGGCCTTCTTCACCAGTTTGTTAAGTCTGTTGGTGTCTCCGGCTCCAATGCTGCTCCCCCAGCAGACTACAGAAGTACAGTGCACTGGCCACAACAGACTGGTAGAACATCTCCAGCATCTTGCTGCACACGTTGAAGGATCGAAGTTTCCTCAAGAAGAAGAGTCGACTCATCCCCTTCTTGTACACAGCGTTGATGTTGTTCTTCCAGTTCAGTCTGCTGTCGATGGAGACACCCAGGAACTTGTACTCCTCCACCATGTCCACATCCTCTCCCAGAACTCTTAGCGGTTGTGGAGCCGTCGTCTTCATCCTGAAGTCGACCACCATCTCTCTGGTCTTGGCCACGTTCAGACGCAGGTGATTTCTCCCGGCCCACTCCACAAAGTCATCCACTACTGCCCTGTACTCCTCCTCCCGTCCGTCCCTTACACACCCGACCACTGCAGAGTCATCAGAGAACTTCTGCAGATGGCATGACACAGAGTTGTACTGGAAGTCAGTGGTGTACAAGGTCAACAGGAAGGGAGCCAGAACAGTTCCCTGTGGGGCTCCAATATCACTGACCACCCCATCAGACAGGGCACGGCCCAGTCGGACAAACTGTGATCTGCCTGTGAGGTAGTCAGTGATCCAGGAGACGGTGGATGCGTTCACCCCGACCACCCGCAGCTTCTCACTCAGCAGCACTGGTTGGATGGTGTTGAATGCACTGGAGAAATCAAAGAAAGTGATTCTCACAGAGCCACCGGTTCCATCCAGGTGCGACTGAGCTCATTGCAGCAGGTAGATGATGGCGTCGTCCACCCGCACATGAGGCTGGTATGCAAATTGCAGAGGGTCCAGTGAGGATTTCACCTGCGGCCGGAGGTGAGCCAAGACCAGCCTCTCCAGCACCTTCATCACATGAGATGTGAGTGCAACTGGTCGGTAGTCATTGAGGCCAGATGGTGTCGTCTTCTTCGGTACAGGAACCAGGCACGACGTCTTCCACAGCACCGGGACTTCCTCCTGCTTCAGGCTCAGGTTGAAAAGGTGTTGCAGGACAACAGACAGCTGGCTGGCGCAGGTCTTCAGGACCCTGGGGCTGATGCCATCAGGTCCCGCAGCCTTGCCTTGGTGGAGTCTCTCCAGCTATCTCCTAACCTGGCCAGTCGTCACAGAGAGGGGGGGGAGGGGGGTCATAGTGTCGGTGGTGGCAGAGCCCTTTGAAATGGAGGGCTCCGAGTCCATGCAACTCACCAGGGGGGACAGAGGGGGAGGTGGTGGTGTTTGGGAGGTGTGGTGTGTGGAGGAGACAGATGAGGGCTCTGAGCTAAATCTATTGAAGAAAGAGTTTAGCTCGTTGTCTGCCTCCAAACTTGAAGCCGGTTATCTGCTTCATTCCAGTCCACACCTCCTTCACGTTGTTCTGCTGGAGTTTGGCCTCCAGCTTCCTCCTGTAGGTGTCCTTGCACTCTCTGATCATCAACTTCAGGTCGCGCTGGACTCTCCTGAGCTCGTCCCTGTCGCCAGACCTGAAAGCTGCCAGGTTGGACCCATATCTGGGTTAAATGCTGTAGTCCAAATTAAATGACTTCAGTTTTAATGCCATTGAGTTACAGAAAGTTTGACTCGAGAATGTTTTCATTTGTTTTCCCTAATCTCAAAAGACAAAAGCAAAAACCAGATTAATTGGTTCTCTTTTCTTCTTTTCTTCGAAAAAGTTTAAAGGTCAGAAATATGAAAAGTCATAGCACCCCTCTGGTGAAAGAGCTGAACATTTTAATAGTTGAACGGTTTCTGTAGCTTAAAATATGAAGGAGAAGAAGAGGTGGGACGGAAGAAATAGAAGTTGAATAAAAATTCGAAGAACATGATGAAGATAATGAGAGGTAGATAAATACACCTCTGCACATTTGACATGAGCAGTATGAGTTTTTAGCTCTTAATACATAAAATGAATGATGCAATATTGGCAAAAGCTTGATCAGAAAATCTTCTGGGACTTTCAACTACTTTCAGTTCTGTTTTTTTTTTAGATTTCGGTGATGAAAGCAGAATCTACTTGACTCATTTATTAGTGTGTGGGAGAGCAAAGGGTGTGGGGAAAGCTGCCCAAAGCACCTGGTTAAGCATGATGAAGCTGTATTTATTGGTGCTGGTATGACTCAGCGTTAATGGAAGAAGGGAGTGCTTCAGTGTTTTCCACTGGGTGCTGCCGACATGTGGTACCATATTGATGTGGTGAGAATGAAATATGAGCCTCGAACCAGTCGTATGTACATAAAAAATGATTACATAAACCTATGTCCTCTGCTTTGTCCAGGGTAAGCCATGCCGTCTGTCCCCTCAACCAAAGAGACCACCGTGTGCCCTCACGCCGCCAAGCTGCTCACCCACACCAACGAGGAAGGCAAACTCCGGGAGGATTCGTTCCCGCTGAACGGCGTCGACGTACAGAACGTCCTTGCTGAGAGGAAATGGATCCGGCCCGACCTCCCCAGCCGCTGCACGTGGAGCCTGGGAGCCTCGAAAGCCGAGTCCCCTCACACACAAGTCCCAAGGTTTGAATGTGTACTTAAAATGTCAGCGTTATTGTGCATTACATTGCTTTGTTTGAACCGGTGGCATTCAGCTTCTCCAAAGCCACTCAAACCAACTCCTCAGACCAGAAACGAGTGTGAACAGGTCTTGTTATCTCATGCTCATGGGACCGGGATGAAAAGCAGTTGAGTGAGGTTATTCGTGTGATTATCTTTGCAGTGTCTCGAATGTATTTCTTCTCCCGCTTTCTCCTCCCAGAGTCGTCGCTCCAACCATTCTACCAAACATCCTGCACAGGATCGGTGACACTCCCCTGGTCCGCATCAACAAGATCCCCAAAGCGTTTGGACTCAAATGCGAGTTATGTGAGTCACGCCCCGACACATTGTCCCATCAGACAGAAGGTGTGACCGAAGCAAACACGCAAGTGGTGGGGTGAGACCTTTTGAATGGAAGGCGCTTCAGGGTGGAATGCATAATTTCTGATGTAATATAACTTTCTGCTGTGTGTGTGTGTGTTTTGTAGTGGCCAAGTGTGAGTTCTTCAATGCCGGTGGGAGTATCAAGGACAGGATCAGCCTGCGGATGGTGGAGGACGCCGAGGCAGCCGGCCTCCTCAAGCCTGGAGACACTATTATAGAGCCCACCTCTGGAAACACTGGTAATTATCTGCACGTGTTACTATGGGGGGGGGGGGGGGGGTATCTAAAGGTACAAGTGGTATGTTATTTAGTTGAAAGCAGCGGTGTTGTAAAGTGTGTGTGTGTGTGTGTGTGTGTTTTAGGTATTGGATTGGCCCTGGCTGCAGCTGTAAAAGGCTACCGCTGCATCATTGTCATGCCTGAGAAAATGAGCATGGAGAAGGTGAGTTCTCAGTCATATTGAAACTGTTACTCTTGCATTCTGTTATGGTCAACCAAGTCCTCACTACTTCTGCTAAATGCAGACCGGTGATGCCCTGAACCGGCATATTTTGAATAACAGTAAACAACCTGTGATTTTGTACATGGACTGACAAAGCTGCAGAGATGCTTTGAAACCTTCATATCTAAATCAGGGTCGCTGAATTGTAATGTAGGGCTAATAGAAGTGCACACCATGCTTTGGCAGATGATCCTTATGAGACAAACCATCCAGTTCATGTCTTATTTGGTCACAATGGCAATTTTCTTTTTCTCCCCAGGTGGATGTTTTGAGGGCACTTGGAGCCGAGATCTTCCGCACACCCACCAGCGCTCGCTTCGATTCACCGGAGTCTCACGTCGGCGTTGCGTGGCGCCTTAAAAACGAGATCCCCAACTCTCACATCCTGGACCAGTACCGTAACCCGAGCAATCCTCTGGCCCACTACGACACCACAGCTGAGGAGATCCTGGAGCAGTGTGACGGTACGAGCAGCTTTTACCCACCACACTGTCGTGATTGTAAAACCTTGAAGATTGTTGATATCTTGTATATTTCTTCACAGGAATACAAATTTACAATTTCTTGCCTCTGTGTAAGTATATTTTAATCAGCAGCATAAACCTGAATTTTCTCTTAACTCCTCCCCCTCCTTAAAGGTAAACTGGACATGCTGGTGGCAGGAGCAGGAACAGGGGGCACCATCACAGGCATCGCCCGCAAACTTAAGGAAAGATGCCCCAACATCAAAGTAAGTTGTGTCTGTCCAGAAGTCAAATACTCTCCGGTTTATAACATCATATTGCTGACTGTCTGTTGAGCTGCTCGTTGTTTACGCGTGGTTTGTCTGCAGATCGTTGGTGTTGACCCAGCAGGCTCCATCCTGGCGGAGCCCGAGGAGCTGAACAAGACCGATAAGACCCAGTACGAGGTGGAGGGAATCGGGTACGACTTCATCCCCACCGTGCTCGACAGATCCGTGAGTCCCAGGAGCTTCTTTTTTTATTTTCTTTCCTACCTTTTTCTTGTGTCACAATTTAATATTTCTTCTTTTTTTTTGTTCTTCAGGTAGTTGATACCTGGTACAAGTCAGACGACGACGAGTCCTTCAACATGTCTCGCATGCTGATGAGAGAGGAGGGCCTGCTGTGCGGTAGGTCGCTCAGGTTCCCGCCGACACAAATGCCAGACGAGCCGGCGAGGTCATCGAGGTCAGCTCACCTTTTGGCTCTTTTTCTGTCACAGGTGGCAGCTCTGGGACGGCCATGGCAGCTGCAGTGAACGTCGCCAAAGAGCTGAAGGAGGGCCAGCGCTGTGTGGTCATCCTGCCAGACTCCGTCCGCAACTACATGTGAGAACCCCCACGTGTCAAACCACCACACGGTCTATTTCTGTAACGTCAAATACTCTGAATAGTGATCCTCCGGTTTAAATATGGCTTTTACTGGAATATTTACAATAATTATACTGACATGGTTAAAGCAGCACCGACATCTGGGGAGCAGACTGCACTTATATCCTTATATGTTTCCCCTGTAGGTCCAAGTTCCTGAGTGACAAGTGGATGATCCAGAAGGGCTTCCTGAGTGAGGAGGACCTCATGGTGAAAAAACCATGGTGTGTGTGATATTACAGGCTGTATTCTCCTCTTGTGCAAACCCTCCTCCATGCTGTGTCGCTTTAAGACCCTCTCATTTCTCTCTGTTCGCCAGGTGGTGGAACCTGAAGCTGCAGAGTTTGAACCTGTCCGCCCCGCTCACCGTGCTGCCGACCGTCACATGTCAGAGGACCATCAAAATCCTGAAGGACAAAAGCTTCGACCAGGCACCCGTGGTGGACGAGGCTGGGTGAGAGTCATGCAGAAATTCTGCACGTCTGGACCTTTTGTGTTTTCTTGCAGCGCCTTGTTGTGCTCTGCAAAGGCTTTAACTTGACCTTGTTTGTGTGTGTGTGTGCAGGGTAATCCTGGGCATGGTGACTTTGGGGAACATGTTGGCCTGTATTCTAGCAGGGAAGATCAAGGTGTCAGACCCCGTCAGCAAAGTGCTCTACAAGCAGTTCAAACAGGTCAGACACTAACTGAAACATCTCTGTTCGTGATGCTCTCGGGATGTTTCCTAAACGACGTAAAGGCTGATATCGAAGACTAAAATCTTCATTCCGATTGGCTGACAGCAGCAGCCAATGAGACAAACCAGTTTCGGGGAGTGGAACTGTTTTAATGGGTTTTTATCAAGTCAGGGTGTGAAAAACGACAAAGTCCAGTTGTGATGTTTTGACTGGAGTTGATCCAAAACAGATCGCAAAACCAGATTGCTATAATGTAATTCCGCCAAGCAACTGTAATTAAAAAAGTGGTCGCGGGAGGGAACTGTTTTTGACTTTGTGGAAAAAAACAGAACAATTTTCCCATCAGTAAAGGTACCAGAAATAAATTGTTGGCATATTTCTTACTGAGCCGATACATTACATGCCACTTGACCACAAGTTATTGTGGCGACCGTGGCTTACTGGGTAGAGAGGGTTGTCCGCCAACCGAAAGGTCACCGGTCCGATCCTCGGCTGTCCTGTGTCGAAGTGTCCCTGAGCAAGACACTGTACCCCTAACTCAGTGGTCGGCAACCTGCGGCTCACGAGCCGCATGCGGCTCTTTAGCCTCTCTGTTGCGGCTCCCTGAAGTCCCCAAACTGGCGCACCGGATCCGGACCCAGGAACTGAAAACCGATAGATAATTCGGAATTATACATATTGGGCACCGATTTTAAACTTTAACCAGCGCATCTTATTCAGCCGTTACAGCACTTGTTCGGCGGTGCAGGAAACACACCGACCAATGCATTGCAAATCACATCACGTGATGCAGCTCAGCCAATCAAATATGAGTATTCTGACAAGTTTCCCGACTCGAGTGAGGTTTACACACACGTGATACACGGGGGAGAGACGAGGAAATAACAAGAAGAGCAGGAGAATTGCGCTGATGGAAGAAGTTATCTCACATGACATTCTCCAAAAAGAGAAACGTGTTCAGAGAGAATATAATTTATAAGCAAGAATGAACAGAATATATGTCAATTATTCCCACGGGCAGTTAAATCCTCGACCCCTGTCAAGCGATTTTCCCTGCGGCTAATCATGATTTTCAGACCCCCGCCCTCGGTAAACTATCAATGGATAAATCCAAATAAAGACAAGTCACGGAGGAAATTAGAGAGTTTGACTCTGCGTGGACGTCTTCATTTGCTTTCACTGCCAACAATGCTGGTTTACCTCTATGCTTCCAGAACAAGCACACAGCATGTGCTGAAAAGTGTCACGCTGGAGATGAGCGAAAAAGAGCGATTCCTCAACTGCTGCAGAAACGGAGCTCTTCATAAGAGTTTGATATTGTTATATCAGGTAAAATTGCAAAAAAAATGTCAAGAATTGTCTTTATTCTTGTTCTATATTTTCATAAATACAACAAACTATAGTTTTTGTATATATAATATAACTATATATACAACTTTATAAGATGTGATATCAAATAGCTTTTGCGGCTCCAGGCGAATTTTATTTGGTGGAAAATAGAACAAAATGGCTCTTTGGATAGAAAAGGTTGCCGACCCCTGCCCTAACTGCTCCCCGGGCGCCTGTCATTGGCAGCCCACTGCTCCCCACATATACAGGGATGGGTCAAATGCAGAGAATAATTTCCCCACTGTGGGACTAATAAAGGAATGTTTCTTCTTCTTCTTCTTATTGTTAGTTTTATTTATTGTCCTCATTTTTTTCTTAGATCCGTCTGAACAGTGGCGGCTGGTGGAAAATGTTCTAGGTAGGGCCATCCAATCAATTTCAGCAAACATCCCAGTATGATTTCATGCAAACAAAATGTAAGTATCAAACACACATTATTACTTGGAAAGTTAAATATTTAACATGTATTCCAACACGAAAAAAAATCAGGAAATAACACTTATATAATATAATATAACATGTTCATTTATTGAGATGCCCCTATGGACCTTGTTATCAGAGGTAAAGATCAGGAGAAGTAAACATGAAGTGTTACTGATGTTAAATTAAGCTATGATGAGTTTTCACTGTTAATTTAACATCTCTATTACATGTTGATGTCTCCATGACCAAGTTAAGCAGATGAGACTGAGGACAACTATGTAGCAGAAAAGATGTTCACTTTGCCGAATATGTAGCTTGACAGAGTTCTCATGTGTGTCCTGGTGTTCTCATGTTTCCTTACCTCCTCATCCCTCACTCCCGTAACTGTCCGTGCTGGATCCGTCCCCGTTGTTTTAAAAAGCTAAATAAATTATTAGCATGACATCATCCAGCTAGCCAAACCTGTCTGGTGTACAGCTAGTACAGAAGCTTCACATGTACTGTTTCCCTTTCCCGCGAGTCTGCTGTCTGATTGTGAGGTCAGGCTGATCTGATATCAGCTCTTTGGCTGCAGAATCGCCGCCAAAGTTCTCCTCTCAAACGGGTCTTGGAGGAGGAGTGCTCGCACTGGCGCGGGCGCCTGTAGAGACTTCTCCTGACGAGAATGCGCAGCTAGGGGGGCCAGATCGTTCTGGCCCACACTGAATCTATTTGAGGGCGCTGATTGGCTAAATTGTATGTCACTCATTTATATCTTGAATCAGCAATTGGCTAAACTGCTTCATAGACCCGTCTCTTTTGGGCCAAAACGATCAAGCCCCCCTCGCTGCGCGCTCTCAGACGTGTTGTGCACACAGGCAGAGAGCACGAGCAGACGAGCACACAAGGGGAGAGGACGAGCAGGAAAAGCATATATTTTGCGCAGATATCATATTGTACACACATTACTGGGTATATTCCATAGTTAAAAAACACAAATATTGACAATTTGTATAATTTATGATTATTATAATTTTTTTTTATTTTTTTTTTTATTTTTTTTTTTTTTCGTGTGGCTCATGGTGGGGCAATGCCCCATTGCCCTCTCTTGACCAGCTGCCACTGATAGCAAGCAACAACGGAACTCAGAAACGCAGCCACGGAATGTAACGACGCAGCCACGCAACGACTCAGCCATGCTACGTAACGCAGCAACGCCAGAACGCAGCAGTCATGCTACGCAACGCAGCAGCCACGCATCGCATCCACGCATCGCATCCACGCATCGCAGCCACCGAACGCAGCAGGCAACGGGACGCAGCAACAGGAACCGAACGCAGCAACGGAACGTAGCAACGCAGCCACGGAACGCAGCCACGGAACGCAGCAACGGAACATAGCCACGCAGCCACTGAACGCAGCAACGCAACAACGAATCGCAGCAACGCAACAACGCAGCCACGGAACGCAGCAAGCAACAACGAATCGCAGCAACGCAACGCAGCAACAATCCAGTGCCCCCACCCCGCCCACTTCCAGCGATGGACCCACACAATTGGCCAACAACGATGCCGCTCCCTCTGCCGTCTTTTGGGGGGTTTTCCACGACGGACGACGTTTGCCGTAGACCAGCCTCGGATCTTGCAAGCAGATGCCAAGTTGTTTCCTCTCATGCAATGAAATCTGACCAATAGTAGCCACAGCCATCACGTGGGGCCGCGGATGGCCCAGCAAGTTGTTGAGAATTCCAGTATTAAACGCATTATAAGTAAGATTAAATAACCCCCCTAGTGATGAGTAGAAGTGTTATAATTATAATAATAATAATTTAGTTACAATATGTTTACAATATTCTTGCTTATAGAAGATATTATGTGTTACAGTATATTAACTAATTGAAGGTATTAAATCATAAAAGTATAGTCACTAAAGGTATTAAAACACTGTAAGAATACGTTAAAGGGTCAGACATGCAGCAGAGTGGAGGATGGGATCAGTGAGGAGGACAACTGACCAGAGGTGGAGTCAAGACAGATGTTTTGCAAGGAGCAAAGCTGTTTCGCTAAGGAATCGATCCAGGGAGGAGACAGAATTCAAATGGAGCCAGTCACGGATGGCCACGGAGGGTCAGTCCGATGAGTTATGACTGTTTGGACATATAAGAGACAGTTCTGGAGAGAATTCCTCAGACCACATCCGCCCTCGCTTTTCAGAAGTGGGATGCGTGCGTGTGGTCTCTATTCTCGAGAATATTACTATTGATAGTTAATGCAGCTTATAAGTGAATTTCATGTAGTTCATTAAATATTGTTATTAATTTTTGAACCGGTTCCAGCTCATTTTTCCACTGTGTGCGCACTGTAAGAAGTTCGCAGCAGAGGGGAGGTTCTGCGGCCTCGCAGCGCTTCATCCTTTGTTTCCAGACCCAACAAAGTCCATCCCTTAAACTCCTGACAACCTAGCAGTCTGTTACCCAATCATCAAATGACGCTGCGACACCCGTCCGCCAAGGGCGTGTCCTCGATGCAGCTCACGTCTGGGCCACCGCAATGCCATGGCTTCTCGTTTCCCATTCCAGACGTTCAGCCCTCCTGCAGACACCCGTCCAACATCGGTTCGGCCATATCCAACGCCGTCTTTAAACCCACAAATCCTCACTTGATCTTGCCGACCAGCGCACGGGCTTATTTTGGGGGTCTGCAAGGCCCGGGAGCCACAGTGGATCCTCAGCTAAGCCTCCCCCAAACCGCATTAGGCAAATCTCCATCAACCATTCCTCAACACTCCAAACAACCGACGAAGGCTCGCTCCGGCTGAGGTGGGGGCCTAAGCTCGTGAAATGACGACTACACCACTTTTACACATGAAGTTCAGTTTATTTGTCACAGACTTTATTTAGCTGGATGTTCAAAGTCTTCTGTGGCTCTATACATGGAAATGAACCCTGATGGTGTCAGGGTTAAATACATATGATAGAGCTGTATTATGGGATATGTAGGATCCACATTTCTTTGAATCTGTCTTGTGTTAGTGTCTCTGGAGAAAATTGGCGTAAAAAAATCTTGATAAATACTTAAATTAAAGGGCTTTTACCCATTTTAGAGTAGCAGTAAAAGCATTGATGCCCACCTTTAACAAGTTGTCATATTGTAGGTGGCCCTAACAATGCATTATATGAGTTTATGATGAGCCGATTACAGTAGCTTACTATTTTTTCATATGAAACCTTGTTTTATCGGATCATTTATGTGGAATAAAAGTACACACGTATTCAGATCCTTGACCCAAATAAAAAATAATACCTCACTTAAAAAAGGGTGTTATAGTATGATATATCCCATATATACTTTTGGGGTATTACTGATGCATTTAGCTATGATAGTACTTGGTGAACTTGGTAAATGATCTTGTTGTTACGATTCCCGCAATGAGACAAGGAGGGTTATTTGAGATAATAATAAAATCATTGTAATTGACTATATATTTTCTGGAGCAATGGCGCCATCGTGTGGCGTTCAGTGGCAGTGCAAGTTATCGGATGGTAGCGTATTGCGCAATCGCACTACTTTTCTACGTAATGACGTCGGTCCCTACGTCTCCAGCGAGCCGAAAATGGCGGAGTATCTGGCATCCATTTTCGGCACAGAGAAAGACAAGTAAGTTTTATTGAATATGTATTGCAGTGGTCGCCCAAACGATGCATGTTGTCATAACTATGCGTGCAGCGGTGCTTCTTCTTCGCCCGCTGGGCTCAGTGTGTAGCCGCAGCGCTGCAGAACGCTGCAGCCAAGCTAACAGTAGCCACAGGAAGCTAACTCCGAGCTAACACATTGAATGAAAGTCAGGAAGGAACCTGAGATAACCTGCAGCTGTGTGTGCAGAGTCACGTTATTCGTGCGATCTCATATTTAATACAGTATTGATGTAGATTAACTACGAGTTGATATTGTCTAGTTCTAATACTAAACACTAATTAATCACTAATATAAATACACTGTGCAATACTACAATTATTATGTAATATATATAGTATTTTAGTTGTTGTGGATTTTTCACTTATTTACTTATTTTTATATTTAATATTCTTTACTGTTTTGTTATTGTTATTACTGATTTATAATGTCCTTTATCAGCACCCTTACAAGATGATTTAAAATGACCTCTTGGTTTAAATATAACCGCTACCTGTGGACGTTTTATTCTTTCGTGTTTTTTTGCTTTCATATCTTGAATGTTGCGTGCCTGTGGCGCAATTCTGGAACAATTTGATGTTTTCAAAAAAATGTTAGGATACCGCTTGAGGCCATTCACTTCCATTCAGTGCCTAATTATACAGACGGACAACTCGTAAAGACTCATTTATCAGCCGGTAAATGTGGTCCGTGATTGTGTAAGAGTAACTTACAGTTTGCGTTGGAGCAGTAAATGATATGCGTATAAAATCTAAAATAAAGTTTGCCGTTTCTTCCAATGCATTAATTAAAAACACGATTTTGCAAGACAAAAGTGGGCCGTTTCAGCTTGTATACAAACGTATAACCTCACTATGTGTTTGGTTTCAATTCTTTCACCGTCTTATTGTCGCTCGGCATATTCATGCTTCACTAAATCAATATGTGTGCGTGTGCCTTAGCCTCTAACATGAGCCAAGAATACACATGTAAAGCCCATTTTCATCCAACTATCTGTAATATGATTAAGAAGTTAAAAGAAAGCAAAATGCTAGAAGTAGAGGGAAAGGAGCAAATATCTTAAAATCTTAACCAGTGAGGGGAAATAAGCTTCTCTTCCAACAACAATAACAACAACAGAGTGGCCATTTCTGAGATTCTCATCCATCACATAATTAAGACCCGGAACTGACGACACCTAATACCGCAGGGACGCAATTCTAATCAAACATTTTTCCTCCTCAGCTCTTTATTTTGGTTGATTTATGTCACAGAAGTTTACGTTTTGTATTTCAGACCATTTCCCTCTTGAACATTTACCTTCATAACCTTCAAAACTCTGCCCAGTCTGCTGATGGTTTGCACTGTAAGTTCTCCCTTCATCTGCAGGACCCTCCAGCACTTAACTTACTGTATCACACCTCCCCACTTAAATCTGGCTTAGCGTAGGAACATATCCTCCAGAGAGGCCTGAACACCAGGCCGCGTGCTCTTCTGCACCTTTCAATCTAACTTTAGTGTGTTTTGGTGTCAGGTCCTTCATTTTGCTGATGTGTTAGACCTCAAAAGGCAGAATGAACTTACTGTTTCTGTGTTCTTTGCTTCACACGTAACACTTTCACACCGAGTACACCACCTGATTCATTGAAGCTACTAGTGCTGTCCTTCGACGTAGGAAACTCTCCTCCACGTTACAGCCAAGTGTTGTCATGAAGCGGGGGGGATAGTCCAGATACGTTCTGTGGTATCACGTCATGGCCCCCCATGCACATGATGTACACATAGTTACACAAACAGATCATTTCAAAGTAAAACCAACCAGGAGGAAAAACAAAACATGGTCAGCTCTAGTTTTTCATTTGCTTCTGCGAAATAAGTTGGGAGAGAGTAACATACAACATACAGACTCGCCACCTTTTCAGTGTTTACAGGGTGTGACTATCATAGCGAGACGTATCATGTTCATGTTGCCACAGTTCAGATGTGTTTGCTTTTGCCACCGGTGTCGCCCTGACTGTCCCTTGTTTTGTAGGCGCCGTCAGCGATGTGGAAATGCAGGAGCACTACGACGAGTTCTTTGAGGTCAGTGACCTTTTGTGCCGCCGTCTCGCCTTCATTCTGCGTGTAGCGCGCTGTGACGGGGGGAAACGGCGCTATCTGCCTTTCTGCAGCGCATTGCGGCTCAAAGGATTGCCACAATGTATTCAGTTTGTGCCGAAGCAAGAGTTAATATTTACACGGGAGGGATGTGCAACAGCTGCACGTACACATGAGAGATTACCTTCAGTGTATTATGTTTTTATATCATTCTGTAACTTCCCTGTGGTGTTGTTACCGTACAATAAAAACTCGGCAATGAAAGCCTGTTTTTTATTCCCGATACAGGAGGTGTTCACGGAGATGGAGGAGAAGTACGGCGAGGTGGAGGAGATGAACGTGTGCGACAACTTGGGCGACCACCTTGTCGGCAACGTCTACGTTAAGGTTGGTAATCGGTCTGAATGTATCCACCAAAGAGAGGTGGAATGGTGTGATTTTTAAAATGTCACAAAGCTTCTATCGTGACTTCATCCGTCGGCTATCCTCAGCCGTCCTTGGTGATCTTAACCCCGCGTGCTCTGTGTGTAGTTTCGTCGTGAGGAGGATGCAGAGAAAGCCGTCACGGACCTGAATAATCGCTGGTTCAACGCCCAAGCCGTCCACTCAGAGCTCTCCCCCGTCACTGACTTCAGGGAAGCGTGCTGCCGCCAGTATGAAATGGGGTGAGTGACACCTGGTCAGCACTGATATGTCCTCTGATGTAAAGTCCTTTTTAATACAATGAATGTGATTTTATTAAGAGTGCTGCTGCTGTCCACGTGCGCTTGTTTGGGATATCAGCTGACATGATCAGGGCCTGAAGACGGCATGTGCCCTTCAGCAGAGCACTGACAACATGACAGCTGCATGGCCACTGTGCCAATCGTCACATTTTCTGTAAAAAGCAAAGATAAACTTTGTCCTTGCACAGTGGCAGGAAACGTTCTCTTCTTTTGAGTCCTTCAGTGTTGTTTGCGCTGCAAGTGATAACACAAACTCAACGTGTGTGTGTGTGTGGGGGTGTGTGTGGGGGTGTGTGTGGGGGTGTGTGGGTGGGTGGGTGTGTGCGTGGGGTGGGGGAATAAGGATCATTATGTTCTACTTGGTGGGCCAACTTTTCCTCTTGGCAATGCTTCACCATATGCAAGCCTAGCAAGTTTAACCCTACCCTGTCTTCCCACAGAGAGTGTACCCGAGGGGGCTTCTGCAACTTCATGCACCTGAAACCAATATCGCGGGAACTTCGAAGGGAGTTGTACGGCCGCCGCAAGAAAGGGTACAGAAATATCCGAACGCTTCACGTTCATATTGGTTCAATTCGGATCTGTCACTTCATATTTTTTCCTCTCTCCCACCAGGAACCGCTCGGGATCGCCCTCCCGGGAAAGACGCTCCCGCTCGAGGGACCGGCGGCGGGAGCGCGAGAGGCCGAGACGGTCGAGGGACCGAGAGCGCTCTGGAAGGTTCTGAAAGAAGCCAAGGCCGACCCGATGTCCTACCACACACCCCCCCCTGACCCCAGCAGTGATGACAAAGTTATTTTCTTTATCGGTGAATCGTTGGAAGTGTTTTTCTTTTATTCCCTTTTTTTAAGACAAGCTTGTGTCGCTTTCTCAATAAAACAGATTTGTAACTCTGCACTGGCACCGCTTGTTTATATGAACACGAGGTTATTTCTTATGGAGAGACCTTTTATATCAGGACGGGGCTGATTATTGGTAAACTGCATGCAACATTGGAAAGATATTTATCTTAAAAAGTTCTTTATTATACTGATGATGATGGTCATTTGCTGCTAAAATGAGCACCAGTTATTTTTCATATCGTCAATCGTCACCTCTCTCTCTTATTACTAAAAATAATTATTAATCTTTGGATAGTCTTCAAACTGGTACAACTGGTAACGGCAGATCAGTCATTTTAGATTTGCATAAACAGTTTCAATGCTTACATGGCAACTTGTTTTGTTTTATTACACTGAATGATGCAATATTAGCTAAAGCCAATCTGCCATGCCTTTTCCCCTACTACCTGTTCAGAGTCTATTAGTCGGTTAAATTTACAAATGTTTAAGAAAGTCATAACTAATTGGGTTATTTGGTGAAGTCTTAAATTTACAAATTGCGCTGAAAAATAACTCTCATGATACAAGAATTGTTTCACATCCACTAATATCAATGTAATCTGAATAAAGTTTACCAAAACTGTTATAAATTCGCGAACTTTACCAAAAATAACATTTACGCTATATATATTATGTGTGTATATATGGTTAATATTTTGGCACCAACACATGAGAAGTGCTCAAGATGTTACCTGCGTCAAAAGTACACGCAGTCAACAAAAGGTAAACAAATTGCGCCGCTGACTTTAGGGGCCTTTCCCCAAATCCCTTGTCGCGAAATCTTTACTCTGATTTGCGGAGCAGACCTCGCTGCAGCCAATCAGAGACGGGCGTAAAACTTTGAGCACCTCCCCCTTCGTTGGATCCACGTGTGTCTTTGACGGGAGGCTCCGCATTGTTGTGCTGGCTGCGCGTGCACACCCGAGTCCTCCGTGATTTCTATATTTTACAGGAGTTATTAAATCATAAGGTGAGTGGGAATTAGCAAAGAGGTAAACTAATTGACCTATTATTTTTATTTTTTAACAGGTAATAATTTACCTATTTGCTATTTCCTATTGAGTGGGAATTCGCAAATAGGTAAACAAATAGGTAATATTATAATAGTAGCAATATTATAATATTGCTACTAATAATTATAATAATGTACAATATTATATATTATATATTTATATATTATCATATATCATCACATATATTATGTCATATTATTTTAATATCATAAAATAATGATAAAAATAATGTTTTAAACAACAAAAATAATGTACTGTAATTACTGTATTTATTATGTGATATCTCGTGACAACATGTAGATCGGCATGTTTTCCTCTGAGTGTTGAAAGGACAAATAGCTTTTGCGGCTCCAGGCGAATTTTATTTGGTGGAAAATAGAACAAAATGGCTCTTTGGATAGAAAAGGTTGCCGACCCCTGCCCTAACTGCTCCCCGGGCGCCTGTCATTGGCAGCCCACTGCTCCCCACATATACAGGGATGGGTCAAATGCAGAGAATAATTTCCCCACTGTGGGACTAATAAAGGAATGTTTCTTCTTCTTCTTCTTATTGTTAGTTTTATTTATTGTCCTCATTTTTTTCTTAGATCCGTCTGAACAGTGGCGGCTGGTGGAAAATGTTCTCGGGAGGGCCATCCTATCAATTTCAGCAAACATCCCAGTATGATTTCATGCAAAAAAAATTTAGCATCAAACACGCATTATTACTTGGCAGTTAAATATTTAACATTTATTCCAACATGAAAAAAAGCAGTAAATAACACTTATATAATATAATACAATATAATATAACATGTTTATTTATTGAGATGCCCCTATGGACCTTGTTATAGGAGGTAAAGATCAGGAGAAGTAAACATGAAGTGTAATTATGAATACTGATGTTAAATTAAGCTATGATGAGTTTTCACTGTTAATTTAGGGGGAAAAAGTGGCCCGGGAGTTACTGTCAGACCGGCCCACTCAATACACGGCGCGCTGCCCATCGCGAGGAGTAGTATAATGTCAGTTTATACTGTTGATACAGTTTTCACTGATTATTGACTTTCGGTATTAGAGTAAATTGAACGTGTTCTGTGAAGCATATAATATAGTCCCGTCGGCCTACCGGGGATTCCCCCGGTATCCCCGATGGCCAGTCCGCCCCTGCCTGTGGATACGTATGGTATGTCGAAGTAATCAGCGTACTTTTAGGAAGAAAGGAAGTTGATTGACTGACTTGTACGAAGTAGTGAAGCTTCGCATGTAGTCTGCTGTCTGATTGTGAGGTCAGGCTGATCTGATATCAGCTCTTTGGCTGCAGAATCTCCTCAAAGTTCTCCTCTCAAACGGGTCTTGGAGGAGGAGAGCTCGCGCTGGCGCGGGCTCCTGTCGAGACTTCTCCTGACGAGAACGCGCAGCTCCGGGGCTTGATCGTTCTTGCCCACAGCTGAATCTATTTGAGGGCGCTGATTGGCTAAATTGTATGTCACTCATTAATATCTTGAATCAGCAATTGGCTAAACGGCTTCACAGACCCGTCTCTTTTGGGCAAAAACGATCAAGCCCCCCTCGCTGCGCGTTCTCAGACGTGGCGTGCACACAGGCAGAGAGCACGAGCAGACGAGCACACAGGGGGAGAGGACGAGCAGGAAAAGCATATATTTTGCGCAGATATCATATTGTACACACATTACTGGGTACATTCCATAGTTAAAAAACACAAATATTGACAATTTGTATAATTTATGATTATTATTATTGTTATTATTTTTTATTTTTTATTTTTTGTTTCTCGTGTGGCTCATGGTGGGGCAATGCCCCATTGCCCTCTCTTGACCAGCCGCCACTGGTACTGTACATTATTTTTCAAGTTTTGTTTTTAAATAGTCAATTTTACCAGGTATATTGCACTGAAATGTAATTGTATTTACATGTGAACTAGTCTGAAGCAAGCTGTTTTCATGTGTTCCGGAGCTTGTGACCACAACGTTGTCTATGAGAGTCACTGAAGTTGTTCTGTCTTTTCAGAGCTATCCATATTCTGTCCTATGAATAAACGTCTGGTTGGAGCCATCAAAAGATATTGTGTGCTGAATTAAACACAACGCAACCGAGAGTACACAACTGCTACAATAATTCACCTATTTACCTAAATAGGAAATAGCAAATTCATAATAGTAGTTATTCATTTAATGTGATGTTCATGGTAGAACCACGCCACCTGGTGGGCGGAACAAGATATACACAGTCAGTCAGCAAGACCGCATGAACAGCGTGTATACGAAGCTCGGAATAAAAGCCTGTTGCAGTGCATCAAGTCGTTGTTCGTCTGGGTCATAATTACAATACAGAAACATTACATTGGCGACGAGGAGTAAACGGAAGGACTCAAAGAGAAGAAAAAAAACATGAGGGGAGAACGACTGGGCCGATGGGAGTGCGTTAGCATCAGTCGTTGACTATATGCTGTTTAATATTCATTTATCTATGTACACAGCAATAATCAACTTTTCGATTAATCGGTGCATTGTTTGATGCAATACAGTTCGTGATATATTTTAATCAAAGTAATTTTCGTGTTCAGAGTTGTAGGCACTGATATTTATTTTTCCACCGTATTGTGCTGTTGATTTAGTGAACGTGAAGTAGATGCAAAGTCAAAGTGTTTACCATTTTTACCAGTAGATGACAGTATAAGTGTATTTAAACCATAGATTTAGTCATATTTACCTGTGCCTCTAGGTTATTGATCCAGATGTATTTAATGCTGATTATTGTTGGAATGCTGTTAAGCATTCCAACTATTGTTATCCTCCTGTTTCTTTATTCCACTATTTCTTCCTGGCCAGAGGTGATTTGTTATAAAGTCTTATAGCAGAGGGCAGGAATGTTCTCCTGTATCTGTCCTTGTGACAGCGGAGCTGCATCAGTCTGTTGGAGAAAGTGCTCCGCTGTCCCTGCAGGAGGTGGTGGAGAGGGTGATCCGGGTTATCCAATATGGATAATAGTTTCTTCAGTGTCCTCCTCTCCACCACCTCTTCCAGACTGTCTTGTTTGCAGCCAATGATGGAGCCGGCCTTCTTCACCAGTTTGTTAAGTCTGTTGGTGTCTCCGGCTCCAATGCTGCTCCCCCAGCACACTACAGAAGTACAGTGCACTGGCCACAACAGACTGGTAGAACATCTCCAGCATCTTGCTGCACACGTTGAAGGATCGAAGTTTCCTCAAGAAGAAGAGTCGACTCATCCCCTTCTTGTACACAGCGTTGATGTTGTTCTTCCAGTTCAGTCTGCTGTCGATGGAGACACCCAGGAACTTGTACTCCTCCACCATGTCCACATCCTCTCCCAGAACTCTTAGCGGTTGTGGAGCCGTCGTCTTCATCCTGAAGTCGACCACCATCTCTCTGGTCTTGGCCACGTTCAGACGCAGGTGATTTCTCCCGGCCCACTCCACAAAGTCATCCACTACTGCCCTGTACTCCTCCTCCCGTCCGTCCCTTACACACCCGACCACTGCAGAGTCATCAGAGAACTTCTGCAGATGGCATGACACAGAGTTGTACTGGAAGTCAGTGGTGTACAAGGTCAACAGGAAGGGAGCCAGAACAGTTCCCTGTGGGGCTCCAATATCACTGACCACCCCATCAGACAGGGCACGGCCCAGTCGGACAAACTGTGATCTGCCTGTGAGGTAGTCAGTGATCCAGGAGACGGTGGATGCGTTCACCCCGACCACCCGCAGCTTCTCACTCAGCAGCACTGGTTGGATGGTGTTGAATGCACTGGAGAAATCAAAGAAAGTGATTCTCACAGAGCCACCGGTTCCATCCAGGTGCGACTGAGCTCATTGCAGCAGGTAGATGATGGCGTCGTCCACCCGCACATGAGGCTGGTATGCAAATTGCAGAGGGTCCAGTGAGGATTTCACCTGCGGCCGGAGGTGAGCCAAGACCAGCCTCTCCAGCACCTTCATCACATGAGATGTGAGTGCAACTGGTCGGTAGTCATTGAGGCCAGATGGTGTCGTCTTCTTCGGTACAGGAACCAGGCACGACGTCTTCCACAGCACCGGGACTTCCTCCTGCTTCAGGCTCAGGTTGAAAAGGTGTTGCAGGACAACAGACAGCTGGCTGGCGCAGGTCTTCAGGACCCTGGGGCTGATGCCATCAGGTCCCGCAGCCTTGCCTTGGTGGAGTCTCTCCAGCTATCTCCTAACCTGGCCAGTCGTCACAGAGAGGGGGGGGAGGGGGGTCATAGTGTCGGTGGTGGCAGAGCCCTTTGAAATGGAGGGCTCCGAGTCCATGCAACTCACCAGGGGGGACAGAGGGGGAGGTGGTGGTGTTTGGGAGGTGTGGTGTGTGGAGGAGACAGATGAGGGCTCTGAGCTAAATCTATTGAAGAAAGAGTTTAGCTCGTTGTCTGCCTCCAAACTTGAAGCCGGTTATCTGCTTCATTCCAGTCCACACCTCCTTCACGTTGTTCTGCTGGAGTTTGGCCTCCAGCTTCCTCCTGTAGGTGTCCTTGCACTCTCTGATCATCAACTTCAGGTCGCGCTGGACTCTCCTGAGCTCGTCCCTGTCGCCAGACCTGAAAGCTGCCAGGTTGGACCCATATCTGGGTTAAATGCTGTAGTCCAAATTAAATGACTTCAGTTTTAATGCCATTGAGTTACAGAAAGTTTGACTCGAGAATGTTTTCATTTGTTTTCCCTAATCTCAAAAGACAAAAGCAAAAACCAGATTAATTGGTTCTCTTTTCTTCTTTTCTTCTAAAAAGTTTAAAGGTCAGAAATATGAAAAGTCATAGCACCCCTCTGGTGAAAGAGCTGAACATTTTAATAGTTGAACGGTTTCTGTAGCTTAAAATATGAAGGAGAAGAAGAGGTGGGACGGAAGAAATAGAAGTTGAATAAAAATTCGAAGAACATGATGAAGATAATGAGAGGTAGATAAATACACCTCTGCACATTTGACATGAGCAGTATGAGTTTTTAGCTCTTAATACATAAAATGAATGATGCAATATTGGCAAAAGCTTGATCAGAAAATCTTCTGGGACTTTCAACTACTTTCAGTTCTGTTTTTTTTTTAGATTTCGGTGATGAAAGCAGAATCTACTTGACTCATTTATTAGTGTGTGGGAGAGCAAAGGGTGTGGGGAAAGCTGCCCAAAGCACCTGGTTAAGCATGATGAAGCTGTATTTATTGGTGCTGGTATGACTCAGCGTTAATGGAAGAAGGGAGTGCTTCAGTGTTTTCCACTGGGTGCTGCCGACATGTGGTACCATATTGATGTGGTGAGAATGAAATATGAGCCTCGAACCAGTCGTATGTACATAAAAAATGATTACATAAACCTATGTCCTCTGCTTTGTCCAGGGTAAGCCATGCCGTCTGTCCCCTCAACCAAAGAGACCACCGTGTGCCCTCACGCCGCCAAGCTGCTCACCCACACCAACGAGGAAGGCAAACTCCGGGAGGATTCGTTCCCGCTGAACGGCGTCGACGTACAGAACGTCCTTGCTGAGAGGAAATGGATCCGGCCCGACCTCCCCAGTCGCTGCACGTGGAGCCTGGGAGCCTCGAAAGCCGAGTCCCCTCACACACAAGTCCCAAGGTTTGAATGTGTACTTAAAATGTCAGCGTTATTGTGCATTACATTGCTTTGTTTGAACCGGTGGCATTCAGCTTCTCCAAAGCCACTCAAACCAACTCCTCAGACCAGAAACGAGTGTGAACAGGTCTTGTTATCTCATGCTCATGGGACCGGGATGAAAAGCAGTTGAGTGAGGTTATTCGTGTGATTATCTTTGCAGTGTCTCGAATGTATTTCTTCTCCCGCTTTCTCCTCCCAGAGTCGTCGCTCCAACCATTCTACCAAACATCCTGCACAGGATCGGTGACACTCCCCTGGTCCGCATCAACAAGATCCCCAAAGCGTTTGGACTCAAATGCGAGTTATGTGAGTCACGCCCCGACACATTGTCCCATCAGACAGAAGGTGTGACCGTTGTTTGCTCATTGGCACGAAGCAAACACGCAAGTGGTGGGGTGAGACCTTTTGAATGGAAGGCGCTTCAGGGTGGAATGCATAATTTCTGATGTAATATAACTTTCTGCTGTGTGTGTGTGTGTTTTGTAGTGGCCAAGTGTGAGTTCTTCAATGCCGGTGGGAGTGTCAAGGACAGGATCAGCTTGCGGATGGTGGAGGACGCCGAGGCAGCCGGCCTCCTCAAGCCTGGAGACACTATTATAGAGCCCACCTCTGGAAACACTGGTAATTATCTGCACGTGTTACTATGGGGGGGGAGGGGTATCTAAAGGTACAAGTGGTATGTTATTTAGTTGAAAGCAGCGGTGTTGTAAAGTGTGTGTGTGTGTGTGTGTTTTAGGTATTGGATTGGCCCTGGCTGCAGCTGTAAAAGGCTACCGCTGCATCATTGTCATGCCTGAGAAAATGAGCATGGAGAAGGTGAGTTCTCAGTCATATTGAAACTGTTACTCTTGCATTCTGTTATGGTCAACCAAGTCCTCACTACTTCTGCTAAATGCAGACCGGTGATGCCCTGAACCGGCATATTTTGAATAACAGTAAACAACCTGTGATTTTGTACATGGACTGACAAAGCTGCAGAGATGCTTTGAAACCTTCATATCTAAATCGGGGTAGCTGAATTGTAATGTAGGGCTAATAGAAGTGCACACCATGCTTTGGCAGATGATCCGTATGAGACAAACTATTCAGTTCATGTCTTATTTGGTCACAATGGCAATTCTCTTTTTCTCCCCAGGTGGATGTCTTGAGGGCACTTGGAGCCGAGATCGTCCGCACACCCACCAGCGCTCGCTTCGATTCACCGGAGTCTCACGTCGGCGTTGCGTGGCGCCTTAAAAACGAGATCCCCAACTCTCACATCCTGGACCAGTACCGTAACCCGAGCAATCCTCTGGCCCACTACGACACCACAGCTGAGGAGATCCTGGAGCAGTGTGACGGTACGAGCAGCTTTTACCCGGAATACAAATTTACAGTTTGTTGCCTCTGTGTAAGTATATTTTAATCCGCAGCATAAACCTGAATTTTCTCTTAACTCCTCCCCCTCCTTAAAGGTAAACTGGACATGCTGGTGGCAGGAGCAGGAACAGGGGGCACCATCACAGGCATCGCCCGCAAACTTAAGGAAAGATGCCCCAACATCAAAGTAAGTTGTGTCTGTCCAGAAGTCAAATACTCTCCGGTTTATAACATCATATTGCTGACTGTCTGTTGAGCTGCTCGTTGTTTACGCGTGGTTTGTCTGCAGATCGTTGGTGTTGACCCAGCAGGCTCCATCCTGGCGGAGCCCGAGGAGCTGAACAAGACCGATAAGACCCAGTACGAGGTGGAGGGAATCGGGTACGACTTCATCCCCACCGTGCTCGACAGATCCGTGAGTCCCAGGAGCTTCTTTTTTTATTTTCTTTCCTCCCTTTTTCTTGTGTCACAATTTAATATTTCTTCTTTTTTTTTGTTCTTCAGGTAGTTGATACCTGGTACAAGTCAGACGACGACGAGTCCTTCAACATGTCTCGCATGCTGATGAGAGAGGAGGGCCTGCTGTGCGGTAGGTCGCTCAGGTTCCCGCCGACACAAATGCCAGACGAGCCGGCGAGGTCATCGAGGTCAGCTCACCTTTTGGCTCTTTTTCTGTCACAGGTGGCAGCTCTGGGACGGCCATGGCAGCTGCAGTGAACGTCGCCAAAGAGCTGAAGGAGGGCCAGCGCTGTGTGGTCATCCTGCCAGACTCCGTCCGCAACTACATGTGAGAACCCCCACGTGTCAAACCACCACACGGTCTATTTCTGTAACGTCAAATACTCTGAATAGTGATCCTCCGGTTTAAATATGGCTTTTACTGGAATATTTACAATAATTATACTGACATGGTTAAAGCAGCACCGACATCTGGGGAGCAGACTGCACTTATATCCTTATATGTTTCCCCTGTAGGTCCAAGTTCCTGAGTGACAAGTGGATGATCCAGAAGGGCTTCCTGAGTGAGGAGGACCTCATGGTGAAAAAACCATGGTGTGTGTGATATTACAGGCTGTATTCTCCTCTTGTGCAAACCCTCCTCCATGCTGTGTCGCTTTAAGACCCTCTCATTTCTCTCTGTTCGCCAGGTGGTGGAACCTGAAGCTGCAGAGTTTGAACCTGTCCGCCCCGCTCACCGTGCTGCCGACCGTCACATGTCAGAGGACCATCAAAATCCTGAAGGACAAAAGCTTCGACCAGGCACCCGTGGTGGACGAGGCTGGGTGAGAGTCATGCAGAAATTCTGCACGTCTGGACCTTTTGTGTTTTCTTGCAGCGCCTTGTTGTGCTCTGCAAAGGCTTTAACTTGACCTTGTTTGTGTGTGTGTGTGCAGGGTAATCCTGGGCATGGTGACTTTGGGGAACATGTTGGCCTGTATTCTAGCAGGGAAGATCAAGGTGTCAGACCCCGTCAGCAAAGTGCTCTACAAGCAGTTCAAACAGGTCAGACACTAACTGAAACATCTCTGTTCGTGATGCTCTCGGGATGTTTCCTAAACGACGTAAAGGCTGATATCGAAGACTAAAATCTTCATTCCGATTGGCTGACAGCAGCAGCCAATGAGACAAACCAGTTTCGGGGAGTGGAACTGTTTTAATGGGTTTTTATCAAGTCAGGGTGTGAAAAACGACAAAGTCCAGTTGTGATGTTTTGACTGGAGTTGATCCAAAACAGATCGCAAAACCAGATTGCTATAATGTAATTCCGCCAAGCAACTGTAATTAAAAAAGTGGTCGCGGGAGGGAACTGTTTTTGACTTTGTGGAAAAAAACAGAACAATTTTCCCATCAGTAAAGGTACCAGAAATAAATTGTTGGCATATTTCTTACTGAGCCGATACATTACATGCCACTTGACCACAAGTTATTGTGGCGACCGTGGCTTACTGGGTAGAGAGGGTTGTCCGCCAACCGAAAGGTCACCGGTCCGATCCTCGGCTGTCCTGTGTCGAAGTGTCCCTGAGCAAGACACTGTACCCCTAACTCAGTGGTCGGCAACCTGCGGCTCACGAGCCGCATGCGGCTCTTTAGCCTCTCTGTTGCGGCTCCCTGAAGTCCCCAAACTGGCGCACCGGATCCGGACCCAGGAACTGAAAACCGATAGATAATTCGGAATTATACATATTGGGCACCGATTTTAAACTTTAACCAGCGCATCTTATTCAGCCGTTACAGCACTTGTTCGGCGGTGCAGGAAACACACCGACCAATGCATTGCAAATCACATCACGTGATGCAGCTCAGCCAATCAAATATGAGTATTCTGACAAGTTTCCCGACTCGAGTGAGGTTTACACACACGTGATACACGGGGGAGAGACGAGGAAATAACAAGAAGAGCAGGAGAATTGCGCTGATGGAAGAAGTTATCTCACATGACATTCTCCAAAAAGAGAAACGTGTTCAGAGAGAATATAATTTATAAGCAAGAATGAACAGAATATATGTCAATTATTCCCACGGGCAGTTAAATCCTCGACCCCTGTCAAGCGATTTTCCCTGCGGCTAATCATGATTTTCAGACCCCCGCCCTCGGTAAACTATCAATGGATAAATCCAAATAAAGACAAGTCACGGAGGAAATTAGAGAGTTTGACTCTGCGTGGACGTCTTCATTTGCTTTCACTGCCAACAATGCTGGTTTACCTCTATGCTTCCAGAACAAGCACACAGCATGTGCTGAAAAGTGTCACGCTGGAGATGAGCGAAAAAGAGCGATTCCTCAACTGCTGCAGAAACGGAGCTCTTCATAAGAGTTTGATATTGTTATATCAGGTAAAATTGCAAAAAAAATGTCAAGAATTGTCTTTATTCTTGTTCTATATTTTCATAAATACAACAAACTATAGTTTTTGTATATATAATATAACTATATATACAACTTTATAAGATGTGATATCAAATAGCTTTTGCGGCTCCAGGCGAATTTTATTTGGTGGAAAATAGAACAAAATGGCTCTTTGGATAGAAAAGGTTGCCGACCCCTGCCCTAACTGCTCCCCGGGCGCCTGTCATTGGCAGCCCACTGCTCCCCACATATACAGGGATGGGTCAAATGCAGAGAATAATTTCCCCACTGTGGGACTAATAAAGGAATGTTTCTTCTTCTTCTTCTTATTGTTAGTTTTATTTATTGTCCTCATTTTTTTCTTAGATCCGTCTGAACAGTGGCGGCTGGTGGAAAATGTTCTAGGTAGGGCCATCCAATCAATTTCAGCAAACATCCCAGTATGATTTCATGCAAACAAAATGTAAGTATCAAACACACATTATTACTTGGAAAGTTAAATATTTAACATGTATTCCAACACGAAAAAAAATCAGGAAATAACACTTATATAATATAATATAACATGTTCATTTATTGAGATGCCCCTATGGACCTTGTTATCAGAGGTAAAGATCAGGAGAAGTAAACATGAAGTGTTACTGATGTTAAATTAAGCTATGATGAGTTTTCACTGTTAATTTAACATCTCTATTACATGTTGATGTCTCCATGACCAAGTTAAGCAGATGAGACTGAGGACAACTATGTAGCAGAAAAGATGTTCACTTTGCCGAATATGTAGCTTGACAGAGTTCTCATGTGTGTCCTGGTGTTCTCATGTTTCCTTACCTCCTCATCCCTCACTCCCGTAACTGTCCGTGCTGGATCCGTCCCCGTTGTTTTAAAAAGCTAAATAAATTATTAGCATGACATCATCCAGCTAGCCAAACCTGTCTGGTGTACAGCTAGTACAGAAGCTTCACATGTACTGTTTCCCTTTCCCGCGAGTCTGCTGTCTGATTGTGAGGTCAGGCTGATCTGATATCAGCTCTTTGGCTGCAGAATCGCCGCCAAAGTTCTCCTCTCAAACGGGTCTTGGAGGAGGAGTGCTCGCACTGGCGCGGGCGCCTGTAGAGACTTCTCCTGACGAGAATGCGCAGCTAGGGGGGCCAGATCGTTCTGGCCCACAGCTGAATCTATTTGAGGGCGCTGATTGGCTAAATTGTATGTCACTCATTTATATCTTGAATCAGCAATTGGCTAAACTGCTTCATAGACCCGTCTCTTTTGGGCCAAAACGATCAAGCCCCCCTCGCTGCGCGCTCTCAGACGTGTTGTGCACACAGGCAGAGAGCACGAGCAGACGAGCACACAAGGGGAGAGGACGAGCAGGAAAAGCATATATTTTGCGCAGATATCATATTGTACACACATTACTGGGTATATTCCATAGTTAAAAAACACAAATATTGACAATTTGTATAATTTATGATTATTATAATTTTTTTTTATTTTTTTATTTTTTATTTTTTTTTTTCGTGTGGCTCATGGTGGGGCAATGCCCCATTGCCCTCTCTTGACCAGCTGCCACTGATAGCAAGCAACAACGGAACTCAGAAACGCAGCCACGGAATGTAACGACGCAGCCACGCAACGACTCAGCCATGCTACGTAACGCAGCAACGCCAGAACGCAGCAGTCATGCTACGCAACGCAGCAGCCACGCATCGCATCCACGCATCGCATCCACGCATCGCAGCCACCGAACGCAGCAGGCAACGGGACGCAGCAACAGGTACCGAACGCAGCAACGGAACGTAGCAACGCAGCCACGGAACGCAGCCACGGAACGCAGCAACGGAACATAGCCACGCAGCCACTGAACGCAGCAACACAACAACGAATCGCAGCAACGCAACAACGCAGCCACGGAACGCAGCAAGCAACAACGAATCGCAGCAACGCAACGCAGCAACAATCCACAGCAAGCAGCAACGCAGCCACGGAACGACTCAGCCATGCAACGTAACGCAGCAACGCCGGAATGGAACGGAGCGCAGCAACGCGGGAACGGAACGCAGCAACGGCAGAACGCAGCAGCCACGCATCACATCTACGCACTGCAGCCACCGAACACAGCCACACAGCCACCGAACGCAGCCACCGAACGCAGCAATGCAACACCACAGCCACTGAACGCTACAACGAATCGCAACAACGGGATGCCAGTGCCCCCACCCCGCCCACTTCCAGCGATGGACCCACACAATTGGCCAACAACGATGCCGCTCCCTCTGCCGTCTTTTGGGGGGTTTTCCACGACGGACGACGTTTGCCGTAGACCAGCCTCGGATCTTGCAAGCAGATGCCAAGTTGTTTCCTCTCATGCAATGAAATCTGACCAATAGTAGCCACAGCCATCACGTGGGGCTGCGGATGGCCCAGCAAGTTGTTGAGAATTCCAGTATTAAACGCATTATAAGTAAGATTAAATAACCCCCCAAGTGATGAGTAGAAGTGTTATAATTATAATAATAATAATTTAGTTACAATATGTTTACAATATTCTTGCTTATAGAAGATATTATGTGTTACAGTATATTAACTAATTGAAGGTATTAAATCATAAAAGTATAGTCACTAAAGGTATTAAAACACTGTAAGAATACGTTAAAGGGTCAGACATGCAGCAGAGTGGAGGATGGGATCAGTGAGGAGGACAACTGACCAGAGGTGGAGTCAAGACAGATGTTTTGCAAGGAGCAAAGCTGTTTCGCTAAGGAATCGATCCAGGGAGGAGACAGAATTCAAATGGAGCCAGTCACGGATGGCCACGGAGGGTCAGTCCGATGAGTTATGACTGTTTGGACATATAAGAGACAGTTCTGGAGAGAATTCCTCAGACCACATCCGCCCTCGCTTTTCAGAAGTGGGATGCGTGCGTGTGGTCTCTATTCTCGAGAATATTACTATTGATAGTTAATGCAGCTTATAAGTGAATTTCATGTAGTTCATTAAATATTGTTATTAATTTTTGAACCGGTTCCAGCTCATTTTTCCACTGTGTGCGCACTGTAAGAAGTTCGCAGCAGAGGGGAGGTTCTGCGGCCTCGCAGCGCTTCATCCTTTGTTTCCAGACCCAACAAAGTCCATCCCTTAAACTCCTGACAACCTAGCAGTCTGTTACCCAATCATCAAATGACGCTGCGACACCCGTCCGCCAAGGGCGTGTCCTCGATGCAGCTCACGTCTGGGCCACCGCAATGCCATGGCTTCTCGTTTCCCATTCCAGACGTTCAGCCCTCCTGCAGACACCCGTCCAACATCGGTTCGGCCATATCCAACGCCGTCTTTAAACCCACAAATCCTCACTTGATCTTGCCGACCAGCGCACGGGCTTATTTTGGGGGTCTGCAAGGCCCGGGAGCCACAGTGGATCCTCAGCTAAGCCTCCCCCAAACCGCATTAGGCAAATCTCCATCAACCATTCCTCAACACTCCAAACAACCGACGAAGGCTCGCTCCGGCTGAGGTGGGGACCTAAGCTAGTGAAATGACGACTACACCACTTTTACACATGAAGTTCAGTTTATTTGTCACAGACTTTATTTAGCTGGATGTTCAAAGTCTTCTGTGGCTCTATACATGGAAATGAACCCTGATGGTGTCAGGGTTAAATACATATGATAGAGCTGTATTATGGGATATGTAGGATCCACATTTCTTTGAATCTGTCTTGTGTAAGTGTCTCTGGAGAAAATTGGCGTAAAAAAATCTTGATAAATACTTAAATTAAAGGGCTTTTACCCATTTTAGAGTAGCAGTAAAAGCATTGATGCCCACCTTTAACAAGTTGTCATATTGTAGGTGGCCCTAACAATGCATTATATGAGTTTATGATGAGCCGATTATAGTAGCTTACTATTTTTTCATATGAAACCTTGTTTTATCGGATCATTTATGTGGAATAAAAGTACACACGTATTCAGATCCTTGACCCAAATAAAAAATAATACCTCACTTAAAAAAGGGTGTTATAGTATGATATATCCCATATATACTTTTGGGGTATTACTGATGCATTTAGCTATGATAGTACTTGGTGAACTTGGTAAATGATCTTGTTGTTACGATTCCCGCAATGAGACAAGGAGGGTTATTTGAGATAATAATAAAATCATTGTAATTGACTATATATTTTCTGGAGCAATGGCGCCATCGTGTGGCGTTCAGTGGCAGTGCAAGTTATCGGATGGTAGCGTATTGCGCAATCGCACTACTTTTCTACGTAATGACGTCGGTCCCTACGTCTCCAGCGAGCCGAAAATGGTGGAGTATCTGGCATCCATTTTCGGCACAGAGAAAGACAAGTAAGTTTTATTGAATATGTATTGCAGTGGTCGCCCAAACGATGCATGTTGTCATAACTATGCGTGCAGCGGTGCTTCTTCTTCGCCCGCTGGGCTCAGTGTGTAGCCGCAGCGCTGCAGAACGCTGCAGCCAAGCTAACAGTAGCCACAGGAAGCTAACTCCGAGCTAACACATTGAATGAAAGTCAGGAAGGAACCTGAGATAACCTGCAGCTGTGTGTGCAGAGTCACGTTATTCGTGCGATCTCATATTTAATACAGTATTGATGTAGATTAACTACGAGTTGATATTGTCTAGTTCTAATACTAAACACCAATTAATCACTAATATAAATACACTGTGCAATACTACAATTATTATGTAATATATATAGTATTTTAGTTGTTGTGGATTTTTCACTTATTTACTTATTTTTATATTTAATATTCTTTACTGTTTTGTTATTGTTATTACTGATTTATAATGTCCTTTATCAGCACCCTTACAAGATGATTTAAAATGACCTCTTGGTTTAAATATAACCGCTACCTGTGGACGTTTTATTCTTTCGTGTTTTTTTGCTTTCATATCTTGAATGTTGCGTGCCTGTGGCGCAATTCTGGAACAATTTGATGTTTTCAAAAAAATGTTAGGATACCGCTTGAGGCCATTCACTTCCATTCAGTGCCTAATTATACAGACGGACAACTCGTAAAGACTCATTTATCAGCCGGTAAATGTGGTCCGTGATTGTGTAAGAGTAACTTACAGTTTGCGTTGGAGCAGTAAATGATATGCGTATAAAATCTAAAATAAAGTTTGCCGTTTCTTCCAATGCATTAATTAAAAACACGATTTTGCAAGACAAAAGTGGGCCGTTTCAGCTTGTATACAAACGTATAACCTCACTATGTGTTTGGTTTCAATTCTTTCACCGTCTTATTGTCGCTCGGCATATTCATGCTTCACTAAATCAATATGTGTGCGTGTGCCTTAGCCTCTAACATGAGCCAAGAATACACATGTAAAGCCCATTTTCATCCAACTATCTGTAATATGATTAAGAAGTTAAAAGAAAGCAAAATGCTAGAAGAGGGAAAGGAGCAAATATCTTAAAATCTTAACCAGTGAGGGGAAATAAGCTTCTCTTCCAACAACAATAACAACAACAGAGTGGCCATTTCTGAGATTCTCATCCATCACATAATTAAGACCCGGAACTGACGACACCTAATACCGCAGGGACGCAATTCTAATCAAACATTTTTCCTCCTCAGCTCTTTATTTTGGTTGATTTATGTCACAGAAGTTTACGTTTTGTATTTCAGACCATTTCCCTCTTGAACATTTACCTTCATAACCTTCAAAACTCTGCCCAGTCTGCTGATGGTTTGCACTGTAAGTTCTCCCTTCATCTGCAGGACCCTCCAGCACTTAACTTACTGTATCACACCTCCCCACTTAAATCTGGCTTAGCGTAGGAACATATCCTCCAGAGAGGTCTGAACACCAGGCCGCGTGCTCTTCTGCACCTTTCAATCTAACTTTAGTGTGTTTTGGTGTCAGGTCCTTCATTTTGCTGATGTGTTAGACCTCAAAAGGCAGAATGAACTTACTGTTTCTGTGTTCTTTGCTTCACACGTAACACTTTCACACCGAGTACACCACCTGATTCATTGAAGCTACAAGTGCTGTCCTTCGACATAGGAAACTCTCCTCCACGTTACAGCCAAGTGTTGTCATGAAGCGGGGGGGATAGTCCAGATACGTTCTGTGGTATCACGTCATGGCCCCCCATGCACATGATGTACACATAGTTACACAAACAGATCATTTCAAAGTAAAACCAACCAGGAGGAAAAACAAAACATGGTCAGCTCTAGTTTTTCATTTGCTTCTGCGAAATAAGTTGGGAGAGAGTAACATACAACATACAGACTCGCCACCTTTTCAGTGTTTACAGGGTGTGACTATCATAGCGAGACGTATCATGTTCATGTTGCCACAGTTCAGATGTGTTTGCTTTTGCCACCGGTGTCGCCCTGACTGTCCCTTGTTTTGTAGGCGCCGTCAGCGATGTGGAAATGCAGGAGCACTACGACGAGTTCTTTGAGGTCAGTGACCTTTTGTGCCGCCGTCTCGCCTTCATTCCGCGTGTAGCGCGCTGTGACGGGGGGAAACGGCGCTATCTGCCTTTCTGCAGCGCATTGCGGCTCAAAGGATTGCCACAATGTATTCAGTTTGTGCCGAAGCAAGAGTTAATATTTACACGGGAGGGATGTGCAACAGCTGCACGTACACATGAGAGATTACCTTCAGTGTATTATGTTTTTATATCATTCTGTAACTTCCCTGTGGTGTTGTTACCGTACAATAAAAACTCGGCAATGAAAGCCTGTTTTTTATTCCCGATACAGGAGGTGTTCACGGAGATGGAGGAGAAGTACGGCGAGGTGGAGGAGATGAACGTGTGCGACAACTTGGGCGACCACCTTGTCGGCAACGTCTACGTTAAGGTTGGTAATCGGTCTGAATGTATCCACCAAAGAGAGGTGGAATGGTGTGATTTTTAAAATGTCACAAAGCTTCTATCGTGACTTCATCCGTCGGCTATCCTCAGCCGTCCTTGGTGATCTTAACCCCGCGTGCTCTGTGTGTAGTTTCGTCGTGAGGAGGATGCAGAGAAAGCCGTCACGGACCTGAATAATCGCTGGTTCAACGCCCAAGCCGTCCACTCAGAGCTCTCCCCCGTCACTGACTTCAGGGAAGCGTGCTGCCGCCAGTATGAAATGGGGTGAGTGACACCTGGTCAGCACTGATATGTCCTCTGATGTAAAGTCCTTTTTAATACAATGAATGTGATTTTATTAAGAGTGCTGCTGCTGTCCACGTGCGCTTGTTTGGGATATCAGCTGACATGATCAGGGCCTGAAGACGGCACGTGCCCTTCAGCAGAGCACTGACAACATGACAGCTGCATGGCCACTGTGGCAATCGTCACATTTTCTGTTAAACGCAAAGATAAACTTTGTCCTTGCACAGTGGCAGGAAACGTTGTCTTCCTTTATGAGTCCTTCAGTGTTTTTCCATTGGATCAGTGGGTTGTTTGCACTGAAAGTGATAACACAAACTCAACGTGTGTGGGTGTGTGTGTGTGTGTGTGTGTGTGTGTGTGTGTGTGGGGAGGGGGGGGGGTGGGATAAGGATCATATGTTCTACTTGGTGGGCCAACTTTTCCTCTTGGCAATGCTTCACCATATGCAAGCCTAGCAAGTTTAACCCTACCCTGTCTTCCCACAGAGAGTGTACCCGAGGGGGCTTCTGCAACTTCATGCACCTGAAACCAATATCGCGGGAACTTCGAAGGGAGTTGTACGGCCGCCGCAAGAAAGGGTACAGAAATATCCGAACGCTTCACGTTCATATTGGTTCAATTCGGATCTGTCACTTCATATTTTTTCCTCTCTCCCACCAGGAACCGCTCGGGATCGCCCTCCCGGGAAAGACGCTCCCGCTCGAGGGACCGGCGGCGGGAGCGCGAGAGGCCGAGACGGTCGAGGGACCGAGAGCGCTCTGGAAGGTTCTGAAAGAAGCCAAGGCCGACCCGATGTCCTACCACACACCCCCCCCTGACCCCAGCAGTGATGACAAAGTTATTTTCTTTATCGGTGAATCGTTGGAAGTGTTTTTCTTTTATTCCCTTTTTTTAAGACAAGCTTGTGTCGCTTTCTCAATAAAACAGATTTGTAACTCTGCACTGGCACCGCTTGTTTATATGAACACGAGGTTATTTCTTATGGAGAGACCTTTTATATCAGGACGGGGCTGATTATTGGTAAACTGCATGCAACATTGGAAAGATATTTATCTTAAAAAGTTCTTTATTATACTGATGATGATGGTCATTTGCTGCTAAAATGAGCACCAGTTATTTTTCATATCGTCAATCGTCACCTCTCTCTCTTATTACTAAAAATAATTATTAATCTTTGGATAGTCTTCAAACTGGTACAACTGGTAACGGCAGATCAGTCATTTTAGATTTGCATAAACAGTTTCAATGCTTACATGGCAACTTGTTTTGTTTTATTACACTGAATGATGCAATATTAGCTAAAGCCAATCTGCCATGCCTTTTCCCCTACTACCTGTTCAGAGTCTATTAGTCGGTTAAATTTACAAATGTTTAAGAAAGTCATAACTAATTGGGTTATTTGGTGAAGTCTTAAATTTACAAATTGCGCTGAAAAATAACTCTCATGATACAAGAATTGTTTCACATCCACTAATATCAATGTAATCTGAATAAAGTTTACCAAAACTGTTATAAATTCGCGAACTTTACCAAAAATAACATTTACGCTATATATATTATGTGTGTATATATGGTTAATATTTTGGCACCAACACATGAGAAGTGCTCAAGATGTTACCTGCGTCAAAAGTACACGCAGTCAACAAAAGGTAAACAAATTGCGCCGCTGACTTTAGGGGCGTTTCCCCAAATCCCTTGTCGCGAAATCTTTACTCTGATTTGCGGAGCAGACCTCGCTGCAGCCAATCAGAGACGGGCGTAAAACTTTGAGCACCTCCCCCTTCGTTGGATCCACGTGTGTCTTTGACGGGAGGCTCCGCATTGTTGTGCTGGCTGCGCGTGCACACCCGAGTCCTCCGTGATTTCTATATTTTACAGGAGTTATTAAATCATAAGGTGAGTGGGAATTAGCAAAGAGGTAAACTAATTGACCTATTATTTTTATTTTTTAACAGGTAATAATTTACCTATTTGCTATTTCCTATTGAGTGGGAATTCGCAAATAGGTAAACAAATAGGTAATATTATAATAGTAGCAATATTATAATATTGCTACTAATAATTATAATAATGTACAATATTATATATTATATATTTATATATTATCATATATCATCACATATATTATGTCATATTATTTTAATATCATAAAATAATGATAAAAATAATGTTTTAAACAACAAAAATAATGTACTGTAATTACTGTATTTATTATGTGATATCTCGTGACAACATGTAGATCGGCATGTTTTCCTCTGAGTGTTGAAAGGACAAATAGCTTTTGCGGCTCCAGGCGAATTTTATTTGGTGGAAAATAGAACAAAATGGCTCTTTGGATAGAAAAGGTTGCCGACCCCTGCCCTAACTGCTCCCCGGGCGCCTGTCATTGGCAGCCCACTGCTCCCCACATATACAGGGATGGGTCAAATGCAGAGAATAATTTCCCCACTGTGGGACTAATAAAGGAATGTTTCTTCTTCTTCTTCTTATTGTTAGTTTTATTTATTGTCCTCATTTTTTTCTTAGATCCGTCTGAACAGTGGCGGCTGGTGGAAAATGTTCTCGGGAGGGCCATCCTATCAATTTCAGCAAACATCCCAGTATGATTTCATGCAAAAAAAATTTAGCATCAAACACGCATTATTACTTGGCAGTTAAATATTTAACATTTATTCCAACATGAAAAAAAGCAGTAAATAACACTTATATAATATAATACAATATAATATAACATGTTTATTTATTGAGATGCCCCTATGGACCTTGTTATAGGAGGTAAAGATCAGGAGAAGTAAACATGAAGTGTAATTATGAATACTGATGTTAAATTAAGCTATGATGAGTTTTCACTGTTAATTTAGGGGGAAAAAGTGGCCCGGGAGTTACTGTCAGACCGGCCCACTCAATACACGGCGCGCTGCCCATCGCGAGGAGTAGTATAATGTCAGTTTATACTGTTGATACAGTTTTCACTGATTATTGACTTTCGGTATTAGAGTAAATTGAACGTGTTCTGTGAAGCATATAATATAGTCCCGTCGGCCTACCGGGGATTCCCCCGGTATCCCCGATGGCCAGTCCGCCCCTGCCTGTGGATACGTATGGTATGTCGAAGTAATCAGCGTACTTTTAGGAAGAAAGGAAGTTGATTGACTGACTTGTACGAAGTAGTGAAGCTTCGCATGTAGTCTGCTGTCTGATTGTGAGGTCAGGCTGATCTGATATCAGCTCTTTGGCTGCAGAATCTCCTCAAACTTCTCCTCTCAAACGGGTCTTGGAGGAGGAGAGCTCGCGCTGGCGCGGGCTCCTGTCGAGACTTCTCCTGACGAGAACGCGCAGCTCCGGGGCTTGATCGTTCTTGCCCACAGCTGAATCTATTTGAGGGCGCTGATTGGCTAAATTGTATGTCACTCATTAATATCTTGAATCAGCAATTGGCTAAACGGCTTCACAGACCCGTCTCTTTTGGGCAAAAACGATCAAGCCCCCCTCGCTGCGCGTTCTCAGACGTGGCGTGCACACAGGCAGAGAGCACGAGCAGACGAGCACACAGGGGGAGAGGACGAGCAGGAAAAGCATATATTTTGCGCAGATATCATATTGTACACACATTACTGGGTACATTCCATAGTTAAAAAACACAAATATTGACAATTTGTATAATTTATGATTATTATTATTGTTATTATTTTTTATTTTTTATTTTTTGTTTCTCGTGTGGCTCATGGTGGGGCAATGCCCCATTGCCCTCTCTTGACCAGCCGCCACTGGTACTGTACATTATTTTTCAAGTTTTGTTTTTAAATAGTCAATTTTACCAGGTATATTGCACTGAAATGTAATTGTATTTACATGTGAACTAGTCTGAAGCAAGCTGTTTTCATGTGTTCCGGAGCTTGTGACCACAACGTTGTCTATGAGAGTCACTGAAGTTGTTCTGTCTTTTCAGAGCTATCCATATTCTGTCCTATGAATAAACGTCTGGTTGGAGCCATCAAAAGATATTGTGTGCTGAATTAAACACAACGCAACCGAGAGTACACAACTGCTACAATAATTCACCTATTTACCTAAATAGGAAATAGCAAATTCATAATAGTAGTTATTCATTTAATGTGATGTTCATGGTAGAACCACGCCACCTGGTGGGCGGAACAAGATATACACAGTCAGTCAGCAAGACCGCATGAACAGCGTGTATACGAAGCTCGGAATAAAAGCCTGTTGCAGTGCATCAAGTCGTTGTTCGTCTGGGTCATAATTACAATACAGAAACATTACATTGGCGACGAGGAGTAAACGGAAGGACTCAAAGAGAAGAAAAAAAACATGAGGGGAGAACGACTGGGCCGATGGGAGTGCGTTAGCATCAGTCGTTGACTATATGCTGTTTAATATTCATTTATCTATGTACACAGCAATAATCAACTTTTCGATTAATCGGTGCATTGTTTGATGCAATACAGTTCGTGATATATTTTAATCAAAGTAATTTTCGTGTTCAGAGTTGTAGGCACTGATATTTATTTTTCCACCGTATTGTGCTGTTGATTTAGTGAACGTGAAGTAGATGCAAAGTCAAAGTGTTTACCATTTTTACCAGTAGATGACAGTATAAGTGTATTTAAACCATAGATTTAGTCATATTTACCTGTGCCTCTAGGTTATTGATCCAGATGTATTTAATGCTGATTATTGTTGGAATGCTGTTAAGCATTCCAACTATTGTTATCCTCCTGTTTCTTTATTCCACTATTTCTTCCTGGCCAGAGGTGATTTGTTATAAAGTCTTATAGCAGAGGGCAGGAATGTTCTCCTGTATCTGTCCTTGTGACAGCGGAGCTGCATCAGTCTGTTGGAGAAAGTGCTCCGCTGTCCCTGCAGGAGGTGGTGGAGAGGGTGATCCGGGTTATCCAATATGGATAATAGTTTCTTCAGTGTCCTCCTCTCCACCACCTCTTCCAGACTGTCTTGTTTGCAGCCAATGATGGAGCCGGCCTTCTTCACCAGTTTGTTAAGTCTGTTGGTGTCTCCGGCTCCAATGCTGCTCCCCCAGCAGACTACAGAAGTACAGTGCACTGGCCACAACAGACTGGTAGAACATCTCCAGCATCTTGCTGCACACGTTGAAGGATCGAAGTTTCCTCAAGAAGAAGAGTCGACTCATCCCCTTCTTGTACACAGCGTTGATGTTGTTCTTCCAGTTCAGTCTGCTGTCGATGGAGACACCCAGGAACTTGTACTCCTCCACCATGTCCACATCCTCTCCCAGAACTCTTAGCGGTTGTGGAGCCGTCGTCTTCATCCTGAAGTCGACCACCATCTCTCTGGTCTTGGCCACGTTCAGACGCAGGTGATTTCTCCCGGCCCACTCCACAAAGTCATCCACTACTGCCCTGTACTCCTCCTCCCGTCCGTCCCTTACACACCCGACCACTGCAGAGTCATCAGAGAACTTCTGCAGATGGCATGACACAGAGTTGTACTGGAAGTCAGTGGTGTACAAGGTCAACAGGAAGGGAGCCAGAACAGTTCCCTGTGGGGCTCCAATATCACTGACCACCCCATCAGACAGGGCACGGCCCAGTCGGACAAACTGTGATCTGCCTGTGAGGTAGTCAGTGATCCAGGAGACGGTGGATGCGTTCACCCCGACCACCCGCAGCTTCTCACTCAGCAGCACTGGTTGGATGGTGTTGAATGCACTGGAGAAATCAAAGAAAGTGATTCTCACAGAGCCACCGGTTCCATCCAGGTGCGACTGAGCTCATTGCAGCAGGTAGATGATGGCGTCGTCCACCCGCACATGAGGCTGGTATGCAAATTGCAGAGGGTCCAGTGAGGATTTCACCTGCGGCCGGAGGTGAGCCAAGACCAGCCTCTCCAGCACCTTCATCACATGAGATGTGAGTGCAACTGGTCGGTAGTCATTGAGGCCAGATGGTGTCGTCTTCTTCGGTACAGGAACCAGGCACGACGTCTTCCACAGCACCGGGACTTCCTCCTGCTTCAGGCTCAGGTTGAAAAGGTGTTGCAGGACAACAGACAGCTGGCTGGCGCAGGTCTTCAGGACCCTGGGGCTGATGCCATCAGGTCCCGCAGCCTTGCCTTGGTGGAGTCTCTCCAGCTATCTCCTAACCTGGCCAGTCGTCACAGAGAGGGGGGGGAGGGGGGTCATAGTGTCGGTGGTGGCAGAGCCCTTTGAAATGGAGGGCTCCGAGTCCATGCAACTCACCAGGGGGGACAGAGGGGGAGGTGGTGGTGTTTGGGAGGTGTGGTGTGTGGAGGAGACAGATGAGGGCTCTGAGCTAAATCTATTGAAGAAAGAGTTTAGCTCGTTGTCTGCCTCCAAACTTGAAGCCGGTTATCTGCTTCATTCCAGTCCACACCTCCTTCACGTTGTTCTGCTGGAGTTTGGCCTCCAGCTTCCTCCTGTAGGTGTCCTTGCACTCTCTGATCATCAACTTCAGGTCGCGCTGGACTCTCCTGAGCTCGTCCCTGTCGCCAGACCTGAAAGCTGCCAGGTTGGACCCATATCTGGGTTAAATGCTGTAGTCCAAATTAAATGACTTCAGTTTTAATGCCATTGAGTTACAGAAAGTTTGACTCGAGAATGTTTTCATTTGTTTTCCCTAATCTCAAAAGACAAAAGCAAAAACCAGATTAATTGGTTCTCTTTTCTTCTTTTCTTCTAAAAAGTTTAAAGGTCAGAAATATGAAAAGTCATAGCACCCCTCTGGTGAAAGAGCTGAACATTTTAATAGTTGAACGGTTTCTGTAGCTTAAAATATGAAGGAGAAGAAGAGGTGGGACGGAAGAAATAGAAGTTGAATAAAAATTCGAAGAACATGATGAAGATAATGAGAGGTAGATAAATACACCTCTGCACATTTGACATGAGCAGTATGAGTTTTTAGCTCTTAATACATAAAATGAATGATGCAATATTGGCAAAAGCTTGATCAGAAAATCTTCTGGGACTTTCAACTACTTTCAGTTCTGTTTTTTTTTTAGATTTCGGTGATGAAAGCAGAATCTACTTGACTCATTTATTAGTGTGTGGGAGAGCAAAGGGTGTGGGGAAAGCTGCCCAAAGCACCTGGTTAAGCATGATGAAGCTGTATTTATTGGTGCTGGTATGACTCAGCGTTAATGGAAGAAGGGAGTGCTTCAGTGTTTTCCACTGGGTGCTGCCGACATGTGGTACCATATTGATGTGGTGAGAATGAAATATGAGCCTCGAACCAGTCGTATGTACATAAAAAATGATTACATAAACCTATGTCCTCTGCTTTGTCCAGGGTAAGCCATGCCGTCTGTCCCCTCAACCAAAGAGACCACCGTGTGCCCTCACGCCGCCAAGCTGCTCACCCACACCAACGAGGAAGGCAAACTCCGGGAGGATTCGTTCCCGCTGAACGGCGTCGACGTACAGAACGTCCTTGCTGAGAGGAAATGGATCCGGCCCGACCTCCCCAGTCGCTGCACGTGGAGCCTGGGAGCCTCGAAAGCCGAGTCCCCTCACACACAAGTCCCAAGGTTTGAATGTGTACTTAAAATGTCAGCGTTATTGTGCATTACATTGCTTTGTTTGAACCGGTGGCATTCAGCTTCTCCAAAGCCACTCAAACCAACTCCTCAGACCAGAAACGAGTGTGAACAGGTCTTGTTATCTCATGCTCATGGGACCGGGATGAAAAGCAGTTGAGTGAGGTTATTCGTGTGATTATCTTTGCAGTGTCTCGAATGTATTTCTTCTCCCGCTTTCTCCTCCCAGAGTCGTCGCTCCAACCATTCTACCAAACATCCTGCACAGGATCGGTGACACTCCCCTGGTCCGCATCAACAAGATCCCCAAAGCGTTTGGACTCAAATGCGAGTTATGTGAGTCACGCCCCGACACATTGTCCCATCAGACAGAAGGTGTGACCGTTGTTTGCTCATTGGCACGAAGCAAACACGCAAGTGGTGGGGTGAGACCTTTTGAATGGAAGGCGCTTCAGGGTGGAATGCATAATTTCTGATGTAATATAACTTTCTGCTGTGTGTGTGTGTGTTTTGTAGTGGCCAAGTGTGAGTTCTTCAATGCCGGTGGGAGTGTCAAGGACAGGATCAGCTTGCGGATGGTGGAGGACGCCGAGGCAGCCGGCCTCCTCAAGCCTGGAGACACTATTATAGAGCCCACCTCTGGAAACACTGGTAATTATCTGCACGTGTTACTATGGGGGGGGGGGGGTATCTAAAGGTACAAGTGGTATGTTATTTAGTTGAAAGCAGCGGTGTTGTAAAGTGTGTGTGTGTGTGTGTGTTTTAGGTATTGGATTGGCCCTGGCTGCAGCTGTAAAAGGCTACCGCTGCATCATTGTCATGCCTGAGAAAATGAGCATGGAGAAGGTGAGTTCTCAGTCATATTGAAACTGTTACTCTTGCATTCTGTTATGGTCAACCAAGTCCTCACTACTTCTGCTAAATGCAGACCGGTGATGCCCTGAACCGGCATATTTTGAATAACAGTAAACAACCTGTGATTTTGTACATGGACTGACAAAGCTGCAGAGATGCTTTGAAACCTTCATATCTAAATCGGGGTAGCTGAATTGTAATGTAGGGCTAATAGAAGTGCACACCATGCTTTGGCAGATGATCCGTATGAGACAAACTATTCAGTTCATGTCTTATTTGGTCACAATGGCAATTCTCTTTTTCTCCCCAGGTGGATGTCTTGAGGGCACTTGGAGCCGAGATCGTCCGCACACCCACCAGCGCTCGCTTCGATTCACCGGAGTCTCACGTCGGCGTTGCGTGGCGCCTTAAAAACGAGATCCCCAACTCTCACATCCTGGACCAGTACCGTAACCCGAGCAATCCTCTGGCCCACTACGACACCACAGCTGAGGAGATCCTGGAGCAGTGTGACGGTACGAGCAGCTTTTACCCGGAATACAAATTTACAGTTTGTTGCCTCTGTGTAAGTATATTTTAATCCGCAGCATAAACCTGAATTTTCTCTTAACTCCTCCCCCTCCTTAAAGGTAAACTGGACATGCTGGTGGCAGGAGCAGGAACAGGGGGCACCATCACAGGCATCGCCCGCAAACTTAAGGAAAGATGCCCCAACATCAAAGTAAGTTGTGTCTGTCCAGAAGTCAAATACTCTCCGGTTTATAACATCATATTGCTGACTGTCTGTTGAGCTGCTCGTTGTTTACGCGTGGTTTGTCTGCAGATCGTTGGTGTTGACCCAGCAGGCTCCATCCTGGCGGAGCCCGAGGAGCTGAACAAGACCGATAAGACCCAGTACGAGGTGGAGGGAATCGGGTACGACTTCATCCCCACCGTGCTCGACAGATCCGTGAGTCCCAGGAGCTTCTTTTTTTATTTTCTTTCCTCCCTTTTTCTTGTGTCACAATTTAATATTTCTTCTTTTTTTTTGTTCTTCAGGTAGTTGATACCTGGTACAAGTCAGACGACGACGAGTCCTTCAACATGTCTCGCATGCTGATGAGAGAGGAGGGCCTGCTGTGCGGTAGGTCGCTCAGGTTCCCGCCGACACAAATGCCAGACGAGCCGGCGAGGTCATCGAGGTCAGCTCACCTTTTGGCTCTTTTTCTGTCACAGGTGGCAGCTCTGGGACGGCCATGGCAGCTGCAGTGAACGTCGCCAAAGAGCTGAAGGAGGGCCAGCGCTGTGTGGTCATCCTGCCAGACTCCGTCCGCAACTACATGTGAGAACCCCCACGTGTCAAACCACCACACGGTCTATTTCTGTAACGTCAAATACTCTGAATAGTGATCCTCCGGTTTAAATATGGCTTTTACTGGAATATTTACAATAATTATACTGACATGGTTAAAGCAGCACCGACATCTGGGGAGCAGACTGCACTTATATCCTTATATGTTTCCCCTGTAGGTCCAAGTTCCTGAGTGACAAGTGGATGATCCAGAAGGGCTTCCTGAGTGAGGAGGACCTCATGGTGAAAAAACCATGGTGTGTGTGATATTACAGGCTGTATTCTCCTCTTGTGCAAACCCTCCTCCATGCTGTGTCGCTTTAAGACCCTCTCATTTCTCTCTGTTCGCCAGGTGGTGGAACCTGAAGCTGCAGAGTTTGAACCTGTCCGCCCCGCTCACCGTGCTGCCGACCGTCACATGTCAGAGGACCATCAAAATCCTGAAGGACAAAAGCTTCGACCAGGCACCCGTGGTGGACGAGGCTGGGTGAGAGTCATGCAGAAATTCTGCACGTCTGGACCTTTTGTGTTTTCTTGCAGCGCCTTGTTGTGCTCTGCAAAGGCTTTAACTTGACCTTGTTTGTGTGTGTGTGTGCAGGGTAATCCTGGGCATGGTGACTTTGGGGAACATGTTGGCCTGTATTCTAGCAGGGAAGATCAAGGTGTCAGACCCCGTCAGCAAAGTGCTCTACAAGCAGTTCAAACAGGTCAGACACTAACTGAAACATCTCTGTTCGTGATGCTCTCGGGATGTTTCCTAAACGACGTAAAGGCTGATATCGAAGACTAAAATCTTCATTCCGATTGGCTGACAGCAGCAGCCAATGAGACAAACCAGTTTCGGGGAGTGGAACTGTTTTAATGGGTTTTTATCAAGTCAGGGTGTGAAAAACGACAAAGTCCAGTTGTGATGTTTTGACTGGAGTTGATCCAAAACAGATCGCAAAACCAGATTGCTATAATGTAATTCCGCCAAGCAACTGTAATTAAAAAAGTGGTCGCGGGAGGGAACTGTTTTTGACTTTGTGGAAAAAAACAGAACAATTTTCCCATCAGTAAAGGTACCAGAAATAAATTGTTGGCATATTTCTTACTGAGCCGATACATTACATGCCACTTGACCACAAGTTATTGTGGCGACCGTGGCTTACTGGGTAGAGAGGGTTGTCCGCCAACCGAAAGGTCACCGGTCCGATCCTCGGCTGTCCTGTGTCGAAGTGTCCCTGAGCAAGACACTGTACCCCTAACTCAGTGGTCGGCAACCTGCGGCTCACGAGCCGCATGCGGCTCTTTAGCCTCTCTGTTGCGGCTCCCTGAAGTCCCCAAACTGGCGCACCGGATCCGGACCCAGGAACTGAAAACCGATAGATAATTCGGAATTATACATATTGGGCACCGATTTTAAACTTTAACCAGCGCATCTTATTCAGCCGTTACAGCACTTGTTCGGCGGTGCAGGAAACACACCGACCAATGCATTGCAAATCACATCACGTGATGCAGCTCAGCCAATCAAATATGAGTATTCTGACAAGTTTCCCGACTCGAGTGAGGTTTACACACACGTGATACACGGGGGAGAGACGAGGAAATAACAAGAAGAGCAGGAGAATTGCGCTGATGGAAGAAGTTATCTCACATGACATTCTCCAAAAAGAGAAACGTGTTCAGAGAGAATATAATTTATAAGCAAGAATGAACAGAATATATGTCAATTATTCCCACGGGCAGTTAAATCCTCGACCCCTGTCAAGCGATTTTCCCTGCGGCTAATCATGATTTTCAGACCCCCGCCCTCGGTAAACTATCAATGGATAAATCCAAATAAAGACAAGTCACGGAGGAAATTAGAGAGTTTGACTCTGCGTGGACGTCTTCATTTGCTTTCACTGCCAACAATGCTGGTTTACCTCTATGCTTCCAGAACAAGCACACAGCATGTGCTGAAAAGTGTCACGCTGGAGATGAGCGAAAAAGAGCGATTCCTCAACTGCTGCAGAAACGGAGCTCTTCATAAGAGTTTGATATTGTTATATCAGGTAAAATTGCAAAAAAAATGTCAAGAATTGTCTTTATTCTTGTTCTATATTTTCATAAATACAACAAACTATAGTTTTTGTATATATAATATAACTATATATACAACTTTATAAGATGTGATATCAAATAGCTTTTGCGGCTCCAGGCGAATTTTATTTGGTGGAAAATAGAACAAAATGGCTCTTTGGATAGAAAAGGTTGCCGACCCCTGCCCTAACTGCTCCCCGGGCGCCTGTCATTGGCAGCCCACTGCTCCCCACATATACAGGGATGGGTCAAATGCAGAGAATAATTTCCCCACTGTGGGACTAATAAAGGAATGTTTCTTCTTCTTCTTCTTATTGTTAGTTTTATTTATTGTCCTCATTTTTTTCTTAGATCCGTCTGAACAGTGGCGGCTGGTGGAAAATGTTCTAGGTAGGGCCATCCAATCAATTTCAGCAAACATCCCAGTATGATTTCATGCAAACAAAATGTAAGTATCAAACACACATTATTACTTGGAAAGTTAAATATTTAACATGTATTCCAACACGAAAAAAAATCAGGAAATAACACTTATATAATATAATATAACATGTTCATTTATTGAGATGCCCCTATGGACCTTGTTATCAGAGGTAAAGATCAGGAGAAGTAAACATGAAGTGTTACTGATGTTAAATTAAGCTATGATGAGTTTTCACTGTTAATTTAACATCTCTATTACATGTTGATGTCTCCATGACCAAGTTAAGCAGATGAGACTGAGGACAACTATGTAGCAGAAAAGATGTTCACTTTGCCGAATATGTAGCTTGACAGAGTTCTCATGTGTGTCCTGGTGTTCTCATGTTTCCTTACCTCCTCATCCCTCACTCCCGTAACTGTCCGTGCTGGATCCGTCCCCGTTGTTTTAAAAAGCTAAATAAATTATTAGCATGACATCATCCAGCTAGCCAAACCTGTCTGGTGTACAGCTAGTACAGAAGCTTCACATGTACTGTTTCCCTTTCCCGCGAGTCTGCTGTCTGATTGTGAGGTCAGGCTGATCTGATATCAGCTCTTTGGCTGCAGAATCGCCGCCAAAGTTCTCCTCTCAAACGGGTCTTGGAGGAGGAGTGCTCGCACTGGCGCGGGCGCCTGTAGAGACTTCTCCTGACGAGAATGCGCAGCTAGGGGGGCCAGATCGTTCTGGCCCACAGCTGAATCTATTTGAGGGCGGTGATTGGCTAAATTGTATGTCACTCATTTATATCTTGAATCAGCAATTGGCTAAACTGCTTCATAGACCCGTCTCTTTTGGGCCAAAACGATCAAGCCCCCCTCGCTGCGCGCTCTCAGACGTGTTGTGCACACAGGCAGAGAGCACGAGCAGACGAGCACACAAGGGGAGAGGACGAGCAGGAAAAGCATATATTTTGCGCAGATATCATATTGTACACACATTACTGGGTATATTCCATAGTTAAAAAACACAAATATTGACAATTTGTATAATTTATGATTATTATAATTTTTTTTTATTTATTTATTTTTTATTTTTTTTTTTCGTGTGGCTCATGGTGGGGCAATGCCCCATTGCCCTCTCTTGACCAGCTGCCACTGATAGCAAGCAACAACGGAACTCAGAAACGCAGCCACGGAATGTAACGACGCAGCCACGCAACGACTCAGCCATGCTACGTAACGCAGCAACGCCAGAACGCAGCAGTCATGCTACGCAACGCAGCAGCCACGCATCGCATCCACGCATCGCATCCACGCATCGCATCCACGCATCGCAGCCACCGAACGCAGCAGGCAACGGGACGCAGCAACAGGTACCGAACGCAGCAACGGAACGTAGCAACGCAGCCACGGAACGCAGCCACGGAACGCAGCAACGGAACATAGCCACGCAGCCACTGAACGCAGCAACGCAACAACGAATCGCAGCAACGCAACAACGCAGCCACGGAACGCAGCAAGCAACAACGAATCGCAGCAACGCAACGCAGCAACAATCCACAGCAAGCAGCAACGCAGCCACGGAACGACTCAGCCATGCAACGTAACGCAGCAACGCCGGAATGGAACGGAGCGCAGCAACGCGGGAACGGAACGCAGCAACGGCAGAACGCAGCAGCCACGCATCACATCTACGCACTGCAGCCACCGAACACAGCCACACAGCCACCGAACGCAGCCACCGAACGCAGCAATGCAACACCACAGCCACTGAACGCTACAACGAATCGCAACAACGGGATGCCAGTGCCCCCACCCCGCCCACTTCCAGCGATGGACCCACACAATTGGCCAACAACGATGCCGCTCCCTCTGCCGTCTTTTGGGGGGTTTTCCACGACGGACGACGTTTGCCGTAGACCAGCCTCGGATCTTGCAAGCAGATGCCAAGTTGTTTCCTCTCATGCAATGAAATCTGACCAATAGTAGCCACAGCCATCACGTGGGGCCGCGGATGGCCCAGCAAGTTGTTGAGAATTCCAGTATTAAACGCATTATAAGTAAGATTAAATAACCCCCCAAGTGATGAGTAGAAGTGTTATAATTATAATAATAATAATTTAGTTACAATATGTTTACAATATTCTTGCTGATAGAAGATATTATGTGTTACAGTATATTAACTAATTGAAGGTATTAAATCATAAAAGTATAGTCACTAAAGGTATTAAAACACTGTAAGAATACGTTAAAGGGTCAGACATGCAGCAGAGTGGAGGATGGGATCAGTGAGGAGGACAACTGACCAGAGGTGGAGTCAAGACAGATGTTTTGCAAGGAGCAAAGCTGTTTCGCTGAGGAATCGATCCAGGGAGGAGACAGAATTCAAATGGAGCCAGTCACGGATGGCCACGGAGGGTCAGTCCGATGAGTTATGACTGTTTGGACATATAAGAGACAGTTCTGGAGAGAATTCCTCAGACCACATCCGCCCTCGCTTTTCAGAAGTGGGATGCGTGCGTGTGGTCTCTATTCTCGAGAATATTACTATTGATAGTTAATGCAGCTTATAAGTGAATTTCATGTAGTTCATTAAATATTGTTATTAATTTTTGAACCGGTTCCAGCTCATTTTTCCACTGTGTGCGCACTGTAAGAAGTTCGCAGCAGAGGGGAGGTTCTGCGGCCTCGCAGCGCTTCATCCTTTGTTTCCAGACCCAACAAAGTCCATCCCTTAAACTCCTGACAACCTAGCAGTCTGTTACCCAATCATCAAATGACGCTGCGACACCCGTCCGCCAAGGGCGTGTCCTCGATGCAGCTCACGTCTGGGCCACCGCAATGCCATGGCTTCTCGTTTCCCATTCCAGACGTTCAGCCCTCCTGCAGACACCCGTCCAACATCGGTTCGGCCATATCCAACGCCGTCTTTAAACCCACAAATCCTCACTTGATCTTGCCGACCAGCGCACGGGCTTATTTTGGGGGTCTGCAAGGCCCGGGAGCCACAGTGGATCCTCAGCTAAGCCTCCCCCAAACCGCATTAGGCAAATCTCCATCAACCATTCCTCAACACTCCAAACAACCGACGAAGGCTCGCTCCGGCTGAGGTGGGGGCCTAAGCTAGTGAAATGACGACTACACCACTTTTACACATGAAGTTCAGTTTATTTGTCACAGACTTTATTTAGCTGGATGTTCAAAGTCTTCTGTGGCTCTATACATGGAAATGAACCCTGATGGTGTCAGGGTTAAATACATATGATAGAGCTGTATTATGGGATATGTAGGATCCACATTTCTTTGAATCTGTCTTGTGTTAGTGTCTCTGGAGAAAATTGGCGTAAAAAAATCTTGATAAATACTTAAATTAAAGGGCTTTTACCCATTTTAGAGTAGCAGTAAAAGCATTGATGCCCACCTTTAACAAGTTGTCATATTGTAGGTGGCCCAAACAATGCATTATATGAGTTTATGATGAGCCGATTACAGTAGCTTACTATTTTTTCATATGAAACCTTGTTTTATCGGATCATTTATGTGGAATAAAAGTACACACGTATTCAGATCCTTGACCCAAATAAAAAATAATACCTCACTTAAAAAAGGGTGTTATAGTATGATATATCCCATATATACTTTTGGGGTATAACTGATGCATTTAGCTATGATAGTACTTGGTGAACTTGGTAAATGATCTTGTTGTTACGATTCCCGCAATGAGACAAGGAGGGTTATTTGAGATAATAATAAAATCATTGTAATTGACTATATATTTTCTGGAGCAATGGCGCCATCGTGTGGCGTTCAGTGGCAGTGCAAGTTATCGGATGGTAGCGTATTGCGCAATCGCACTACTTTTCTACGTAATGACGTCGGTCCCTACGTCTCCAGCGAGCCGAAAATGGCGGAGTATCTGGCATCCATTTTCGGCACAGAGAAAGACAAGTAAGTTTTATTGAATATGTATTGCAGTGGTCGCCCAAACGATGCATGTTGTCATAACTATGCGTGCAGCGGTGCTTCTTCTTCGCCCGCTGGGCTCAGTGTGTAGCCGCAGCGCTGCAGAACGCTGCAGCCAAGCTAACAGTAGCCACAGGAAGCTAACTCCGAGCTAACACATTGAATGAAAGTCAGGAAGGAACCTGAGATAACCTGCAGCTGTGTGTGCAGAGTCACGTTATTCGTGCGATCTCATATTTAATACAGTATTGATGTAGATTAACTACGAGTTGATATTGTCTAGTTCTAATACTAAACACTAATTAATCACTAATATAAATACACTGTGCAATACTACAATTATTATGTAATATATATAGTATTTTAGTTGTTGTGGATTTTTCACTTATTTACTTATTTTTATATTTAATATTCTTTACTGTTTTGTTATTGTTATTACTGATTTATAATGTCCTTTATCAGCACCCTTACAAGATGATTTAAAATTACCTCTTGGTTTAAATATAACCGCTACCTGTGGACGTTTTATTCTTTCGTGTTTTTTTGCTTTCATATCTTGAATGTTGCGTGCCTGTGGCGCAATTCTGGAACAATTTGATGTTTTCAAAAAAATGTTAGGATACCGCTTGAGGCCATTCACTTCCATTCAGTGCCTAATTATACAGACGGACAACTCGTAAAGACTCATTTATCAGCCGGTAAATGTGGTCCGCGATTGTGTAAGAGTAACTTACAGTTTGCGTTGGAGCAGTAAATGATATGCGTATAAAATCTAAAATAAAGTTTGCCGTTTCTTCCAATGCATTAATTAAAAACACGATTTTGCAAGACAAAAGTGGGCCGTTTCAGCTTGTATACAAACGTATAACCTCACTATGTGTTTGGTTTCAATTCTTTCACCGTCTTATTGTCGCTCGGCATATTCATGCTTCACTAAATCAATATGTGTGCGTGTGCCTTAGCCTCTAACATGAGCCAAGAATACACATGTAAAGCCCATTTTCATCCAACTATCTGTAATATGATTAAGAAGTTAAAAGAAAGCAAAATGCTAGAAGTAGAGGGAAAGGAGCAAATATCTTAAAATCTTAACCAGTGAGGGGAAATAAGCTTCTCTTCCAACAACAATAACAACAACAGAGTGGCCATTTCTGAGATTCTCATCCATCACATAATTAAGACCCGGAACTGACGACACCTAATACCGCAGGGACGCAATTCTAATCAAACATTTTTCCTCCTCAGCTCTTTATTTTGGTTGATTTATGTCACAGAAGTTTACGTTTTGTATTTCAGACCATTTCCCTCTTGAACATTTACCTTCATAACCTTCAAAACTCTGCCCAGTCTGCTGATGGTTTGCACTGTAAGTTCTCCCTTCATCTGCAGGACCCTCCAGCACTTAACTTACTGTATCACACCTCCCCACTTAAATCTGGCTTAGCGTAGGAACATATCCTCCAGAGAGGCCTGAACACCAGGCCGCGTGCTCTTCTGCACCTTTCAATCTAACTTTAGTGTGTTTTGGTGTCAGGTCCTTCATTTTGCTGATGTGTTAGACCTCAAAAGGCAGAATGAACTTACTGTTTCTGTGTTCTTTGCTTCACACGTAACACTTTCACACCGAGTACACCACCTGATTCATTGAAGCTACTAGTGCTGTCCTTCGACGTAGGAAACTCTCCTCCACGTTACAGCCAAGTGTTGTCATGAAGCGGGGGGGATAGTCCAGATACGTTCTGTGGTATCACGTCATGGCCCCCCATGCACATGATGTACACATAGTTACACAAACAGATCATTTCAAAGTAAAACCAACCAGGAGAAAAAACAAAACATGGTCAGCTCTAGTTTTTCATTTGCTTCTGCGAAATAAGTTGGGAGAGAGTAACATACAACATACAGACTCGCCACCTTTTCAGTGTTTACAGGGTGTGACTATCATAGCGAGACGTATCATGTTCATGTTGCCACAGTTCAGATGTGTTTGCTTTTGCCACCGGTGTCGCCCTGACTGTCCCTTGTTTTGTAGGCGCCGTCAGCGATGTGGAAATGCAGGAGCACTACGACGAGTTCTTTGAGGTCAGTGACCTTTTGTGCCGCCGTCTCGCCTTCATTCCGCGTGTAGCGCGCTGTGACGGGGGGAAACGGCGCTATCTGCCTTTCTGCAGCGCATTGCGGCTCAAAGGATTGCCACAATGTATTCAGTTTGTGCCGAAGCAAGAGTTAATATTTACACGGGAGGGATGTGCAACAGCTGCACGTACACATGAGAGATTACCTTCAGTGTATTATGTTTTTATATCATTCTGTAACTTCCCTGTGGTGTTGTTACCGTACAATAAAAACTCTGCAATGAAAGCCTGTTTTTAACTCGCGTTTGTTTTTTATTCCCGATACAGGAGGTGTTCACGGAGATGGAGGAGAAGTACGGCGAGGTGGAGGAGATGAACGTGTGCGACAACTTGGGCGACCACCTTGTCGGCAACGTCTACGTTAAGGTTGGTAATCGGTCTGAATGTATCCACCAAAGAGAGGTGGAATGGTGTGATTTTTAAAATGTCACAAAGCTTCTATCGTGACTTCATCCGTCGGCTATCCTCAGCCGTCCTTGGTGATCTTAACCCTGCGTGCTCTGTGTGTAGTTTCGTCGTGAGGAGGATGCAGAGAAAGCCGTCACGGACCTGAATAATCGCTGGTTCAACGCCCAAGCCGTCCACTCAGAGCTCTCCCCCGTCACTGACTTCAGGGAAGCGTGCTGCCGCCAGTATGAAATGGGGTGAGTGACACCTGGTCAGCACTGATATGTCCTCTGATGTAAAGTCGTTTTTAATACAATGAATGTGATTTTATTAAGAGTGCTGCTGCTGTCCACGTGCGCTTGTTTGGGATATCAGCTGACATGATCAGGGCCTGAAGACGGCACGTGCCCTTCAGCAGAGCACTGACAACATGACAGCTGCATGGCCACTGTGGCAATCGTCACATTTTCTGTTAAACGCAAAGATAAACTTTGTCCTTGCACAGTGGCAGGAAACGTTGTCTTCCTTTATGAGTCCTTCAGTGTTTTTCCATTGGATCAGTGGGTTGTTTGCACTGAAAGTGATAACACAAACTCAACGTGTGTGGGTGTGTGTGTGTGTGTGTGTGTGTGTGTGTGTGTGTGTGTGTGGGGAGGGGGGGGGGTGGGATAAGGATCATATGTTCTACTTGGTGGGCCAACTTTTCCTCTTGGCAATGCTTCACCATATGCAAGCCTAGCAAGTTTAACCCTACCCTGTCTTCCCACAGAGAGTGTACCCGAGGGGGCTTCTGCAACTTCATGCACCTGAAACCAATATCGCGGGAACTTCGAAGGGAGTTGTACGGCCGCCGCAAGAAAGGGTACAGAAATATCCGAACGCTTCACGTTCATATTGGTTCAATTCGGATCTGTCACTTCATATTTTTTCCTCTCTCCCACCAGGAACCGCTCGGGATCGCCCTCCCGGGAAAGACGCTCCCGCTCGAGGGACCGGCGGCGGGAGCGCGAGAGGCCGAGACGGTCGAGGGACCGAGAGCGCTCTGGAAGGTTCTGAAAGAAGCCAAGGCCGACCCGATGTCCTACCACACACCCCCCCCTGACCCCAGCAGTGATGACAAAGTTATTTTCTTTATCGGTGAATCGTTGGAAGTGTTTTTCTTTTATTCCCTTTTTTTAAGACAAGCTTGTGTCGCTTTCTCAATAAAACAGATTTGTAACTCTGCACTGGCACCGCTTGTTTATATGAACACGAGGTTATTTCTTATGGAGAGACCTTTTATATCAGGACGGGGCTGATTATTGGTAAACTGCATGCAACATTGGAAAGATATTTATATTAAAAAGTTCTTTATTATACTGATGATGATGGTCATTTGCTGCTAAAATGAGCACCAGTTATTTTTCATATCGTCAATCGTCACCTCTCTCTCTTATTACTAAAAATAATTATTAATCTTTGGATAGTCTTCAAACTGGTACAACTGGTAACGGCAGATCAGTCATTTTAGATTTGCATCAACAGTTTCAATGCTTACATGGCAACTTGTTTTGTTTTATTACACTGAATGATGCAATATTAGCTAAAGCCAATCCGCCATGCCTTTTCCCCTACTACCTGTTCAGAGTCTAGTCGGTTAAATTTACAAATGTTTTACTCGTTTGAGAAAGTCATAACTAATTGGGTTATTTGGTGAAGTCTTAAATTTACAAATTGCGCTGAAAAATATGGAAAAATAACTTTCTCATTATACAAGAATTGTTTCACATCCACTAATATCAATGTAATCTGAATAAAGTTTACCAAAACTCTGGTATAAATTCGCGAACTTTGCCAAAAATAACATTTACGTTATATATATTATATATGTGTATATATAGTTAATATTTTGGCACCAACACATGAGAAGTGCTCAAGATGTCACGCAGTCAATAAAAGGTAAACAAATGGCGCTGCTGACTTTAAGGGCGTTTCCCCAAAGTCCTTATTGCGAAATCTGTGCTCTGATTGGCGGAGCAGACCAAACAGACGCCCTCGCTGCAGCCAATCAGAGACGGGGGTAAAACTTTGAGCACCTCCCCCTTCGTTGCATCCACGTGTGTCTTTGTCGGAAGGCTCCGCATTGTTGTACTGGCTTCGCGTGCACACCCGAGTCCTCCGTGATTTCTATATTTTACAGGAGTTATTAAATCATAAGGTGAGTGGGAATTAGCAAATAGGTGAGATGAATGCTGAAAGAAATATGTAATTGATACATCAAATTACTGTGGTGCTTGGTGACTGAGAGCCTGAGAATCTGATGCAACATCGGAGCTGCGCAGGAACCATTTTTTTGTTGCACCGTTTGTCAGATATTTTGGTTTTGCTTATTTTCTGCTTTTTAAATCAGCTGCCTTTTATTCTGACATCCACTTTTCCTGTGGCATTATTACCGGATGTTATGGCTGTCACACGGTTGTAACACATGGCTGCAGCAGACTGTTAATGTGACCTTTATGTTGATCGATAAAGCGATGAATCCTTTGCTTTACAACAGTGACGAATTCAATTGAAAACTCTTATTTTGTCTGATCAGCAGTTCAAATTCCAAATCAATGTTGTATGTTATTGCAAAAAACGACAAAGAGCAGCAACATATTTACATTTTATCAGCTGGAACCAGTGAATTATTGGCATTTTGCACAAAACGACAGGATTATTTAACATTAGGAAAAAGGTATTATATTATAAGAACAAAATAGACGATGATTATTTCTTCTTTTGATCGACTAATCGTTTCAGCTTCATTATAGCATCCTAATCCGTGTTCACACTTCGTTGTTATCTGATAGCTTTTAATCACAGTAAGATTGCACCTGGTTTCTTGCACGTGCGCTCCAGGCTATGTGCTGGTGTGTTTCCAGGTGTGTGTTTCCTGCTCTTTTACATCGTGTTTTTTACTGCCAGCATTCCTGCTGCTGACATTTTGTCCCCCCATTTGCTATGGCTGAGTGAATATCTATAGACATGCTCTTCCTGTGCCATTGACCAAGCTGATAGATTGCTGCTGGCAGAGCAGTTGTCTGACCATTTTGTTTTAATTGCCTCAAAATCTACTGCTGCCATTTTCATTGTGCTGTAAGAGCTCTGAACATACCAGAGGAGATTAGAAACGCTCCAACATAAGCAGGTGAGCGGGTCTGATGAAGGGAGAATGTTGCACAATGTTGCCAGGCTCACATCAGGTGATTTGTCCTGTATTTCTTCAGCCTGTCTGGAATTTGAGGATTAGATTCTTGAAAAAGAATCAACTTTATCCTTGTTAAACTGTCTGCAAGTCTTTTCTGCCATGCAGCCTGGGCTCAGTGTAGCATCTGCTGTCACTGGAGGATCACATTGCCCCCCCCTGAACCCTGTGAGGTCACCAGATACCTACTCTTTCCTACATGTACCACCTTAACTAGCAGTGACACGTCTAGTGGCTGCAGAGGTCTGATCTCAAGATAGGAAACAACACGTGTGTTGGTTTCAGTGTCTTTTTATATTAAACAGGAGTCAAAGTATAACATTGCTTTTTAACGTGCTTCACTGACCCTGAAGCAGCATGTCTCAGGGCAGTTTTCTCTCCCACACAGAGCTCTCAGTGTGATGATTTAACCAGAGAGGGCATCTGGCCTCGCTGTGTGCACTGTGTATTAGTGAAGGTTCACCTGCTGCGCTTTTCTGCCGGACAGAGAAAACCAATGCACGCATTACTAAGTAAAGAAAACATCGATGGCAAACTGTGTTGGGGTTTAAAGATCTGATTTGTTATCGATTTAACCTGCAGATTAAGCTCAAAGTGAAAATCAACTCCAGATCCACACAATTTAGAAGCTGGACCTGGGGATTTGTTTGCCTGTTTTTGCTTGATAAATGATTTAAACTACGATAATAGTTGAAGTTTTATGTCCCGTCAAATGACCGCTTTTCCACTTCAGCGCGCTCAGAATGAACTCCCGTTTGCGATTATGTTGAACATTTAGTCACGCATTTGTGACTTTTACAACTTTTTACAACCGGTAATTACGGACGATTGAGTCAGTTTATGTTTTCATTCACAAACACGAAGATAAATACACCTCTGCACATTTGACATGAGCCGTATGAGTTTTTAGCTCTTAATACAGATAATGAATGATGCAATATTGGCAAAAGCTTGATCAGAAAATCTTCTGGGACTTTCACCTACTTTCAGTTCCGTTTTTTTTTTAGATTTCGGTGATGAAAGAATCTACTTGACTCATTTCTTAGTGTGTGGGGGAAGCTGCCCAAAGCACCCGGTTAAGCATGATGAAGCTGTATTTATTGGTGCTGGTATGACTCAGCGTTAATAGAAGAAGGGAGTGCTTCAGTGTTTTCCACTGGGTGCTGCTGACGTGGTACCATATCGATGTGGTGAGAATGAAATATGAGCCGTTTGTACATAACAAATGATTACATAAACCTATGTCTTCTGCTTTGTCCAGGGTAAGCCATGCCGTCTGTCCCCTCAACCAAAGAGACCACCGTGTGCCCTCACGCCGCCAAGCTGCTCACCCACACCAACGGGGAAGGCAAACTCCGGGAGGATTCGTTCCCGCTGAACGGCGTCGACGTACAGAACGTCTCCGCTGAGAGGAAATGGATCCGGCCCGACCTCCCCAGCCGCTGCACGTGGAGCCTGGGAGCCTCGAAGGCCGAGTCCCCTCACACACAAGTCCCAAGGTTTGAATGTGCACTTAAAATGTGAGCGTTATTGTGCATTACATTGCTTTGTTTGAACCGGTGGCATTCAGCTTCTCCAAAGCCACTCAAACCAACTCCTCAGACCAGAAACGAGTGTGAACAGGTCTTGTTGTCTCAGGCTCATGGGACCGGGATGTAAACCAGTTGAGTGAGGTTATTTGTGTGATTATCTTTGCAGTGTCTCTAATATATTTCTTTTCCCGCTTTCTCCTCCCAGAGTCGTCGCGCCAACCATTCTACCAAACATCCTGCACAGGATCGGTGACACTCCCCTGGTCCGCATCAACAAGATCCCCAAAGCGTTTGGACTCAAATGCGAGTTATGTGAGTCACGCCCCGACACATTGTCCCATCAGACAGAAGGTGTGACCGAAGCAAACACGCAAGTGGTGGGGTGAGACCTTTTGAATGGAAGGCGCTCCAGGGTGGAATGCATCATTTAATCTGATGTAATATAACTTTCTGCTGTGTGTGTGTGTGTTTTGTAGTGGCCAAGTGTGAGTTCTTCAATGCCGGTGGGAGTGTCAAGGACAGGATCAGCTTGCGGATGGTGGAGGACGCCGAGGCAGCCGGCCTCCTCAAGCCTGGAGACACTATTATAGAGCCCACCTCTGGAAACACTGGTAATTATCTGCACGTGTTACTATGGGGGGGGGGGGGTATCTAAAGGTACAAGTGGTATGTTATTTAGTTGAAAGCAGCGGTGTTGTAAAGTGTGTGTGTGTGTGTGTGTTTTAGGTATTGGATTGGCCCTGGCTGCAGCTGTAAAAGGCTACCGCTGCATCATTGTCATGCCTGAGAAAATGAGCATGGAGAAGGTGAGTTCTCAGTCATATTGAAACTGTTACTCTTGCATTCTGTTATGGTCAACCAAGTCCTCACTACTTCTGCTAAATGCAGACCGGTGATGCCCTGAACCGGCATATTTTGAATAACGGTAAACAACCTGTGATTTTGTACATGGACTGACAAAGCTGCAGAGATGCTTTGAAACCTTCATATCTAAATCGGGGTCGCTGAATTGTAATGTAGGGCTAATAGAAGTGCACACCATGCTTTGGCAGATGATCCTTATGAGACAAACCATCCAGTTCATGTCTTATTTGGTCACAATGGCAATTCTCTTTTTCTCCCCAGGTGGATGTCTTGAGGGCACTTGGAGCCGAGATCGTCCGCACACCCACCAGCGCTCGCTTCGATTCACCGGAGTCTCACGTCGGCGTTGCGTGGCGCCTTAAAAACGAGATCCCCAACTCTCACATCCTGGACCAGTACCGTAACCCGAGCAATCCTCTGGCCCACTACGACACCACAGCTGAGGAGATCCTGGAGCAGTGTGACGGTACGAGCAGCTTTTACCCGGAATACAAATTTACAGTTTGTTGCCTCTGTGTAAGTATGTTTTAATCCGCAGCATAAACCTGAATTTTCTCTTAACTCCTCCCCCTCCTTAAAGGTAAACTGGACATGCTGGTGGCAGGAGCAGGAACAGGGGGCACCATCACAGGCATCGCCCGCAAACTTAAGGAAAGATGCCCCAACATCAAAGTAAGTTGTGTCTGTCCAGAAGTCAAATACTCTCCGGTTTATAACATCATATTTACTGACTGTCTGTTGAGCTGCTCGTTGTTTACGCGTGGTTTGTCTGCAGATCGTTGGTGTTGACCCAGCAGGCTCCATCCTGGCGGAGCCCGAGGAGCTGAACAAGACCGATAAGACCCAGTACGAGGTGGAGGGCATCGGGTACGACTTCATCCCCACCGTGCTCGACAGATCCGTGAGTCCCAGGAGCTTCTTTTTTTATTTTCTTTCCTCCCTTTTTCTTGTGTCACAATTTAACATTTCTTCTTTTTTTTTGTTCTTCAGGTAGTTGATACCTGGTACAAGTCAGACGACGACGAGTCCTTCAACATGTCTCGCATGCTGATGAGAGAGGAGGGCCTGCTGTGCGGTAGGTCGCTCAGGTTCCCGCCGACACAAATGCCAGACGAGCCGGCGAGGTCATCGAGGTCAGCTCACCTTTTGGCTCTTTTTCTGTCACAGGTGGCAGCTCTGGGACGGCCATGGCAGCTGCAGTGAACGTCGCCAAAGAGCTGAAGGAGGGCCAGCGCTGTGTGGTCATCCTGCCAGACTCCGTCCGCAACTACATGTGAGAACCCCCACATGTCAAACCACCACACGGTCTATTTCTGTAACGTCAAATACTCTGAATAGTGATCCTCCGGTTTAAATATGGCTTTTACTGGAATATTTACAATAATTATACTGACATTCATGGTTAAAGCAGCACCGCCATCTGGGGAGCAGACTGCACTTATATCCTTATATGTTTCCCTTGTAGGTCCAAGTTCCTGAGTGACAAGTGGATGATCCAGAAGGGCTTCCTGAGTGAGGAGGACCTCATGGTGAAAAAACCATGGTGTGTGTGATATTACAGGCTGTATTCTCCTCTTGTGCAAACCCTCCTCCATGCTGTGTCGCTTTAAGACCCTCTCGTTTCTCTCTGTTCGCCAGGTGGTGGAACCTGAAGCTGCAGAGTTTGAACCTGTCCGCCCCGCTCACCGTGCTGCCGACCGTCACATGTCAGAGGACCATCAAAATCCTGAAGGAGAACAGCTTCGACCAGGCGCCCGTGGTGGACGAGGCTGGGTGAGAGTCATGCAGAAATTCTGCACGTCTGGACCTTTTGTGTTTTCTTGCAGCGCCTTGTTGTGCTCTGCAAAGGCTTTAACTTGACCTTGTTTGTTTGTGTGTGTTTGTGTGTGTGTGCAGGGTAATCCTGGGCATGGTGACTTTGGGGAACATGTTGGCCTGTATTCTAGCAGGGAAGATCAAGGTGTCAGACCCCGTCAGCAAAGTGCTCTACAAGCAGTTCAAACAGGTCAGACACAAACTGAAACATCTCTGTTCGTGATGCTCTCGGGATGTTTCCTAAATGACGTAAAGGCTGAAATTAAAGACTAAAGTCTTCATTCCGATTGGCTGACAGCAGCAGCCAATGAGACAAACCAGTTTCGGGGAGTGGAACTGTTTTAACGGGTTTTTATCAAGTCGGGGTGTGAAAAACGACAAAGTCCAGTTGTGATGTTTTGACTGGAGTTGATCCAAAACAGATTGCTGAAATTTAATTCCGCCAAGCAACTGTAATTAAAAAAAAGTGTTCACGGGAGGGAACTGTTTTTGACTTTGTGGAAAAAAAACAGAACAATTTTAAGATAAGAGATAAGATATGATAATCCTTTATTAGTCCCTCAGTGGGGAAATTACAGGATTACAGCAGCATTGCTCACAAGTAATAAAATGAAGTGAAGATAATAAATAAAAATAATAAAAAATCAAGTAGTATAAATAAACTAAACAGTAATAAAAAATATGACAGTAAAGAAGAATACAAAATACAAAATATACCAGTATATACAGACGGAGTAAAAAATGTAAAATGTGAGATAATACTTAAAGGTATTGGATATTGCACGGGATTGACAGTAAAGAAGAATATTAAATATACCAGTATATTGTTGTGGAATATTTCCTTTCACAGTTCAGGTGAAGTTGGTTTTATCCAAAGTGTTCAAAATAAACAGAGTCTTGATGAATGATCAAAGTTTCAAGAGTCAATTTAATGTTTGCAAACAGAGAACACAAACACCGTCACGTATCACAGTGAAATGTGCTCATGCTCTAAAAACGCAGAATCAAAACAAGGTATTTATACAGGCAAGACAGAGAACACAAGATAAGACAGTGGAGACGGGGAACAAAAGTGGGGGCCAGTGTTCTGGTGCGAACTCTCACAGACAGTTGGTCTCAGAAAATGTTTCGGCTAACAGAAAGAACAGTTGATTACTTAAGAACACTCCGGTCGCTTGTCCAGAATAAGATAGTAAGTTACCTCTGTATCAGAACGAATATGTCAATGTGTCCAGACATCAAGACGCCTGTGCAAGTGAACTTTCTAACAGTAACATATCATTGGAAAATATGAGGAGGACATGTTAAAACATTTTTATCATTACAATATACAGACGGAGTAAATGTTTTCCCATCAGTAAAGGTACCAGAAATAAATTGTTGGCACATTTCTTACTGAGCCGATACATTACATGCCACTTGACCACAAGTTATTGTTCGTTTTATTTATTGTCCTCGTTAAGTCGTTGCTTTTTTTCTTAGATCCGTCTGAATGATAATTTGGGAAAGTTATCCCGCATTCTGGAGACTGACCACTTTGCCCTGGTGGTACATGAACAGATCCAATGTAAGTACATTTTCACAGTCATATACACACTTCCTTCATTCAAATGCCGTCATTTCCCCGAGCTCTCCATGCTTGAGCCCCAAAATCTGATAAACTAAATGCTAAATGTTTAGCTTTGGCTCCCCCCAGTGGTAGTGTGGGGAAACACACTGTAGCAGAACAGCAGTGCACAGTCTTGCCATCTTTCTCCATCATCTTCATCCCGCTCTCCTCCGTGCTGTTCTTTCACCAGACATGACGGACGGCTCTCCGTGTCTGAAGCAGATGGTTTTCGGGGTGGTGACGGCCGTTGACCTGCTCAACTTTGTCACGGGCCGGGAAAGGAGAGAGCGATCCATGTCGGAGTCCACCGACGAACTGAACTGATCCAAACCACTTGTACATTTCTCACGCTTACACAACAAACACAATAAACAGCTTGGTAGATGTCTTTTAAACATGGCAAATAATCTTGTGACGGTTTTTGATTGAGGTTGCCTGTTTAAAAAAGTAAATAAAAATAAATAAAAATTACATTTGAACTGGAGTCTTAAGCTCTAATCAGCAAAATGTGTCTTTACCACTATGTCAACTTGTTATAGGGTTACTTATTATTTGAAACAGTTCATTATTACTTGGTTGTAGTGCTCAAAACAAATCTTTTGACGTTTGTAACTTGTAGAAAGTCTTCTGTTTTCTGGGCATCTGTGTATCTGATTTATTCGTCTGAACACTACAAGATGGTTTCGCTGTGGCCTTTTGTGTCCATCAAACATCAGATATATGACAGGATAGTATAAAATCCACATTCATTTTATTTACAAAGAATAGTAGATGGCTGTACATGCGCATTATCTTTCCAGTGCTGCTTATTTTCATTTGTGCTGTGCAAACACAAAAACAGTAACATGTGCGGATGGTAATCTGATTTATTTAAAATCAAGTGGCGTTCTTACCTTTTCCTTTTTCCACAGCACCTGTGACTTAACTGTGATGTTGCCTTGACTATTTAATCTAAACTGTGTCTGAAAGGTTTTGTATTGCATAATTTTTCCTCAATGAATGTGTATGATTAAATAAAGCTTAAAGGAATTAGACTGCTTTCAGACAATTATTGTCTGTTATAAATTGCGCAAATATATAAAGGGACTTACTGAATTTTATTGCATTTATATATTTGATAATATAATTGTTAAATATGATTTAAATAACTTAAAAGTAATGATAGTTGTGTTAATTAATTCAGATGTATGCACTTTAAGTTTTTTGACAGCAGAATGGCTCTAACGGCCAAGTTTATGAATTTTTATGAAAGTTTATACGACGGGACGTGAACGCTAATATTAACAGTCATTAACGCGCAGTGTTTGTGTCGGCCATGTGGTTTGTGGCGCATGTAATAGTCACCTCTTAGTACCGCGTTGGCGGGGCTTAATTTGAGGCCGTCTATTTTAATTGCGGAGTTCACACTCCGCCCCTAACGAGCTCCTCTCCGGTGCCCGCTGGACTAGTAAAGGAGCAAGTCCCTTTACGTTGGCAGTAGCCAATCAGCGGTGTCAATGCCGTTGCGATGTATGTGTGTTGTGTGGTGGCTGCTACGAGCAAGGCTAGACAGGCAGTATGGCGGAGGAGGGCAGTGTGTACGAGTTAGAGGGGCTCGAAAAACAGTTGGACAGTTTGTCGAGCAGTTACTCAAGTGATGACATACGAGCCGATAGTAAACCGTTCTGCTCTGACTTTTGCGAGGTAAGGAGCCGGAGCCGAAGTTGGTGTCAGGCTTGTTGTCGAAGATAAGAGCTAGGATATGTTAGCCGACTGGCCGCTACACGGCTAGTATTTAGCGTCTAGCTAACGAGCCTAGCATTAGCTTCTAGCTAACGAGTCTAGCATTCGTTTCTGGCATTTAGCTAACGAGTCTAGCATTAGCTCTTAGCATCAAGCTAACTAGTCTAGCATTAGCTTCTAGCATCTAGCTAACGAGTCGTTAGCATTGGCTTCTAGCATCTAGCTAACGAGTCGTAGTGGTTTTAAAAACAAATGTATTGCGGTAACGCACTCTAACATATATGTGTGTGACAACCTAGCAGTAGATTCAGGTTACACGTTGTCGAAGCCAGTCAGTAAATCTGTCACAATATGACTGATCGTTCACTGCACAGCTAGCAAGCTAAATATGCTAACCCAGCTAGCCCAGAATTTTCCTGCAAGTTTAGCTTAGTACGCAGAGTGTTTACCAAACTATCGACTGGACAACTTTTACGCACGTCTGTAACACGTTTGGTAATCGTTTCTGGGATTTAGCTGATGTTAGCTAACCTCTCACTTAAGGTTGTCATGCAATTAGTGGCGTGCATTATTATCAACTATTTGAAATAAAGCCCAATCTATCTTAATGTAATAACCACGCAACTGTACGATGTAACGTCATAACATGATTGTAACATAATTCCTGGTGTCACAAGATGTCCTCACACTCTGCAGTTGTCACAATGCTGCGATCAAGTCGGTGCATCTCATGCAAAAGTGCATTTAAATGTCAGTTGTCTGGCTTTGTTGGTACATGCTGTCACTGAATAGATTTCAAATAGACAAACAGTGGAAAATAATCAAGTCTCAAGATTCCTGTTGACAAATCCAAATTCATATTTTGCTACTGAGCTAATGTCATGCTATTCAAACATTAAATTCGAGATCTAGCTCTGTATGAAAACATAGTTTGGATACTCATGAAGGTGAATTCATCAGCTCGGCTTTTTAAATATAAAATAAACTGAAGATGCAATGCTTCATAACTTACTGCAGTTTAATTTAGTAGTTTTACAGATTAGACAAAAACCTAAATTGTGCTAAATTGTTGATTTGTTTAAAGGTTTCCAGTGGTGCTCAAGAGTGATGCCTTGGATCTCCACCATTAGAGGGCAACATAAGCATATTGTGTTTTAGGGATTTGACAGATCAATCTTAATTATGTAAAGGAGCAATAACTGTCCTATTGTAGTTGCAGACTGTAGTCAAAACTGTTTAAGGGGTTGTAGTCGGGCTTCATGCTTTCAAAACAATGGTCCAAATCCCCAATATATTAGATTGACAATGTTCTAAAACTGAGAAAAGCAGGGAATCTTAATATTTTAAAGGCTGAAAACAGAATATTTTGGAATTTTTGCTTAAAACTTTGACCAATCATTGCAACGCCAATTGTTTGCTATTGATAACGAGGCATAAATGCTAGGCTGAGGTACCTACAACTGCAGTTAAAACATCTAATATCAGCGCAGACTTAAACATGCTAAATGTTACAGGCTGGTGATCGTCCTCGTATTCTTGTCTTTGTTTTGTCTTTTCTTCGTGCAGCTGGTGGAGGAGTATGCCACTCGCTGGCAGGTGCCGCTGCCTCAGCTCAGGATCCTTGAGATAGCTCTCCGCTACTTCGCTCGATCCGCCACCTTCTTCACATCAAACTGTGATCATGTGCTCCACACACTCAGTAGTCTGGCCTTGTAAGTACAGAAGCATTGTTAAAATGTATTTGTTTAATTATTGTTCCTGAACAAGATGACTTCTTGAATTTATGCCAAAGCGTCTCACTTCGAGATTCCCTTAAGAAAGAAAGTAGAATGGAAGTATTGTGTACGGTTGTGTTCTTGTTCCTGCTTTGTTCAGTTTTGTCTTCAGTCCAAGTTTCACATCAGTTTAATTGTGAATGAATGAAACCTTTTATTGCCTCTTGGGGAAGTGGCCTTGCACAATGAGTCCTCAGAGAAGCACACACAACACATCAGACAGTACATACCCCCCTGTAAAAACACATTAGATGTTGATCAGACATTTATGATACACTTTTGTTTTTATAAAACAAACATGCTTGGAAATAATCAGGGTAAAGAAAAAACATTCAAATCCATTATGAACACAAAACAATAAGAATATTCACATCTACAGTATGTGTAACCTTTGTTTTTATATATCTGTCAAACATCTCTAATAGTCCTGTATATTTAGGGACAGTTGATGGCAACGTTTTTGGAATTGGAAGTTGATTGTGTTCCTTGGCTCGAGCAACTAAATGTGTGAGCCAGGAAAAACCCCTGGCATGCTTCCAGCTGTTGACTCTTACTCCGCCCATGAATACTCCATCCCGTCTCCCTGAGGGTTTCCCTCTGCTTTCCAATTAAGTGCATTCCTCTGCCTCTCTAAGCCGACTCAATATTAATCTACTCGCAGAAATGCAATTCTTTGTGTGGAACTGTTTTTTTTTTTTTTTTTTTTTTTAAATGTGGATTAGCAGATACAAGCCAAAGAATTTTGATCTCCTCACAGGAGCGTTTTTGAGTTGCTGCTGTTCTTTGACCAGAAGGAGTTCCACCAGGAGCCACTGAATCACTTCACTGTTACATTCCAGGTGAGCATGATGTGCAGATCCATTCAGAACTTTCTAGTAAGACAAGGTGACGGTTCAATTAATATATTCATTGAAATACCAGCACTTTTTGAAGCCATTTGTCCGCATGCTCTTTCAGGAATGTCACTCGGCGCTCGCGAGGCATCAGAATGTTCACTTGCTTCAGGTGGAGCGTTTGGTCCGGGGTGGTGGGCCTTGGGCCGACCCAGCCTTACAGGCAATCCTCAGTGAGTCCAGTTTACCTCAGAGTGACGGTAGGTGACATGGTATTATGCATCAGTAGTAGTTCCACTGATTTCAAAGGGTTTCCCTTAAATTTCTAGCTGAATTGCTCCTCCAAAGTGCTTAAAAATAGTTTGATCCTTGTTTCTTTCCTGCTGTATCAACGCAAACTAAAACCATACCTCTCTCTCCTCTGACTTCTTGACGGTACCTCAGTGGACGTGTGCGTCAGCTCTGAGCTGCCGGTGTTCTTTGAGCTCCGGGTGCGCTACCTCTTATCCTGTGAGCGGGTCGGCGAGGCCATGGCCCTGGCTAGGTGTTGTGCTCGGCATCCCACGGCAGGACAGCACTTGTTCTTCCTCCAGGTCTACCTCACGTGGCTTTTCAAAACCTCACAGCACGACCGCCTTCACAAAGAGGTGGGTGGAGTGGCTGTTGTATGCGGATGACTTGCACGTCTTTCAGAAAAATTGCGAGAGCTACCACACCATTATGTATGCGATCCATCTGTGGCTGAAACTGAAACTTTCACTGTCCTCTGTTTTTCAGGCGGCTGAATTTAATGGTAAAGATGCAATTCATATCATCTGTAGTTTGGAGTGTGAGGAAAAGGATGAGTTGCTACTAGCCCTCAGCAGAGCCTTCCTCTCCCAGCAGCTGTGCAGGGGAGACATGCACTATTTGTGGTAGGTGAAGTTAAATCTGATGCTAACGTGAAGTCGGTGTATAACACCAACTCAGGCCTCCGCATTTAAGAAAGCATTGAGAGCAATTTCTAACTCCGTCTTTTGCAGTGATCTTGTCTTCATATGGAGTAAACTTCACAGTCGGTTGAATACATCCAAGCAAGCGCTACTTGAGGAGAGTCATCGGCTGATGCTGTCTGCGACCAATGTCAACTCAATCTTCCCATTCATCAGAGCCATACTGCAAGAGGTGAGATACTTCAACTGCCGTGTAGATTTGTTTAGATGCATTGATATTCAATCTGTTGTTTGTATCTCACTAGCTGGGTGAAGATGGTGTCCAGTTCTGCGTGGAGCTGTGTGCTAACGCCCTGGGGTCTTGCCTTCCCTGCGACGTCATCACCAAGTCCCTAATCTACAAAACCATCGCCGGCCTGCTGCCCAATGACCTGGAGGTTGCCCGGGCGTGCGCTCTTCTGATCTTCTTCCTCGAACGCACTGTCGAGACCTACAAGCTGGTGTACCTTCTGTACATGCATCCTGATCAGGAGTACCACGTGGAGTACAGCCCCATCAGAAATCACGTTCGCTTTGAAACCCTGCAGGTAGAGCACCTGTTCAACAAATTAAAAAAGACAAAGTGTCGGGTATTAATCCATATTGTGGTACCAAAACGTTTTCTTTTCTATCTCTCCTCAGGTCTTGAAGAAGGACCTGTATTTTGACCCCGAGTTTTGGAACCTCATTGCTTTGCGGACCAACTGTTTGAAGCTGATGAGCGAGAAGGGGGTTAGTGGTGACCTCGAGGAGATCATGGAGGACAAATGGATCCGGAGTTATTGCGCCAAAGAACCTGCTTCCCGATCAAGAACATCAGCATGTCAGGAAGGAAGTGAGGGGGCAGCAGCTAAAAAGCGTCACCATAAAGAGGACAGACGTCACGACATTGACGCTGCATCCAAGACATTAAGGGTGGGCCCGGGAAAAACACGGCTACATGTTGACCACACCGGAAAGAAGAAAGGCAGCCGTCGGTCATCGTCGCCTGAACCTTTGAGGCGTTCATTTTGGCAGCTAGACAGACTACAGGACAATGTAGCTGTTGGGTATGGAGAACTTCGACGCACTACAAGACTCTCGGAGAAGAATCCACCAAAACGGAGGATTAGACAACCCAAGTGGCTTCTTGAAGACTCAGGAAATCTCGAGGAGAATAATGTTCTTCCAAAGATCAAAAAGCATGGGTTGAAACATCAAAAGCACCATGGATCCAATGTCGTAAAGGGGTCAGAAACTGTTGAGCTCAAACACAAACCTTCAGTAAACTCTCATTTAATGGCAAACAGCAGCAAGCACCAGAGGGGGTTTTCATTGGACCCACGCAAACGAGCCACCCTTCCTCAAGTAATCCTTGAGCTCTCCCTACCAGACAATGAACTGTTGGGAAGGTTTAATGAGGACGCTTGCAACAGACCGAGAGGTTTCCCTCAAGTGCTTCTCTACAGACCGACAGTGAAGGTTCCTGCCTCGTCCGAAGCTGTGAAGACCGTGCACCGCAAAGAGGTGATTCTGAGAGCGCGGGATGCAGCCATGTTTGCACAACAGTTGCACTGTTACGCTCGGCGGCCGAAAGGGAAAGGTGTCGGGCCCAATATTCAAGGCTCCGTTTCAACAATCACTCGCTCCTCAGTGCAAGGAAGTCCACCAAAGGATCCAGAGAGAGAGCTCTGTGACAAAGCTGCTGCTGAGATTGAAGGTGGAACGGCCTATCACACGTCAGAAGCAGCTGACGTTACAAAATCCCCAGCACTGGAAAAAGTCTCACGAAAGACATTTTCAGAAAGAGAGCCCTCTGAGAAGTCTGCTGCAACTGCAACTGAAGTTACAGAAGCCCCAATGTTGGATAAGGTCCTGCAAGCTCAAACCATAGCTTCAGCAAGAGAGCTCTGTGACGAGTCTGCTGTTGAGATGAAAGTCACTATTGCCTCAACAGCGACTAAAGTGACTCCGTCCCCAGGTTTAGATAAGGTATCTAAAGCCGTTAAACACGCTTTTAAAACCACAACTTCAGCTGAGGTCTCGCAAACGTCAACTCTGGTCAACAATCAGATGTTAGTTCTTGATAAAATCCCTCCAGTCTCAATAATGGCGAACATCTCAAGCGTTGGCGCTGCTGATCCCACGCTATCACAGTCTCAAGAACTGAAGTCACTCTCTTCTCAGGCTGAAACTGGCAAAGATCCTGTTGCAAAAGCAGACGGCCCAGAGGTGCTCACCGCTGTCGGCAACAGCCTCTCTGAGGTGGACGTTACAGATGTTTCACCGAAATTCCCCAAAAGACACGTGCCTTGTGAAAACGACACGGGTGGAGGAACAATGGGCACTACTTCTACAGATCGGGACAATATAAATGGCATATCTGCTCTGACATTAGTAACCGAAATGGTAACTGAACTTGCACCTGAGGCACTTGCTCAAGATCTGGAGAATCGCAAACAGCCAGCTTCAGAGGACGGTACCTCCAAGGAGCCAACATCTGGAAGTAAATCCAAAGTTCCTCACAAATTCCAAACTACCTCCAGCTGTTCTGTAGTTGCTGATGTGCAAGGGAAGGAGGAGGGAACTCAGGATTTTGATCCAGAAATGCCTGAGAACGGTGATCTCCCAGAATCGGAGGAATCCAAGTTGGATTACTGTTGTACCTTCTGCAGCAAGGTGTTCAAGGGAAGTCGTGTTGTAGAACATGCTATGTTCCATTATCGTAAGGATGAGTGCATGTTCTGTGGGACGATGTTCAAAGATGATCTTCTGGCCATGATGCACCTGTCTGACCATATTGAGAAGCTGAAGAGGATTAAAGAGTCGGATGGTAACGATGTCCAAGAGACCAAAGATACCTCTGTCAAAGCTAAGACCACAAACGTGTCTTCTGGGCGCCGCAGCAGTGGGAGACAGAGGAAATCTACTGACTGTCTTAAATCAACGAGCCTTCCACATTCAACCCCATCTGGGTCCAGACAGTTGAGGTCCAACGGCAAGCCAGTGGATGAAAAGAAACAAAACACGTCAAAGCACCTTCATACTAAAACTCCTGATCACAAGGTAAACGGGCATATTGGGAAAGAGGAAGCGCTTGACAGACCGAAAAGGGACACCTCGACCCCGGAAGCTAACCCGCCACTTACACAGCAGGAGACCTCTGATGCAGCTGTACACTCCAGGTTGCAGGAAAACCAAGATACCGAGATGGATTCCTCAGCACAGGTGGACAGAGCGGTCAGCTGTTCCGAGAAGACAGAATCCCTGCGGGTCCTGAACACAGCCACCAAACAAAGTGACAAAGTTGTAGAGGAGAAACGTGTTGACCTGCACGAGAACGTTTGCTGTCCTGTGGAGGGTTGCGGCTGGTTAACAGACCTGTCGAAAAAACGCGTTGCACTCCTTTACCACGCTCTGGAAGATCACTATGGCGAGGTCGAACCTTTAGAAGTGGCGTTCCGTGTAGGAAACGGCAAATGCAGCAGTTGCATGAGGGTCATGTGGAGTTTTGAGCATTTTCAGCACCACGTTGAAAGGCACAGACTCTCTCCTCGGCATCCTTGCCTTCATCTGGGATGCACGTCCAGGTTCAAAACTGGAATAGAAATGAGACGCCACGCCAGGAGGCACAGTCCGCTGCAGGCAGTGTGCTGCGTCCCTGGTTGTTCTCAGCTATTTATCTGTCTCTGGGCGCTGAACCTTCATGAAAGAGAGCACTATGCTTCCAAACCAGACAAGAATGCAGAAGAACAAACGGGTGACAAACAGGATAACGCGCCGGATGGAAAGAAACAACCGGCTCATAGGCCAAAAGATGCAACTGCTACTGTAAATACGACCGAGAGTGTGAAGGCTCCTCGTTTATTAAGAGGAGAAGCTACACACAACTCACCTACAGAAAAACAAGCTCCTCTTCCCTCCACTGTCGGAGCATCTCTGTCCAGAGAGGAGTCGAATGAGCGAAATGAGTCCAAGGATTCTCACGTCTTGAAGAATCTTTCTAACAAGGACACCTCCTCACAGCCCGCTGGCCCTAATCTGAGGTTACGGCAAACATTAAGGAAGGTAACAAATACAACCAAAAGTCACAAAGTCATCTCGTCGTCGTTGTTAAAACGGAAAGTCAAAGTGAGGCACAAGTTCAGGAAGAAGCAGGTCAAAGGAAACACAAAAGGTCCCAAAAGAAGAGGGCGTCCTCCGAAGTCGAAGGAAGCCGTGCATGATGAAAATACGACTTCCGGTCCAATCAATCAAACTGTCCCGGAAAAAAGTGCTGAGCTTGCAAACCCCCCTAAAGCAGCAGAGAGCTCGGATGTTACCAACGAGTCAAAAGAAGAAGAGCAGGTCAAAGGCGAAGGCAAAACTACAGAAACGTCGATTAACAAATCAAAATCGAAGAAGTCAATGAACAAACCGATGAAGAATACTCGCGTTAAACAAAAGGGGATTTTACATAACACCCCTTCAGCTGTTAAGACAGCAAACTGTTTAAATCAATCAACCAGCACCACCTCAGCAGACAAAACACTCAAGGTAGCGGCTAAGAAACTACATAAAGTGAAGAAACGCTCCGCTCCGAAAGAAAGTCAAACGGCTTCTTCAGACTCCAGCAAGTCAAAGAAGCACAAGGTTACAGATGGTGAAGCCAACACAAAGACGGTCAAGAAGAAATGCCCTCTCAGAGAACCAGAGGCAAGAGCGGAAACCACAGACTCGACAACTGTGCCTGATGTCCCAGCTGATGGTTTAAACGAGAGAACTGCACCACCAACCACCTCAGGAGAGGAAACGCAAGAACAATCCAAGAAGTCACTCATGAAAACAGAAGGAAAGAAGGAAACCAGGGCTCCCGGTGCTTCTTCCGACTCAGGCAAGACAAAAACGAAGCACAAGGATATTAATAAAGAGGACAAGAAAACGCTGAAGAGGAGACCGAACGCTGCAAGCACAACATCTGCTTTGAAAAAGAAAGCCACGTCCAAATCTGGGCATCAACGGGTTGAGGCTGGAGCCGCAGTAGAGAGCTCTCCTGATGCAACAGATGCAACTCTTTCCTCCATCCCTGCTGCCACAGCCAGCGGCTTAAAGGACACGACTTCTCCCCCCGCTGGAGAGAACGCACAGGAGGTGACAAAAAATGAAAAATCCAAGAAATCCCACATCGCCAAAAACTCCGACCCCAACGAAGCAAGTAAGAAGCGCAGGAATGTTCCTAAAGACGGCCACACAAAGATCGTGAGGAGAACACGCAAAGTTCAGATTGTTCGATCGGCGCCTGAGAAGCCGGAAAAGTCACAAACTGACGTCCAACCGCTCGCTGAGGTGAAAGCAGAGTTACTCTCTGTAGGGGAAGAGGGAAAAACACCGCAACCTACGATCAGCAACGCCGGTCACTCTGTCATACCGAACGGACAGGCCGCTAGGGAAGATGCTAAATCGGCCGCGCTAAAGGACGCTCTTGCGGGGTACAGCAGCAGGCCGTACAAGCGTCCGCCGCCTACAGCGTACCTGGACGAGAAGTACATCACCATGCCGAAACGAAGGAAGGAGCTGTCCTTCTGCCACTCGTCTCAGACGAGCCCCCCTCCTCAGCAGGCCTGCGTCACAAAGACTCCGCAGAGGCAACGCTGCGCCAACTGTTTCGCAACCTTCAACAGCGCCGAGGACCTGCAGAGTCATCTCCAGCTGCAGAAGTGCTCCAACCTCTTCGGATTCGACTCTGACGACGAGGGTGAGTCTGCGTTGGGAAGTTGAAATCTGAAGAATGACAAAGACAACCCTGATTGTGATTATCTATGGAAAAAATATACCAAAACACTTGGATATTATATATTATTAAATGCAATCACAGAAGGTACATTTGTTAAACCGTCGTATTGGGTAGTTGTGTCATTGTTCTCTCTTTTTCCTGTTTCAGGTAACGGTTTCATGCCGAATAAAGTCAAAGTGAACTGACGTTTTGGATGCAGAACAGACTGAGCTGTGGAGCTGCATGGAGGCACCGGGCGGATCAGAGCTCTCTGGGCGGCTTGTTCATCTCTGTGGGCAACGACGCGTTCGTCTGGAGGCTTCAGAACTGAAAAAGGGCTCACCCGACTTTCACTGCAGCATGTGCCTGTAACGGACACGTGAAACAGCCAATCACGCGACAGAGAAACTGAATCCCAGTCGGACCGTCGGCAGAACAGCGAGTACTGAAGTGCCTGCTCTGGAACCGCCGCGCTGCTTCACCTGGTATGGAGATTAAGAAGTGTGGCTTGAAGTCGGGACTCTTGAAAGCTGTGAAAACAAAAAACACTGACGCAAGATGACAACGCTGCTCCTGCTGTCACTAGGATACATATTTTTCACATCAGTAAGCCATATAACGCCATTGTTTGCTTTTTGCACTCTCGATTCCTGTCTGCTTCAACTTGACGTGATGGAGATTGTACGACGATTGAAGCATCTGAAAGTCCTGCTATTTTAACATCTTATGGTTGCATATAATTTTCTAAATTTTTGAAAAGTTGCTGTATCTTCTTTCGGGAAATGTTCTGTATAATTCTTGTTTAAATACTAATTGTATTTCTTATATCCCTATGGGCTTTATTGGGTCTGTGCGTGTCCTCTCCTTGAGTAACCAGTAGGGGGCGCTGTGCACCAATCTCTCTGTTAACATTTCATTTTTTTTCAAAGCACAAGATGTTATTATTTGCTCTCCACTGGAGGGACTTGGCTTCTCTTCCAGTCACATCCACCGGGCTCTATTTCCTTTAGCAATAACTACCACCAACTACACTATGATCACATTCAGTTTATTACTCGCTGACATTCTGGCTCGTATTCTATTTTCTCACTGAAACATGTTGATTGAACTGTCCAAGACCTTAGAAACATTGTGATTTCTCTTCCCTTCAAAGAGAAAGTAATAAACAAGTTTTAAAGCGTTACTCGGAGGCCGCAGGTTATATTTATTTATCTTTTGTAAGTATTTGAAGAGTTTCAATCGCGTATTGTATAAGGCGGGTGTTGGAGCTGGGGTTTATATTTTGTTCTTGAAGTAAAAATAAAACTTATTTCAAACGGAATCTTATCTGTTCTTATCTGCGGAGAAGTGCGTGCTTTCATCCCAGGAATGAGCAGTTTATTCCGAAAGGAAGCGTCATATTGCTCCGGAACAGATAAGACGAGATAAATCCTCACCTCGTGTCCGTCTCACCGATGCCAACGTGAAACTACTTAAAAGCTAAAACAAGAGGAACCGAACTCACGGGTGCGTTCTCCACCATGTGTTTAACCATGCGCGTGACATATTTGAATTTAAATGAACTATCAAGGACATTAATGGTAGTTTTCTGTGTTGCATGATGATTGTAAGTAAGCAGAGCAGCCAAACGTGCGTATGACTGGCATAACCCTCGGCCATTGTGCATGATTAATGGCGCAGACGGTCACGAGACGGGCCAGACAGAAAGGCGATCTTTGTTTCCATTTGAGTCAATGTTGTTTATTGTGGTAGACGCAGAAGAAGAAAGAGAGACACACAAAGAGGCGGGAGAAGAAGAAACCGGAGGCCACGGGAAGAGTCAAGTTGCTCCCCACAGGTGTGCAACTTTTCACTAGATCGTCATTTGGAAACATGAGCAATGCAATGCTTTAAAGGAGTGGCAGAATGTGTTGTATGTATTAAAACAGAGAGCAACAACATATGACTTGTCAAAATAGCACATTGTTTCTCTTACAAATGAAAAGTTAAATTCATGGGCAATAAAATACACAATTGCTCAGTTCAGTACATTCAGTGCTGCTACAGCCTCAGTTGGTCTGTGTGAGGGCAGCACATGGTGGCTGATTGTTATCATATATATATATATAAATATATATATATATAGTCATTTTAGCATCATCCCATGATCGTCATTTGTTGCCGGTGTTAAGCAAAAGATACATAGTGTTGCTTTAAATGACAAAATAAAATCAGAAAGTTTGTTATTTCAAAAATATATATAACATACAGGAGATGCTTTTTATATTTACCCTAAAAAAAACAATATTTAACATTATCGAAACAGGGACACAAAGGTATCAGTCTGACAAAGATCAATATTTAAAAAAAATCAATACTTCATAACTACTTTTAAATATTTAACTGCCTGAAAACAGATTTGATCTCCATCCATATATCACAAACACAATAATCTCTACACTGCAATCTTCAACCTAACTTTAAAAAAATCAAAAATCATTGTTTTTTTAAAGCTGTATGTTAGAGGCTAGCATTGATCTTGCAGTGCAGGAAAATGGGCAATTAAAAACAAATCAAATTCACAATAATAATTAAAACGGCTGGAGTACAAAGACATGAAAATAGTTTCATTGCAAAACAATATTTAGTATTGATAGTGACTTAAATACAGTATTTTACAACTCCACGTGGTTTCCTCTTCAAAATATCACTTTTAAATATGAAAAAGATTTAAATATTTACAAATAATATTATAGTGTGTAAAGTTAAATTACTAGAAGTGTTGCCATCAGTTTTGATTGGATTCAGCCTCGTATGAGAGAAATGTTCAAAGAGGAAAGTAGAAAATAAATGATAAAATAGTTTGTCGTTTAATTAAACAGGGTCTGGCATTAAACCTCTGAAGGCTGAAGTTTAGACTTTTATGTAAAAAAAAAAAAAAAGAACAAGCAGGGTCAGTCCGTTCTTTTCAGTATTGTTGTTCAAATGAAACTAGTGTTGGAAACAGCCTCTGGTGCTCTGAATGGATCACCCAAACCTGCTGTCACCATTTCCACCTCTGCCCAGCCCCCGGCAACAAAACATGACATGATTTCTGCAAAATACATCCTTCAACCCATTCAACATCTCGGGACTCAAGACTGCCAAAGTGCCTGAAGCTTATTTAATCTTTAAACAAAACATAAAAGCATGGAGTCTGGTCTGTTATTATTTTATTACACTTTCCATTTCAACACAGTCATGCGCGGTGTCTCTGCCGCATGCCGGTGGTTGCATATCTTGCTCCAACACGTTGCAGCGGGGGATGAGCGCTGGCTCCGCGTCTGATTGGTCCATCCCTGCTGTCCTGCTTTTAGGTAAGTGTGATTGGTGTTCTAAGAGTCAAACATATCTCCACGTTTTGTCTTTGGCTGAGATTACTCCACTTTGTGTGAGTTTTAACTGCATACTGCTTTGTCCTTGTTTCACTGGGAAGCACTCCTGTCTTCCTTTTTGAGTGTCAGAGCACAGACAGCGTTCATAAAACTCCTCTAAGTGCTGCTGTGGTCCAGCACATGTGTAGTTCCACCTTCCTCTCAGGAGGCACTTCCTCCTTAATTTCCACTTTCTTAGAAGGCCGAAAGGTTGTGAGCTTCACGTCGAGGTCCGATGTGTGGCTTCACCTGCAGCCTTTTGCTCCTCTGCCTGCCTGTGATTGGTCAATTCCACTTAGGCCTCATGTGGTTGGGGATGCACTGGCAGACCTGGTGGCTGTAGTAAAAATCACCATGGCACACACGTCTGGGCTTTCTGCACGGCAACCTGTAACAACTAGACAGAGGAGGAAGAGGCACAACCGAGAGGAAGATGGAAAGTAGAATAAAACAGAGAGGAGAAAGTGAATACACAAAAGGAATGAAGACAGAAAGGATTGGAACAGAATCTTTTTTCATGGGAAGGGTTGGAGGAACAGAGTAGAAATAAAAACACCGGGGAGCTTATACTCTCTTGGCATGAATACTATCAATTATTCAGATCTTCACATCCCTTTTTGGATAAAACCCCGATCCAGGGTGCATCAAACGATTCTGTGCGTGAGAATAAGAGGGAGTAATGCTCAGGAGAGGGGAAGAGTAAGGCCAAAATTCTGGGAACTTCAAAATCACAGTCGGTGTATTGTCTTCTGTGCACCACCTCCTGTGACCAGATGTTGAATCAAAAAAGACAAAATAATGATGGGAAAAGTATTGCGCATACTCGAATACCAACGCCTCAAGTTGTATTGGGTTGCACCGCTTATTCAAGAATCCATTCTGACTTCGTAGATACTTCTGTGAGCTTCAGAACTCCCTCGTATCAAAGTTCATGTCCGTCTCCGGGTCTGTCCCCCGTCATCCAGTGCACCCTGTCTGCCTCTCTGCAGGCCTCTCGGGGTCAGAGGGAGGTTGAGCTCTTGCGTGCCGGCTGTGGGAGCGGCGACACGCATGCAATACAACGCAGCTGGGGCCGCGCGCTCCGACGTTTTTGTACACCGCGTGTCCATAAAAGGCCATATTGAAACATGTGAGCTAAAGAAAACGGAGGAAGAAAGTCGTTATTTTTCCGCGTTTGGAATGCGTGACATGTCCATTGAGGGTTCGCTTGCTTTCTCCCCCTCTGACTCCCTGTCTCTCACAGCTCTGGTTCTCTTTTCCTCACCCCTTTCTCTCGCAGAGACCCCAGGCTGGAGACTTGTGGTGGCGGTCAGCAACTCACGCGGACCAGTTTGCCCAGTACAAGCCCCAGGTTCAGGTAACTGCATTTAAAATTGGAAAATAGTTGTCTCCAAATTGAAGTTGCTGCCTCGTCCTTAACTACAGTCCCAAAGAGTTGGAGCTTTGAAGAGTGAACTAATACGTAGTTCCTGTTATTGTCAAAAGCAGAACAGCGGCAAGTTTTCTTTAACATCAGACTTTTATTTCATGCAACTGTGGAATTAGGAAAAGAGGAACCAATAACCTGTAAACGATTAATACAGGAAACAATGAAGACTCAAATTATTTCCGATGCAGAAGAAAGATTTGCATTTCTCTGTTTTCCTTCCACAGAGAGAAAAGACCGCAGAGCCGAGAGATTCAGTGTTTTGCTGAAGGAGGGCGAGGACACACGACCACCCCCGTCTGTCACGCCTACCTGCAGGAGTTGGGTTTGAACCTCTTGCCCTGCCGCAGACACGACTGCGGACTCTCTCTGCACTGACACAGGCAGGTGTCGGGGTTGAGGGGCTGATTCCCGGGACACTCTGCGGCACACACGCAGCCGCACAGCTCGTCGTCCCACCGCTGGCCGGTCGGGCACCACTTCCCCTCACCTTGACCTACGCACTGGCATTCACCTGAGAGAAGAAGAGAGTTTCATTTCAGAATGAAATCCAGACCATCAGATGTTAGATTGTGCAGCTCTGTTGGTGTTGTTGCCAAATATCTGGTGGTCAGGTTCTGACTTGTTCGATATTTGCATAAAGCTCTATTTCCCAAAAACCTCCCTCTGTCTGCGTTTATCCATTCTGGCTCCATCTTGCCTGGTTGCTTTCCAAATTACAAGCCTTTTATTGGGAACTTGGTGTATTCACGGTAAATCAATCCTTGTGAAAGCAGAGGAAGCCACAAAAAAAGAGGTATTTTTAACCACTTTTCACACAAAAAGAGCACGAGAAGCTACTGTGTGACTGTCGCTGGTTCCCCCTCGTACTCGTTTGTTCTTTCTTTCCATCCTTTAAAAATTCCTGACTTCCTCTCTGACTCTGACTTGTAATTCTCTTCCCCACATCGTAAAATAGTGTCAGTAACTGAAACCCTCCTTACAGGTGTTGTGGTCCAGTTTCCATCCTGGATCGCAGCTGTCCTCGGTGAGTCCATTTCGACAAACGCACTCGCACGTGGACTCGTGCAGAACCCTGTTGGGCCCACAGAGAGCCAGCAGACCTGAGTCCAGCGCATCTGGCAGCCGAGTGGGAAGAAGGTAAAAGTTCAGTTTCGTCTTTCTGCAGCCGCACAGATGGCAATCAACTGATTCTAATCAGTCGCTCTCTTCCCCCGTCGGTATCTACGTTCAATCAATAAGGGCAGTTTATTATTAGAAAAAGGGAAAAGTAGCTGGAGACTGAAGGCGCTGTAGTTCACGACGTGACTGTACAAGTAAAATGCCTCAAAGACACTTTCGCTTCTCACGTTACGGTTGAATAAACAATCCCTCGGGGGGGAAGTGCGTTCAGATTGTTTCATTTGCCGCCTAGGCAACATCGTCATCACCAGGCTGTGGCTGTGGAATATTCGAGTACAACTCTTTGCCGAAATCTGACCCACATTCCTAAATCGGATCAGCGGGACCCGCTGCTGTATCATCGCACTACTCAAACCCTTCTCTGAAGAGGTGAGCCCTGTTTGTCTTAAGTGACCAACGTGACTCACGCACCCTTACCTGTCTCTCTCTCGGAGTAGTTGATGGCGTCTGTGGAGACACACACACAGTTCACTGGATCCCACAATGACCCGGAGGCACAGGGAAGGTCGGGCTGGGAGCACCTGCACAGACGCAGGTATTATACATCCGCGGGGAACGTGACGAATAACTCAGAAATGCGCGTAAACAAACACACGTCACTCACAGGTGATCTGTCGCGGCTCGTCTGATGATGGTGTGGAGCGGCCGCTTGGAGAGGCATTCGCACGAAGTGTGGTTGACGAAGGTTACCATGATGACGGAGCGATCCATCCTGGGCGGGGAAAGTTCCATCAACTGGCGGGAGGAAAAGGAAGATGAAGGTTAGAGATGTGTGTGTGTGTGTGTGTGTGAACAGAGTGTATACTTTGTTTTTTTTCCTTCTTCTTCCGTCTTTACAAGAGCACTGGTTGTGAGTGTGATGAAGTGTTTCGGCTGACGTGTAGAGGATGATGTCATGATTGCAAGATTGTGCAACTGTGCGTGGCTCTTGACTCGATGTCCAGTTGTAGCCAAAGGGTGTCCCGCTGCAGTAGGGCGGTGTTTGTGATACGGACGAGCTCGTTACACAACTGGGAAGGTCTCTTTCCTGAGGCGGTGTGAGGTGTGAGAGCAGGAGAAGTGCTCAGACGTGTCCGACATGGGAGGACACAGGAAGCTGCAACACTCACCGTCTTGTTGACGAGCGCGTGACTCGTGTTGGTGCAGTAAAAGGCCTCGTTGGTGCAGCACCCGCCGCACCGATGCAGCGCCGCGCAGCGAGGGAGGTAGAACTGACTGGTGGATTCTGGGTACTCTTTGGCCACCTCGACACACACCTCTCTGGGCTGGCATGAGGTCCGCTGGATCTCCTCTAAGATAACTGAAAACACATGTGGTTAAGTAGCTGATACAGGAGAGCTTTGCCGTTATCTGATAATATATTTAGAAACCACTCGTTTGGCTTTTTACCTCCCAGAGTCCCGTCCACTTTGAAAAGAGCCTCCTCCCTCGGCTGACCCCACAGATCCTCGGCGTCAGAGTGGACTAAAGGGCTCGCTGAGGAAAAAGACGGGGAAGAAGAGGAGGCGTGCCAGGATTTCTTCCTCAGGCACTGCTGAAGCAAACTGTATTCGGGGTAGAGAAGCTGCAATAGCTGATCCACACTCGTCACTGACTCCAAACCGGGCTGGTCGTCTGACAGTACTGGAGCCTGGAGGACAGGAAAGAATCACGCGGACAAATGTGACTTTAATGACAATATTTAGTTCTTTATGTGTTGCCAGAAAGTGTTGTAATCACTGAGGTTGAAAAGGATACTCTTCGTCTTTGTATTTTTGGAGCGAAACCATTCGATAATGTAGAATTTACAGGGTAAGCGTCGCTGGTTTGAGCTGCATGAACAGTGAATACCTCACGCGGCTACCAATGTGTTGCAACATGTTGCTGTTGGCTACTGTTAGTTATTATGGGTACGTGTGTCTTCTCCTCACACACACACACACACACTGACACACACCAGGTTGCATTTGCGTACACGAGGAAGCTACAAAGTCTGCGTTTTCGTCATGTCTTATTGCCGTTCTTGCTCTTTTCTCGTGGTTCCCTTTCAAAGCCTCCAGACTGCTCGGAACTTAAAACAGAGTCACCCGAGGCGAAGTGATAAAATTGGAAATGCCTTGCCCTGCTGCTGCAGTGCCCTCGAGCAAAGACGCTGTGATCTGACCCAGTTTACCAATCTGGTTGAATGTTTCCGTTCTACGTCTAAGTCCTTTTGGTCGCCTTATCAATCAATTTGTTCTGGTATTATTCCTAAAAGAAGAATTGTTGTTTGAAATATTTAGAAATGAGTTGTTTTCTCATCTCTATGACAAGTCTCCTACGTAAGAGCTGCCGAGGAGTCCTTAAATGCAGCATTAGGCCCGCTTATATGGACCAATCGGTTTGTTATGTGCTGGACCAAGTCCATGCAGGAAACCTTCAGCTTACAGTAGCTCCATAAACATTTCCCGCCGCGAGTCATCCCCGTAATGATTTTTCTTCTGCCGTCGTGACAGATGACTCCTCTCCGTAGACGTTCGGCAGATGAAAGATTACTTGTGTGACAAACTGGCTGTCTGTGGGGATCAAACGTCGGCCCGTCTGAGTATCGCATATGAACGCTTCCTCTGGGGAGGGAGCGTGGTTGTTTAGTTTCCCAGGCTGAGAAGGAGCAAACTGGTTCAGCTGGCATCACCCAAACAGAAACCAGATCTCCGTCGTTATCTCTTTCCGTCTCTCCGTCTACCCCCCCCCCCCCCACCCTCTCCCTCTCTGTCTCTTTCCAGACATCTCATATGTCTCAACACATGCGGTAAGCTGTGACAACCAATGGGAAGTTGAACATATAGAACACAAGACGAAGAAGCTACAGCCGTGCGAGAGGATGAACAGCGGTGCTCACATGCTGATATAATGGCGTGCAAACATCTGCAGGCTGATGGGAACGCCATTACTTTCAGAGTGAAGTAGAGGCAGTTGCCAGTATATTGTCCTTAAACATCACTGATTTACGCACATGTTTTCTGCAAGTGTATTTTTTTTGGGGGGGGCCAGATGTTGGTATTTGCACTCAGCCAATTTACCACCAAAGCCTCCATAACTGTTAAAGTCATGTTGGAAGGATGGATTCTTCTCTCTCTTTGTTTCAAAGTCTTCCCAGATTTCTTCTCTCTCTCTCCCTCTCTCTCTCTCCTTTGTGTTGTTAAGTGATTGCATGACATGAGGTCATCGCTCTGTGGGACCATGAGGTCATGATGGACGAATGGCCAGCGCTCTGGAGTCCAGCAGTAGATCCTGCTCGCACACAGACTCACGCACATGCATTCGTCACTCGCCCCTTCTTCCAGTATAAACTTGTCATGTCTGCAGCTAATGATACGCGCACACACAATATTCGACTCCTTCAAACAACTGATAGTCCGCCAAAATATATGATTGGGATTCATTCATTCAACTCCAAGAGGATTGTATTACCCAAGATCTCTTCCAGTGAATTTGAACACAATCCCCTCGTCGTAAACAATTTCAACATCAAGAAAAGACACTGCCTGACATGCTTTTGAATTTCCACAGAAAAGCAGTGCATAGTTTCCTGGTTGGCTCATGAACAGCATTTACAGTAAAGCAGACAGTTGACATCTCAGGCTGTGGCTCTACAAAAAGGAAACATGTTTGTGACTATTTGAATACGTGTGAAAAGGAAGTGATTTAATAAGCCGGGTGTGAAATTAGACTCCCTTTAATTCCTTTAAATCTCCAGTGTGTACGATTTGTTGTCCAGGAGAACTAACCAAATAAGTGGAAACGCAAGTGTCTCTCTCTAGAACCAGTGCTTGGTTTGTCCGTTCTGGGCTACTGTAGAAACATGGCGGCCGTATGTAGATATAAAAAGCGAATTCTAACGTAGTGAAAGCAACAATTGTTGTTTTTAGGTGATTATTCGTATTCCATTTCTGCCAATAGATGCCCTTAATGTTACACAATGTTCCTTTAATGGACCTAGTAGGAGCGTTTTACTAGTCCATTGAGTTTATTTTAATAATAACAATATAGGTGGCGGATCAATACTTGTACCTGCTCAGTACAATAACTACTGCAGCTGTACTTAAGTGTTAAATACAAGTATTACAATCTTTCAAAAGAGCACAGAGCTTTGATATCCCTTCTCTCGTTTCCTTTAATTTGTCACCTGCATGTAATCAACAGCAGACACATTCACCAGCTGTGGAAGTTAGTGAAACCCCTCAACAGACAATTGGGTTTTTATCGATGAAGGGGGAATTCAATGTCTCACCTCGGTGGCCATGTCTCCAGTTGGGTAGTAGTCCGAATAGTCCTGTCCTGAGCACAAACTGCTGACATTAAGCATCCATAGGAGCAAAGCTGGTATCCACATAGTGAGGAGATGGAGAGGAGAGGAGATATCAGGGCAGAGGAGGAGGAAGTTAGTGAGGTGAAAGAAGGTGAGGGAGGAGAGGAGGAGGAGGAGAAGGAGGAGCGGGAGGGTATCACAGACTCGGCAGGTATCTCTTTGCTCCTCTCTTCATTCTATCCTGGGACAAAGTTGCTCTTCCGGCGCAGGTTGTTTGAAGTTGGGAGACCAGCTGAATAAAACATGATGGGGAAACCGTCTCCCCTTCTCGGCGTCAAACTCGGCTCCTTTTTCCTTTCACTTCAGCAGTGCACTGCGTCTCCATTCTCGCTGCCGTTCGATTTGATGTCAGGTGTCTGTTTGCCTTTTATCTCTGTCCGTCTTTGTTGACCTTTGTCTCTCCCTTTTTTTCTCTCCAGCCTTGGTTGTCTTCGTCAGTCTCTTCCCCTTCGCCCTTCACACTTGCCTTCTTTATCTGTATTTTCTCTTCACACACCAGCTGTGCTCTTCCCCTCCCTCGCTCAGATTATCCCTGCCTCTTTATCTGTCTCCTGTTTCTTCCTCGTGAACCTCCGGGGCAAAGCTCTGTCTGTCTGTTTTTTTTTTCTCTTCTTTCTAAATCTGTCACAAGTTTTTCTGTCGGGCTGCCTGATCCTTTGAGAAGCATCAAAGAGAGAGCGAGAGAAAAAAGAGGGAAGAGCTTTTTCCAAATTCTAAGTGAAAAAGTAGAGTAGTAGCAGGAGGTTTATAAAAAAAAAAAAAAAAAAAAAGGCCAACCAGAGTGAATGTGCGTCCTGCTCATAGACGTCCTGCTGGAGTGAATGAGAAAACATAGAAGAACAGGAGGATTGTATCTTGTGGGCGGAGTGAAGGAGTTGAAGGCGCTGATTCTGCGTGATAGCTGATTATACTAGCGCACTTCTTTTTATTCCCCCAGAAATTGTCGGCTACACAGTGTCTGCATAACACTTCCTCTTAGCACATGCCCTCATCCTCCTTTTATGTGATTCAGATTCACTGGAGAGTCTATTTGTGTCTCTTTAGAACTTAAAAAAAAAAAAAGGCCAAAAAAGAGGTCCGACTGTCAGCTATGAAACCAGATGAAGCTCACATGTTCCCTGTCACTCTGATTCGTTGTCTCGAGGTCTTTGTCCTTCCATCTTTGTAATCCCTGGTAATGGGAGCAGCTGCCAGTAAGACTTAAACAATGTGTGTTCAGTAGCAGCCAGCGGTGATGCATGTGTGAGTTGCTTAACTGCAGCACTAAGTGCCTTTTTATGAGCCGCTAATACCTTTGATGTCTCTCTCTCTCTCTCTCTCTCTCTCTCTCTGCTGTTTCTGCTTCATGTCAGCTGTCGCCGAGTCCTGCCGGCTTCTCTATTCACCTATTTCAATGCCCTCTTGCGTGCGAGGCAGACGGACATAAAACCACACATTTGGTATCACACACCTGCAGCTCCGCACACCTTCTCGGCCTTTTACTCCTTTCACACGTCACCGAGCTCCATCGCCGTCTCCCTCCCTCCCTCCCCCCTCTCGCCTCTTCTCTCGTTTCTTTCTCCCTCTGGTTTTTGCCGTTCAAGGTCCTAAAAGTGGCAAACTTTGCATACCTCCTTAACTATACCGCCCCAAGGCTGTGGGCATCTGTGTGTCATGGAGGAGGAGGAGGAGGAGGAGGAGGAGGAGGAGGAGGAGAAGAAGAAGAAGAAGAAGAAGAAGAAGAAGAAGAGTGGCAGCAGGAGCTTTGTCTAAATTATGATATATTCCCCCCCCCCCCCCCCTCTCTCTTTTAGGGCAAAGCCGTCACCGACGACTGTAAAGTAAATTATTGGGAACACAGACGGACAGACAGATGGGAGGCAGGAGGCCGACAGCGACGAGGAAGGAGAAAGAGGTGTGTCTGGGAAACGCTTGAATGAGAAAACATCCGATTTTTGGGCCAGTCACTGCCAGCCTTTTCAAGGATTAAAAACACACACACATGCACACACACGGTGGCAAGTGTCTGCTTGCAGTATGCTTTGTGTTGAAATCTGTGCAACCAAAATCCACATTCCAGGCATTGCTTTCTCCATCATGTGAGCGTAGAATTAGAGATGACAGAGAGGGACCTAGAGGCTTGCTGATACCTCAGAGGGTCTAATGTTCTTGTTCAAAATCAAATCACAAAAAGGAGAGGGTTTACAGGTTTGAATTTGAACCTCTCTGATAAAATATTTATTGCCCACGATCCTCTCCAGAGGCTGAAAACAAACCAAATACAGCTAAACAAAACCAATACAAACAATACGCTCATTTTGCATCATTTGTCACGTACCACTAACTTCACGTCTCAGGAGTCACTGCTACGTTTGACAGATGTCTTCCATGCTGTGCCGCAGATGAACTTGGTGAACAGTCTCAAAATCAAACGGACACTAGCGGGTCTCACACAGTTGAAATATTTGAGGTTAACGGCTCAATCAAAACATTATAAAGACTCGTATCAGATTTTACACAGAATAATAGAAAGGGTATGTGTTAAATCAGCACAGCCCAAGAAGGGGAAACTACTCAGTTCCACTTATAACAAGGTTAGTAGCGCATTTATAACAACTAGCTTTGTGAAAATGCACTTGAATGACCCTCGAACACCAACCGACATGTCAGAACTGGAACCAGAGAACTCCTCTGAGCTGAAGGTGCCATGTGGATCTGAGCTGTTGTACTAAAACTGGAGAAACCACACTGTTGTAATGTTAATAACATGTTATCATTGCTCTCGGAAACAAAGACAAATCTTTGTTTTGCATTGTTTTTTTATTTTTCTTGGTGCCCACATTTTCCTTTTCTCCAGTCAACTAAACATCAAAAAAATGTATTTAGAAGGAATTCTTTTACACTGCGTCTTCCAACAACTTTCTTGACTTCAAAGGGTTTTATATGAAATATAGAAAATAAAAAAACAACATCAAAAGAAACTTATTTCGAAAATAGCGTCCATTTAAAGCAGCACCAACACAAGAGACATCATTCGTGGCTCAGTTTCTCGTTTCTTCTTCCTCCGCTCAGCATCGTCTCCGTTGATCCAGCGGCGTTCCTCCGTCACGAGTCCTTTGCACCAGACGCAGAGTCCACGCAGCGGTGCCATTGTGCTCCATAGTTGTGGTAAAACCTCTTCCTCTTTTGTGTCAGCGACAGTTTAGAGCATGAACGGCATCCACAGCTACTGAGCTGACGTTGGCTGGACTGGAGGCTCTTCAATGGGTTCATCCGTCTTCATGCTCTCAAGTCGTGGCCTCGGTTTGGCCAGCCTGCTGTAAATAGTCATGGCCTGAGGGTAAAAGAGCGCAATAGTTAGAGATATTTCCTGATAAAAACATGAAACATGATGTCTTTTCTTAACTAGAGTAAACCCCAAGGCATATTTGTGGGGCGAAACCAGTATACCTGTGTGACCATTCCACTGACGTCCCCGGTGTTCGAGGGCAGGAGCACCGTGTTGGACTCTTTGGCGAGGTTGGAGAAAGCGGAGACGTACTGTTCGGCTACACTCAGCGAGGCCGCGGCATTCCCGTTCTGTCAGGAACACAACCTGGTTACTGTACAATACTGGGAATAACGCTTTCCAAATAACCCAGGATGATTTCTAATCCTTTAATGACAAATTACGTCATAATAGATCTACTTCGTACCTGTTCAGCCAGAGCATCTGACAGCAGACGAATGGCCTTGGATTTGGCTTCTGCTTTGGCTAACACAGCTTGGGCCTCACCTTGAGACAACACAGCGTGTAACGGAGCACCAAAGTTGATTTGTTTTGGATTTACAGTATATTGTGGGCTTTAAACCTCCTATTTCAACATTCCTCTTGATTCGCTTCTACTCAAATGTGCTCGCATGTTTTGGTTTGTTTGAGGAAGATCCTTGTGTGGTGTTGTAACACAGTCTGCCGGCACGTAATTAAATGCTTTGTGGATTCAGAGTAATGACGGGTCCTACGAGACCTTCAATTAAATTTGTGATCGCACGATTCATGCATGTAACCAACCGGCTGCTTTGTTTATCTGCTCGGCCTTCTGTCCCTCTGAGGCGAGGATTTGGGCCTGTTTGCGACCCTCTGCGATGTTGATGTCTGCTTCGCGTGTCCCCTCGGACTCCAGCACTGTGGCTCTCTTCTTGCGCTCAGCCTCCACCTACGCAGGAAACGGAGAACAAAGACGTAAATATTTCTCCTCCGTGGAAAATAATACTTAGGTTACCTAAAAACGAGGTGGTACTGCACAGAATATTGCTAAATGTCACGGTGTCTTACCTGCATCTGCATCGAGTCTTTAACACGAGGAGGAACTTGTATATCTTTGATTTCATACCGCAGGCAGCGGATTCCCCAGTCGTCTGACGCCTGGTTGATGGAGTGGACCATGTTGGAATTAAGAGACTCCCTTTCCTTGAAAACAAAGAGAGGCAGCAGGTTCAAGGTACACACCTGTATCATTATTGTGTTGCAATGTAACACACACACACAAGGCAGTGCAGATGTTTCTTACCCGGAATACTTTATCCAGCGTGAGTTTGCCCAGTTCTGATCGCATCGTGGTTTGCGCGAGCTGAGTCACGGCATATTCTGGATCCTCAACACCATAACTGGCCTGGAGAGACACAGAACTCATTAGCCTCGTGTTTAATCCAGCTATCTGGCGCCACCTGCTGGTAAAAGACAGCTCCTTGATTACTACAAACCAGTTTCTCGTCGCTTTTTCTTTGCAACGTACCTTAAAAGGATCTAAGATTCTCAAATAAAGGACTCCGTCAATTTGCAGAGTCACGTTATCTGTGTAAAGATAGAGAACATATCAGTTCATTCAGCCATGACGATGGTTCAATAGACCAATAATAAGGGCAACTTTTTCCAAAAACTTACCTTGGGACACAGCTGACTGTTCAGGAATGTCAATAACAATCTCTTTAAGGCTTTGCACATAACGAACTTGGTCAAGTATGGGAATGAGGAAGTTCAGTCCCTGTAAGAAAGGACAAAAGATTGGGTTAAATTATGTCAGTGCTCTGTTAATGTACACCAATACATTGATGAATTTTAGTCCTGGAGACAGAAATCAGCCTCATCTTATACCGGCTCTAAGATGCGGTGAAAGCGCCCCATCCTCTGGACCACCCAGGCCTCCTGCTGTGGCACAAACAGCACCACGGTGTTCATGGGTAAGCGGGAGGCCCATCGTTGCTGGACTGGAGTCGGCCACAGTCTGGGCACCGTCCGCTGGGAGTTCTGCAGAGACAGAAGACACATAGTGACGTACAAATCAGTTAATCTGTCCCAATTATACCCATTTACCTCTAAAATCTTCCACTACTGCTTCTCATGTATGTTAATATTGTAAAATAGCTCTTTTACGATTTGGTGGTGGTTGCAAGAGGTTGACAGTTATTATCTGTGATACAATATTATTATTATTTTTCCTTGAGCAAATGTTGCGGTTGTGGATAATTGTAGAAAATGTTCTTAAATTATATTCAAGTTTCTGGGTTATATTTAGTGTCCAAGTGCTTGTTAAGGCTTCCGGTTAATGACGTCATCCCGTAAATGCGTGGCCTCCAAGTACCGCAAGTGAAATGTATTGCCAGTTATTTTATCGATTACAAGGTCTAAACTAGTAGTAGTGCAGTAACGTTACAGATATTTATATATTTAAAAAGGTTTCGATAGAAATCGCAGTGTTTATTGATACAAATGCACATATAGAAAGCTTAAATGTCAGGTGCTAGCGTAGCGGTTGAAATAACTGTCTAACGTAAAGTGACTGCACCAGCTAAAGCATACGGCTAAAGTTAGCATGCAGCTAGTTAGCCAACCTTTCAACTCGGACAAAAAGACTGTTTGTGTCAAATAAACAGTGTCTTTACCTTAAAAACGGCGCCGCCAGCCTGACACAATGTCCGTAACATGCTTTCAATAAAAGCAGTTAAATGATATACACTGTTACATAAAGGTTAAGGTGTTAAATCCAGACTGTGCCCATTGCTGTCAACAGCGTTAGCTTTAAATGTTACAGCGCAACATCGCCCCCTATTGTCTCGGAGGACTGCACTGTAGCTGAGTATGTAATTATGATAATAAAACAATAGTGTGATTATGACAGTAAAACAACAGTGTGATTATGATAGTAAAACAATAGTGTGTAACCTTTGCCTCTTATAGTATTAAGGACAGGCTATAAGATTTATTTTTCTCCAACACCATAATGCAAAATAGTACAATATGCAATTATAATAAAATAACATTAATACGATTCAATTTCATTGTATGTCATGTTCAATTTTCATATTTAATATGTTTTACTCTGTTCTTTTTATTGAATATATTGTGCATTTTTATGCTTCATATTTTTTACTCTGTTATTTTGATTGCTTTAGTATATTTTTTGCTGCTATAAACAAATTTCCCCTTGCAGGATGAATAAAGTATCTATCTATTATGAATTTGTATATTTTGATGTAACTGTTATACTCAAGGCACTTCTTTTTTATGTCTTTACAGATGTATTTTTTATTTTCTCTCTCTCTCTCTATATATATATATATATATATATATATATATATATATTTTTTTTTTATATTTATTACTCTAACTTTTTGTTCGGTAGCAAAATGGGACAACAATCTGTATTTCGTTGTGCAGCCCTGTTGTACAATGAAAATAGTAATACTTGCAATCTTGAAACGAGAACACATTTAAAGCACTGCTGTCTTCATGATACATGTTCCAAAGAGATATATAGATCTGTGTCTTTTATATTTTGCCATTTTAAATGTAATGTAATAACCATTTTCTCAAACATTATGATTTGCAGGCTTTGTTCACAGACAGGCGAGAAATCCAGCTTTACACTTACATCTGTGGATGAATAACACACAAAAGTACAGTTCTGTATTTGACTTTTATTATTGCAATGTCAGTTTTTGCATGGCAGTAATTTACATGTCAAACACAACTACAGCATGGCAGAGATTTAAAAATGCAGGCTTATATTTGTTCACTTGCTACAGGAAATAAATCATGTCAGAATCAAAAACAGCACAGAGAAGCAGCCTGGAAAGGTTGTGTTAGATCATACCAGACTCAACATCTTTCAGTGGAGATTAATCCCAGTTTCAAAAACACAAAGGTAATGAGGAAATAGAGGAACTTTGCAATAAAAGGGAAATCATGGCAACGTTTTGAAGTCCCATATGATCCAAAAAATGAAAGACAATTCGTGTCACTTTATAATATTGCATTCATCTTCTGTGTAATGATGTTTTTTCAGCAGCGTGTGACAGAATAAGAAAGTCCGCAGCTGAAGCCACTGCCCAGAGCATTGAGGACCACACAGTGAGTAATCAGACCACTCACACACGCACACACACAGGTAATACACACATAATGTTTCATTGAAACTGAAAAGTGACCAAACACAGATCATTTAGTCTACAGGATCCTGTCCTGCTGAGAGTGAGGCTGCAGTATTTTCAGTGTGATGATGAGTTTGATAGCTTTTCTAAACCAGGGGTAGAACAGAGCATAAATCAGAGGGTTCAAACAGGAGTTAATTAGCACGATCCAAAAAAACACTGCAAAGTATGACGCGCTATTGGAGGACTCCTTGCCTGCTAGAAAGGGAGAGTAAGTCGGGCAGAAGCACATCAGAAACACAGCTATCACAATCCCCAGAGTCCTGGCTGCCTTCCTCTCTGATCTGTTAGCGGTTGGAGCTAACGTAACAGTTGTAGCAGCGGTCTGCAACCGAATGACACGCAGCTGAGAAATGGCAACAATAAACACCCTCATATAGAGAACAACCATGACAGTACAGGGCCCAACAAAGGTGATAAAAAGGTCAACAGTTCCTGAGATTTGGCTGATGACCACCACACACTCCCCATGGCAGGAGTTGAACCTGTCCGACTGCCTTAAGTGTCCCATCATAAACCAGCCGTTGAAGAGAAGAGAACAAGCCCAACATATACAGATACATGTTTTAACTCTGTTCAGGGTGATCTTTGTGGCATAGAGCAGTGGGTCACAGATAGCAACATAACGGTCTATGGATATGAGCACCATGCTGCCCACAGAGGCAGAGACCAGACAGAAAGAAACATAAGGAGTCAGAGCACACATCACCTCTCCCAGCAGCCAGCATGTCTCCACGTAGTGCAGGCCTTCGATGGGCATCACCAGCAGCCCCACCATCAGGTCGGACACGGCCAGAGACAGGAGCAGGGTGTTGGTCGGGGTGTGGAGCTGCTGGAAGTGGGAGATGGAGATGACGACGAGCAGGTTGAGAGTCACGGTGAGCAGAGAGACGGAGGCCAGCAGGGTGTAGAGCAGAGCAGTCTCGGAGCGGGGTTTAGGCAGCCGCCTGCAGGAGGAGTTGAGGTTGGGAAAGCAGAACAGAGAGCCCTCGGTGCTGTCCATCAGGGAGGAGGGAAGCAGGGATGAGAAATTATACTCTCCAGTAGACAGCTGATTTATCCTTCTCATCTCCCTCCCACTTTTACAATCAAAGAGATGATGTAACTTCTGTCCCCCTCATCATCATCTTAAAGGTCATTAACCCCTCTCTAGTTTATCTTTTCACACTTATCTTTAGTTTTTTCACTCATACATTGTGTGTCAACCTACCACTTTCAGATCAGACATAAGGTCCCATATTGTAAAAAGTGAGATTTTCATGTATTTTTTTTGTTGTTTTTTTTATTATAAAGCAGCACCAAGTGCTGTACAAATCCTGTGAAAGTCTCGAAACGCTACGCAAATTGCGCCTTTAAACGAGCTATTAGGTTTATACCCGGTTGCAGTGTGCGTGTGAATGACATCAGCTGACAGGAAGTAAACATGGACCCAAACTGCCTAGCAGTTCCGCTGAAGACAGATGGTGAATTCAGGTGTATTCAAACAGACAGTATGATAAAAACAAAGAGTTTTATGAACATTAAAGCATGTCAACATGTTCTAGTAGAAACCCAAAATACGAGAATGAACCTGGAAATGAGCACAATATGTGTCCTTTAAGCCGTCTAAAAACACATAGCTAGAGCTAGAGGAGAAATGAATACCACTTTAAACGTTTAAACGAATATAGTTACCGGCTCTAAGATGCGGTGAAAGCGCCCCATCCTCTGGACCACCCAGGCCTCCTGCTGTGGCACAAACAGCACCACGGTGTTCATGGGTAAGCGGGAGGCCCATCATTGCTGGACTGGAGTCGGCCACAGTCTGGGCACCGTCCGCTGGGAGTTCTGCAGAGACAGAAGACACATAGTGACGTACAAATCAGTTAATCTGTCCCAAGTATACCCACATTTACCTCAAAGATCTCCTACTGCTGCTTCCTATGGTTAGGGTGGAGTCTTTGGTTAATGAGATGAATCTATATAATTTCCCCCAATGTTTCATGTATGTTCATATTGTAAAATAGCTCTTTTACTCTTTGGTGGTGGTTGCAAGAGGTTGAAAGTTATTATGTCTGACAAGATTATTCATTTTTTTTCCTTGAACAAATGTTGCAGTTGTGGATAATTGTAGAAAATGTTCTTAAATTATATTCATGTTTCTGGGTCATATTTAGTGTCCAAGTACTTCCGGTTAATGACGTCATCCCGTAAATGCGTGGCCTCGAAGTGCCGCAGGTGAAATGTAAGGTGAGTTATTTGATCGATTACAAGGTCTAAACTAGTAGTACTGCAGTGACGTTACAGATATATATATATATATATATATATATATATATATATATATATATATATATATATATATTTAAAGGGTTTAGATATAAATCGCAGTGTTTATTGATATAAATACACACATAGAAAGCTTAAATGTCAGGTGCTAGCGGTTGAAATAACTGGCTAACGTAAAGTGACTGTTCCAGCTAAAGCATATGGCTAAAGTTAGCATGCAGCTAGATAGCATGCAGCTAGCTAGCCAACCTTTCAACGAGCACAAAAAGACTATTTGTGTCAAATAAACAGTGTCTTTACCTTAAAAACGGCCCCGCCAGCCTGACACAATGTCCGGAACATGCTTTCAATAAAAGCAGTTAAATGATATACACGGTTTCATAAAGGTTAAGGTGTTAAAAACAGACTGTCCCCATTGCTGTCAACAGCGTTAGCTTTAAATGTTACAGCGCAACATCGCCCCCTATTGTCTCGAGGACTGCACTGTAGCTGAGTATGTAATTATGATAATAAAACAATAGTGTGATTATGATGGTAAAACAATAGTGTGTAACCTTTGCCTCTTATCGTATTAAGGACAGGCTATAAGATTAATTTTTCTTGTCATGAGTCTCCAACAACATAATGCAAAATAGTACAATATGCAATTATAATAATATAATATTAATACGATTCTATTTCATTGTATGTCATGTTCAATTTTCATATTTAATGTTTTACTCTGTTATTTTTATTGAATATATTGTGCATTTTTATGCTTCATATTTTTTACTCTGTTATTTTGATTGCTTAAGTATATTTTTTGCTGTTATAAACAAATTTCCCCTTGCAGGATGAATAAAGTATCTATTATGAATTTGTATATTTTGATGTAACTGTTACACTCAAGGCACTTCGTTTTTATATGTCTTTTCATATTTATTTTTTATTTTCTCTCTCTATTTATTTATATATCTCTATATATATATCTCAATATATATATATATATATATATATATATATATATATATATATATATATATATATATATATATATATATATATATATATATATATATATATATATAGAGATATATATATATTTATTACTCTAACTTTTTGTTCGGTTGCAAAATGGGACAACAATCTGTATTTCGTTGTCCAGCCCTGTTGTACAATGAAAATAGTAATACTTGTAATCTTGAAACGAGAACACATTTAAAGCACTGCTGTCTGAATAATACATGTTCCAAAGAGATATATAGATCTGTCATTTATATTTTGCCATTTTAAATGTAATGTAATAACCATTTTCTCAAACATTATGATTTGCAGGCTTTGTTCACAGACAGGCGAGAAATCCAGCTTTACACTTACATCTGTGGATGAATAACACACAAAAGTACAGTTCTGTATTTGACTTTTATTATTGCAATGTCAGTTTCTGCATGGCAGTAATTTACATGTTAAACACAACTACAGCATGGCAGAGATTTAAAAATGCAGGCTTATATTTGTTCACTTGCTACAGGAAATAAATCATGTCAGAATCAAAAACAGCACAGAGAAGCAGCCGTAAAAGTTTTGTGAGATCATACCAGACTCAACATCTTTCAGTGGAGATTATTCCCAGTTTCAAAAACACAACGGTAATGAGGAAATAGAGGAACTTTGCAATAAAAGGGAAATCTTGGCAACGTTTTGAAGTCCCATATGATACAAAAAATGATAGACAATTCGTGTCACTTTATAATATTGCATTCATCTTCTGTGTAATGATGTTTTTTCAGCAGCGTGTGACAGAATAAGAAAGTCCGCAGCTGAAGCCACTGCCCAGAGCATTGAGGACCACACAGTGAGTAATCAGACCACTCACACACACACACACACACACACACACACACACACACACACACACACACACACACACACACACACACACACACACACACACACACATAATGTTTCATTGAAACTGAAAAGTGACCAAACACAGATCATTTAGTCTACAGGATCCTGTCCTGCTGAGAGTGAGGCTGCAGTATTTTCAGTGTGATGATGAGTTTGATAGCTTTTCTAAACCAGGGGTAGAACAGAGCATAAATCAGAGGGTTCAAACAGGAGTTAATTAGCATGATCCAAGACAACACTGCAAAGAATGACGCGCTAGTGGGGAACTCCTTGCCTGCTAGAAAGGGAGAGTAAGTCGGGCAGAAGCACATTAGAAACACAGCTATCACAATCCCCAGAGTCCTGGCTGCCTTCCTCTCTGATCTGTTAGCGGTTGGAGCTAACGTAGCAGTTGTAGCAGCGGTCTGCAACCGAATGACACGCAGCTGAGAAATGGCAACAATAAACACCCTCATATAGAGAACAACCATGACAGTACAGGGCCCAACAAAGGTGATAAAAAGGTCAACAGTTCCTGAGATGTGGCTGATGACCACCACACACTCCCCATGGCAGGAGTTGAACCTGTCCGGCTGCCCTAAGTGTCCCATCAAAAGCCAGCCGTTGAAGAGAAGAACACAAGCCCAACATATACAGATACATGTTTTAACTCTGTTCAGGGTGATCTTTGTGGCATAGAGCAGTGGGTCACAGATAGCAACATAACGGTCTATGGATATGAGCACCATGCTGCCCACAGAGGCAGAGACCAGAGAGAAAGAAACATAAGGAGTCAGAGCACACATCATCTCTCCCAGCAGCCAGCATGTCTCCACGTAGTGCAGGCCTTCGATGGGCATCACCAGCAGCCCCACCATCAGGTCGGACACGGCCAGAGACAGGAGCAGGGTGTTGGTCGGGGTGTGGAGCTGCTGGAAGTGGGAGATGGAGATGACGACGAGCAGGTTGAGAGTCACGGTGAGCAGAGAGACGGAGGCCAGCAGGGTGTAGAGCAGAGCAGTCTCGGAGCGGGGTTTAGGCAGCCGCCTGCAGGAGGAGTTGAGGTTGGGAAAGCAGAACAGAGAGCCCTCGGTGCTGTCCATCAGGGAGGAGGGAAGCAGGGATGAGAAATTATACTCTCTAGTAGACAGCTGATTTATCCTCCTCATCTCCCTCCCACTTTTACAATCAAAGAGATGATGTAACTTCTGTCCCCCTCATCATCATCTTAAAGGTCATTAACCCCTCTCTAGTTTATCTTTTCACACTTATCTTTAGTTTTTTCACTCATACATTGTGTGTCTACCTACCACTTTCAGATCAGACATAAGGTCCCACATTGTAAAAAGTGAGATTTTCATGTATTTTTTTTGTTGTTTTTTTTATTATAAAGCAGCACCAAGTGCTGTATAAATACTGTGAAAGTCTCGAAACGCTACGCAAATTGCGCCTTTAAACGAGCTATTAGGTTTATACCCGGTTGCAGTGTGTGTGAATGACATCAGCTGACAGGAAGTAAACATGGACCCAAACTGCCTAGCAGTTCCGCTGAAGACAGATGGTGAATTCAGGTGTATTCAAACAGACAGTATGATAAAAACAAAGAGTTTTATGAACATTAAAGCATGTCAACATGTTCTAGTAGAAACCCAAAATACGAGAATGAACCTGGAAATGAGCACAATATGTGTCCTTTAAGCCGTCTAAAAACACATAGCTAGAGCTAGAGGAGAAATGAATACCACTTTAAACGTTTAAACGAATATAGTTACCGGCTCTAAGATGCGGTGAAAGCGCCCCATCCTCTGGACCACCCAGGCCTCCTGCTGTGGCACAAACAGCACCACGGTGTTCATGGGTAAGCGGGAGGCCCATCATTGCTGGACTGGAGTCGGCCACAGTCTGGGCACCGTCCGCTGGGAGTTCTGCAGAGACAGAAGACACATAGTGACGTACAAATCAGTTAATCTGTCCCAAGTATACCCACATTTACCTCAAAGATCTCCTACTGCTGCTTCCTATGGTTAGGGTGGAGTCTTTGGTTAATGAGATGAATCTATATAATTTCCCCCAATGTTTCATGTATGTTCATATTGTAAAATAGCTCTTTTACTCTTTGGTGGTGGTTGCAAGAGGTTGAAAGTTATTATGTCTGACAAGATTATTCATTTTTTTTCCTTGAACAAATGTTGCAGTTGTGGATAATTGTAGAAAATGTTCTTAAATTATATTCATGTTTCTGGGTCATATTTAGTGTCCAAGTACTTCCGGTTAATGACGTCATCCCGTAAATGCGTGGCCTCGAAGTGCCGCAGGTGAAATGTAAGGTGAGTTATTTGATCGATTACAAGGTCTAAACTAGTAGTACTGCAGTGACGTTACAGATATATATATATATATATATATATATATTTAAAGGGTTTAGATATAAATCGCAGTGTTTATTGATATAAATACACACATAGAAAGCTTAAATGTCAGGTGCTAGCGGTTGAAATAACTGGCTAACGTAAAGTGACTGTTCCAGCTAAAGCATATGGCTAAAGTTAGCATGCAGCTAGATAGCATGCAGCTAGCTAGCCAACCTTTCAACGAGCACAAAAAGACTATTTGTGTCAAATAAACAGTGTCTTTACCTTAAAAACGGCCCCGCCAGCCTGACACAATGTCCGGAACATGCTTTCAATAAAAGCAGTTAAATGATATACACGGTTTCATAAAGGTTAAGGTGTTAAATCCAGACTGTCCCCATTGCTGTCAACAGCGTTAGCTTTAAATGTTACAGCGCAACATCGCCCCCTATTGTCTCGAGGACTGCACTGTAGCTGAGTATGTAATTATGATAATAAAACAATAGTGTGATTATGATCGTAAAACAACAGTGTGTAACCTTTGCCTCTTATCGTATTAAGGACAGGCTATAAGATTAATTTTTCTTGTCATGAGTCTCCAACAACATAATGCAAAATAGTACAATATGCAATTATAATAATATAATATTAATACGATTCTATTTCATTGTATGTCATGTTCAATTTTCATATTTAATGTTTTACTCTGTTATTTTTATTGAATATATTGTGCATTTTTATGCTTCATATTTTTTACTCTGTTATTTTGATTGCTTAAGTATATTTTTTGCTGTTATAAACAAATTTCCCCTTGCAGGATGAATAAAGTATCTATTATGAATTTGTATATTTTGATGTAACTGTTACACTCAAGGCACTTCGTTTTTATATGTCTTTTCATATTTATTTTTTATTTTCTCTCTATTTATTTATATATCTCTATATATATATCTCAATATATATATATATATATATATATATATATATATATATCTCAATATATATATATATATATATCTCAATATATATATATATATATCTCAATATATATATATATATATCTCAATATATATATATATATATATCTCAATATATATATATATATATATCTCAATATATATATATATATATATTGAGATATATACAGAGATATATATATATTTATTACTCTAACTTTTTGTTCGGTAGCAAAATGGGACAACAATCTGTATTTCGTTGTCCAGCCCTGTTGTACAATGAAAATAGTAATACTTGTAATCTTGAAACAAGAACACATTTAAAGCACTGCTGTCTTCATAATACATGTTCCAAAGAGATATATAGATCTGTCATTTATATTTTGCCATTTTAAATGTAATGTAATAACCATTTTCTCAAACATTATGATTTTCAGGCTTTGTTCACAGACAGGCGAGAAATCCAGCTTTACACTTACATCTGTGGATGAATAACACACAAAAGTACAGTTCTGTATTTGACTTTTATTATTGCAATGTCAGTTTCTGCATGGCAGTAATTTACATGTTAAACACAACTACAGCATGGCAGAGAATTAAAAATGCAGGCTTATATTTGTTCACTTGCTACAGGAAATAAATCATCTCAGAGTCAAAAACAGCACAGAGAAGCAGCCGTAAAAGTTTTGTGAGATCATACCAGACTCAACATCTTTCAGTGGAGATTATTCCCAGTTTCAAAAACACAAAGGTAATGAGGAAATAGAGGAACTTTGCAATAAAAGGGAAATCTTGGCAACGTTTTGAAGTCCCATATGATACAAAAAATGATAGACAATTCGTGTCACTTTATAATATTGCATTCATCTTCTGTGTAATGATGTTTTTCAGCAGCGTGTGACAGAATAAGAAAGTCTGCAGCTGAAGCCACTGTCCAGAGCATTGAGGACCACACAGTGAGTAATCAGACCACTCACACACACACACACACACACACACACACACACACACACACACACACACACACACACACACACGTAATACAGACGTAATGTTTCATTGAAACTGAAAAGTGACCAAACACAGATCATTTCGTCTACAGGATCCTGTCCTGCTGAGAGTGAGGCTGCAGTATTTTCAGTGTGATGATGAGTTTGATAGCTTTTCTAAACCAGGGGTAGAACAGAGCATAAATCAGAGGGTTCAAACAGGAGTTAATTAGCACGATCCAAAACAACACTGCAAAGAATGACGCGCTAGTGGAGGACTCGCCTGCTAGAAAGGGATAGTAAGTCGGGCAGAAGCACATTAGAAACACAGCTATCACAATCCCCAGAGTCCTGGCTGCCTTCCTCTCTGATCTTTTAGCGGATGGAGCAGCGGTCTGCAACCGAATGACACGCTGCTGAGAAATGGCAACAATAAACACCCTCATATAGAGAACAACCATGACAGTACAGGGCCCAACAAAGGTGATAAAAAGGTCAACAGTTCCTGAGATGTGGCTGATGACCACCACACACTCCCCATGGCAGGAGTTGAACCTGTCCGGCTGCCCTAAGTGTCCCATCATAAACCAGCCGTTGAAGAGAAGAGCACAAGCCCAACATATACAGATACATGTTTTAACTCTGTTCAGGGTGATCTTTGTGGCATAGAGCAGTGGGTCACAGATAGCAACATAACGGTCTATGGATATGAGCACCATGCTGCCCACAGAGGCAGAGACCAGACAGAAAGTAACATAAGGAGTCAGAGCACACATCACCTCTCCCAGCAGCCAGCATGTCTCCACGTAGTGCAGGCCTTCGATGGGCATCACCAGCAGCCCCACCATCAGGTCGGACACGGCCAGAGACAGGAGCAGGGTGTTGGTCGGGGTGTGGAGCTGCTGGAAGTGGGAGATGGAGATGACGACGAGCAGGTTGAGAGTCACGGTGAGCAGAGAGACGGAGGCCAGCAGGGTGTAGAGCAGAGCAGTCTCGGAGCGGGGTTTAGGCAGCCGCCTGCAGGAGGAGTTGAGGTTGGGAAAGCAGAACAGAGAGCCCTCGGTGCTGTCCATCAGGGAGGAGGGAAGCAGGGATGAGAAATTATACTCTCTAGTAGACAGCTGATTTATCCTCCTCATCTCCCTCCCACTTTTACAATCAAAGAGATGATGTAACTTCTGTCCCCCTCATCATCATCTTAAAGGTCATTAACCCCTCTCCAGTTTATCTTTTCACACTTATCTTTAGTTTTTTCACTCATACATTGTGTGTCAACCTACCACTTTCAGATCAGACATAAGGTCCCATATTGTAAAAAGTGAGATTTTCATGTATTTTTTTGTTGTTTTTTTATTATAAAGCAGCACCAAGTGCTGTATAAATACTGTGAAAGTCTCAAAACGCGACACAAATTGTGCCTTTAAACGAGCCATTAGGTTTACACCCGGTTGCAGTGTGTGTGTGAATGACATCAGCTGACAGGAAGTAAACATGGACCCAAACTGCCTCGCAGTTCCGCTGAAGACAGATGGTGAATTCAGGTGTATTCAAACAGACAGTATGATAAAAACAAAGAGTTTTATGAACATTAAAGCATGTCAACATGTTCTAGTAGAAACCCAAAATACGAGAATGAACCTGGAAATGAGCACAATATGTGTCCTTTAAGCCGTCTAAAAACACATAGCTAGAGCTAGAGGAGAAATGAATACCACTTTAAACGTTTAAACGAATATAGTTGCCGGCTCTAAGATGCGGTGAAAGCGCCCCATCCTCTGGACCACCCAGGCCTCCTGCTGTGGCACAAACAGCACCACGGTGTTCATGGGTAAGCGGGAGGCCCATCGTTGCTGGACTGGAGTCGGCCACAGTCTGGGCACCGTCCGCTGGGAGTTCTGCAGAGACAGAAGACACATAGTGACGTACAAATCAGTTAATCTGTCCAAAGTATACCCACATTTACCTCAAAGATCTCCTACTGCTGCTTCCTATGGTTAGGGTGGAGTTTTGGTTAATGAGATGAATCTATATAATTTCCCCCAATGTTTCATGTATGTTAATATTGTAAAATAGCTCTTTTACTATTTGGTGGTGGTTGCAAGAGGTTGAAAGTTATTATGTCTGACAAGATTATTTTTATTTTTCCTTGAACAAATGTTGCAGTTGTGGATAATTGTAGAAAATGTTCTGAAATTATATTCATGTTTCTGGGTCATATTTAGTGTCCAAGTGCTTCCGGTTGATGACGTCATCCCGTAAATGCCGCAGGTGAAATGTAAGGTGAGTTATTTGATCGATTACAAGGTTTAAACTAGTAGTAGTGCAGTAACGTTACAGATATATATATTTAAAGGGTTTCGATATAAATCGCAGTGTTTATTGATATAAATACACACATAGAAAGCTTAAATGTCAGGTGCCAGCGGTTGAAATAACTGGCTAACGTAAAGTGACTGTTCCAGCTAAAGCATATGGCTAAAGTTAGCATGCAGCGAGATAGCATGCAGCTAGCTAGCCAACCTTTCAACAAGCACAAAAAGTAGTGATGGCGAGATGAAGCCTCATGAGGCATCGAACCACTTCAGCCAATTGGTTCGAGAAAGGCTTCATTTCTCGAAGCTTCATGTGCACACGACACCACCTACTGGCCAAGTGTATAATCACAGGCAGCTGTATCTGAACCACATAATGTGATGCATTGAATTTTTGTGTCTGTTATGGCTGTTGGGAATGACGATGAATTACAAAAATGTATGACCAAATAATTTCTGTACATAAATTATCACATATGTGCATAATAAAATATTTTTTGAATGTATTCTGTGTGTGTAAATTTTCCCAAAATGGTAGTATCATATGATATGGCAGGTTGTGTAATAATGTTATTATGTCACTTTAGGAAAATGGCATGGGCTTAAGCAGGCAGAGGACAGTGAAAGTGCTTGTGGAACTAGGAAGAGGGGACTGAATATGCTTGTGTAACTTGGACAGTGATGTACAGGACAGCGGACATTTCATTCATTTTTATTCAGAAATAACAGTTTCTCAACAGTTTTTGGTTTTAAACGATTCCTTTTTTTTGACACAACCTCTCCGGCCTTTGAAAACACCCTTTCACAGGGTACAGAAGATGCTGGCGTGCACAAAAACGCAAGAGCAAGTCTATATCAATTTTGATACAGGAATTTTTGCCTGAGGGGTTTATATTGCTGTCAAACCTCCCGGCAAAATCTGAACCACTTCCCGAAGCAGTCACGTGGTACAGCCGGGCAGCGAGGCTTCGGACGTCATCATTTTTGGCTCCTCCCCTAAATGAAGCAAGCCTCGATACGCGCTTCGAGGAAACGCCCCCTCCATTACTCGACACACGCTTCGAAGCGTCGGCACATCTCGTAAGATCACTAACAAAAAGACTATTTGTGTCAAATAAACAGTGTCTTTACCTTAAAAACGGCGCCGCCAGCCTGACACAATGTCCGGAACATGCTTTCAATAAAAGCAGTTAAATGATATACACGGTTACACAAAGGTTAAGGTGTTAAATCCAGACTGTCCCCATTGCTGTCAACAGCGTTAGCTTTAAATGTTACAGCGCAACATCGCCCCCTATTGTCTCGAGGACTGCACTGTAGCTGAGTATGTAATTATGATAATAAAACAATAGTGTGATTATGATAGTAAAACAATAGTGTGTAACCTTTGCCTCTTATAGTATTAAGGACAGGCTATAAGATTAATTTTTCTTGTCATGAGTCTCCAACAACATAATGCAAAATAGTACAACATGCAATTATAATAATATAATATTAATACGATTCTATTTCATTGTATGTCACGTTCAATTTTCATATTTAATATGTTTTACTCTGTTATTTTTATTGAATATATTGTGCATTTTTATGCTTCATATTTTTTACTCTGTTATTTTGATTGCTTAAGTATATTTTTTGCTGTTATAAACAAATTTCCCCTTGCAGGATGAATAAAGTATATATTATGAATTTGTATATTTTGATGTAACTGTTACACTCAAGGCACTTCGTTTTTATATGTCTTTTCATATTTATTTTTTATTTTCTCTCTCTATTTATTTATTTATTTATTTATATATATATATTACTCTAACTTTTTGTTCGGTAGCAAAATGGGACAACAATCTGTATTTCGTTGTGCGGCCCTGTTGTACAATGAAAATAGTAATACTTGTAATCTTGAAACAAGAACACATTTAAAGCACTGCTGTCTAAATAATACATGTTCCAAAGAGATATATAGATCTGTCATTTATATTTTGCCATTTTAAATGTAATGTAATAACCATTTTCTCAAACATTATGATTTTCAGGCTTTGTTCACAGACAGGCGAGAAATCCAGCTTTACACTTACATCTGTGGATGAATAACACACAAAAGTACAGTTCTGTATTTGACTTTTATGATTGCAATGTCAGTTTTTGCATGGCAGTAATTTACATGTTAAACACAACTACAGCATGGCAGAGATTTAAAATTGCAGGCTTATATTTGTTCACTTGCTACAGGAAATAAATCATGTCAGAATCAAAAACAGCACAGAGAAGCAGCCTGGAAAGGTTTTGTTAGATCATACCAGACTCAACATCTTTCAGTGGAGATTATTCCCAGTTTCAAAAACACAACGGTAATGAGGAAGTAGAGGAACTTTGCAATAAAAGGGAAATCTTGGCAACGTTTTGAAGTCCCATATGATACAAAAAATGATAGACAATTCGTGTCACTTTATAATATTGCATTCATCTTCTGTGTAATGATGTTTTTCAGCAGCGTGTGACAGAATAAGAAAGTCCGCAGCTGAAGCCACTGCCCAGAGCATTGAGGACCACACAGTGAGTAATCAGACCACTCACACACACACACACACACACACACACACACAGACAGAGACAGACAGGTAATACAGACGTAATGTTTCATTGAAACTGAAAAGTGACCAAACACAGATCATTTAGTCTACAGGATCCTGTCCTGCTGAGAGTGAGGCTGCAGTATTTTCAGTGTGATGATGAGTTTGATAGCTTTTCTAAACCAGGGGTAGAACAGAGCATAAATCAGAGGGTTCAAACAGGAGTTAATTAGCACGATCCAAGACAACACTGCAAAGAATGACGCGCTAGTGGAGGACTCGCCTGCTAGAAAGGGATAGTAAGTCGGGCAGAAGCACATTAGAAACACAGCTATCACAATCCCCAGAGTCCTGGCTGCCTTCCTCTCTGATCTTTTAGCGGATGGAGCAGCGGTCTGCAACCGAATGACACGCTGCTGAGAAATGGCAACAATAAACACCCTCATATAGAGAACAACCATGACAGTACAGGGCCCAACAAAGGTGATAAAAAGGTCAACAGTTCCTGAGATTTGGCTGATGACCACCACACACTCCCCATGGCAGGAGTTGAACCTGTCCGGCTGCCCTAAGTGTCCCATCATAAACCAGCCGTTGAAGAGAAGAGCACAAGCCCAACATATACAGATACATGTTTTAACTCTGTTCAGGGTGATCTTTGTGGCATAGAGCAGTGGGTCACAGATAGCAACATAACGGTCTATGGATATGAGCACCATGCTGCCCACAGAGGCAGAGACCAGACAGGAAGAAACATAAGGAGACAGAGCACACATCACCTCTCCCAGCAGCCAGCATGTCTCCACGTAGTGCAAGGCTACGATGGGCATCACCAGCAGCCCCACCATCAGGTCGGACACGGCCAGAGACAGGAGCAGGGTGTTGGTCGGGGTGTGGAGCTGCTGGAAGTGGGAGATGGAGATGACGACGAGCAGGTTGAGAGTCACGGTGAGCAGAGAGACGGAGGCCAGCAGGGTGTAGAGCAGAGCAGTCTCGGAGCGGGGTTTAGGCAGCCGCCTGCAGGAGGAGTTGAGGTTGGGAAAGCAGAACAGAGAGCCCTCGGTGCTGTCCATCAGGGAGGAGGGAAGCAGGGATGAGAAATTATACTCTCTAGTAGACAGCTGATTTATCCTCCTCATCTCCCTCCCACTTTTACAATCAAAGAGATGATGTAACTTCTGTCCCCCTCATCATCATCTTAAAGGTCATTAACCCCTCTCTAGTTTATCTTTTCACACTTATCTTTAGTTTTTTCACTCATACATTGTGTGTCAACCAACCACTTTCAGATCAGACATAAGGTCCCATGTTGTAAAAAGTGAGATTTTCATGTCTTTTTTTGTTGTTTTTTTATTATAAAGCAGCACCAAGTGATGTATAAATACTGTGAAAGTCTCAAAACGCTACGCAAATTGCACCTTTAAACGAGCTATTAGGTTTATACCCGGTTGCAGTGTGTGTGAATGACATCAGCTGACAGGAAGTAAACATGGACCCAAACTGCCTAGCAGTTCCGCTGGAGTTAGATGGTAAGTTAAGATAAGATAGACTTTATTGTCCAGACGGAAATTTGTCTTGGACACATACAGTATCTGCTGCTAAAAAAATACAAAAATAACACAGTGCATACACACAGACTGTCGCCAGTCCACATGCACGCACACACAGTACCTTACAGTACATGCACAGCAAATAAATTGCACACCGCCCATCGTACAGCACACCTGTAGTCATCGTAATAGTGACATAATATGTACAGTAAGAGTAGAGCAGCCTCCTCAACATAGAATCATCATAGAAAGTGCATGTGTCCAGTTAAGATAAGAATCAGCGTTACAGGGGTTCGGCTCTGGCTAGCTTGCCATTTAGGGCTTTGGTGGACGGGGACAGAGGCGTTGTTAAAGCGGTCGAGCCTGCACTGGGGGACTCTGAAGCGTCTGCCTGAGGGAAGAAGCAGAGTGGAGGACACTCAAAAAGTACTTAAGTATCAAAAGTAATTTTCTGATATTAAATGTACATCATAACCTGAACATTAAATGAACATCATAACCTGTTCATTGAAAGTAAAAGTACAAGTAAATGCTGTTAATAAAAAAGCAAAGGGTCAGAATTTTGAGAATTATGAAGTTTATTCTTTTAAGTGCTGTGGCACCATGACCAATGACATGGAGCTGTGTTGAACATAATTGGGTTGGCTGTGATCCATCCAGGAGCAACAATGTTCAACATAATATATTGTACATAAGTATACTTTTGCATCGACTATGAACGTATCATCATAATTCTCTGAAAAGCAATATGACACTATGAAGGAGTTGTAACAGTGCGTTTATAAGTCTGCTCATTCCGACTAGAGGATGTAGAGGACAAATGCATAATATTGTGTTCAGCAAAAAATATCCACTTGATGCATCAGGTCAGTGTTTAGAGAAAGGTCACTGCCTTGTAAACTCCTATGGGCCTGATTTGAACACAATAGGCAAAGGTTTTGCTCAAGCTGAATCTGCAATTGGGCGACTGCTGCCATCATAACTCCATCTGATCATCCACAACATGACTCAAATATCAAAACATGATCAATACTAAAGCAGCACCGAAAGTAACCCAGTCATTACTTGAAACTGAAAAATGTCCTGTTCATCTTCAAAAGAAGTTGGTTTTCAAAATTGCGAGAATTCCGTCTCGCTCTTCTCGGGCTGAAGACTAGTCCTGCGATGCTAAATAGCCTTTCACAGGCCGCTGAGGCAGGTAGAGGTGTGTTCAGCGTCACAGACAGCTTGCACACAGCTGCGAAGGATTTCCCTAATGCTAACGCTAATGCTAACGCTAATGCTAACGCTGCGCTCTCTCGGCTCCCGTCAATCCTATGGTGTGGCTCGCTATAGCTAACGTTAGCCAACTAGTGCTGCACAACTGTCAACACTTCCTCAGCTCACTAACTCGCTCGTGATCCACGGGTGTTGGTCTTCGTCACCACCGTCGTTTGTTGCGGGAGTAGCGGGTGCTTCCATTTCTGCTTCCATCATGAAATCGGTCATCGTAGAGTGGAATTATACTCGCCTGCTAGCTTATAGCATGTAGCATCCTGGGCATCACTGGGAATCAAAACACCGCGGCTTTGAGAGCACTTGTTTGCAATTGTGCATTAACGTGATTAACCAATGATTTAACTTGCAAGCTAGCATCACTGATTCACCAAACCTGCTTGCTTGCAGTCTGTGTTCCACCACTGACGCTGGTCTCATGATTCATTTTTTTCTAAAGATAGATTTGATTTTGTAGCGAGTAACGAAGGTTTCAGGGGAAATGTATCGGAGTAAAAGTATCAGTTTTCTTTGCAAAATGTAGTGAAGTAAAAGTCAACAGAAATATAAGTAGTAAAGTAAAGTACAGATACCCAAAAAAACTACTTAAGTACAGTAACAAAGTATTTCTACTTCGTTACTATACACCACTCTGGATAACCACTGGTGAGTGGTCTCCAATGTATTTGGGGATTCGAATACCATCTCCTCTGTTTTCTTGACGTTGCGGATGAGGTTTGTCGCACCACTGGACAAAGTTGTGAATCTCATGTTTGTATACAGCTGTATCTGATGTGTCAGACATGAGACCCAGCTGAATTCAGGTGTATTCAAACAGACAGTATGATAAAAACAAAGAGTTTTATGAACATTAAAGCATGTCAACATGTTCTAGTAGAAACCCGAGAGTAGAAGCTAAAGTATTGTTTCCGTAATAATCAGGAAGTGTTGAGTGTATTATGAGTATCTGTTTGAACCTTGGCTACACACACCTGACACCGTGTCCTGAAAATCGGTGTTTCAAGAGTGCAAACACTTCCACATGTATTTGTCTTAACCCTTCGTAAATCGTTTGGTCAAACTCATGTGCCTTGTTTTTAAAATAGTGTTGAATGACTTTTTAAAAAACCTTTTCGACACCCTCACAGCTCCAGATGAGGAGCCACAGAAAGAGCCGGACTCCTCAGCCCAGAGGAGGTCGCAGTGCTGATTGTTCCGGCCTTCAGGCTTCATCGTTCATCACGGCGGCCCAAGCTCTACATCTCTCTTTGAAGGCCGAGGACCATCAAACCACCACGTTCAACTACATCTGGGATCAAAAGGTCATATTCAGAACATCTGTCAACTATACAGGATCAAAAGATAACATATCTACTCTATTTTGATGGAATCTAATGGGCATACACAGTCGTATAGTTTCATACACTTAGTAAGTATCCTAAGTATTATACACATTTAGTTCTGTATGTAATTCTGTCCTCATTATCACAGTCCATCTTTGAGGTGACACATCCCATCCAGCTCATTTTTGCCAGTTTAATGTTCAACCAACAACGTTTAAACAGAGTTTTCGACAGTTAGATTTCAGTCTAAAGCCAAGTGAACTGCCATAAAAGTTTATTTATCCACCGGCATGAATGGAGACTGGACGACTGCTCTGAGTTTCAAAACTTTTCGAGTCATGAACTTGACTTGTTTACCTGTTTTCATTGCTACCGGTTGTTTTTTTAACACCTCCGATTGGCCTGGTGCCTCTGTGGTTTAGATGTGTCACTTTAAAGAGTCATTGTGAAGGAGGCGAGCTCTGCTAATGAGGTGCCTCTCTCGGACACTAATCAGTGCTTGTTTTTGCTGCTGGGTGAGAAGCTATAATTGGGTCTCAGAGGTATTACACTCTGTGTTTGTTGACATAGTTGCATGCGTTTGTGGTAGATTTTTCATCACATTAGCACATTATTAGGTAATCGAGGTGGCCAATTATGTCAAATAGACAAAACAATAATTATGATTTATCAATTATAGATAACGCCAAAAACAATTTGTTCAATTTTGACCCTGTTTTATAGATTAGAGTTGTTTTCCTCAAATTTGATTAGAAAGACACATTTGTTGAGGCATCTGCGGAGCTGAAAACAAGACGATTGAGATACTGAAAGAAATATTTGAGGAATATTGTTTTGCAGTTGTGTACATGGAGTTTGTAATGTTCTGTAAGCACATGGACACATCTAAATGCTTTACATCACAACATATATTATTATATCTGATGTATTATTTACTTTACTTTTCTTCCTGTTAAATCTTCCAAAACAAGCGGGTTAGTGATTGAGTGAGAAGCTTGCAGCACGACGTGGCTATTTTGCTGTTCAGAACCTGCAGTGAAGCTGAATGTTCTGTTCGCTCAAGTGTTGCAGGACAATGTTAGTTTTAGAGTTTTAGAGTCGTTGGTAAGCTGTCAGAGAGGCTCGCTGCCGTCGTGGTCAGATCTCCCTCTCAGTTGGGTTTTCAAGTTGAGAGACAACACAATGAAAATAAGTATTAGTTGCAGCTCTAATATTATAATCGTGCATTTCATTTGCTGACGACCTTTTTGTTAACTGGGTTACAGTGCAGCTCCATGCGGTGGACTCGAGGGCCAGCAGCTACAGCCCCATCACCTGTATACTCAGGAACACCAAGGGCCACTCATGGTGAAACAGCAACAGATGTATGTTTTCCTCCGAAACACATACTGACTAGCATGCACACTATTATAATTACGTAGACAGTGGCTTCAGGAAATGGACAGGCATATGGGGACATCTATCTAATATAATCTATTTTATAACATTTATCTCAATCGTTGGGCAGTCCAGTAACTGATTAAGTACCTTGGGTGAATGAGGCGTGGACCTGGAAACACTCGTATGCATGTGATTCTGACAGGAATTGGACCGTACACAACCACAGCCATGAGTATCACTATCAAAATGAATGGCGAGGGACATGTTAATATATCTTAGATGATCGGACAATAATGTGGCATTGAATGACTCCCCAGGACCCCCGTCCTGTGCTGGTTCTCGCCGAGGAGCGACTTCGCCGAGGCTCGACTTCGCTCAGGTTGACGAACTGACCAGTAGACGAATCCAAGATGGCTGACAACGACCCGATGGGTTACTTCTGGTTTGTCGCTTAATTGTGATTAACAATTGACAAATGGAGGACCGGAGGAAAAGGGAGACTCTTGCGGACGTTACTTGTGAGTTACGATGTCAATCAGGGGCTGAACGGCCACAACAAAAACAACACAAACAAATACGAACACATGTCTCTGAGTCCATTGCTAAGTTAGCTAGCATTAGCTTAACGTATGCTAATGTAAACACAAGCTCTGAATAACATCATGAGGAAAGAAAAAAGAAAGAGGCGGACTGTGTTGCTGTCTGATAATGTGCTGTATGGTGTTAATGAAAAGATAACGGATTGGTGAATTAATACATCTTTATTTTTTTTACTTCACAGTGTTAAGTGTGAAGTACAACTGCATATTTGGCTAACACTTGTAGCATGCTAGCTAGCTGTGGAACATACCGTAATGTATATAAAGGAAGTCATGTTTTGGTATACTATAAAGACATTCAAATATGTATATTATGCCTTAAATCAAGATATAGTGTCAGAAAAATGCCATAGTATAGTACGGCTTAAAGAAATTCAATTTCAAAAAATCTTGATAAAATATGCCATAAAACTCATGTCATAAAAGAAATTCAAAATAATGTCATCAAACATGTTGTATGCCATAAAAACTTTCATTAATAATTCATAGTATACTATGTCATGCAAAGACACATTGTATGTCATAAAGTCATGAAGAAGACATCATATAGTATGTTATAAAAAGTCATATAAACTCTTAAAAAATAAAATCATAGTATGTCATCAGAAAGTAAGTATAGTCATTAAAGCACATGACGTCATAGTATAGTGTCATATTGTTACATCATAGCATAGGATGCCATCAAACTTTAATTAAACAAATCATATGTCATGAAATATGTCTTTTAAAAATGTCAGTCATAAAAAGTCATGAAATAAAACGTGAAAAGTTTTAATAGTGTGTCATAAAAAGTATATTTAATTAATAATGTTGAATCAGAGTCTGTCGTTGGAGCAGAAGAGACTTCATATATTTTGTAAACGTGTTAAATTCCCTGTTTTCTGTCCAGAAGGCTGAATGACCGAGAAGAGCCTGCAGGAGACCACAACTGGTGCATGAAGAAACATTTGGTAATTATCAAATCAACTAGTAGTAGTACTTGTTGTTATTGTTATAGTATGCCTTAAATATATTCATAATACAGTGTAATAAAAAAGTAATGGAAAAATGTTACAGTATATAATATGCTATAAAGATATCATAAAAAAGGCACAATATAGTATCACAAAAAGTAACAGTATCATCAAGTCATAACAAATGTCACAGTATAGTATGCCATGAAAAAGGTAATAAAACATAGTATTGTATGCTATTAATATATTCATAAAGATATGATACTAAAGTATGCCATAAAAGACTTCATATCATAGTGTCATGAAATAAATTGTCATAGTTTAATATGCCATGAAAAATCATAAAAAGTTGCATCATAAAGATATTACCAAATGAATAAGATTATATCATGAAATACTATCAATATTTCAAAATATGGAATACCAAAAAATGTCAAAAATACATCATAGTATAGTTAGCCATAAAACATCCATGATTTTGTTTAATAAAAAATCATTATAAATAACATACAATGGTGGGTGAGAAGCTATAATTGGATCTCAGCGGTATTACACTCTGTTTGTTGGCATAGTTGCATGTGTTTGTGTTTATGGTGGATGTTACATCACATTAAACAGTAATTAGCTATGTTTTGCAGTTGTGTACATGGAGTTTGTAATGTTAAACATGTACATTTAGAGATGTACATGTACACCTCTAAATGCTTTACATCATAACATATTATTATATCTAATATATTATTTACTCTACTTTTCTTATACTATGCCATAAAAAAGTCATGATTTAGTAATAAAGTAAAACAAATGATTTGATTGGATAGTATGTCATAAAAACATCATAGTATGTCATGAAGTCTTAAAAAGTACCATGGTATGATGTGCCATTACAAAGTTATTGTATAGTATGTCTTAAAATGTCATAAAAACATCTAGATATGGTATCTAATGTAATAGTAAAAAATAATAATGTAATTTTCTAAAAATATATATTTTTAAATCATAGTATGTCAAAAGTTTTAGTTGACTGTTCTATAAAAGAGGCATACAAATGTCACGTTTCAAATCAAATTTCATAGTAATGTCATACAAATACCATAGTATAGCATGCAATACAAATATTGATAACATATCATAAAACATGTCATGTCAGTCTGTAAATATATCAGTTTAATATATCATTAAACATATTAGTGTAGTTTGTTATAAAAAGTCATAAAATGTAATTTTATGAATATAGTTCATTCAAAGTATTTTAAAAGTCACAGTATAGTTTGTCATGAAAATGTACTAATATAGTTTGCACTCATGAAAACGTTGTATTTATTGTTGCAGTAGTAGTAATAATCCATGTATGTGATGCATTCTCTAACGTTGTCCTTCTCTTCTTCTCTCCTCAGATGAGTGCAGACCAGACCTGAGGACGACGGGGTTTCTTCTCTTCACTGCACAGCAGCAGAAGAAGACGTGGGTCTTCTTCTGCTGCTGTGCGGTTACTCTGACATCTAAAATAGAGAGTGGGGGGTGGATCAAATTTTGAAAATTTGCTGTGCATCTAAATTTTTTAATAAAAACATTTCCATAACCCTTGCCGTTCATTTCTCTGAAAACCCAGGAGGAGACGGACGTCTCGACCCCCGGGGTAGTGGACATTGATGCCCTCACATAGGTGAGGAGCGAACCCGGGTCAGCGCGATCCAAACCGGGAACTGTGTAAACTCACCATCACGTCACTCACGCTTTGACCTCTTCTCTTGCTGCATTTGACTTCTTCCTTTGGCTGTTAGACCTCAAAAGTCACTGCACCACATAAGGATTGAACCCACAACCTCCTGTCTTCCAAGCAGTCGTCTATCACCTCGAGCTATCTGATCTGATCCTCATGTCTGGTTCATTGCATATTTGTCTCCTCTGTTTTGACTGGTTGACCTTAAGATGTAACGCATCACTGAAGGTACAAACTCATAACCTCCAGTCACTCATAACCCAGCCTCACGTATGTCAAGTCGTACATCTTCATACAATATTTAACTTCCTCATCTTGGGTGTTGGACCTTAAAAGTCACCGCACCACGGGATGGAGCCCACAACCTCCAGACTCCTGATCGGTCCTCTATCACCCTGAGCCATCGGATCTGACACGCTGAACTGCTGCAGCGTCACACATCCTCCTGCAAAAATAAACCATCACTCTTCTCTATGAAGCTCCTTCAGTTTTGTTGTTAGTGTTTCAAGTGTGTGGAGGAAACAGACTGGACCTTCCTGAAACACAGTTGGGGTTTCATCCTTTCACCTCATGTTGTCACGCATCACTAGTGTCAGCACTTTCACTCAAAAATCACTGCACCTCACAAGGAGCGAGCTCATGACCTCAGGTCTTCTGAGCAGTCTGCTAACTGACTGAGCTATTCGGTCACACCGCCTTCACTCAGCTCTGAAACACAGAAAACCTCTGGAACAAAACTAACATGTAAGCTCCTTCACAACAACGAGAGATTGTTCTGCACGTTTACAAATAAAACAGCAGATCACATTATGAATCATCTTCAGCTCTGGTGTCTCTGATCGGTGGTGGAAGCAGACCGGACCTTCCTGGACCAGAGATGGATTTGATCCCTTCTCCTCAGGGTGCCACGCGTCACTCGCTGTCAGCTGCTGATCTCGGTGAGCTGTCCCTGAAGCACCAGGCCTGCACATCTGTTCTGGGATTTGTTCTTCACACTGCTGCTGTGTTCTCTTCTGACGATCACATTCCCAGCCCGCGAGTCGAGAACCGAGCAGCGTGTGAAAAATGGAATCCAACCCGCTTGACCACCTATGACGCTTTTCGACATGTTATACGATGACTTTTATGAGACTTTTCGACATTAATTCCACTTTTTACATTTTTTACAGAAATGTAAAGAAACACAAGGTTTGATAAGATACATTATATACACAGTTAATAAGAATTATTTAATGAATAATTTAGAATAAATATTTAAACATAATTATTTAGATATTAATATTGGATGTTTACAACATACTATACTGTTTACTTAACTATACTAAGTTTACTAAACTTAGTATAGGTTAGGGTTAGGGTTCAAAACGTCATAGATGATCAAGCGGTAAGGATTCCTGGTTTTTCATACGGCCGGTTCTCGACTCGCGGTCTGAGAATTAATGTCGAAAAGCGTCATAGGTGGTCAAGCGGGTTGGATTCCGTTTTTCACACGTTGCTCGGTTCTCGACTCGCGGGCTGGGAATGTGATTGTCAGAAGATAACACAGCAGCAGTGTGGAGAACAAATCCCAGAACAGATGTGCGGGCCTGGTGCTTCAGGGACAGCTCACCGAGATCAGCAGCTGACAGCGAGTGACGCGTGGCACCCTGAGGAGAAGGGATCAAACCCATCTCTGGTCCAGGAAGGTCCGGTCTGCTTCCACCACCGATCAGAGACACCAGAGCTGAAGATGATTCATAATGTGATCTGCTGTTTTATTTGTAAACGTGCAGAACAATCTCTCGTTGTTGTGAAGGAGCTTACATGTTAGTTTTGTTCCAGAGGTTTTCTGTGTTTCAGAGCTGAGTGAAGGCGGTGTGACCGAATAGCTCAGTCAGTTAGCAGACTGCTCAGAAGACCTGAGGTCATGAGCTCGCTCCTTGTGAGGTGCAGTGATTTTTGAGTGAAAGTGCTGACACTAGTGATGCGTGACAACATGAGGTGAAAGGATGAAACCCCAACTGTGTTTCAGGAAGGTCCAGTCTGTTTCCTCCACACACTTGAAACACTAACAACAAAACTGAAGGAGCTTCATAGAGAAGAGTGATGGTTTATTTTTGCAGGAGGATGTGTGACGCTGCAGCAGCTCAGCGTGTCAGATCCGATGGCTCAGGGTGATAGAGGACCGATCAGGAGTCTGGAGGTTGTGGGCTCCATCCCGTGGAGAGGTGGATTTTAAGGTCCAACACCCAAGATGAGGAAGTTAAATATTGTATGAAGATGTGCGACTTGACATACGTGAGGCTGGGTTATGAGTGACTGGAGGTTATGAGTTTGTACCTTCAGTGATGCGTTACATCTTAAGGTCAACCAGTCAAAACAGAGGAGACAAATATGCAATGAACCAGACATGAGGATCAGATCAGATAGCTTGAGGTGATAGACGACTGCTTAGAAGACAGGAGGTTGTGGGTTCAATCCTTATGTGGTGCAGTGACTTTTGAGGTCTAACAGCCAAAGGAAGAAGTCAAATGTAGCAAGAGAAGAGTTCAAAGCGTGAGTGACGTGATGGTGAGTTTACACAGTTCCCGGTTTGGATCGCGCTGACCGGGGTTCGCTCCTCACCTATGTGAGGACATCAATGTCCACTACCCCGGGGGTCGAGACGTCCGTCTCCTCCTGGGTTTTCAGAGAAATGAACGGCGAGGGTTATGAAAATGTTTTTATTAAAAATTTAGTTGCACAGCAAATTTTCAAAATTTGATCCACCCCCCACTCTCTATTTTAGATGTCAGAGTAACCGCACAGCAGCAGAAGAAGACCCACGTCTTCTTCTGCTGCTGTGCAGTGAAGAGAAGAAACCCCGTCGTCCTCAGGTCTGGTCTGGAAAGTCTGCACTCATCTGAGGAGAGAAGAAGAGAAGAAGAGAAGGACAACGTTAGAGAATGCATCACATACATGTGTTATTATTACTACTGCAACAATAAATACAACCTTATCATGAGTGCAAACTTTATTAGTACATTTTCATGACAAACTATACTGTGACTTTTAAAATACTTTGAATGAACTATAATCATAAAATTACATTTTATGACTTTTCATAACAAACTACACTGATATGATTGATGATATATTACACTATGACATTTTTACATACTATACTTTGCCATGATATAATTTTTTAGGATATTTTGAATGATATTTTATCAATATTTGTATTGCATGCTATACTATGGTATTTGTATGACATTACTATGAAATTAGATTTGAAACGTGACATTTTTATGCCTCTTTTATAGAACAGTAAACTAAAACTTTTGACATACTATGATTTAAAAATATATATTTTTAGAAAATATGTATGCAAAACTACATTATTATTTTTTACTATTACATTAGATACCATATCTAGATGTTTTTATGACATTCTATCCAATCATTTGTTTTACTTTATTTATGACATACTAAATCATGACTTTTTTACATCATACTATACAATAATGTTTTCATTACTTTTTATGACATGACCTTTTATTGAAGCACTATATTTTTAATATTTTATGGTATAGTAGACTATGAGAAATTCTTCACCAAATGATTTATTATTGTATTTATTTATAGCATACTATACGACATCTTTAATGGCTTTTTATTTGACATTCTTGTGTCCGACTATACTACGACTTTTTAAACTATATTGTGACATTTGTATGGAGTTGTTATGACACTTGATTATTTTATGACATATCATACTTACTTATTTTATGAATATATTACTACTTATATGCTATACAATGACATTTTTAATGAATTTATTCATATGCATATATTTGACATTGTTATGACATTTCTTATGACCTACTAGACTTTTTAATGAAATTGTTACGATGCTATATTATTACATTTTAAAGTACTTTTTAAAATACTTTATGGCATAGTTTACGATAAATTTATGATACATTTTCTGACAGTAAATTATGAATTTATTTATAGCATATAATACTACCTACTGTATCATTTTTGGGGAATATTATACTTTGACTGTTTAACAAATTTTGCTATGACACCACAACATTGTTATTATAACATACTATGACATATTTTATGAACTTTTTTATGGCACTACATTATTGTTTTTTTATTGCATATTTAGTATGACATTGTTTATACATTTATTTTTAGGATACCAACCTTTTTTACGACACTATATTATAACATTTTATGACGCTATAGTGTGTTTTTTATGGCATATGTAATTTTAGTACGACACAATATTCTGGATCTTTTATAACGAGATTTATTTATGACGTTATTCATGGGACGCTGACTTTTTAATGACTTTATTAAGATTTTTTCATATTATGACATTTTAATGACAATATATGTATTACTTTATGGCATAGTTTATTATGACTGAGACATTTTATGACACTAAACTAGGAACTTATTTAGCATAAGACTTTTTAATGACATATTATTTAATTTAATTTAAGGCATACTATACTATAATAGGACTTTTTAATTAGAAATTGTCATGACACCAAAACATGATTTTTATACAATAATATGATATTTTTAATGACCTTTTATTTTACAATTGTATGACTACTAAACCAACTACTACGAATTGACTTGATATTTACCAAATTTGTTCCAAGCGCTGCAGTTCTGGTCTCCAGAAGCTTCAAGTCTCTTTGTTCATTCAGCAGCCTGGACCAGAAACAGAGAAGCGAAAACAACATTTACTAACTGTTCCTGCTCCAATAACAGACTTTCTGTATCAGCTTTAATGCAAGGTAGATAATAATAAGAATATCCTACCTCAGAGCCTCCGCTCAGATGTTCCTGAGTCAGGTCCTGTATCAGGTCTTCTCCCCAGATGTCATCCATTGAGGCCGCTGATCTACAAGTGTGTGCCAAATTAAAGCTCCTGTCTTAACATGAACCACACCTGACAAAGTGAGAGCCATACAGTAATATTACGCTTTTACAGTTATATGTATAGTCTAACACTGGAAAGTAGAGAATTGCACAATGTTCATTCATAAAAAGACAAAGACTAACCTGAAAAGAACAGGTTGACAATACTCGATGTTGAAAGACAGACACACAGGTGGCGTTGATTACCTCCAATGGACGCAGCAAGCATGTGTTTGTTTGTGTGTTTGTTTGTTTGTTTGTTTGTTTGTGTTCAGCCTCTGACAAACCTCATAACTCACCTCAGACTTTATGTTGTTTTCCTCCACTCTCTCTCTCTCTCTCTTCGCTTTGACATTTCGTCCTAAAAACGTCTTTTTGCAGCAGCTTCGTAAAGAACCGGAGTAAGCGCGATACACGAGCTGTCAGTCGTCGCGCATGCGTCATCGGGTCAGCTCGTCGAAGTGCGTAAAGTCGCGCCACGGCGGGATGACGCACGGGGGGGGCGTGTCGGTTTTTGGGGGTCATCGCCACACCAGGGTCCCGTCATGAAAAATGTATTATTTATTACTCATCATTCAGCTCGATATCGGTGTTTCAGTGGTTCTGCTGAACAAAGACGGAACTTGCCTCATAATCATGCTATTTTAAAGTGTTCTTCAGTCTTCATTTAATTCAGTTCAGGGTACATTGCAAACATAAACTGCTAATAATGAATTCGGCACACCTTTAATGGTTGCCCAAATGTAAACCTGTAGTAGTTAGAAGTACCTGCTTTTGAACACTAGGTGTCAGGCTTCACGCAGGTTTGGAGTTTGGTGAGTTTCATAGTGGTGGCCCCCAAATTGATGTCCATTTATAACAAAAACATCAACAAAACAACATTAATACTGCAGACAACTTTAGAACGACTCTTTTATTTTGAAAAAGAAATGTTTTAAGTCACTTGTAGCTTTGCCTTAAACACAATCAACTCCAAATTCATGTATTTTTCTTTAATTCCTTTTTATAAATCAGAATGGTATATTATGCATGCAATACCGCATTAGCCGCTTAGGTTTTCATCTTCCACAGAGAAAATAAAACGAACATGAAACACAAAAACCCCTTAAAAGTCCAGATGAAGCTGCTTGGAGAAGGGTGGTTTGGAGAAGCCACGGCATGAAGCGATGTACACAGTTTGCGGTTGCATAGTACAGTACATGAAGTTCCTCATTTTAAAACAGCATGCCGTTTTTGTATTGCACATCACTGAAACTTTGTATACTGGACCTTGCTGTTGTTCCAAGTGTCCCTCATGGGCCGCCGTCGTCTCATTCCAGCACATGTATACAGCAAACAGCATCTCTCAAAGACAGTATGTACATTTATCTGTTTATAAAAATAATCGCCAGCATATATTCATCTATTACTTTTCTACTGGAATAAATATTTCTTCTTTTGATTATTTTTGTCTCTTTTGTTTCACACTTTACCAAATAAAATCCTCCCTGTCAATTCTGTGTTTTGTGGTCGCCTTGGGACATCGGTTGGTTTGAGTTTGAATGGAAAATGTCTCCCTGTTCAATCAACCAGTGGGATTTACGCTCCGGGGCAGAGTGAGACACAAGCTTAAACAACGCGACACACTTTTTGCAGTCAGTTTCAGTCCACCAACAAAAACCGTACGGCAAAAGAAATCAACCGATTCTCATGTACGTACTGCGCATGTGTGTAATAATCTGTGCGCTTATACCAGAATCACATTGTGGGGCTAGTTCCTCAAAGAAACACTTTTGTTTTTTTTTGCTTATTCTTTTGTGCTCTACACGTTTTTCACCCAGATCTATACAAAGTGATCTATCAGAGGAAGACCTTACACTTTATTTTGCATTTAAATCAATAAATTAAGAGGGGAAATAAGCTGACTCAGTATTTAATGTACTTTAGGTTGTTGTCAGGGTATAAAAAGGTTCTTCCATGTTCTCCTGTGAAAGTTGCTCGAATTAGACCTGGGAAATGAGGTCCCTTAAAACTGTGTCAGGCTGTCAAATGTTTGTGGGCGGTCAAATATCTCTGCTCTGTAGGACTGACACGGATAGTAGAAGAAGAAGCTCCTCCTGAATAACAGATGATCAGAAGTCTAAAGCCCTGCTAGCAGCACTAGTTATTCAAATGTGAACTATTTAGATAACACTCTGTATAGATCTCAAGACAAAAACAAATCATCACATCATATTCAAGGGAAGGGATCCTTCTCACTGCACATGGCGTTTGTCAGAAGAGCAGCTTCAACATTTCACTACAACGTGCCAAAGAAAACACTGGTCTGTGTCTCTACCAGTCTGATATCGGAGAGCAGTGTGCTTTTGTTGAGGCCAGAATATGAAGGAAGAAGCTTCGCCGACTAGAAAAATACACAAATTGATTGACTAAATTGTCAAATGAATTTGTTTTGTAGTCTTTTATTTGCTTTTTTTTTTTTTTTAACTCCGCTTTCTGGACTGATGAGCTCGTTCGTTTCTTCGACAGTGCTGCTCAAACAAAGACACACTGCCAGGAGAACACATGAATCAGATCACACACTTAACTCGGTTTTCATCTCTCCAGAAGGAACTCCCTTTTAAAAATCAGAACCCATGAGCATCCCCAAAAAGAACAAAGCCCCATTATTCATTTGTCTCCACATGACTCTTCAGATAACTTGTGTTCTATATTTCCGTCCCGCTAAGATAACAACTTAACTATCTAATTATTTCAAGAAACACATGTTGCTTACTCTCAAAAAGGTGAGGAGGGACGACGAAGTACGGAAGACCTTTGCCCTGTGATTAAAAGACGAAAAAAAGCAAGCGCTCCTTTCAATTCGATGCTCTCTTCAGCCAAATGTGTTGTTAATTTAAAGCCCGTTTTGAGGGTAGAACCGCTCATCTGGAGATGAAATCATCCAGTCTTTATCAAAACTTGATATCTTAAAGTAATTAGATATGTACAGTGTATTATGACAATGACAACAAGTCTAAAAAACTATTAGCAAGCACAGCAGCACTCTGCTTCCACACGGAGTGCCACGAGGGTCACGAGGGTCAGGTTCACCCTCGTGGGGGAACCTTCGGCCAGAGGACTGTTTGTTTCAGTTCACTCAGGACTCGTCACATCATGGCGACTCTACTTCTGAGTCATGCACTCCACTGAAACCCTTTATAGCTTTCAGAATATGAATCAAAACTTGAACTTTCCTGTGTTGAGCTGTTTCAGTGCATTTAGTTACAAACCGCAGGGATCCAGAGATATCACCTTTCTGTAATTTTTCTTTCTTTTTTCTTTTTTTCTTGGAGAGACGCGCCCGATACTTCTACAAACATCAACTTGCTTACAGTAGGCGTCTATTTTACGTTTGGAGGGAACATGCTCTGCAGTCAGGACAACATGCCAGCTACACAGAATGAACACGATGCAACCGATCCTGCCGTGTCACATTTTCAACGCTTTTAATCCCCTAAAAACCCCACAGGGAGGAACTTCGAAGGCTATGAACCGATCGCATGACTTAACCACCATCTGTACCTTTGTTTTAACGTTACACGACTCCGATTTCAATGCTAATAAATGAAAAAAACGACCTGTAGTTTGAGCAGCAGAAGCTATTTTCGGTCTATCAAACTAAAGAAACATCAAACGGCATCTCAAGTAGTATTTTGCTTCTGTCTTCCACTGTCCTATCTGACTGTCACAGCTGTTGCTCTCTGGGTGCTAGCTGTTATTGCCTTCTCCTACAGCGTGGACTGGGATCTGATCCCAGCACCGCCGGAGTCTGCTTATGACGGTGAGGGTCTTCACCCAAATGAAATCCTAAAGCTATGCTACAGAAAAGCTGGCCTTGCTCAAAGCGACTTTCAAATAGCAAAATAGTTTTGGGAATGTGAAGCACCAGTCAGATATCGTCTGTGCACCCCCCCCCCCCCCCCCCGCGAGCCCACCACCACCGACGCCTTTCCACACAGTCAGATTTAGAAAAATTGGACCTCCGTATATCTACACCACATCATCAGAGAATCCAGAGTGCTAGGTACAAAATATCAATGAAGTGGGCGCGGAGGTTGATCATCTAACAGCATGCAGTAAGCTAAATGGTGAGAGGATTTATACATGGCCCAGGGTGCGGGTCAGCAGTCTGTGTGCGGCGGACCTGCCTCCGAGCTGGTGCGACGTCCCGGGGCACTTAGCGGGCCCACACACCGTCGCCATCTGACCACTATCCGTAATTAGCTTGCTGACACAGGCGGCGAGCAACGATCTGCTGAGCCGCGTGTTAGTACAATCCCAGAAGGTCCCAGTGAGGTGGAGTGAAGGAATTCATTCTACAGCATCGGTTCACGTCGGCGTCCTGGACCTCTTGACCGAGGTCGCCCTGGCAGCTTGATTAAAAACAAACACCTGAACGTGATTCTGTTGGACTTTTTAAAGAGAAAAATAGCCAGGTAGACAAAACTAATTAACGCAAACCGAAACAAAAAGGTACAATTTGGGACCGTCTTGGCTCTGTTGCAGCGTTTATTTTGGAATCTGGGCCGTTTGGGCCCCGGCGGTGACGGAAGTGGGCTCAGAGCCGGTGCCGGGAGTCATGGCTGTAGCTGCCCGGTGAACTGCGATTGCGATGTGGCTTGTATGCATCCTGATAGGGGTCCTGGTAGTCCTGGTAGGGGTCCTGCTGCTCTCGGCTATGCTGTGAGCCAGAAGACATGCGGTTGCGTCCCTTGTGCGCCCGCTCATTGTGGTAGTTTTCGTCCGAAGTCATCAGGTTGCGCCGTTCATTCGGGGTGGAGTGGTCTCCCGTGTGGTTGCTCTGTCGTATTCTTTGGCTCTGCTAATCACGTGAACAGACAAAGGACACCAGTGAGGCTGGAGACAACAGAACTTAACGGACTACAGATCAATGCAAAGGACGTCTGGGAACCTTTATCATCTCCTCACACTGCAGACAGCTCTACAGATACATAGCAAATGAAAACAATACCAACAACATCCCCATAAGGGGCACTGGGACTAGTGGATCGTGTACCTGCAGTCCAGTGATGCTGGTGGGGTAGGGGGTGAGGGTGGTGGGGCCCAGGTTGCGTCCCAGCAGGGGGTTCAGGGGCGTCGCCATCGAGGTATGGGTTGCCTTCCAGTAGGCCTCGAGGTATTCGGCGAGATGCTCACAGGCGTCCTCCAGCTGGTTCTCGTCCAGGATGATGTCAAACATTTCCTGTGAGCAGCAGATGGTCAGAGGCAGGAAGGCAGGCATGAAGCTACCGGTAAATTATGTTTTACAAGAAATAAATAATGATTTAAAAGGAAGAAAAACTGTGAATATAGGAGCATCCTAAATATGTCTGGCAGGCATTTGTCAGAAAAATACTTTCCAGTTATTTATGTTTTTTAACATAAGATAGAAGAAGTAGGAGGCCAACAAGCCAGTACATAAGAATCCACTTACTGGAGGACACTGGGCCAATTTGTCAGCTGCCACAAGCTGGACATTCAGGTGTTTGCTCTGGGACTTCCCTCTGGACTTGACTAGCCTCTGCAGGACCTGCATGACAGGACGGGAAGGGAAGGTACACGACGCTCCAGTTACACTGAACCAAAAACAACCGCAGCTTCGGCTGCACTCGTTTCAGGTCACTCGGCGTTCCCATCGTCACGTGACCAGGGCAAAGTGAACGGATTCCAGTGCTGACGAGAGACATTTTTCTCAGTGACACATTACACGACGGAGGATGCAGAAAGTCAGGTTTGTAGCCCCGGTGTTTAGGGAGTGTAAGAAAATTGAGCGTAGAACTGTCTGTTATTTAGTAATAATAAAAGTGTTTCATAATTCAGAATTAGGCATAATCATAAGTGTTTTGGAAATGCATAATTAAGATAAGCATAAAGTGTTGTAAGATTAGTAGCTAAAAGTAAAACTAAAGACATGAAGCTTGTGCCTAAGTTGCAGAAGCTTAGCTTTTATACTGAAGGATTATCATAGGGGGTTTAAGCAATAACTGACGTTGAATGTGTTATGAATTTAGGGAAAGAGAGATTTGAAGGAAGGCGTTTACAGAAATACACTCCTGGAAGGTGGCTAATAGGAATTGGCATAGAAGTAAGGGGAGGTGTTTCGAACGGATATGAGGGAGGGCATAGAAAGTGTTTTTCTGCCTCTGTTAGCGTGTGGTTCCCTGGAACGGCTGTGTCCTAGGACCAGAGGTAGTTTTTTCCAATGGGGTTTTATTGTTTTGATATTTCATGGAAATAGTGTACTTCAGTGTATAATCGTATGTTTACTGTTGGGATTAAATTCCTTTTAATTGTAAATCAGTCTTGGTAGAGTTATTATTGGAGAGTGTCTACTGTAAACAAAGCAGCTGGACATGTGCTCCGGCCTCCTCTCGGTGGGTTGAGAATCAGCCTCCACAGGAGGAAGTGCAGCAGACGAACTCCGCCATGCAAAGATGCCTTGGTGCAGATTTGAGCCTCTATGTTTGAAGAACAGTATTTCATGCTGGCTTTAGAGGGAACATTGTGTTCGTGCTGAGCTGCTACACCAGTGGAGGGTAAACATCAACCTGACACGGAGGCCGTTACCTTTAACATGACTAGGTGTCCTTGTTGTTTGTCTCCACCAACTGAATGACTCTGTAGGACAGTAGCTGTGGAGATTATGTCACACGTTTATATCTCTAATGCCAGGCTTGACATTACAGTTAGGCTGATTGGTCCGAAATAAAACCAGCTGTTCATTTAGTCATCAATTTCAGCTAAACCTGCCACTGAGCTTGTCACAGAGAGTCAAACTCATCCGATCACGTCTGGCTATGTCCTCCCCACACTCGGTACCTTTGGCGAGGAGACTTTAACGTGAACAATTATGGGGGCCAGCGAGGTCTTGAGGAGCTGGGCTGGGTGGTTGATGGTGTCAGCGTCCAGCACCACCAGCTGCAGGGAGCGGGCCAACTCAAAGATCCTCTCGATTTCACTTTGCACCTCGGCTGATGAGACAAACACACAACACAAACTCAGACATTTGACCAGCTCGATGTAAACGAAGGAAATAACTCGCCCGCTGATTCGCTTTCTTGGCATATCTTTGAAAAGAATGTCGGCGACGTTGGTTGAATTAGTTCCAGGAAACATTTTTAAGATTCTACAAATGTGCCAATAAAGTGAAAATAAACAGCACAGTGGGACAGTTTTCTTACCTAAGCTGGAGCGAGTGTTGGATCTCTCGATGATGGCCCTCTTACTGGGGTTGTTGAGAACAGACCTCTTGGCTAACGATATATCTGCCGTGACTCGTGTGATAGATATCCTGTCAAATTGTGAGAGAAATAAACATTCTTTTCACCGAAAAACGGAATTTACTAGACCGCTAAGAAGATCTGATTCGAGTCCGACAGGATATGTGAGCTTAGACGACAAATTAGACGACATAAATGTCATTTCAACTTGCTAAAACGCAGCGGTGAGATGATTAACTGTCACATTCGTCTTACCTGCCATCAAATCTGTGCTTGAGGAAGTCGAACAGAGCTTTCTGCATCATGTCTGTAACCTGCATAGAAAGAAAGCACTTATTGTTTTGAGGATGAAATATTTTACACGACTTTATTAGAAATGTGATTCATGATTTTATATCGACATTTTATGTTTGTGGCTTATTATTTCTGTCTGATTGTTAATTTGATGTTTTTGCTGCATACCTTGGCCAGAACAATACTGAAAAAAGAGGTTAATAGGAGTAAAAAATGCTGAACGTTCTAGTTTTACAGGCCACAAATTGACTGCTTTGATATTTAGTTGAAGCCCCTCTTCCTCAGTCCACATCTGGATCGTCTTCCAAGTGTAAAAAATCCTAAATCGAACCTGTGTGCATCAGTTTACCTCCCACTCCTCCAACGAGGATTAATAGCTCATGTGTTCCCCCTCATCATCCGTGTACACCACGGAAATGATCGCACTGGATCGTGTTGTTGATATTCTGTGCATTCCTTGTAAACAACACATTCATCAACAGAAGTAGAAGCACTGAGACAGTTAAAAGCCCAAATCTGCCAATCGCACAACATATTTCCAACATAACCTCGTCGTCTCCTCGTTAGTCTGGCTGCAATCTGGATGTTACGTGGGCGCTGACACACTCACAATTAACTGCGCCAACAGCGAGCTATTTTGGGGGGCTCGGGGAAAGACGTACGGGACTCATCTCCGTTCAGTCATCTTGTCCTTTTTCCCGCTGCTAAACATCACATTTACTAATCTCTGCTTTTGTGGGTGTCATTCAGTGGCGCTGAGTCATCGCTATATTTAGTGTTTGAACAAAGGCCCCCTAAATCAGTGACATAAGTAAAAGGATGTTTTCGATTTTCTGGATTGGCGGCTCACCTCATAGCCCTTGAGCGAGGGTCCCACCAGCACCACAGGCCTCATAGAGGGGACCACGTCGTACGGGGGGATGTGCTCCGTCTGTTAACACAAACACTTTTTAATCAGCAGCAGTAGATTCAGCCAAAAAAAACAGACAATGGACCAAAATAACTTGAAGTATTCAGAGCAGGCAGCTGTAATGGACTGCTGAGTCAGCTGACCTCGGATTACAATCAGATGTGTTAAATGCACTGCAACGTAGCAACTGATATTGTAAATTAAATCTCAATGTTCGAAGTTTTTTTTGTTCTTCTCAGGACGCATCATTTGAGTCTCTTAGGCTCAGAACATCTCAGCATGTCCCTCGTTCTGTCACAGCACCACCTCTGTCCTCAAACTAAGTCTGAACCAGGCCAGATGTTTCCCCTACACTTCCAGTCTTTATGCTAAGCTAAGCTAACAAGACGCCGGCTGTAACTTGGCGTACAGCAATGAGAGTGGTATCGATCTTCCCCGCTCGCTCTTGGCGAGAAAGTGAACGAGTGGATTTCCCTGAATGTCGCACTATTCCTTTAATGATCATACATAACATTTCTGTCTGATTTCCTCTACACTTTGGCTGAAAACCACCAAAAACACCATCTTATATGATGAATGCATGAAACTAATTGTACTGCTTTTCCCCAAAACCTGATCAAAAGTACGAATATCAAAAGTATCATTTGGAAAGGAAGTTGCAGTCACAACACTTGGCTCTACAGTACTTTGGCATCACAGGGATGGTGATGACTTGGCACAGTATACTTCAGTAGGACTGAGGTACTGCGTGCGCTATAGTGGATGGTAAATGAGTGGGTTTTACCGTCACCAACTTACCACTTTCTGCTTCTGCTTTCCTGTAGGAGGGGAGAGAAGAGTGTCGTCAGTAGCTGCTGCTGGAGGAGGCGTCGCATGATAATTCATCATAATTCTTAACAAAGGAAACCTTACAAGGATAACCGGCAGGATGAACATGTAAAGAGTATTTCTATTGTCCTACGGTTATATTCACAAAGTCACATGAGTGCAGGGGGGGGGGGGGGGGTTCATAGGCTTGTCGATGGGTTCACACTGTGGTTAGCCCCAGTCTCAGAACGCCTGCAGTCCTCAACTGGAGGAAGAGGAGGATCATGGGAAAATGTACCAACAACTCTACGCAGTGAACTTATGCTCTACGCAGGGACATGGGAAGGGTTTAGAGCAGGGGTCTCAAACTCCCGGCCCACGGGCCGAATTCGGCCCGCCACGTCATTTTATGTGGCCCGCGAATCCGCCAGCAAAAAATAAAAAAACAAAGTAAAAAAAAAAAAGTTAGACTTGATAGTTATGAGATAGAAAGTCATAATGATGAGATACTTAAACAGAAGCAGCTCTTTGGCTGGTTACTGTACATTTGAAATGGAAATGTATTGAAGTACATTGAAGACTACTTTAAACGTGGCTTTAAAACACATGAAATACTTCATGTGGGATTGGGCAAACGCACCCTTGAAAGGATTTTAAGCATTGAACAAAGTTATTGTAATAACTTGTTTGATATTTGTCTTTGATATTTTCTTCAATAGTTTGATCTTTGATAGAGTAATGTGGGTTTCTTAACCCTAAATTAAAATTTCTTTTTAGATAGACTTGATAATAAAAATATCCCCATGAGATAGAAAGTCGAAGTTATGCGATAGAAAGTCAAAATGATGATAGAAAGTCAAAATGATGAGATAGAAAGTCAAAATGATGAGATTGAAAGTCAAAATGATGAGATAGAAAGTCAAAATGATGAGATTGAAAGTCAAAATGATGAGATAGAAAGTCAAAATGATGAGATAGAAAGTCAAAATTATGAGATTGAAAGTCAAAATGATGAGATAGAAAGTCAAAATTATGAGATAGAAAGTCAAAATTATGAGATTGAAAGTCAAAATTATGAGATAGAAAGTCAAAATGATGAGATAGAAAGTCAAAATTATGAGATAGAAAGTCAAAATGATGAGATAGAAAGTCAAAATTATGAGATTGAAAGTCAAAATGATGAGATTGAAAGTCAAAATTATGAGATAGAAAGTCAAAATTATGAGATTGAAAGTCAAAATTATGAGATTGAAAGTCAAAATTATGAGATTGAAAGTCAAAATTATGAAATAGAAAGTCAAAATTATGAGATATTTAAACACAGTCATAGGAGCAGCTCTTTGGCTGGTTACTGTACATTTGACATGGAAATGTATTGTGAGTACATTGAAGACTACTTTAAACTGTGAATGCAGAGAGTTATTTAACAATATGTTACGAGTCGTTACATTTACAACCGGCTCTTTGTGGGCGACCAGTTGTGGCCCGGAGTGAAAATGAGTTTGAGACCCCTGGTTTCGAGTCTTGTTGTCTCTACGTTGGTGCGCTGCAGGATGCTTGGCTTCTAAGCTGGCTGTTAACAGCCCTCTCCCCCTGTCCGACATCCTCACCTGCCGAGGATATGAGGGGTCGGATAGAGGCAGAACCCTCATCCTCTACACTGGAAGAAGAGTTCCCCCCAGACTTACTGGAAAAGACAAGAGGGGACAAAGAAAGACAGAAACACACCATGGTATTAATGTGGAAAAAGAGAAAAAGGCTGAAACAGATCATTTACTGCAGAAGAGACAGTAACAAAATATTGAAACTTATTTCTTAATAAATCACTAAAAGGTAGAACAAACGCAAACAGTAAATATAAGCTATCAACTGCAAAATGTTCACGTCTGATTCAATGCAATTACTATTTTTTGGGGCGATTACATCTTCCGCTTGGCAACACATGCAGCAAATCCACTGATGTCAACGGTCCACGGCCATAAAAGTACAGTTATATTCGAGGTGATACCGACTTCAACACATGAAGGCCGTCAGTATGTAATTAAGGAGTGTCCTGCATGGGCCGTGTGTATTCATGACACCTGGCTTTTTGGCTTTTTCACAGGATGAGGAAACGTGAGCAGCATGCGGTAAAAAGGCCAAATGTATGTATGGATGAGTTCCATTCAGAAGTTGGAGGTCTGAAATTCACAGCTGACCAAAAACAACACTGAAAGTGGCTTAACATGATTAATTAGGTCAGTAGAAAAAAGTGCAGAATTGAGTAAAACACATCTCTGTGCAACAGTGGGGACAATAAGCCTATAAATACACGTTGAAGAGAAATAAACAAGGAAATCCGATATCAAAATGACAAGCAGCCTTGCATTTACCGGTTTACTTTTTCATCTGTAACTCCAAATTTGATCCTGAGGGGCTTTTCCATTCATCTATTTTTTGAATTTCAGACTTTCCAACATCTGTGGAAGGCAGCCGGGGGTGCTGCTCTGTTACCTACCCTTGGACACGTCCTTTCTTTTGCTCCTGCTGGAGGCGGATGTTCTCGAGCTTCAGAGGGCTGGGGATGAAGCCGATCTCACAGCCCTCTTTCACTAACCGGCCGATCCACCAGTCGTTGTTGAACTTCTGAACACCACCACGTGAAAATGAGGAGGTAACAAGAGCACAACGGGAAATCTATCATCAAATAAAACATATTCGCATAGCAGTAGAACAGCGGTGTGTTGTATTTCATTAAAAAAAGTACACATGTACCTCTTTTATGTGGAGGAAATCCTTGGCGTCAAAGGAGATGGCCGTGGCTGGTACTGGAACATCCTCATCCAGAGCGCCACAGTAGCTGACGTTGGTCCTCACGGCAAACGCCACAGGCTTAGTCTGGTGGACGGAAACACACAGCGAGTGACGAAGAATACACATATGCACCTGCTTAGGATATCTATCAGCCAGTATGGTTTGGCTAAGTGTCCCAGGTTGGCCACCTTGGCTCTCTCCAGTTGAGTGGTGGCCTGCTGCTCCCTCTCCTGGCGGCTCTGTCCCGGTCCTTGGCTCTGGCTTGGGCTCTGGCTCTGGCTCTGGCTCTGGGTCTGGCTCTGGCTCTGGACCTGGGCCTGCACCTCCCGCTCCTCCTCCAGAGAGACATCTGAGTCTGATGGTCTGCTAGTATATGAATCCGCTGAGCCCTGCAAACAGTAACCACACAGCGGGTTACTGGAACTGTGTAGCTGAGATACAAACTCTGCTCCTAATCGGGTCGATTCAGCGAGACACTGTTCCGAAATCGAGGACTTGAGGCCGTTGTGTCCACACCTTTTCTGACTTTAAGTGTCTGTCTGAAAAGACAAAAGCACACAAGCTCTTAGGTTATAAAAGAAGGATGTACTGCAGCTTAATCCTGGACCTGCACGGCACAACGAGGTCCACTTAAGAAAAAAGCTTCTTTATGGGACAAATGGCTGTCGTACGTTCTGGGCGTCTCTGCGCTCTGAATGCAGGTGAAATGGATGATGTGGAAGAGAACCGACTGCCAGCAGCATCTCAGACAAAGTGGAATTTCCCCCGTTCCTGTGCCGTCAGCAGTTTGTATGACCACACGCAAGCCAATCTCACACATCCAGACAATTCTGGACGGTGACGACTTGGATCGCTGCTCCCGGAAAGAGACGGAGCGGATTCTGCATCTTTTAGAGTCCTGGATGTCTAATTGTTCTTTCATGCAATCGTGACGCTGACACACACACACACACAGTGCAGAATATCCAAATTCCAAAAGAAAGCAAGTCAGATGAATAAGATAGTAAGATCACAATTAGGAGATGTCATTTTAAATTGTAAAATAATAAAGCAGAGTTACGCCACACTACATGAAACATATTCAGTATCTCACTGTCTGACTTTTGAATAATTGTTTCATTCTATTTCACGCTTTTGTTTTCACGTATTCGTTTTCTTTTCTTGGCAGAAATGGGTGGTTTCAACACAAGTAATAGCTTTCAATGCAAAGAAAGTTGGATTCTTAATGTTGCTGTTGCTTTAACAAAGTCCGTATGTTGATATATTTGGAATAAGTTTCGCTTACTTTCAAGAATAATGAATAATGACAAACTGTGGTCTAGATTGATCATGCAACTTGAAAAAACAGAACATGTCAAGCATGAGCAATATTATAGCAGCAGGAATAGACCCAATCTGTAAAATGATGATACCTTTATCATTCAATTACATATCTATGTATTAACCGTACAACATTTTGGCCAATAACAGAGGTCAGAGAGGCCCCGCAGATACGAAAAATGGTATTTTGTGTCTTGTTTCGAGTTTTCTTTCATCTCCTTTCTTTACATTCTCTTGTGCACTGTTAGGGATTTTTGTTTGATCACTATCGAGCATTGAGACGTGCTCGACTTGCAGTATCATCCTGCCACTCAGCGAGAATTCCAGGAATGCAACTTTTTCTTTTTTCGCTGGGACATGACTGGACCAAGTGCTGAGTTCATCTAAACAATCAGCCACTAATGATGATTCAATTAAGGAAGACCATTAGTCTCAAGGAGATCAATCAATCTCGTCATCACAGCTCAGCACTTTTCTTTCTTTTCTTACAAGCCAGCAGCAGCGAGGTCTGACTTCAGCACACTTCTTCATCGTGTGCATCCAATCACAACCTAGAAAGAGTGAAACGCTTCTGATGTGTTTATTAAAGGGACATTCCACCAATTTCACACATCAAGATCAGTCGTGAGAAGTACTGCTTGTATTCTGGAGGAGCTTTGTGAACTCCAAGAAAATAAGCCCTGATGATGTCATCGTGATGTCATCAAGGTTATCTAAACTCGAGATTCATTTTGAACAAAAGGCAGAGAAAGATGTTGGTATTTGCCAGGCGGGAAGGATCTAATGGAAAATCATACTGCGTTGTGGGAATTGTAGGACCCAATGTTTTTTATGGTTTAACCCAGAATAAAAGTGAGGACATCTTGGCCTCTGCTGCTTCTATTGCGACCAGTCTTTCTATAATCCGCCTCTCGCAGAGCCACCAAATTCGTGGAAATGTAACACTGCTGCTGGACTACTAATTTCACAGTCACAAACATAATTCATAAACAACAGATTCCTGTTTGCGATATTAAAAATACACAAATAAAAAGTGTTCCAATTACCCTCCAATAGTTAATGTATTTTTTTCTTCTTATAAACCCTTCAATTCAACACTAACACGTCATTTCGTGCCTCTGTGTGGAAGCTCTGAGGTTGCATTGTGACATCCGAGCTCCTATCCAATGGAGTAGCTTCAGCATGTGACTCATCAACATCACAATCCACTTAATGACATCACGATGCATGTTCCTCCGAGCCCCGGCAGAGCCTATGCATCACGCAGTCGCAGGGTCAGATGAAAAAATACTCCATTACATTCTATTTTTTTCCCCCAAGTGATAAATGCAGAAACTTGACAAATAAAAATGTGTCATTTGATACGACCATGTAACGGGCCTTAGGGGAGAAGTAGGTGATTAACATCTTTCCATCTTCCTCTGTGAATCACTGCTCGGTCCGTCTCTGAGAGGTACAGAGTGTGATGAGCACTAAATGGCTCCTCCTGGCTCTGGTGGTCTCCTGACGTCCGTTCGAGGCTTATATCAGCCACATATACGGCACATAAAGCACACATACAGATATGGAGACATATACATAACTGTAGCCATCTGCCTAATGTGCACCCCCCCCTTCACACACACCACCAACACCCACCCACCCAACCCCCTTCCAGCCAAGCATAGCCCACGATCACGCTACACTGTACCGTTGGCTAACCCATCAAAGGCCTCTTATGTGTGTGTGTGTGCACAGCTGAGCTACTTTCATCAATAAACACACAGCAAGAGAGCGCAAAAGCAGATTCACACATCCCAGCACTCACCGCCTCCGAGTCTTCAAATCCATGCAGGTACAAATTGTCATACATGGAGGTTTGATATTCCAACGAGCGCCTCTAGAAGAATGAGGGGGAAAAAATGAGAGTGGAGGCGAAGGAGGAAGGAGGGGGCACCACAGAGAAGACGAAAAAAAGGATGGATGGGGGGGGGATGACGACAATCCCTTCTCTCCCACAGCAGAGAAGAATAATATTTAAAAAAAAATCTCCCCTCCCGTTGGATCACGCCTGGTCCACCGGAGGCCCGTTGCTTGATGGATGCAGCTTCTCCCTGATCTCACAGTGCTGCTGGCTGGCTCACATTATAGGATGGAGAGGCTCTCCCTGGAGGTAGCCCAATCCTGGCATTTCATTTCATCAGGCGTCCACACACACACACACACACACACGCTCGCACACACACCTACACGGACACACACATATACATATACACAACGAGCAGCAGAGGCGGCGGTGGCGGCGGCGGCAGCAGCGGCGGCAGCAGCAGAGCAGTGGATCCTTCCTCAATATCCAAGCCTGATGACAGAGCTAATGTGCAAGGAGCTGATTGGCTGGCTGGCTGTCCACTCAGCTTGGATGAGCGCTCTCCTTGATTTCTTTTTTTTTTTTTTTTTGTGCGGGGAGGTAGCGGGGATCGGGGGAGGGGGATGGGGGAGTAAAAGAGGGGAGCAGCATCCTCCATTCCTCTGTTAAAGCTCATCCTCACTCAGCTTCTTTATGCTCGAGAGAGAGAGAGCAGAGAAATGCATTGAACCTGGTTCTGGTGATACAAGGAGGTCTGATGAATGAATACAGTGGATCCATGTATTAACAAAGGGCAGTTCATCTCCACTTTAGAATCAAATCATGAGGGACATTTCTCTACTGCGAAAGTGAAGTAAATTGCACCGTGTGCACCCGACCTATATGTTTTATGATTTGGATTTTTCACATTTCATTTCTACAGTTAACTATTCTGGTGGAGAAATACTGAACCCGTCATAGTGCTGGGTATCAAACCCTCATACATTATCGACTATAAGCTGGTATCAAACGATCGGTGATATTCCAACGCTTGTTTAGTGATTGGTGATAGGTATCGGGAGTAATCCTGCTGTTGCCCTTGAGCAAAGCACCAGTCTCAGATAAGGACTAGGTTGTTGGGGAGCTGTCCACAGTTTCTAAACAGTGCTGCACAAACTGCCCAAACTCCACAGGGTGCCTTTAACCGTAAACAGTTTGCACAAAGGGTTAACTTTGAGTGACTGAGTCTGTCTGAGCCTGCCTTTGCTTTTCGGTACCTGTCTGAGGATGAAACTGGTGGAGGTGGTGCTGCCATCGGACCTCTTGAGTCGGCTCCTCCTGGAATAAGTCCCTCGATTCACCTGAATGGAAGAAAAAAAAAACAAGATCGAAACCAGCAGAAACCCTTTTTCATTTATTTAATATTATGTTTTTAATAAAGCCACATCAAGCTAATACACAATCAACAGGACAATCAGGTCAACTTTACAAGCACACGTGTAATTTCAAAGGCCACGGCACACAGAAAACACATGTAACACGACCAAATGTGGATTATACTGGATGCTTTTATATGTTTGCCTTGGCCACGTACTTTTACCTCCTGACTTTCTCTCTCTTTCTTTCTTTTCCTCTTCCAAAAGTCCAAATATAACCCGCAGAGTTAATCTCCAGGGAGCGAAATTAATTATCTGCCAGTGATTTGCCCCATTTATATTGGAGTCTCCAGAGTTAATGACAATGTCACTTGTGAAAGAGTAAACCTACTTCCCTCAATTCATAAAAAACGGGCCAGTAATCTAGGTCACCATCTCTCTTTTGTGCCTCTTAATTCAAGCCAACAGCAAAAAAAAGCCAAGAAGAGACATGAAGGATAAAGTTGGCTATGTCTATGAATACCCTGCTATTAATATCCGCCTGCAGCCTCCTATGATCAATCAAGCTGAGGACAAATGATTTATCTAACATTCCCTTCTACATACAGAACCTTTATACAGGTCACCACATTATACACACATATACATCATTTAAATCCTCACAGAAACCACCTAACACCATTACATTTCAATAAGACGTCGACTTTTAAAGCCCACTGTGGGCTTTAAAACGGCTGGATTAAGATATTAATAAAAGGATTAATAGTACAACATTGTATTACGTTTAAAACATCAAGTGGAATCATATATTGTTAAATATAAAGCTATAATACAGCTAAAATGTTCCAACTGAAGGACAAATATAGACTAAATCAAACTTCTGTGAACATTTAGTACTCAATAATAAGACTCTCTTAGTAATCTATTCAATCAATAACACAACGCTTTAATTTATAATCATATTACAGAATTAAAAACAATGTAGAGACGTTATGAATCTCAAAATGGTCAAAAAGTGAAATTCTGATAGCTTCCCTTTATCCTCTTATTATACTAGAGACAATATAGTAGTTTAGAAAGAGTTCGTGAAACTATATCTCTGCCCTATATCATTTACAATGCACATTTATAACAACTGTACATTAAAGAATTTGATATACATCATCATATTTATCTCTGAAGATAACACATGAGCCTCAGCAGTGCAATTTATTACTCAAACGTGTTGGTGTTTCATATAATATATGTTTTATTATTTACCTCCACTACACATGTGCCTCTCTGCTTTACAATTCCAATTTTGCACCAATTGAGGAACAGAAGTTATCACTATTTATTACTGTTTTTTTAAGTGAAGCGGTCCATGAACTCACGTGAAAGATGGGCGCTTGGATGCCCTCGCCGATCTTGTTCCGTATGTAGATGTGTCGGGACATTTCGGCCAGGACATCGGTCCAGAGGGCTGGCTGCTCCGGTCCGGTCCAGCGGAGGGGTTGCGGGTTCCGGTCTGCGCGCTCCAGCTTCACGCGACACAGCAGAACAACTGTCAGTCCACCTTCGACACAGGTGTTGCGGTGTTTGTTCTCGCTGTGGCTCGCGCTGGGAGGTTTGGTCACGCACACTGCTGCCGCGCGAGCCACTCAAAACCAGATGCGCCTGAGTGATGGGCGGAACTATTTTAGAAATCCGGGGGGGGGGGGGGCCTAAAATGAGCACAAGGTAACTACTTTAGACATAGAGAGGAATTATTTTAAGATATTCGGGATACTTTTTTATTAAATTGATTGTAATAATAACAACGTTTCCAACATTTAATACGGTATGATGGTACATGCCAGACTACACACGTATTGCTGTGACCATGCCTCTGACCCCTTCAAATTAAACATTTTATTAAAAATAACACCCTGGAAGATTGCACATTTTGAAGTCAAGGGTTTGTCAACCAAAAAATAAATAGTCATTTGAGTCATTTTTAGAGGCGATGATATCGAGTGATTCACAAGAAAACAGAGATAACTAATTGTATTATGTGCTTATTATTACCACCAGAAAATTAGAATTATACTTATATAGTGCTGCTAGTTCAGAAGCAGGCAATTAGCTCCAGCACGTTTTGAGCCCAGGTTATCTACAAAACTTTGCATAATCTTACTCTTTAATTAGTTTCTGTAGCCGATGATTTATTTTTAGGTACGTTTTAGATCTGTGTTTTACCCAAACTAGGATATTTATCAGAATGTATTCTTCCCTCTCTACATGCAGTTATTCCTGCGCCACTGGCAGACACACAAAGCATAATAGATCCATCCCCACGCTTAATAGTTGCCAAGAAATTCTTTCATCTCAATCATATTTTTCACTGTTAGTGAGTGAGCGCAATCCTTCCAGCACTTCTTTAGATTTGTGTTGAGATCACTGAGTTTATGTCTGATTGTACTTCCATGCAGATTGTCCTCCTTTAGATCTTGGGAGCACTTAGTGGAGAAAAGCGTCTTTATTTAAGTAGCTAATACAATGAGTAATAGAGGACAATAATACAGCATGAGGGGGCATGCTGCCTCTCTCTTTGCCCAGCAGATGGCAGCATTATCAAAGTCAAAGCAACAATAAGAGCAGCTGAGGGTGTTTGAAGGGCCCACTTTCAATGTGCAGAGTGAGGTGTGTGGTCACTGCTGCAGGTCTAGAGGGTGGTGCTGCTCCTTCATGGGCACATTTGCTCACATTATCAGGAAATTGCACCATTATTGTGTACTTTTGTGGTACAGAACATTTCCTTCCCTGCAGGAATTCGGCTGCCTTTTAACAGGAGCCATTTGTAAACCTGCCTTTTCTTTTTTCCCGACCCTTCAGTTGGACGAAGGGTCCCGGCACTTATTCAGTCATCTGGGACATTGTGTCTCTGCACTCACCCGGCTGACAGAGCGGTGAAGACGGACGGCCTCGAAACATCTTTGTCACTCTGCTTTAAATATCCATCTCCACCTGTTGAACCTGCGTGAACGCTCCACATAGAAACGCATGTAAACCACTTTGTTCCGCGGCTCTGGATGAATCCCTTTGGACAACCTCATGGTCCAGTAGAGACATGTGATATTTGGAGACCCTGGAGCTACAAATGTCATCCCAACAGCTCATCAAATAAATGAAAATGACCCACCTTGTTTCATGGACGTATGTCTTTGTTTTTAAGATGGTGGTGAAGCTTTTAGCATGGATAACCATGATATTGGCACCAAAATTGATTTATTCATCTTTTTTTCTTTACAGTGTACATTGTACAAAAATATAGAGTACCAAAAGTTCACAGTGTCCAAAAGGCAGTGTTAAGTCAAATCCACATCATATTATAACAGCACAGATGTATTTTGGGAGCGCAACAAATCAATTTTCGGGATCCGTTGACGAAGGTCTTTAAATACAAAACACAACCTTTTCCTGTCACAGCACAGGGTGACAATTTAAAAATGAACATCCCCATTGTCCAGGCCAAATACAAACAAACATATTTGTACAGTTTACACACACACACACAGGCCGTAAGTGAGTCAGCGCATGCAGTTAATCGCAAGCACCCAGAGGTGGACGCACATCATCAGGGCTGTTTGTTTCATGCTACATAACACCCAGAAACACCCAGTTCTTGCTATTTACAATTTAGATATGCAACTCAAGATATGCAATATACATTTTACAGCACGGAGTAACTTAAATATTAGCAATCCTGTACTGAGTAATGAGCCTACTACTTTGGGCTGTTTGTTTTTAGCAGTGAAACTTGTAGAAATGTTATATTTTGTCTGTAATTTCTGAATAATTCCCAAAATGTTTGGAGCACTTTAGTCAAATGTATTGACAGTCAAGCATATTAAACATATACGGAGAACAACGACGCTAATAATAAAGAAAAAAAGTGATTTTAAATTGATTTACTTTGGATTTCCCGGTTATTTCTACCACATGACATTGTTTCTTCCAGGATACTTCTTGGAAATCATTCTGAAATGACTGACCCCGAAATAAGCATTGCAGAATTTCTCAAGCATAATGCCTTGATAATCCACAGAAATGTGAAAAACATATCTACACAAGCACCAGTAATGTTACCTCGTACACAACACACACAGGCAGCCGTTCACTCACATTCACACCTACGAGCAACTACAACTAGTTCACCTAACTAACCTGCATGTTTTTGGACTGTGAGGGCCGCATAATGTGTTTACACATTATTATTTGTATTCAGAAATGCAAGAAAAAAACATTGTTATAATCCAACATGCTTCTTAATTGAAAAAAAAAAAAAAGAAACGTGTTATTTTGCATTTTGGCAGCCACTTCAGTAAACTATAAAAAAAACAAAATCTGCTTGAGCAAGTTAATCCATCACATCGCCGAGTTACCTTTGTGTTGCACGGCTCTGCGGCTGGGAACGCTGTGGCTGATTTATGGTGAGGCTCTGAAAACAGCTGTATAATATTTTTTGGTGATTTATGAAACAATAACCTGAATGTAATAACATCCAGAAAATATGAGCGTGACTGCCAAAACAAACATGCCCCATGTAATTATACACTCAGTGAAATCTGTGAACACACCTAAAATAATTCATACGATCTGCTGTATCACAGATATCAGTCTTAACTGATGTCAACCCCGCACTTATGTGTCCAGTAAAATGTTTTACAGTATTAGAGAGTCCGCTGAACCCAGCTGCTGAGAATGAGGGAAAGGATAATCCCCAAAACGTGAACCAGCGGATGAGTCTCTTCTCAAGTCCAGACACACGCATTGTCCAAGAAGTCTACTGCGCCTGAAGGCCTGGATACCTGGGTCCTACCCTGCTCTCACAAACAGAGCACCTCAGGGTGGATGAAGTAAGAGGAAGGGGGGACACCTGCACTGGAGGTGCTGGTTGTAGAGGCGAGCGTGTTCCTCTGAAGTTGTGTCATTGTGGCTTTGCCCACAGACGCATTCCCGAAAATTTGAAAGAACGAGGACTGTGGTTGACCCGACTACACGCAAGCTCCTTTTCTTCTGCTCCAAACAAAAGAAGCCTCCGTGTTTTGACGAATGGGGGAGAACAAGAAGCCTGCCAGCTTTTACCGGAGACTTGAGTGTGAAAAACACAGTTATTTAAAAAAAAAAACTGAAACTAAAAGGAGACTCAAGGTGCGGTCAAATTAGCACTAACGTCTGTGAATACTTAAGCCTTTAGAAATGATAAATTCAACAATTTCCAGTTTCGGTGTGCGCTCAGGCCGACTCCTGCAGACTTTGTTCAACTTTATCCTGTGAATTTACACATTATTCCGTCGAATATTACACGACTGCAGGAGGACAGGAGCACAGTAGCATGTATGTATAATTAGTTGCATATGGCGCACATGGTGCATGCTCTAAAACCGTACAGTTCTTTGCATGCTGGAGCAACTCAAGCATGAAAAACTACCGGTACATATACCGTACGTTAAGTTGAAGGTTCTGGAAAGAGATGTTGCTGCAGAATTCTTGAAAGAATGTCATTTTTTGTTCCTGTCGGCACTGAAACCGAAATGATCTGCATGCACAAGTGTAATTCGGCTGAACCGAGTCGTCGAGATCTCGTTTAACTGGAACAACAAGGTAATCTATCAACATCTCGGTGCATTTTTTGAATGAGGAAACACTTTATGATGGTGTTTGGGTGAGTGAAGAGGACTGGTTGGGGGTTTTTTTTAGAGCCTGACCTCCTCTCAGCTGTGCATGTAGGTCCTGCAGGGGGAGTCTGGATGGAAGTCGTACTTGCCCAGGCCCGGAGGGTAGTAGGTGGTGGTGAACATGTTGCTGGAGGGCAGCGGGGAGGGGAAGTGGTTGCACGTCTCCTCGTTGACGTGGAGATTGTTCTTGTTTAGCGTCTGTAGAACGGAGACATATAGAAAGTCAGAAAAGGGATGATCTTTCCCTGAAACTCTTTTCTTTAAAAGGTGACAGTACCTAGCGTATAGGTGTATAACGGTACAACTGAGCCAGCCCACCTTGAACTCCATGGGGATGTACTTCTCATTCTTTGGCGTGGCGTTGCCCTGCTTGTTGTAGGCGAGGTGGTTGGGTGTGCTGGGGTGGATGACAGCTGACTCTGCTGACGGTCGGTTCAGTTGGTGGCAGTAGGTGTAGGCCAGTGCCGACAGTAGAGCTGCTACAAAGAAACCGGCTGAGCCCACGGCTACTAACTGGAACAAAGTAAAGGCTGGGAACAGAAGGGAAGAGAGCAAAGAGAGATGACGAGACACATGCCAATCCTTCCTTTAGAGTTGTGTATTTCTTGTGTACAGTGGGAGTGGACATTGGTGTTTTTAGGAGGGGGTAGACATTGTTATTCCTCTGGGAACCACGAACATCCAGAGCAAATGGCTTGTAGCTTTCAGAGGTGTCAAGTCTGAGGGAAAGTTTGGCCGGATGGTGGCTCCAGACAAAAGTACCATCCAACCACAGTCCGGCCAGTAAATGATAAGATGTCTTGCCTTGGACTAAAGTCTAGGAAAGACACTCTACTGACTGTCATAGCAGCCAGTGACGCAGGAAAAGAGGAACCTCAATCATACTGGGACTAACCTCCCCAATCTTTGCTCAATCCCATGTCGCACTGGGAAAAATCCCTCAAACAAAAGTCAATATGCTACCAACTGTGTGGCCCACACCAGGTGAAGAAAAAAAGCCAATAACTTTGTAACTTTCAACATGTAGTTATTATTATCACAGAGAATCACTTGTTTCCACTCACTTCCACAGCTCTGGTCCTCTTGTCCGGGTAAGATAACTGCAGAGAGACAGACACACAGAAATGAAAACAGAGAGGCGGATATTAAAGTAAAATAACTACAGCTCCGAAAGATGAAACAATAAAAAGACAAAGGCTTCGCTGTTCTCGAGGGAGGCAGGATGCTGACACCTCCGTTAACTCATCTTTTTTTCATTTCTACAGAGTGAACAAGTCAGCACTTACTGTGTGTGATTCAACTTTTTGTATCTGGATTTTTCCAGCTTATATCAGCAACAGTTTACTACACGCAGCCAATTAGTTCCAGCAATTTCTTCACTAAAGCATGTGCGTACCTGGCACCTCATGAGGCTGGCAAGGCCGGGACTGGGTGATGTTACCCTGGCAGAGACTGGCCTCAGCCTCCTGGTCCTCATCGCAGCGACGGGTGCGATGCTGCAGACTCTCCTCATCACAGCCCCCCCACTCCGTCCATTCACCCCAATCTGAGGGGGCAGAAACAAAGAAAGCTTGAGATTTAAAAAGAGAACAAGAACGATCGTTGGTTTTCTGTCAATTTGTGTTCATAATAAAGCTTTTTTTTTTCCATGCACATCATGTACAATAAACAAAGCCTCAATTAAACACCATAACTGGATGTTTTGGGATGTTTTGCATCCTTATCTCCTTGTTTTATTCCTTGTGTCGGTGTGCAGGTTGAGAAATGTTGGCCACAGTGCTTTGGTCATCATCAGTCAACAGCCATTCACAGGTGCATGTCAATGACAAAATTTGAGGCAATTTCATAAACTGTTTATTTTCTGACTTCCATCCAATGCATGCTGGGAAAGGCTCCAACAACCTCGACCCAAATATTGATTCGCCGCTTGCCGTATGGAGGACATTTCCCATCAGTGTCTATACAAACCACATTATTCAATCAAGGGAGGGAATTTATGGTGTGAAGATTGTGATAAATGTTTTTGTCGTACTTTAAAATGCAAAACAGCGGAAAAAGAAAGCTGCTTTTACATATAATCCATGATGTGGCTTTAAAGATGCTGACTGACCTTCACAGGCATGCGTGTTACAGAGCGCCTCTTCAGTGTGCAGGCCGATACAGATGTCTCCTCCACTGGCAGGTGGTGGGTTGCTGCACGTCCGAGTCCGCTGGTAGTGTCCGCCGCCACAGCTGGACGAGCACTGGGACCAGGAGGACCAGCAGGACCAGGCCCCGCTCACTGGAACACACCCGCATCATCAACTTTATTGAACGTTTCCTGCTATTGTAAGTACACTGGCCAGCCAGAGAGCTCCCTGTCACCTGGGCACGGTTGGGTGTTGCAGTCCTGATACTCCACCGGGGATCCTACGCAGGTGCTGGGGTTGGTCCTGCCCTCTGCGGTCGAGCAGCTACGCTTCCGGGTTCGGAAGCCTCTGGAGCACTGCTGAGAACAGCTGGACCACGTTTCCCACAATCCCCAGCGCACACCTTGGGGCTGGGACAAAGTTCGCCCACTCGTCTTCACCAAGTCATCAACCAGAGCTGGAAATACACAGAAACAGGAATTAGAATCAAAATCCCGACATTTTAAACCTCTGATTTGATCTTTTTATTGCCTCACTCAGGAAACAGACAGCCTGTTATGAAACATTCAAATAACATTTACACCTTCCCAGCTACCTATTTTGGATTAAATACCTAAACGGACATGATTTTGCATCTTTTGTTTCTGTGTGAAAAAGATTCCTTGAAGGGAAAGGAAAGGGAGAAGCCACGGACACGTGTCTTCATGACGGTTCAATGATGTTTAATCAGTCTACTGATTGATGTCTGCATACAGTTTGGCTACATCCTGCTTTTGATGGGACCAGCTGTGTTTATTGTGGCAAACTGGGAGCTCTGCCACCAGCAGCACTCTGTAAAGCCCAACCAGACGCAGCGCTACTTAGCAGGTTTTACTATATTTCACTGGTCTGTTGAGTTACACCAGGCTTAATTTTGTTTCAGACTGGTATATTCCAAAAACAAAGACTTATCTAAACCTAAAGTTTCCGCTACATCTCCCAGTACTCACAGTCAGTCTGGCAGGCTCCAGACCCGTCATTGGGGCAGAACCGGGTCTCCATCTTCTTCTTGCCCAGCTGGAGCTGCTGGGGGTCGGGGAGCAGCGCCCGGCAGGTGTACCTGAATCTCTGCTCTTGCCTGGACCCATCTTGGCTGACGTTGACCGGCATCCAGGGGGTCCAGGGGGTGTTGCGGCGCACCTCAGGGCAGGCCTCCAGGTTACAGGCCTTATACTCCTGGAGAACAGGAAGGAGGACGATGAAACTGCTACTTCTGTCTACTCTTCTGCAGGTTTCCTTCGTCTCCCGAAGGACCCGAAAGGTTCAGTAATCCATTATGAACAGCTTGCAGAGACACACTGCTGCTGAACAACACAAATATTGCCGTTCTTTCTGGAGGGACTTTATTACACAGCTAATTACTGCGTTTAATGGGACTCCTGGTGGTGTTTGTGAAGAGGCAAAGCTTAAGGCGGCACGGAGTGCAGACACACCAGGACTTCCAAGAAACACAAGTGGCAGTGTTTGTTCACCACGGCTCGTTGATCGGGGCTCCTGTGAGGAAGGAGGTGGATTCTTGGCGGGACAGCGTAAACCTGTCTGTGTGTTAACACCCTCGATGTGAAGCTCCTCACTAGCAGGTCAAAAGAAGCAGCTGTGGTACTCGACAGATGAAAGGGCCACGGCACAAACAAATTGGTCATGAAATTAGAGAGAAAAAAGGAAAACTCCCATAATCCATCTGGTTACAATTCATGCTCTCAAGGGGATTTATCTTTGATTGCTTTAAAGAACATACTGAAATATTTACTGTAGATCAACCACATGAATGCAGGTTTAGTAGAATGAGATTAAGCGAATATTTTATTTCTATAATATCCAGCAGCAGAGCGGGGGCTGGTCACTCTAAGCTTTCTTTATAGCTAAAGCCAATCGATTCATTGTGGCTTGAACACCTTCAGCCTAATTTCTTAAATAAGCAAGTACTACAGTACCATGGAACATCCAGGACAGCTGTTGCCATTCTCACAGGTTCTGGTCCTGGAGTGGACCCCGCCTCCACATTCAGCACTGCAGTGAGCCCAGGGGGCCCAGGCTGTCCACGCCACTGGCAGGGGACAGGGCTTCCTCTCATTGCACAGCCTGGAAACACAGTGACACCGGGCTCATTTCCACCCAAAGCCATGATATTCTGACTCGTGTTTGTATCGTAGACGATTTCTACCTCCTGGTGCAGAAAACTGACGCAAACACGTTCCTTCTCACCTCTCCTCTCGACCCTGGCCGACGCAGATTCGACCACCGTGGCGAGGCGAGGGGTTGTTGCAGGACCGCTGCCTCACTTCAAATCCGATACCACAACTGCTGCTGCACTGGCCCCACGAAGACCAGGGCGTCCAGCCGCCATTCCTGAGGAACAGAATCGGGAATCCATTTGTTTTATCATTTCATTTCATTCATCCAATTTATTAAGCCGTCAGCAGATTAGAGTAACTGGTCTGTGACGTCGTGAAGATCTGCATCAAGAGGCTGCACCTGGAACAGTTCGCCACCTGGATGAGTGGGCCTTTACACTCGACCCCGCCACACCGGGCCAGAGGGCCGTCGCACGAGCGGGACCGACACACGCAGCTGCTGATGGAGCCCTCGCCGTCATTGTGGTTACAGGGCTGCCACGGCGCCCACGAACCAAAACCGCCATCCCGTGTCAGGTTCCTCACCTCCAGAGACGATTGAAGGGGATTAATGTCCACGTCATATGCACATGAATAAGTCACATTCGCACCAAAACTACAGCTTGGTGCTACCATGATATTATCACTAAATATGCAGCTGTGTGATAAACAAATGATGTATTTGCAGTAAAGACCAACACAGCGGGCTAACTGTGTTTGTGTTTCTTACTGGGCACTCAGTGATGTTCTGGGTCCACTGGTTCATGTTGGAGCTCTCCTCGATGGTGGTGCAGCGCTTCTGTTTGTGATCCCAGCCACAGTAAGGGTCCCGAGCTTCCATGCACTGACTGATATGAATGCAGACAACTCGTCATTATTGCAGTTGCAGAACAGAACAGTCTTGTCGACGTTCTCTATATTAAAGGACTTCTATTAGGAGTGATACTGAGGCTTCATACAACAGTCTGTAAGGTTGTCACTAAATTCATGACATGACCACCTATGTAATGTAAAAATATGGACTGACAGTTCAGTAGTTTCTCAGCAGGGCTCTTAACATAATCGTCTGTGTCAGCGTTTAATGCGGGCCTTTCAGACTTGGCCACCAGCACGTGTTTGTCTCTTTCGCGGCACAAACTTCATTCATCTTTTTAAGTATGTTCAAGTTGAGTTGGTAAATTTGCCGGCAGCAGCAGCATCGGACCTTTAAGCTGAGCCGACTCCTAGATGTAATAAAACGGCAACATTTACTAAATGGTGCAGAAATTGGATTTACTCGTTTCCTTTTATTCTGATCAACTGTAAAACAAAACTAGGGTCTGTCAATCGGCTTCTGATTATCTGAAAGCCTGAAATCCGAGTGTAAAATCTCTCTAGAAGCTGAAATCGTATGTGATGCTGCAGTTTTGAGGCTCTATTGGGGTCGTACCTTTCAGATGGATAGCTGGAGCAGCGCTCCAATGGGATCCTCACCAGTTTGTCATCAAGCCCAACAATCAAAGATCTGTCATTGTGAAGGATTTGCAGGCTCTTAATTGGTCCAATTTGCCCTTGAGGGAGGAGCCTGAGCTCCTCCAGGTAGCAGCCTTGAAGGTTTTTATTGGTGGTGGAGAGAGCCTTCAGGATGGTGCCATATTCTGATTGGACAAGATTAACAAGGAGGAACGTTCTTGGATCAAATGATCTATTCTTCAACTCATTTTAAATCAGTAATACAATTGCCTTTCTCCAATGTTGCCCCAAGTTGTCTACCGCCTCTCTCACCAGTGCCGATGTACATGACGTGGAAGAGGGCGTCTCGGCCTTGAACGACGTCCACCACCAGCTTGGAGAAGCGCAGGTTGTCCTGGGTGAGCAGCGGGTTGACGGTGATGGGCTGGACCACATCGTTCATGAGGAAGAGTCGCTGGGCGTCCTGGAGGCTGCGCTCTGTCAGGTTCCCACCGGGGCCTCCCTCCTCCAGGGTGCCACACTGAGGGACGAGAGTCACGCCTTAAGAACGTCGGCTGGGAGCACAAGCTCGAAACACTGCGGCGTAACTGAGATCGTAAATGGATATATGCGAAATAGCGAAATGTCAGCTGCAGAAGGCCATTACTGACAGTGTAAGTAATGTTAAATACATAAAAAACAAAACTATCGCATTTGAAATGCAGAGATTACAGAAACTGAAATGTCACTGCAATGTCCCTGCAGCCCAATTTTGGCAGCATTTCGTATACGAGATGGGAAAAATGCCAAGCACTTATTGTAGGTACAGTTGATGGAGGTGAGCTAGAATTTCCTGTGTGCTACGCTGCAAGAAACTATCACTGTACTCGGCACACCAAGATGAAATGAAATGTCAGTCTTGGAGGGAAAGGCTGGGGAATAATGGAAGGACAAGACTTTCACATCTACCATCATCAAGTTGTCAGAGGAGAAGAGCTATCTGGATCCCGTTTCTCTAAATGTGTGAATTACCTGAAAATTGGGTATGGGGTTGGGTGTGGAGAGCCAGGCAGTGCGGGGGTTGTCCTGGTAGCGAAAGGGTCCGTTGAAGGCCTGGGTGATGGAGCTCAGATTGAAGGCACAGACAGCAGACGCTGATATGCTGTTCCTGAAGGAGGAAGAGGATGTGATCACAGGCGGATCTCAGTGAGAAGAAAAGCAAGATTGAGATACAGAGAATGGCGCACAATCATATAGTTATCAACAAGGTAAGATAAAGATAAAATACACGTTAACTCACACATTCGTGGTGAAGATGCCGTAGATCAGGTCCTGCTCTGGTAAGTAAAAGGTGCTCTGCAGCTCGTTGTAGTAAAAGGGGATTTCTCCCGAGCGTGAGCAGTTGAGTCGAGCCTTCATGAAGGTGGTCCAGGTGTCCTCCAAAAGGAAACGTCCGCCCATGTCGTTCTTACAAACCCGGGCCACGCGAGAGAACACTATCTTGCCGCAGTCGTTTTCAACCGCGGTTTCCCTCAAGAAGAAGTAGGCGAATCGTCCAATCTCATAAACAGACACGAAGTGAGGCTCTAAAAGACAGACGAGGGGAGACAAAGGAAAGACGTGGGAGATATGACACCCACGAACGGAGACGCGGGTCGATAGGAGACGAAAGCAGGACAATTCTTTACCGTTGAGCCACTTGGAGTTGTACTGGGCGGTGCGCAGTGGCGGGATGTTCCCCAGGCTCCTGTAGATGACGGGGTCCCGTCCTGAGAAGTCGATCACCGTGGCGGCGTACAGCTCGCCTCTCTCTGTTACCATGGCGGTGGAGTTGTGGCGCGGGTCGTAGGGACACCGGGCGACGCCGTTCACCGTGTCCAACACCTGACTGAAGTTACCAATCTGACAGGAAGTTAAACAGGTTTAAACACGACTGAATTCACAACCAACCAACTGCACTGTGGGTTGAAAAAGGATTATTTCGAACAAATAATTACATTAATTCACTACATTTTTGTGGTGGTGGGGTAGAGTACAAAAAGAGGCTTCAAATTCTCGTGAGATACTGTGGAAATTGTGAGTGGTATTATTTAGATGGCTGAGACCTGATCGTCACATCTCCTGATGATAAACGCTTGTACCAACCTGCCTGGTTACACAGACTGGGGTGAACGCGTTGGTGCCACACGTAAAGAGCATCCTCCCACTTATCAACAGCACCCGGATGTAGTTTTGACACTCCTCCTGCAGACCAACACAGCACAACTCACTTCTGATGGTCGTCAACAAAACCTGATTTCAGACGACATTTTGAAAACATCGTAGACTTCTGTCTCATATGACACGACACACTACCTCAGTCTTCCCTTTGCTCTGACAAGAGCGCTTGGTGTCGTCATCGGGCGCCCATTCTGTCGCCTGCGGTGACAAAACAACAAATATTTCGGTTTGTTGATCGTTAACTGCAACTCAGCACAGGCAGGAGCTCAGGAGCACTTCATGCAACATGTAACATGGAAATATGGAAACACACATGAAACATTTGGGCAAAATGTAAAGAAACAGTTTGAGAAACATGCTTATTGGCTTTGTTGCCGTCGCGTCTCTTTAACGTTACCTGTATGAGCGAGGCGTTGCTCAAACTCAGCCTGAAGAGGAAGTTTCTGTAAAAAGAATGCAAATGATCAAACCTAATCATCTCCATTGTATATTGGCAACATATGTTGACTGGATGCTGTTTGAGGTTTAAGCTGTTTGTCACCTCGCTCCCACAATGAGCTGGTTTTTGCTCAGGTCCAGTGCCAGCTGGGAGAAATCCTTCACTCCTGGATGGGAGAACTCTGACAACCACGGCCTCAACGCTGGACAGAAGAAGAACAAGAAGAACAATAAGAAGAAGAACAAGAAGAAGAAGAAGAGGAGACATGACAGAGAGGGAAAAGCAGTGCAGAGCCATAATATGAAGTGCGTGGGAACCCTTTCTCCACCAAATGCTACCTGGCTCACGGCTCCGGCTTCAGTTTAAGCCCTCAGTGTTTTCACTGATGTGTCACATGTCTCTCCAGTGACTCACCCGATCCTGCAGTCTGACAGCTCTGAAATCGCCCATGAGCCTTTTCAACCACACAGCCCAAGGCTTCGACTTCACAGACAAAGGATTTGATTTCAAAAATTGGTGCGGAACATAATCAGAGTCAGGAGGTCTGGTGGGCGAAATGTATCACAGCCAGACACTTGAAAACATCTGACAAACAATCCCAAAATACAACAATTTATGGGTAAACAGAGACGGATATTGATTTGCTTTATGAGCCCTTTGTTGTAAAAAAAAAAAGATTTTCTTGCGGTTGTCACAACCATCACAATATATTAACAGGAATATCAATACAAGCAAGCACAAGTCCTTCGTTTGACTTTTATTGCGGTAGATTTTACATCAGTCCATTCTCTGTGCTTTTATTTGCCCCGGCTTTGTTTGTGTATTTACCTTGCAAAGCACGTTGTGACTTTGCTGAGGAAAGGTTCTGCATGAATAAAGCATATTAGTATCACATATTCAATGAAATGGACATGATTTAAAACCTCTGCCCAGGCAGGATGACAGCTAACCTAAAACTGAACAATAAACGAGCTACTGGCTGTTTTTCACAAACCACATAAAGTGCAACAAACCCAGAAGATTTCAGAGCAAATCCCTGGCGTCCACATGAACGCTGGTTCCTTCTACTCGACGGCCCAGCTCGTGGGACAAATGTAAAGAATAACGGCACGGTTTGCCAGTCGAACACTTTCAGCTGAATGGAAGCTGACTTCCTGTCAAAAATAATATCATCAAAAGGCGCTTTCACAGTTGTTCGACAGCTGAAGAGGAACATTTCATGAGGCCATACCGTAAACATTCATATGAACTTCATGCAAACCTTGATGCACAAGATAAACACAACTAACTGACAGCACCCACCTTGGTAGGAGACGACAGGATGCTCCTTTCTGCTGCAGTCTGCCGGTGTGACGTGAGGCTGCTGGGACAGACACACAGACGAACAGAGGACCAGCACGAGGCCACAGGGGGAGAGGGCCCGCACCCCCCACCCTGACGTAAACATGGTCACAACCACATCCAGTCTTCTATCTGGTCCTCAGGAAACACCTGGTGGAAGAAGAAGGAGGAGACGTCTGTCGATGTAAGCACGAAAAAGTACTTTTCATTTCTGCACACCCATCCTCCGTCTCTGTCCGCCTGTCCATCAATCCAAATTAGTTTTGCCAGCCCCCCCCCCTCTGCCTGTCTGCTCTGGGTGTCCAGCCCCTTGGTGTCAGCGGGACTCGGTCACGGCTAATTCACCTCAAAAGGCCAGAGCCGCCAATCTCTCTAATGCCGGCTCTCAGACCACGAGGGTGCCATCGACGGGGATCTCTCTGACTGAGGAGACCCATTCAAAGACGAGACTGGGCCCAGAGGCCAAACAGGGGGGGGGGGGGGACTTTGAACTGGGAGCCACATGAAGGGTCTTTGTGTCAACATCAAATACATTTACATAAATCTGCTCCAAGATGATGATCTGATGATGATGACCACGGGCCCAGAGTGTCAGATGGCACAAAAATGCAAAAAAAAAATGCTGAGCTGATGATTTAGCCTGTCTGCTTGTGGACCTTTGAGGACTTACTCTCATACATTCGGTCACCATGTCAAACAACATGCAGTGAATCTCAGAAGTTCCCTCAGTGATGCCAAATAACTCCACACAAATGAGGCCAAGAGGTAGAACACAGCTGACAAACGGAGCTCTTTCCTCACCACCGTGTGAACATACACACAACATTCCACAATTATATTTCGTATGAGATGCACACAGAAGGGGATGACGTGATGTCGACCTGGGATGGAGAGCATCCCAGGTCGACATCATTTTAAAACCCTGGAGGAAATGTTTTAGAGATCACTTTTCATCATAAACCTGACTAGTGCACGCCTTTGATTATCAATTAGAAGGACAAACTCGTTTAAAACTGTTTAACCTAAAATACAGCTGAGCAGGTTTCTCCGTTAACCCCTCGACTGTCACTCTGGAGAATGGAGGCGGTGAATGTCTGCCTGTCTGCTGCTCACCAGGCGGACTGAATGGAGGCAGAGGTTTTCCCCCCGACCTGCTGGGTCTCACATTGCTGCCTAATGAAGCGACGGGAGCGGAGCCTTCACCGCTGGCCTCGCCTTTTGTCCTGCGGCCGCGCTCCCCTCGCCGGCCAGTGAGAGGCCTAGTGTTTCCGGGGACTTGTCCATTCAGCACAATGAGGGGGGGGGGGGGGGAGCAGCAGCAGACGCCAGTGAGATCCATCAGGGGCGGTAGGCAAATGTCCGGATGCAGATTCTCACTCTGTGATCGACGGAGACGGCTTATATTAATAAGGTTGTTTGAGCGCCCCAACGACCCAGATGAGAGTTTTCAGATTTCATCTTTAACGCTTTCTCAATGCAGCTGATCACAATGTGTCCTCAATGACTTTTGAGTACTTTAGAATCAGCCATAACACCGTCAAGATATTCTAGATTATGGGAGGAAACCATGTGTTGAAGGAAAAGTAGGAAGTAAAGGCGGGCAAACATTTAAGCCTGTGAGCGTGCCAGAACATTCATTGAACAACCTGTGAGATTAGAAATACAGAGTCTCTGATTCATGTGACCTGTATGTGTTTTGGACTGTGGGAGGGAAACCACGGGAACACGAACCAGACATGTGACCTCCTCACAGAGAGAAACGCTGCCAAGATGTTAACCCTCTTATAGCAGCATAACTCTGTTTCTGTGTCGAAAAAAGCAAAATATGACAGGTGTGTGTACTTTATATCTGAGCCTCTATTCCTCGCTCAGCGAAAACACTCTGATCAACTCAGACGCTGAAGGTCTACCTACATTTACAGCTAAATGTTATTACTTAAATAAATCCTAGCAGCAGAAATGCATTAGTAATAAACAGCGGCCTACTTGAGAAGGATTAAAGCTGTCATGGCTCACAAATAAGATTCAAAAGAGGACGTGAACACCATGCTTCTCTGCCTCTCTGGACACTGGGCTGAGTATAGCTAATAAGATGTCTTCGTAGTACAATTGCTTTGCAAATGTTTGCACTAAATGTCACATTGAATCGGGCCTTTTTGATTTGTGAAACCTGAAAAAGAATATTTTGAATATCTCTCGACAGATGTTGGCCATTTTTCTTTCTCAGATTGATTTATTGAAGTACTTTTTCGGGGGCCCCGTAGATCATCCTGTGATTCACGAGCAAGAAGCAACGAATCAAATAATAAAATAAACGTCCTGTTAATCATCTCATACTGTATGCTAATGTAAAGCACTTCATCACAGCGTTACAAAGTTCAAGTACAGAGGTTTTCGTCAAACCAGAAGACGATGTGTTGGGACTTTAAGAGTTGGGAGGAAAATGTTGGTTTTTTTTGCGTCTGCAAGCTTGAGACAGTTCCTAATCTTAAGATTTTAACGAGAGAGAGAGTATTTGTGAGCCTCCCTTCTTTATTTCAAGAACTTCCTATTCAAGCACTCTTGGCTTTGTCTTCGTGGCAAACTGAAGCGGCCGATGCGGGAGCAGCCCTCCCATGGTGCGTGTGTCACTTGGATACCTTCAACCCTCCGCTTACACATGAAAGAGTCGACGCGATGGAGTGGAGCGTAAAGCGCGGATGAGCCTCTTTTGTGGCCATGTGACCACTAAGCCTGCTAACAGTTTGAATACGCCAACAGGGGGGGGCAGCCGTCCTGACACTGTGAAGGTGCTGTTTCTTATTCTGTCAGGATGAGTAAAACCTCTTCTGTCATTTCCTACAAAACCGCTTTTATGGGGGATTATACGTCGTGATCTGACGACAAATGCCTAATTGCACCTCCGGCGGGATTACACAGGCTACGCAATGAGCATGCTGAGAGACCGGGTGTGTACACGTGAAGTGAGCGTCATTAAAATCCTCTTCACTGAGGTGATGTATGGCAGGGAAATGAATTACACGTAATTATTTCCTCACTTGGAAGCCTCGCAATTTGTTCCTCCGTGGCATCAAAAATAAAATTAGTGAGTCCAGCGTTTGACCTTTGTGTCTCCGCCTCTTGTCTCAACTCTCTTGTACTTGGACTTCATCCAAATATCATGCAAAGAAACTGTGAACCCCCCCCCCCCCCCTTACCTCCCTACACCGAAGAACCTGCTCCAAACTCCTCCTTAAATAAAGGGGGCTCACAAAACAACAGCTGCTGCTGAAAGCAAATCTCTAAAAAAACAAAACTCTCTCTGTCTGACACAGCAGCAGCTCACACTTCACAGCAGCCCTCACCTTTAAAGCTGCAATATGAATGACCAGGGAAGTCAGTTGGGTCGGAGCAAACGGACACTGAGGAGGGCATCCAAAAGTCTCTCCATCAAAATATTCAGAGAGGACCATTTCCGAGGCAGTGTTCTCAGCTCCTTCCTACCGGGGGTGAATGGCCTCTCTGTGCACCCTGCCAACTATCTGCCAATGGGCGCTCTCTTTCACAAGTGAATAGACTGCGTTTAGCCACAGTTAAAAAGACACACTAACGTGCCATGGCCGCGCCACAATGGCCGCTCGGGTAATTTGCCAAACCTAATGATGCCGGTTTGGCCCCGGCTAGAGGAGGTAGAGAGCAGGAATCCTAAAGAGGCACACAGCTGCACTGATCCCTCTCTTCCTATCTCCCCTCTCTCTCATCTCCGTCTCCCTCTGTGCTCTCATCATCAACTCAATTGCTTTTTTTCTTCTGGGAAAAGACACGTCAGAACCAAATGCGTACCTTCTGCATTCTCTGAAAATGCTCCACTATCAAGTGTTTGTTTCCCCCACATTTTGAAGGAAAGTCACGAGACGCTCTGCTCAACCATCTCTTACAACTGCCAGCAGACGGACACAGTCAGCAACCAGCTGGTGGCTGTAGTGGTATCAGTATATTTCCCTTTAGGAGTTAAAAGGAGAGTAAACAGTGGAATAACATTCATCAAGTGGCCAGAAACCCGCCTCCGTGGCTTTTAGGTTGATCAGTTTAACCCACATCTGGCCAGCGCAGATTTCCAACCCTGATGCCCTCTGAGGCAAATTTGGGATGCATAAAAAGAAGAAGATGTACGTGCACTTAGCTTGTTGGGTGTAGCTTGTTTGGCTTGAGCTCTGCCCCGAAGTGGCCGAAATAGACAAATGCAAGACTGACACGCAGTGCAGGACAAAGTCTTTGAATTTGAATAAATAAGGCACTATATGCAGAAGGTATAAAGCCTCTTGGCATGGAGTGAAGGGTCTGTCACGCTCATTGTTTGTAGGCAAATAAAAATATTGTTAGTTGCAGTGTGATGAGTAGTTTGTGTCCTCACAGCTAGTCGTACAAAATGTGCAGACACCGGTTGAACTGATGCTATCGTGCTGGCTGACGAACATTATCAGCTTTTCCGTGATTAATACGTTGCATCCAATTGGTGCTGTTGTCATGGAGAAGGACCTGATAAAATGGTTTCCTTATTACAGATTATAATGAGATATGACTCGTGTTAATGGCTCCTACCTCACTCTCCACAAAGATACCTTCAAGTAGAATAACCAATTAAAGATCTGTGAGTCCACCTTCATCCTATTAGGCATCCAATCAACTATGAGGGGTGCCTGTCCTGTTGCCAGCAATTATTTGGGGGGGAAACGGGAGAGAATAATTGCAATTTTTACATATAAATTGACTGGTGGTAGCTGCTTCTCATCAAAAAATATTCATCAGTATCCCAAGAACGTTTCCAGGGGTTGCAATCAGTGCAACATGTGGCTCCTGCTTGAAAAAAAGACGAATTGCTCATTTATTGAATGGTAAAATGAAAAGAAATACAGAACCCAGCCTGAGGCTATTGATTCAGGCTTTTCTCTCCTAAAACCATCCTGAAGCCAATTACAGCCCTCATGCCTCCGACAGAACAAAGGAAATATCCACACTACACAGTACCTGAACCCCCCCAAAGAAAGCACATGTCTATCCATGCTAAATGTAGTCTCCGCAGGGAGAGGCAGAGCGATACATGCTGAGGATGGGAGTGAAAAGGGAGGGAGAGGTCGGGGGTCACGGTATCGATCACTTGAGGAGAAATTAGCCCGCAAAGAGGAAAAAAGACAAACTGGCAGAAAAACAGCCACAAAAAGTGTCCGACTTAGACACAAAGACAGAAAAGGACAACACAAAAGAATTAATAATTGCACCGAAACAGCCAACCCCCACATGGGAAACATATATATATATATATATATATATATATATATATATATATCCAACACTGCACACACAGATATACAAGGAAATAAACTTACTTGTTCACCATCACCAAACTGAAGCGGGAGACGAACTCAGATCCTTCACATGGTGAGAGAGAAAGAACGAGAGAGAGAGAACTTGTTACACATCGGCACACAGTGGCACGCTGACCAGAGTGTGTGCAGGGCGGTGGAGGGGGGAGTAAAGGGGTGTGTGTGATGGGGAGATGGGGGGGGGGAGTAAAGCATTCCTGTTTGTGTAGAGCAAGCTTAGGTCTCTGAATAGAGAGGCATGTCTGCCCTGTGTGAGTGTGTATTGTAATCATCGTTGAGAGATCCTTTGATTTTGGTGGAAAATGTTTTTTTAAATCAGTGACATCTTCATTCGGTTCCATTGAAGCCTTCTTTACACAGGACAGCTTGCATCCGTGTGTGCATTTAAGTTCAGACTATGACTCAAATTCACCGTTTCATTATTTCAAAAAGTCCCACTGATGGATTTGTGTGTTTTGCATGAGATGCACTGCACTCACACCAGGTCATTTGTCATCAGAAGCCACTTGACACCTTTTTTTGTTCCGTTTCAAGCGCTGCGTGGAGCCGTTTATCAAGTAATTTGGCGCCTCCAGCTTTTTAATTATGAAAGCCTTTGTTTTGTAAGTCAAATAGCTTCCCTTTGAGAAACGTATGAAGTGCACAGTTTCTTTTAGGAAAAGCAAATGCTAATGCATGGAGTCGCTGAGCTGCTGGCTAACTCCTTCAAACTTATCGGCATCTGAATCGGTGTACATGAAGTGATCTGAGGTCAGTTTTAAAATCTGTCTGGATACAAAATGAATCCGAGCACAGCGTGCGTCGTCGCCAACGTGCAAACGAATGAGGAGACAGAGTCAATAGCGAACGCAATTAGCTCAGACAAACATTGTGTTTGCCTGGACAAAGTCTGGCCTCCAGAGTCACCTGATGGCCAGCAGGAAAAAAAGAGTGTTTACTGGTAACGTTGATTCAAAGTAGACAAAATTCTCTCAACTCAAGCAGTAAGTGAACCGATATACCGCCGTGGTGTGGACACGCAGGAAGGAGGCGAAGGGGCTGACCAATAAATCATATCCAGTGAAAAAAAAAAGGGGGGGGGGGGGACAGGATCGCTTTGCATCTCGTGTGCCCGGCGGAGCGTAAGAGACAAATAACACTTCCCGGGCCTCATCCCCAACCTTTACAGAGCAGGACATTCATCTCTCTCAGCCTCAGAGAGGATGAATGGCTCGTTCCTGTGCAAACTCCAGGATGACCTCCTCCGGCTCTGTTTTTACAGCCCTCCTGTCACTGCTGAGGCTGAATGATTACAGGGAGCCGAGCAAAAACAAAAAAAAACATGGACCAAGTGAAAGATGGCAAAGGCTTGAACATTACAGTGAACTTAAAAAAAAAAAAAGCCAGCCCCCAAGCTGTCAGCCTAACGAGTGAATATGATCGTGACTTCTGAATCACCTTGTGTGGTTCTGAAGCTGGTTCAGAGCTCGTTCGGCCTCTAAGTGCCTCTAAGTGCCAGCGTGTTCCTAAAAGCCCCAATTATTTGTGGTCAAAGCACGTTGAGGTAAAATAAAAATAGCTGTTGATGAGCACCTTTTGCATTGTACAACTTTCATCGCCCGTCTCATCATTTCAGCCTCAGAATTGTATAATCCTAAAACATCCACGTATCTGCAGATACTTTTTTCAAAAACACTTGAAATAGCAGGCGTTAAAAGTCACTGCATGTCTTATGGAGAGGCTTGTGCAATATGAATATTAATATATTAAAAAAAATTACAAATTAGGTGTCTCACTTCTGCAACTCCTCAAAATGGAAAAGCTTAAACCATCATCAACTGATTTTTGTTGCCACTTGGGGGCAGCAATAAATTGCACATTACATTTGACCTGTTATTATTCATGAGGAAATATTGATTCATGCCGCTTTAACTACTCCAACATTTGGGCTAAAGGCAAAAACAATCAGGAGGCCCACTGTTACTTCTTTTTAGAGTGTTTTTAATTTGGGTTCACACCGATGAGAGGACCAAAAGATGCTAAAATGCTGAATTTAAAAAGCACATTATCCCCAAAGATTTCCATTAATCCATGACCAGCTGCAATGGAGACCTGCAGGGGGTTACAACTCTGAACCCCCAAAACCAGCACCCCCACCCACCCACCCACCACCACCACCCCACGTCACAGCCCTCAATGGGTGCCTTGTCCAGCACATAGCGCTCCACTGTGAAACAGGCCCGTGTGCCGCGAAGTAATATTGACTTTTAATGCTTCAAACATTCAGCTCGCTCCATTGTAAACAAACCTGGCTGTGTTGATTTTTTAAAACCCCAGCAGACACCTATAGGTCTACCTTTCTATACGGGAGCAGTACAACTATGCTAATAGGAGTCACACACACACAAGATGTGCAGTTTAGAAGCTGGACAAGCCAGTTAAAAAACATCTAGGTTGAACTGAGAGTTTGACATTCTGGGAAATATGCAAAAAGTTATGAGAAATATGCTAAATATGAGATGAGAAGGCCAGACTTGTCTTATTTACACTTCCTATCTTGTTTATTTACTAAATGTGAGCTATTTCTTGACCGAGGGTAATGGTTAGCATCTCACATAGCGTCTCAAAACCCCTTAATAAAACACAGTCAGTCACTTCTGATTGAAAGGTTGTTGGTTTATTGGGTGCTCTCCTTCACCCCAACAGCTATGATGGTCCCAAACGCAAGATGCTAAACGGCAAAATCTCATCCAGCGATGTTGGATAACTGTTGATTTCTACCTTCCAAGAAAAACATATAACTTTCCCTGAATAAATAAAGGTGAAACACACACACACACACACACACACACACACACACACACGGTCTCAGTGTCTGTATTCTGGGCTGTGTGAGTGGAGGAAACCTGAACACCCAGCCGCCTGTCCATCAGCCTCGGCCCTCTTTCCCTCCTCATCCATCTTTCTCTCCTTTTCCACTTCAGCCTGACCTCGTGTGAAACTGTGGAGGTCTGTGGGCAACACGCTCAGGCGTCCAGATTAATGATTTAATGCCACTTCCATTTAGGGGGTTATATAATAGCAGCAGTAAGTCCTTATATGTACTGAGGACTTAGCAGCTCGGTTTCCACACACTGTAATTTAATGTTTCAAAATAAATCTACAGTAAAGTTATTTATTTAACCATAAACTATCAATAAATACATCGGATAGGGTCCTATCAGTACACATATATGATTGACAGGTACATGAGCATCCACACATTGTACTGTAGTGGAGCAAATCTTTGTATTAGCTCAGGATCAGCTTTTCTCACATCATCATGCACATGATAAATAGATCTTGTCATGAATAATAATAATTGCACCTCCACAAACTCAAACTAGAAGAGATATGCCAATCTGTAAAAAGTACTTTTTTATGTTTATGAATAATGATGAACGAGCCTCTTCATTTTCATATACAAAACAACATAATTACTTTGAACTCTTCCTCCATAATGGTGGTGGTGGTGGTGCAAATCAGGTCAGAAAGTAGAGATTTAAAACACTGTTTGGCTGATTGCGGATTTCTATGTGAGGCCGAATTTACCACATTTAACAGTGAAGTGTTGTGTTTTCACGGGCACCAGAGCATGCGTTACGACTTGTTTTTCAAAAATAAATGTTACTGCATTCACTGCCGCTTGGTGAATGGACGCCGAACTGGAGCGCGCGCACAAACTACGTGTAAAATGTTTTAAGTCCAAATGCGTTTTCCGGAAAGTTCGGCACCGAAAACAACCACAAAAAAAGAAGTAGGCTACTGTCTGTTCAAAAGCTTCCTCGTGAAATTGAGTCACAACTAAATGAAGCTTACCTTTCACTTCGGATTCCTCCGCGTGCGATTCCTGCTGTTTTGTGAGGTTTGCAGAGGCGGAGATGGTGCAGGTTCATCTATCCGGACCTGGACTCTGCTGCAGGCTCTGTCAACTGTATCAAGTCACAGCTTAAATCCAGACCAGTAGGGGTGCTGTCAATGTGGACCAAATGTGTGCTAAACTGCAGTGATGTGTGTGAGAACGGGCGCGAGGCTCGTGCGTCTGAAAAGTAAGCAGCCTTGATATTAATTAACAGTCTTGTGTGATACCTCCTTCGCAAATCCACAGTGTAGACATCAATGTTATCATAATAAAAGGTACCCTTTGACATGCAGCTGGTTTTATTGGCAGAGGTTTGCTGGGATCATTGGGAGGAGAAAAAATACATGGCAAAAATCACTGAAGTTAAGCTTGGCTGCCACCTGCTGGGACATTGCCCCGTCCCTTGTTGTAATAACGTTATGTATTATTTATACACCAAATATGTCAAGGTAAGCATAACGTGGACTCAATTAGGTGCTGGAACAACATTCTGATGTAGCATTTCAAAATTAAAGCCCTTCAAAATCTCATTCATGGGCCAACTTCAAAGCACATTCATGAGACAGTTTGTCTAATTTCAGATTATATTTTAGAGGAAATGGTGCATAGTTACAAAATCATTTCACAACAGGTTGATAGCAGACCACCTCAAGGTGTCACCCAGAGACTATCAGGACATTATGATGTATTTCAAAATGAAAGCCCTTCAAAATCTCATTCATGAGCTAACTGTCATTTTGAAGTCATACTGGTCTGTGTAAATGTATTCTTTATTAATATATTTGAATAAGTATTTACACAATTGGAATTACATTTTTCCTTGAAATACAGTTTACATGCAGTAATTATTATTGTGTGTTTAAAGTCATCATTTATCAAATGTATACTTTTCCAGTCATTCATTTAGTTTCATATGTATCTATGATGTTTTTAATGTATTAATAAATGTATCTATGATTTACAGACGTATTGAATGAATGTGACATGTTCACCGAAACTGACCAGAACTGCTCTTATTTTGAAGTCAGATATTATACGCTACTACCGTAATGCCAAGCACATACGTACATATGCGAACCGCAACATTGTACTTAAGTACAGTACTTGAGTAAATATACGTAGTTACTTTCCATACTGATAATAGACACATAAAACAACAATGAGCTGTTTCTACTTTGTTACGATGATGTAGTCATTTCCCGCGCTTTGGTAATTCATTATTAACTAACAGGGTCAGAGCGCTCACCTCTCTGTGTCACGTCCGTCCAATAGAAGCTGTGAGCCAATGGCGTGCGTTTGACACGGTGCTCTCGTCCAATGAACGACGAGCAGAGTTGATACAGACAGCCATTGGGCGGAGAGCAGCATTGTGTGACCGACGCTTGGTGTGCCGGGCTCATTTCGCCGCTTCTCCACCCGGCTGGTCTTTCTGGATCTCACTGCAATGGCGGACCAGCAGCAGCAGTTCTACCTCCTGCTGGGCAACTTGATGAGCCCTGACAACACCGTCAGGAAGCAATCGGAGGTGAGAGAACCACACGTGGCGGATTTGACGAGTGACAAGCACTGCGGTTGTATAAAACTGTGGTTATCGGGGTTAGCTAAAATCTAGCCGCCTATAGCTAACCCAGTCCGGCCGCGCGCGCAGTGAGCTCTCCCGTCAGGCTCGATAGCCCACGTGCAATGTGAAGCTAGGGGGGATCTAGCTATAAGAGTACCGGAAGTAGCATGAAGCTACGAGAGTTGCTCCAGTGTTGCTAGTTTCATTAGCTAGCAAGCTAGCGCTGAACAGAGTGTGGCTGCTAAAATAGCCAGAAATTAAATGGCGACACACACGTGTCACGTTATAGGTGGAATAATCAACAACAAACCCGTTGTGGTTATGTTACAGGTGGAGCCAGGCAGCGCGTTATGCTAGCTGTGATTTGTACCATGGCCTTCAGTCATTTTGATCTGGAAGTCAAGTTAAACACAAACGCGTTGTTGTCCTCCGAGTTTAGTTTAAAGTGAATGATCTCCGTTTCAGTCACGTCACCAGTTGAGGCTCGTCTCGGCTCATCCCCTCACTGGATTAGGTGCTCCAGTGGATTTGTTTGGGCTGAGTCGAGCTGGCCTATTCACTTTCCCCACAACCACCACCATGATGAGCCTCTTGTCGCGGCAAAAGCATTGTCTCCACAGTTTCACCTCTTTTGGATGAGGTGGTTGAATCTTATCACACTCATCCCTCGCTGTGCAGTCAGCGCTTTTCTTTATTGAACCACAGACAGTCTGCCGCGACACTAAGCTCATTGGAATCCATCCTTTTATAAAAACTCCCCCCTTTCTACTCTTACACACACAATAGGAATTGATCCATCTGTTATGAACAGCTAAAGACTACAGCTGCTAAACATTTAGAGGTGCCCACAACACAAATGAAGGGATGATGTGAGGGATGGCGAGCCATGAAGTGTCACCATTGTTTTAAGCTTTTGCAATAGCTAGTTTTAAAGTCATCTTGGCTGTTGGAGTATGCTATGGATTAAGTGTGACTAAAAGCTACACACATGTTGGTGGATGTGAGGCAGATGATGATGATGATGCTGGTGAAGAAAGCATTGGGAGAAGTCATGTTTGGGAAGGAGCAGCCTGTGTGTACGGTTTATATTTCAACGTGTTGACTCAGTAATCTGGTTTCTCTCCAGTCACACGGTTGCGAAAGTGACCATCATCTTAACATTCGCCTCGGAGCACACCCAGCCCTTCACGTGTGTTTGCGTTTCTTTTATGGCTTCTGTGAGGCAGCTTGAGAGCTTTCGAGACCAAACCAAATGCACAGAACAACCGGTGTTATTTATTTAAAAAGTCCCCCTCGGTGAGAGCCGCGTCCCATGATGTCGAAGGTCTGAAGTGTCCAAACTGCAATAAGAACTTAGTGGCTGCTTCTATTCTTGCCTTGTTCTTTTTTAGCACTTGTCTGTTGGAAACTAGAAGTTATTATTATGATTTGCTGCTCTTACGTGTACACGTGTCCTGCTTATTCCTTTACCACTGAATACAATCCAAGGCCTACAGGATACACTGATTACAGTCGGCGCCATGAACACCCAGTGAATGAAGCGTAGGCCTTTAAATAACCACACCCATCAATATGAATTAAACTGGGAAGCAGTTTCGGTAGAGATACATTTCTCGCAGGGCTAATTTTCTAGTGCATTTTGTGATGAGTCGTGTTTCACTCGCACCACTGACCCGTTCCTTTTTCTTCGCAGGAGACCTATGACACCATCCTGGGCCAGAACAAGATCACATTCTTGCTGCAGGCCATCCGAGATGCATCCGCTGCAGAGGAGGTTTGTACTCTTTTTAACGGCGACAACGTCACGTGACGCAGTGTGCCTGAGACAGTTGCCACGTTCGCGGCATCTTGCGACTGTAGCGCGGCCACCACGCGTTGGATCGTTGTGAGTCACGGTTTTGGCATCCGGGCGGTTATGTTTACTCAGAGTTCACCAGCTGCTTGTTCCCTCATGCTCCCTCTCCTTTTCTTTACCCCAAGGCTGATATTTTTAGAGCCTTGAAATGGGAGCAGGCACTAGGTGCTTGGGTCCTGGAGAGTGACTCTGCCTTTCTGAGATGCTGTCAGTGCGTTGTTGTTTTTTTGACCGACTCAAATATTTTATTTCACCAAATGTTCCCGTGCATGTCTGGTAGCTGTAAACAAAACTGGCAAAATGAATCCAAATAAAAGCTGTAAAATAAAACTGGCTTCTAATCGCCGCGCAGGTCAAACAGATGGCGGCGGTGCTGCTGCGGCGGCTGCTGTCAGCGTCCTTCGAGGAAGTCTACCCGGGCCTGACGCTGGAGATGCAGACGGCCATCAAGACGGAGCTGCTGACCAGCATCCAGCAGGAGACCTCGCCCAACATCCGCAAGAAGGTCTGCGACATCGCAGCCGAGCTCACCCGCAACCTCATCGGTAACGGATTCATTTTACTGTGACAAATATAGGGTGTTGGTTTTATTTTACTCAGAAAATGAATCGTTGATTGTGATGTCTTTCATCCAGATGACGATGGGAATAACCAGTGGCCCGAGGTGCTCAAGTTCCTCTTCGACTCTGTCAACTCTGACAGCGTTAACCTGCGAGAATCTGCCCTGCACATATTCTGGTGAGTCCTCTGCTCGCTTCACCCCACATCTTTTATTTGGGACATGTATATTGACGCGATTCGTCTGCCTGTAAGCACTGCCGGCTGACAGTTGTGTGTCTCGTCCTCTTTAGGAACTTCCCGGGGATCTTCGGCAACCAGCAGCAGCACTATATGGAGGTTATCAAGCGCATGCTTGTTCAGTGCATGCAGGACCAGGCAAACCCACAGGTAAGAGCTCCCCCGAGCGGGATTTAGGGCCGTTAATATCCCGATTTTATACGACTGTACATTGTATTTATTTCAAACTATCCTTCAGATTCGCACCCTGGCGGCTCGCGCTGCAGCGTCCTTTGTTCTGTCGAACGAGAGCAACTCGGCTCTGCTGAAGCACTTCGCTGACCTCCTCCCAGGCCTCCTGCAGGTGAGATGCCTTACAGAGTGCAGCAGTGTCTTAGTGAGCGTTGCCCGTCTGGGACTCATGATGGCAGTCACGGCCGAGTGAACGCATTTGCAGCGCTGACCGCAGATTCTGTTTTCAATCAGGCTGTGAACGACTCGTGCTACCAGGCGGACGACTCTGTGCTCAAGTCCTTAGTGGAGATCGCGGACACGGCACCCAAATACCTGAGGCCCAACCTGGAGCCCACCCTGCAGCTCTGTCTGAAGGTGAGTCAGGGAGCACCCGAATGCAAAATATTCCTTGGCATCAGATTTGCATTACACCGATGTGAGCCAACGTGTCGCCGTGTCTCTTCAGCTGTGTGCCGACACCAACCTGACGAACATGCAGAGGCAGTTGGCGCTGGAGGTCATCGTCACTTTATCGGAGACGGCGGCGGCCATGCTGAGGAAACACACGGCCATCGTGGCTCAGAGCGGTGAGGAGGAGAGCGTTAACCGTTCGCTCCCCTATGAGTTTCGTCCGCCCCGGGCGAAATAGTTTTCGGATAAGTCGTAATTATGCGTGTGCTGTGTCTTCAGTGCCCCAGATGCTGGCCATGATGGTGGACCTCGAGGACGATGACCAGTGGGCCATGGCCGATGAGCTGGAGGACGATGACTTTGACAGGTAAGGCCTGGTGCATCACCACCAAGAAACCAAGAAAGGTTTGAAAGTGTGTTGAGTGATTTATTTCTTGTCCCCCTCCAGTAACGCTGTGGCCGGAGAGAGCGCTCTCGACAGAATCGCCTGTGGCCTGGGAGGAAAGATCATCCTGCCCATGATCAAGCAGCACATCATGCAGATGCTGCAGAACCGTAAGTAGAACCTGCCGCTGTTCAAACTGTCAGAATTCAAAATCAGTTCGGCACGAACAAGATCAACCCTCTGCGTCTGTCGCCAGCTGACTGGAAGTACCGCCACGCCGGGCTGATGGCGCTGTCGGCCATCGGCGAGGGCTGCCACCAGCAGATGGAGGCCATCCTCCAAGAGATCGTCAGCTTCGTCCTCATCTTCTGCTCCGATCCTGTAAGAAAGGATTTAGTTACTTACGTTTTTACGACTTTACGCAGCATCTCATATGGTGGTAATGAGTTTGGCTTCCTTCTCCCCCCTCAGCACCCACGGGTGCGCTACGCTGCCTGCAACGCCATTGGACAAATGGCCACAGACTTCGCCCCGACCTTCCAAAAGAAATTCCACGACAAGGTAACGAATGATCCGTGCGGGACGGGTTCACGCGGTAACTGTTTACTGCTGTGGACTCTGACGCTGCATCCGCCTCCCCCTTAGGTGATCTCGGCCCTGCTTCAGACCATGGAGGACCAGAGTAACCCCCGGGTGCAGGCGCACGCCGCCGCCGCCCTCATCAACTTCACAGAGGACTGTCCCAAATCCCTGCTGGTCCCGTATCTGGACAGCTTGGTGCAGCACCTTCACGTCATCATGGTAGCCAAGCTGCAAGAGGTACAAATGGATACTTGTGTTTTTAATATATCCAGCCAGGCTGTCAGGAGTCCTAACTGTGTCCCCTTCCCTCCTCCCCAGTTGATCCAGAAGGGCACCAAACTGGTCCTGGAGCAGGTGGTGACGTCCATCGCCTCGGTGGCGGACACGGCCGAGGAGAAGTTCGTGCCGTACTATGACCTGTTCATGCCTTCGCTCAAGCACATCGTCGAGAACGCCGTGCAGAAGGAGCTCCGACTGCTTCGAGGCAAGACCATCGAGTGCATCAGCCTCATCGGCCTGGCGGTCGGCAAGGAGAAGGTACGTCTGCTCGGGAAAATATCGAGGTTCTGTGAAATGAAAGATGGTTGCCATCTTCACGTGCGGCCCTCTTTTCCTGTTCTGTTCCCAGTTCATGCCAGACGCCTCCGCCGTCATGCAGCTGCTCCTCAAAACCCAGACGGACTTCAATGACCTGGAGGACGACGATCCGCAGGTGGGGGAGGCTTGAACGGAGCTTTGAACCATCTGTGTTTTACTCTATCGCTGTTGCAATATAGTCACCCTGTTCTGCTGCGGTTTAGATCTCCTACATGATCTCGGCGTGGGCCCGGATGTGCAAGATCCTGGGAAAGGAGTTTCAGCAGTACCTGCCTGTGGTGATGGGCCCCCTGATGAAGACCGCCTCCATTAAGCCTGAGGTGGCCCTGCTCGACAGTAAGTACTATATACATGTTTCCTGTATTTACGATGCAAAAGCAGCAGCGGCGCCGGTATTTGAACGAGTCTGTCTCCGCCTCGTAGCCCAGGACATGGAGAACATATCGGAGGATGACGGCTGGGAGTTCGTCAACCTGGGAGACCAGCAGAGTTTCGGCATCAAGACGGCGGGCCTGGAGGAGAAGGCCACTGCCTGCCAGATGCTGGTGAGTAGTCTGGTCCGCTACGGAGAAACCAGATGGTAGCGTTGATGTAAATCCCTTGTTTATCTCGTATCGATGACTGAGATCAGTCCTGTCAGTGAGATGCTCTGTGTTGTGTTTTTCCAGGTGTGTTACGCCAAAGAGCTGAAGGAGGGCTTCGTGGAGTACACGGAGCAGGTGGTGAAGCTGATGGTTCCTCTGCTCAAGTTCTACTTCCATGACGATATCCTTTTTTTAAGACGGTGACTTCTCACCTTTTTCGAGCTGTAACTGGGGGCATTACGTGTACATGGAGGGTTTGAGGATTCGATGGTGTTCCCCTTAACTGTCTCACGTGTGCGGGTGGCGGCGGCCGAGTCCATGCCCCTGCTGCTGGAGTGCGCGCGGGTCCGAGGGCCGGAGTACCTCACCCAGATGTGGCACTTCATGTGCGACGCCCTCATCAAGGCCATCGGCACCGAGCCGGACTCCGACGTCCTGTCGGAGATCATGCACTCCTTTGCCAAGGTAACTTCATGCAGAGTTTTTTAACATTTGGATCCGTTTTTAGGAGCTGGGCCCGGTTTGTGACCTGCGTTTTTTTGTTTTCGGTCTAAAGTGCATCGAGCTGATGGGAGACGGCTGTCTGCACAACGAGCATTTCGAGGAGCTGGGCGGCATCTTGAAAGCAAAGCTGGAGGAGCATTTTAAGAACCAGGAGCTCAGACAGAGTGAGACTTCATTCCAGCCATAGAATCGGTTTTGAATGTTGAAAAACAAACAAAAGATGTGTGCGTTTTATGCACAATCCTCACCGAACACTTCTTTGCTCCTCACAGCCAAGAGACAGGATGAAGACTACGACGAGCAGGTGGAGGAATCGTTACAAGACGAGGTGAACATTTTGACCTGGAATAGTCAGAAATCGTGAAGAATATAGTGCGAGTCCTCATTATCTTTTTCTACTGCAGGATGAGAATGACGTGTACATCCTGACCAAAGTGTCTGACATCCTGCACTCGGTGTTCAGCAGTTACAAAGAGAAGGTGCTGCCTTGGTTCGAACAGCTGCTGCAGCTCATCGTCCAGCTAATAGTGAGTACTTCCAGTTTTCTGTGTCTGCAGCCATGTCGTGCATATTTATCGTCTCTTAAAGGCCAACAGAAACTAACCGACCTCTTCTTCAGTGTCCCAGCAGGCAGTGGGCGGACAGACAGTGGGGTCTGTGCATCTTCGACGACGTGGTGGAGCACTGCAGCCCGGCCTCCTTCAAATACGCAGAGTACTTCCTGCCGCCGATGCTGCAGTCGCTGTGCGACACGAGCCCAGAGGTCCGGCAGGCGGCCGCCTACGGCGCCGGCGTCATGGCCCAGCACGGAGGAGAGAGCTACCGCCCGTTCTGCACAGGTACCGGCCTCCGGCGCCGCCAATCACTTGTGTTGCCGCCGGCCAAGTGTTCTGTTGTCGGTTAACCGGGTGCGTTTGTTTTCCTTTGATCCAGAGGCCATCCCCCTAATGGTGAGGGTCATCCAGGCGGCGGACTCGCGCGCCAAAGAGAACGTCAACGCCACGGAGAACTGCATCTCCGCCGTCGGAAAGGTCATGAGGTTTCGGCCCGAGTGCGTGAACGTCAACGAGATCCTCCCCCATTGGCTCAGCTGGCTGCCGCTCAACGAGGACAAAGAGGAGGCCGTCCACACGTTTGACTTCCTGTGCGACCTCATCGAAAGGTCGGGGCGACTCAAATTTCTTTAAATGCATTTTTTGTTCCACTTATGTTGTACTAATCTTCTGTCTTCCCTCCACAGCAACAACCCGATTGCCCTCGGGCCAGACAACGCCAACCTGCCTAAAATTTTCCTCATCATCGCGGACGGAGTCTCGAACGAATCGGTCAAGAGTGAAGACGCGTGCAGCAAACGGCTGGCCAACGTCATCCGTCAAGTGCAGGTGAGCCTCTACCGCACGTCGCATCAAAAAGAGTTAACGCTGAGAAACCGAGCGGACATGAAGTGAACGAATCTGTTGTGTCGTGTCCTCCAGGTGTCGGCGGGTCTATGGACTCAGTGCGTGTCGACGCTGAACGAGACGCAGCAGAAAGCCATACAGGACCTACTGAACACCGCCTGAGCCCGGACCCCCGGTCACCTCCCCGCCCTTTAAAAAAAGTAAAAAATAAAAAAAGTAAGCCCATGAAGAAAAGTCGAGCTCCTGGGTCTCCTCCATACACTCCCTCTTCTTCCTCCTGCTCTGATCTTTAGTGTGTGTGGACTCCGGCTTCAACACCCACCACCCCGACCCCACTATTATATAACCCCACTACATTCAGCCCACTGGCAGGGGGGGGGGGGCAGGTTGGATATTTATGACAATGGAGGACATTGGCCATCCACCACAAAGACTTTCACCCCGTGTCCAAGGAAGTGGCAACCAGAGTTAAGTGTCAGTCGTCGTCCCCCCCCCCCCCCCCCCCCCGTTTGACTCATTCTCCACGCCGACCCAACACACTCATTTGACAGTCGGGCTCAGAGGGGGCCAGGACATTCTAGTGGACTGAGCAATCGAATGAGGTGGAAATGCACACTGGGGCAATCACTGCCCGTCTCCTGTGAAAACTTTTTTTTTTTTGTATATTTTTTTTTTTTCTCGTTCTGTTTCGTCCACAGCTCAGAGGGCGTGTTTGGAAAAGTAACGGCATGTTCAGTGGCTAACTCTTAGAAAACATAAATAGTTAGAGGGGGGGGGGGTTTACGTCATCGTTGCCTGGGAGAGTTTCCTCCGTAGACCCTCAAGATGGCTGTTCACGGGACACGAGTCTGAAGTTTAAAATGTTCGGAACGGTTCTCGGCCCCTTTTCTTAGGTAGCAGTTTAAGAGAAGAGGGGCCCTCAGAAACAAAGTCTTTAGCTGGTGACGGTGTGTGAGACATGAATTGTAGAGTATTTGTAAAATGCGTGTTACCATACACAACTTTATGGTTTTGACCCTTTGCAGCCCTGCAGGTATGTGATGGAAAACTACCAACAATAAAATTCCATTTGAGAAGTTCTTTCATTTGATTTATTAAAAGTTGTAAATTAGATCTCTGCCCATTAGGATTTTGTTTTTTAGATCATATTAAACCATCTCTCGTGTGGTAATCATGTGCACACATTTTTGTTTTGTGGCCCCAAGCATTTGACAGACAGTTGTTTCAACAGAGCAGCCATGCTTTATTAGGACACTTAGACCAACAGCAAAGAAAAGTTTAAATTAAAGCTTTCAACCAGTCATGGATGGTGACCCCTTCAGTAGACGGCCTAAAATATACATATTATACAGCCTGTATGTAATACACTGTCTTATTAGGTAGCTGGGACTAATGCAGTGTGATATAAACAAGTTGCTTCAGCGTGGAGAAATGTTTTTCTGTGCGCGTATGGGAAGCATTTGATTAACTTTAAATGCCATTGGGGCCATTTGCAAATGTTGAAGTTGCCCGTACAAATCCCCAGACCAGCTAGGGAAACTAAAGACGAGCAGCACGTCTCTGAATTGAAACACGTTTGGCGAGACCAGCTTTTCAAGATTTCAGTTTAGAAGACAATGCCTGTGACACAAAGGGAACCGGTTTGATTTCTAAAGTCGCACAGTGTGATCAGAAGAGGCCATCATGATGTGGAAACCTTCAGAGGAGAGTAGTGTTCAGTGGAGGGCGGCTCGATTATAGCGCTGCTAGTTTCACCAAAACTACCACGAGAGCAGGTCGTCCGTCCTCTGAATTACACGCCTGATTAAACACTGATGGCGTGAGCAGAGCTGTGCCACATAGAAAATAAAGTTTAGTTTCAGATGAACACTACCAGGCCAGAGAGGAGTGTTCTCCAGTGTGCGAAGGAGATAATACAGTATTTACAGGGATCTGTGCCTGACGGGAAGGTGGGCGAGGAAAATGTCAGAAAATTGAGCGATTCACATTAAAATAAGGTGATTTTACTGAGTGATTCTCACTCTGCTGCTCCCTTTTTGTTATTTTTCTCCGCTTCATTTGCCACCATCCATTTAGTCTTTCCTCACACGTCGTCCTTCGCGTCTCTTCTACTGGAGCATGTCCACGAAAGCATCAAACTCGTCGATGTTCTTCTCATAAACGGCCAGTTTCTCTGGCAGCGAGTCCTGCAGACGAGGAAATAGGAAATTATTACAAGCAGGCATTCGGTTTCGCTTCGGACTTTATAATAGTGACTTAAAAAACGAGTGTTACCAGGTCATCGGCCATCGACTGGGAGCTGATGTGTAGCGAGAGGCTGGCCAGCTGAGGGGGGTTCTGAAACTCTCTGTAGAAAGTGCCCAGATCCATCGGCAACAAGTCGTCTTTAGAGAAGGCTGGACGCTGCGGACGGGTAAAGAGACCTTCAGATTTCATAAACGTCTCCAGAATTTATTTATTTGACTGTATTAAAAAAAAGCTGGAAGGTGGATTTTAAGAGCAAATGTATGAACTTCCTCCAAACACCTCACCTTCACACTAAGGGATTTCAAATTTCTGTAAAAAAAAATAATTACGTACAAAGTCGACCATGACGAAGTCGTCCTGCTGCCCCGATCCCTCTGAGCCCTGAGAATGGAGGCTGGCCTGCAGGGGTGAGGGGCAGGAAGGAGAGTCTGGAGGCTGCACCTGAACACACACACACAGAGAGAATATACGAACTGTACAAAACTTGACAAAAGTATTGGGATGTACGAGGGGAAGAAATGATCGTAATATCTACCATGGGATCGTTCTCCTCTGGGTCCAGGCCTCGAGGAGCAAATGCCGCGAATGGCAGGTCCAGACTGGCTGCTGTTATCTACACACACGGGGTTAAATTCAGTGCTCTCTTCACTCACGGCAAAACAACTGTAGGCCAGTTACCTACCGGTGCTTTATTGACGAAGGCTCCGATCTTCCTCGTGAACGCGTTGAGAGACTCCACGGGGTCCGAGGGGGAAGCGGTGGTCCTCCTCTCTCCGCTGTGAGTCAGGCCGTCATCGTCGCCACTGGGAAGAGAGACGAGCGAGTCATCGTTCGGATGCCGATTAACAATCCAACGTGTCTTCACGGGGCGGGATGAAGATCGGTGACTTTGACATTTAGAGAGAGCTTCATGTTTCAGTGATGTCGGGGGAGAATTACCTGCTGCCGGGTGTGTGGGCAGCGTTCTCCACCGTCAGATGAGCGTCGGCTCCGCGATGAGGCTGGGCAGGAACCAACGCAGCCCCTCCATGCTCCTTCCCAGCATGCAACACCTGAAGAGGAGGAACAGGGCAGAGATATAGTAGACCGAGTAGAAATCTGTGATTTTTACTCATATTGCCCTAACTTATCAAGCGACGTATCACAGATAAATGTATATGGATCTGGAGGTGGATTGATGGGTGTATCACCTGGTGTGCACCAGGGTGACAGAGCTCAGCAGCTCCCGTTAGAGCTGGAGGATGGTACGATAACCTGGAAGCGTACAGCTAGAGACGGACAGAAGGAAGAGGGAAAATTAACCTCAAAACACGACATTTGAGACACACACCGTGTTATCACAACGTCACAGATGTGCTCTTGAGATGAACGTGGGTTTACTATGTGGTACAGATGATGAGTCATCATAATGAAACAGGTCTACAGTGCATAACACGCTGAGGTAAGCGATGGAGCATCACACACACAGTGGCCAGTATAAACTCACAGTGTGAGTGACAAGTCCCGGAGCCAGTGGAAGCGGCAGACTGTCCAGAGGGAGGGGCTTAGACAGTTTAGAGGGCGAAGGACTCAGTGTGCACACACACTGAGAGAGTGCACACACACACACAGATAAACAAACAATAAAAAGACAACGGGACAGAAAACAGACAGAGAGAGAAAAGGGAAAGTGAAACAAAGAACAGGTATGAAAATGGAGAGGATAAAGAGGAGCGAGTGACCGTGTCCTCTTACCTGTGATGGAGGGGAGGTGGAGAAGGAGGTGGTACAGACCTCCTGTGAATCTTGAACCCCTGCATATGGTCCTCCATCGTCCTCATCTGGAGCTCTGAACACACACACATTGTAAAGTAGAAGATTGAAACTTTTGAGTGGGAGTTGTGGGCATATAATGTCAGGGTTTCCATTGTTTTCTGTAGCTACCTGTAGTTGCAGGGATGTCCCATGTTGGCAGGCCGCTGGCCGCAGCCGGGAGGATCCACGAAGTGATCCACGATGATCCCCATGATGGGAGCCGCGCGCTCAAACTGTCTGCAGGAGACGACGTGTCAGCGGCGGACCGGTTATTCACTCATCCTGACTTTAACAAGCAAATGATATTGCGTGTAGCGTGTCGGTTACCTGTTGGACATGAATGCCAGGTTGGTGCGATAAGCGCAGGACAGCGTGACCGTGCCAACGGGGGTGCCGACGACGCCGACGCGCACCGTCTGAAAACCTGAGACACAAACGACGAGCGTCAGTGAGCAAACATGTCCGCTCATGGAACGCACGCATACATGTTTAAATTAATTAGTACACAAGTTAGGCACGTTTTCAGTTACCTTCTCCTAATCCACTGAGCTGGACTTCCCCGAAGTAAATCCTAAACAGAGGCAGAAACAAATGGGGACATATGTCATACATCCATTGTGTGTAACAGGAGACAGATCAGAGCAGGTGTTGCTTAAACCGTTAATCCAGCTGTTTCACTCACCTGTATAGTATGACATAGTCGTGACCCTGCTTTCTGGATAGCTTATAGGCGGGTGTTACTCTAGTGATGGCCAGCAGAGACTTCAGTAGCACAGACAGACGGTTGTAGACTGTGTACGACACCTTGATGTCCTTATCACACCTACAGGAGAGGCAGGCGACACATTGACTCATTACAACTCAGCAGCGCGGCGGTGTTTCCCAGAAATGTCAACTCAAAATGACTCGCCAGCTCAATATATAAAGCCAGAATAACTTTCCTTTAATGGTTTCTATAAAGTGTTTCTCGTGGATCAACAGCAGCACTTCACAGACGTGATACAAACTACAAAATGTCACTGAAATAGAGACAAAGTAAGCCATTTATAACTGAAAGCATCTGACATTTATTTTTGTGCTGCTCCATTGTTCACTTGCTCACAAGCCAGTTCTGATAAACTTCTTAATTTCCTAAATATTCCTTAATCTAAAACAATTAAAACACACTCACTTTTCATTCATTTCCAGGCACCAGGTCTCCAACTCCATTGAGTCACCCTGAGTGAGACAGAGAGACACAGACAATTGAAATAAATATATCTATATGTAAAAATAATTGTATTTTTTATATACAGAAGTAAATGAGTGTTCCGTTTAATATTCTAAATGCATAAAGCTGGTGAGTCTTTTATGGTTCACACAGCAGTATAGGTACACAACATGTTGTTGTCTCTGTTAGTTTATAAACCTGATACCTGAAGTTATTATTTGTTATGTTTGAATATTTAAAGTCCCTGCACTGTTTGAGGTCCTGTGAGTGAGAAGTAACATTAACAAAAGAAGAAAAGGGACAGCAGCAGATGATCAAAGGAGGTTTTACCTCTGATGTCTTGAGGGAGATCTCGACACACATGGAGCGCCCGATGCCTGGGAGTTGGCCAGCCAGTGCCTTCTTGGCTTCATGAGTCACTTCTGGGATGTCTTTGATGGCCAAATTAAACTAGAAGAAATGATAATAACAAACATTACATAAAAGTCGTCATACGTGAACAAAACGATATAATTTACATCTTTGAAGAAAAAGACCAATAGTCAAATACAGGGAACTGTAAATGTGATCAACAACAAAAAGGTAAAACAAAGACTTATTTTACCCAGTCAGAGCCGGTAGGCGATGAGGACGAGCGAGTGCAGATCTTCTCTCCAAGACGAGCTTGGACGATCACCTGGACAGTCTACACGGAGGACATAAGAAACCTTCACTAGTCAGCAGCAGAGTATCCAGAGTCACCGCAACATATCAGTGACAAGTATCTCAAAACCAAACCGCCTGCATCAGTAGATACCAATGACAGAACAAAGCCACTAGAAAGAAGAGCACCATTCTGGCTTTTTACCTTCAAGGCAAAGAACTTAATGAACTTGTCCAAGTCCTTCTTATCCTGGGGACTCAGGCCACTGTCCATGTTGTCAAGACCCTGCAATCAAACAAGACAACCCATTAGAGGTTAACATATCTCAATACAGTGGCTGTAATCCACTTTTAGCGAACAAAACATTTAATAGTTAACGTAAATTTGAGTAATTATGGTTGCTGGCCAGGTTAGCAGTGCAAGATAGTGAGCACACACTAATGTTGCCACTGCATTCCAAATTATAATGAATATAAATTGTCAGAAACATATAATTTCAGAGAAAAGTTGAATAAATGTAAACTATTATTGAATATTACCACCATATATTCAGTCCATGGGTTCAAAACTCAATAACAAAGGCAATGTTTTGACACACATAGGCCTACTTTGCTAGCTAGCTATCTATTTAACATTACCAACTGGCAGCAATGTAACCCTTCTATCTGTATAACATATGTTAAGTTAGCAAGTGAGGCCTCCAGCTCACGTTCAGATGAAATTGTCCGAATAATATTTGGAGGTTGAACGATAGAATACAGACAATACCTTATTTTCATCGATAATTAGCCACCTAGCGTTGGCATGTAGCTAATGTTTGCTAGCAGGCTAAACTGCACGCACTTTAACGTCATCAGAAAACACCATAACTCACATTAGCTTCTCCCTTAGGAATGCAGCTTCAATAAAATACGAATTAATTTAATAAAGATGTAACGCGACGCTGTGTCCCACAGACATTCACGCGCTTAATTCAGATGTATACAACGTCAACACCGACTGTGCTACTTTTCTGTTTATCTTCTCCATGTCGACGTGTTTGGGTAGTAGCACTTTCACAACTGCACTTTCGTTGATATTTCTAGTGTCTCTAAAATGTATCGTCAATAAAACACTCGACAAATCATACACATTATGAGAAAATGAACAAGATAAATTCAATTTAATTTAATTTAAAACGATAATCTAGAAAAACTTGCAACTTCCTGTTGAATCTGCGAATGTGTATCTCAAGATTGGTGTTCCTGAGGTTTGTTTTGGTTGAAAAAGCTGCATGACTTTTGTATTAAAGGTAAGGGCCCTTTCCATAACAATGCAAACAAAATGAATTATGCTTTCATTTTAATTTAACGTTACGGCTGTTCATCTGAGTGAGTTAGTAAAGTGGCCTCCACAGGCACGCGTAGCCGAAATTAGGAAAGCTCATATGATAGCTAGCTAGCTAGCTAGCTAGTTAGCGCCTTTGCTTTGTTTGATTCTGTACTAACTAAGGCTAACGTTAGCTTTAAAACATGTTAACAGGTTTTCCGTGATGTTAAGTTATAATCGTCCACAATTTTCCAGACAGCAAGGGCTTTATTGGCAATGTAATGAAATGAAACAAAATAAAACTGCTATCATCTCTATTATACTATAGCTATGCATCACATTCATCAGGATTTGAAATGCATACGAACTTTACTCATATTGAGTAAAAACAAGACGCTTTCCATCATTACAAATTATGTAATGATATAAATGTGTTATTGCCGACAGCATGGCGATCCCTATAGCCATATTGGACTGTGATCTGCTCTTACATGGTCGAGGCCACAAGACCCTGGACCGCTTTGACCTGGGCTCTGTCCCAGACACTGTCCTGCTCTCGCAATTTGGCTTCCCCAGAGAGTTCATTCTGTATCTGGTGGAATTACTCCGAGAGGTTAGTATGTGCTCATCCTCAGTTTTTTGATAATCTCATCCAGTTATCTGTCCATTTAAATGTGTTCATGCATGTGGTTGTGTTTCTGTGCGTCAGGCTCTCTGCAGACGGACACAGCGGTCCAGAGCCATCAGTCCTGAGGTCCAGGTGTTGGCTGCTTTGGGCTTCTACACATCTGGCTCGTTCCAGACATCTATGGGAGACACTATAGGGATCAGCCAGGCGTCAATGTCAAGATGCGTGTCCAACGTGACCAGAGCCCTGGTGGAGAAAGCTCCCCAGTTCATCACGTTCAACAGGTGCGATACTATGCTGGATTATAGAGGCAGACAAAATATTAAAAAACATTAAGAATAGGGAGACAAATTACAATAACAGCCATATTTGTGTTTCACATACAGGGATCCCTCCAGCACAGAGCAGTTTCAGAGGGTGGCAGGACTCCCAGGAGTACTGGGAGTGCTGGACTATGTTCAGGTTTACTATATTTTATTAAAACTTTATTAAAACTTTGAACACTTTGTACACAAGTGACAGCCTGACTGATATTGTTTCCCCCTCATCTCCAGGTCACCATCAAAGCTCCCAACAGCGAAGACTCGTCATACGTGAACAAGAAGGGGTTTCACTCCGTGGGCTGTCAGCTGGTTTGTGATGCCAGAGGGTTGCTGCTCAGCGCAGAGACACACTGGCCTGGAGGTCTCAGAGACACGGATGTTCTCGAAAGATCTGCTCTCCGCAAACAGCTGCAGGACACAGAGGAGGGCTGGCTGCTGGGTGAGAGATGTGGATTTCAACATCACTTTTTAGTCTGAAAAGGTCCAGCGAAGGATTAAAATCCAATTCTCTTTCCTAGGTGACCGTCGTTACCCTCTAAGGAAGTGGTTGATGACCCCGGTCGACTGCCCAGAGTCTCCTGCAGAGTTTCAATATAACCTGGCCCACACGGCTACACACGAGATAGTGGACAGAACCTTCAGAGCCATCCAGACCAGATTCAGATGTCTGGACGGCACCAAAGGATACCTACAGGTACTTTTCTATGCTAAGCTAACCTCTGCCTGTAAAATATAAAAGTACACAGAGCAGCATCGTACTGAGAGCAGTGTCATCCAGCTATCTTGTCTCCTCTCTTGTCCTGCAGTATTCTCCAGAGAGGAGTTCGTCCATCCTGCTGGCCTGTTGCGTGCTCCACAACGCCTCCTTGCAGTCTGGATTAGACGCCTGGACTCTGGAGAGAACCGACCCCCTGGAGCAGCCCGAGAGCCTCGAACAGAGACCCGAGGACCGCGACAGCCAGGCAGAGGACCTCCGAAAACAGCTAATACTCAAACACTTCAGCTGAACTGCTGGTTGAAAAGGAAACAAGACTAAATCAAGCCTGGGACCTTTTTTTTTTCAACAAATGACATAAAAGTCGCATTTGAAGCAAGAAAGTCCACAGACACAGTGTTGCTGATGCAGGTTTTTTATATTTTGCTCGTTTCTACTCTACTGACTACACTAAGATAACATAGTTGTATATGGAGGAACATGCAAGACGCTATACAACAAACCAAGACAACATTAAACCCAAACACATTTGAAATGACTGGAATCGCTGGAGAGTGCTTGATTACTTCTCCTCAAACATTTTCACGAAGAGGTACGAATAATCAAGCACTCCCTGGCGTTTTACAACTATTTGAACTGTGTGCAGCTGCTGTGTTGTCAAAGTTTCTTTACAAGTGGAAAAAGTCACCCTCCCTTTATTTGTACCCCCCCCACCCCCCATTTACATATCCTTTCCCCAAAAAAAACAATTTTCTCAATATTTTTCCTTCCCAAGTGCTTCCACAGGTTAAAATCTTGGACTATGTCACAATACAAAACCAAGGCCCTTATTTACAACAACTGCACATGGTCGTCACTATTTATGTACACCGGTGCTTTAAGACTGTTGTGGGTGTGAATGACTGGACGTCTGTGCAACGGGCTGCAGTCACATGATGTTTCTTGTGTACAAACACAGTATGAGGGACACAAAATGAAACGGGTACAGAGATGAACAACAAAAACTGTTGTTAATTGCAATGATAAAAAAAAAAAAAAAAATAGGATTTCTGAGTATTTCATAATTGGGATTATGTCCGCAATGAGTTGGACTGGGACAGTGGAAGGCCTGTTTTCATAGCTTTACATTTGAAGGAATACCATGACATTTAATAGTCACATTTCTTTCACATTTTCAGAATAGTGGTGAAGAAAGACTTTCTGTAAATGTCCCGATGTTCCTTCAGATTGTGGCGATAACAAAGCTAGTGGTGTTTTAGTTCCTGGAATGTATCAGTCACCTGATTGGCTTCATCAATATATACACACTTTCTACAAACAGGAATAAATACAACATACACTGCTGTCGCATGAGCATCTGCGTTTGAGGCGTTTCCTCCGCTGCTTCGTTTTGAGTATGAATTTATGACAGGGAAATATCTACATGAGGCGCTAATGTCAAATGTTTTCATTTCAAATTCTGCCGTTTATATGCGATGAATTTCGGTGGCTAAAAATGAGTTTAATTGTAGGTTTTCACGCGACAGCAGTGAAACAAACACTGTATTACAGTTAAAAGACACAAACAGATCATGTCAAAGTTTTACACTCCATGAAACAGCATGTCAACTACACACCATCATGTAAAACTTCATCCTAAAGGCCAAAACACAACATACAATTCCTTTTTTTTTTTTCTTGCATAAAATAAATATGCTCTTTTTTTTGATGCTCTGAATATATTATAAGTTGTATTTTGGTTTTTTTTTGTAAACATTATTTAGAAAAACAACAAAGACAACAAACTTTAAAAACACGTTCAGTATTTCTTTTTTTTTTGTTGCATAAATTAAATATGCTCTTTTTTTGATGCTGCAAATATATTACATATACAATTTTAAATCCCATAAAAATACTTTTATGTCATGTTTCCTAACCTCTGTCAGGACCCCTTTAACAGTCCCTTGGTGTGAAGATATTTCCCAAATGATGCTGGATTTGGACTTCGGAGATGAATTTAAAAAGTGGAAAAATATAACGTACTATATGGTTTGCCAGGCTGTGAAATAAAGTATTCCCCCCCCCCCACATAAATCCTGCACATTGATCCAGTTTATGATCATTTAAAAGTAAACGGGATGTAATCTAGTTTGAGTTACGTTTCCAGGTTTGTAGCTGCGTGTGTGGGCTTTAGCTTTAAGGCCAAGTTGGTCATATTTCTGAAGTGGAAGGCACTTTTAAAATGGCACAGCCTCCTTCTCAAAGGACGTGTTCATTTCCATGATTTAGCTTTGTAACATGTTAGTAGCAACACATGTTGCGTTCATTATGTGCTGTTACTAACGATTCTTCCATTAGTTGATTGACAGAAAAGGAATCAAGAAAAAAACTCTAGTTCCAGCTTCTCTAATGTGAGGATTAACTGATTGATCACAAAAATAACCAAACTAATCGTTAGTTGCAGCCCTTTGTCAACATACGGTGAAAAAAAAAAAAGAGCGCCTTGGAAGTCAAATACATCACATAAACCCCCACAGTGGTCTGTCAAGTATCCATTTATATGTATTTATGTTCATGAGTTCTCAACAGGTGCATCGTTCTGTGTATCTCACAACGTTAAGACCACATTTCACATAAAGCAAAAAGGATGTTTCTTCAGGTCTGTCATGACAAGATGAGATAAAACTCTTTTCACATGATCACAGCTTCAGTGGCTCATATCGGCCGTCTTTTTGGCGAACGGTCGCACTAGTTTCTGGTGATATTTTCTACATTATCATATTTAAGCCCCTGTGTTTAATGTATCTAAAATACTCTTCACGACTTTTTTGAATGAAGTATGAACAGATACTATATTTGAATGCATAAAAGTTGGAATTTCAATAAGACGGTCTCTTTAAAATCAAGTCTATTCAGGTGTAGCAGAGTCCGTTTACGTGAAGCGCCGCGTGTCGTGCAGGCAGAATACCGACTGTGGAGGACTGAAGGAGGTCTTGTCCCGTGTCGCACTCGAAGGGGTGATGGTGGACTGAGATTCTGGTCCAGTTTGGCAGAGGAATCTGGAGGTTTTCGGGCTTTTTAAAGGGGGTTCGAGGTTAGAAGTCATGGGAGGAGTCGTCAGGCTGTGTCGTAAACCTCGGAGACTCCTTCTGGTTTTGTTTCTCTGAGGAGAGAAGAGAGGCACTCTGTTAATAGTGAGAGGACAACAACAGTTCTTTGACACAAAGAGATCAAACACACATCTATGTTCTACCTCCGGTCTGACTCGGGCCCAGCTGTCTGGTTGCTGCTGTCAGCGTCAGCTGTGTATCGGCTTGTCTGGATGTGGCCGTCGGACTGTAGCCGCCCCTCTTCTGATGTCACTAAACTCTCCTCCAATGGAGCCTCTTCGTTGTAGAAGAGCAGGCTGCGGGAACGGACTGTAACACACAAACATATTCATCATTCTCACGTCATTTTTAGATCGTAATGAACTCGGAGGCAGAGTCTTGAGCTCCTGATGGGTACTAACCTAAGCTCTGGTTTGTAAGTGGTTAAAGGAAGTGAATTTATAAGGAAGTGGATTGCAGCGAGGAGGGAAAGTTGATGTCAAGTCTCTTAATTGCATCCCCGTTTCCCTCACTTGGGTCCTTTCCTTGCATCTTAGTCCTTCCAGGGATGCATGGAGCGAGGAAACGACAATTAAGAGACTTGAGAAGTATCCTTGTCCTTGTTAAGACGAAACCTGTGGGATCTTTATCCACCTTCCTGCTCCATGTGCTTTTATTTTGGAGTCATATTATTTGCCGTAGTACAAATATACAAAAACACAACGTTGGACTTTAAGATCAAGATTCTTTTATAAAACACGGCCTTTGTTGTTAATCCTATCCTCTATCTACAAGTACTAAAGTTCATTCACGTTGTCTTGGGGTTGCTGAAAGGCATTATGGGAAATGTATGACACTGCAAACTAAAGGAAAGGTTATGGGTGCATTCAAAGCATTTGAATTCATTCCTATAATGGTGTTGAATGATCGGTATTTGTAGACCCACCCCGACTGGTGGTGTAGAGGTCCGCCGTCGGAAGTGGAGGGGAGGAGGAAGGATGGGAGGAAGAGGAGGAGGAGGACAAAGAGGAGGTGTGAGTGAGGAAGGAGAGAGGGGAGAGGCAAGGAGAGAAGGAGCCCAGCACCAGGACGAAACACACGGCCACCATCTGCACACAGAGAGGAGCAAAACACCGTGAGCAATCACGAACATTAAAACAAACACAGATTCAGAGGTTAACGAAGTCAACAACATTTACCATGAGGCATGTCCCTGTTTGAGTGGAGGCCATTTTACAAGAGCGGGGGATCACCTTTCCTGAAACCAACGACTGCAGCTTCTGGAGCTGCTGAAGGAGAGACCTAGAGAGACAGAGAGATCCGTCAACGAGCGAGGACGGGAGGCAGAGGAAAGTTCTTTCCCCTGAATTGAGCCTCGCCTCGAGGAAGTCACCTGATATTTCCCGAAGCCCCTGCAGCTCATTTCGCTCTTCGTGTACTTTAAAGTCAACGTCATCCACTTGATTTGCTGTTGCGGTGTCAATGAGCCAGCGTGAGCAAAGAGAACAGCGGCGTTGGAGGGACTGCACCAGTGAAACCAGGAGAACGAAGTCTACCAGTGGGATCTGGAGAGCAGGGTTCTGATGGTATGAGCTGCGTGGACCCTCTCTCACCACTAAGCGGAGACAGAGGCCCAGACTGTGAACCGGCCCGTCAGCAAAGTCAGTCAGTCGTTTAATACGTTCGGCTCTAAACCAGACAATAAACTCACTCAGGACCTTTGAAGTGAAACCACAGAGATTACCCGCTGAAGTTACAACGCTTCCAAAGCTCATGCAGGTTGACTCGGTGATGTCATCAGTCATTCCATGAATGTGTTTTTTATTTTTTAAAAAGGAGCTAGGCTAGCAGTTTCCCCCTGCGTCCAGTGTTTGTGCTAAGCTCGGCACATTTCAAGTCACTATCAATGTGACTCTGGGAGATAAAGTCCACAATTCAAGACTTTTTATGAATACATATTTAACACGACATGGAGGTGGGCTTTATTTTCGTACAACAAATGACACAGTTTTGCACGGAGAACAAACTGACCACTAATAACGGCATTTGGGGAATTTTTAGCAACGAGGAGCTTAAATTAACTTCATTTGTTTAAAAAAAAACTTATTTTTGTTTCAGCCCTGCACATATTCTGGACTTTATGTGAGCGTGAGCGAGCTGACTCATGTTCCCCAGTTTGCGCCAACTCATTGTTCCTCTGTGTGGTGGTTTAACATATTCATCAGTGTGTGTGTGTGTGTGTGTGTGGTGGGGCGGGAGGGGGTTTGCCTTCCATGATGAAAGCTACTGTTAACTTTCAGCTGTAATGACAGGCTCAGGCTGCCACAGACAGACAGACATAGAGACAGACCCCCCCCCCCCCCCCCACCAGCCCTCTTCACCACCACACCCACACCCACCCACCCGCTCCTGGATAACAGCAGATTGGTTTCATGTTGTCGTAATAACAGAGGAGCAGGGTGAGTCTACACTTTGCTTATGGAGCAGACAAATTTATGTTTAGACTCTCCGAGCAACACGCTGCATAAGAACTGCAGCACTAATGTCAGCCGGTGTGTGTGTGTGTGTGTGTGTGAGAGCCTCACCTGTTGGCGGTCTCCAGGTTTTCTACTTTTATCCACAGGTCGCTGTTTTCTGACGTGTAGCTGTCCACCCTGACACACACACACACACACACAAAAGGACAGCTTTTTGTCAGATTTAACATTTTAACGCACACAGCTTCATTTACTGAATTCATTGTGGCAGTTCAATTCCCCTATCCATCCTATTTTGCACGCAGGTGGATCTGCAGGAGGTCCTCTCCCTCCTGCTAGTCCTATATCTAATATCGGCGAAACGTCTCCTTAATCGTAAACTCCGTCCCTCGTAATCCTCCTGATCTCCACCTATACGTTTGGTCTGAATACGGCTCATTCATACACATTCCTTTCAGCGAGTCGCCCTGCTGTTTTCCGCTCTGCAGAGATCCTCCAATAATCCTGTCCTCGTGTCCAAAAAGAAAACATGAAGACAAAGAAAGAGGACGATTCCTCCCCCTACTCGAATGGGATTAGTCGGACATTTTGTCACCACCTGTATGAACCTCTGTGGGTGCTTTCTGCTCAGAAATAAGCAAGCCCACATTTTCACCTCCCCTTCCCAGCGAATCTGCCCCATGTGTTCAGCAGGTTACTGGAGTCCTGCCACAGCATATATATATATATATATATATATATATATATATATATATATATATATATATATATATATATATATATATATATATATATATATATATATATATATATATATATATATATATATATATATATATATATATATATATAAGGCCTATGGTTAGATTCAGCTCAGGGTGGTGAAGCCTCACTGGCCAACACTTCTGCTTCCTGGACCAAATGCAACACGCTTAAATAGATTGGATTTAACATTGTTCTGAGTCGATGACAAAAATCCTGCTTCACTGAAAAACTGAAGATAAATGATGCGTACAAAACAGCTGATATACTGAAGTAGAGTTTCTATTTGACTTTAATGAGGGTTCGGAAATCACAAAAAGTCCGCCAGATATAAAGGTAAACCAAAGTGGAAACACGGGGACAGAGAGGTTTTCCAAAGGCTTACTTTTTCTCCAGACATTCCACGTACTCTTTCTTCTTCCTCCGACTCTCCTGAGCGGAGATCTGGGTAGAGAAACGGAAAAAATATCAGCGAGGCTGCTCAGTCTGCGAGACGATTTCTATTCTGCAAACCTTTCCTCATTGCTACACGCCCACGTGTGCTCAGATGGATTTGCTGCCTCAATAAATGCTTTTGTTTCTTCATCAATTATGTTTCTCTTGTCCGAGCTTACCGATGCCAGAAAAGACTCAAAGCTCCACAAAGGTGCGGCGTTTTACCTTGTTCTTAATCTTCCGTCGGACCCTCTTCAGCGCCTTCTCTTCGCTCTTCGTGAGAGGAAGTTTGTTCGGTACTGGGTAGCCCTCAGCGACCAGGGTCCTCTTCTCTTCTTCTGTCAGCAAGAGGGGTCCTGAACCCTGCAGCTTCTGCACCATCAAACAATCATCGATATAGTTACAACCGTTATCAACATTGAAGATTTGGCCGCGCATCGTGGCATTCAAACAAATGTGAGAAAATCTGCCGAATCAGACAAATGGGCCCCATCTTGTGAGCAGACTATCAGGCTGATTTAACCTCATGACGACAGCAGGTTGACACACCAGAACACAGCCACTACATTGCATTTGCACTGAGTTCATTCAACAATTAGTTGTGAATCTGTGAGGTAAAAATAATGAATAAAAAGAGCTAAAAGTTGAGCTTAAAGATGAGCAGTTGTGCTCTTTCACTCACATGTGGCGCAGTGAGGAGAGGTGAGGAAGAGATGGCTGTGGAAGAGGAGGTGGAGGAGGAGGAGGAAGAGGAGGAGGAGGAGGCGCGACCTCCTGGCCTCTGTTGTGGTTGAGGGGAAGACGGCGGCAGAGCGAGGTGCGGCGAGGACGGAGGGAGGGAGCCGTCGCTGTCGCCGTGGTTACTGCTGGGCGGGGTGGGCGGGAGCTGGAGAGCGTCGTCTGAAAGGAGACGAGGGAGGTCAACGGGTGCTTCTACGATGAACTCCCTCTGCTTTGACCACTGCATCACTGCGCTGATGCAGGGAATAGGTCCACTAACAGCTCCAAATGTATTGGTTCATTCTGAAATCTCAAGCATTGTACAGATGAAGAGAGTTTCTGTCCTCGTGCATGAGAAGACAAGTTCAGGGTATAAAACCCACAGATTACTTTTTTGTTTCCTTTATAACATATTGCTTTGTGGGGATTGGATACTTTTGTGTCACTTCCTGTCTTGACCTGTGGTACCACTGTAACATGTGTGTGTGTGTGTGTGTGTGTGTGTGTGTGTGTGTGTGTGTGTCTGTGTACCGGTGGGCAGGCTGAGGTACTGTCCAATCTCTCCGGGTTCGTTTTTGATGGCGACCGGCTTCCCGCTGTCTTGACTGGGCTCCTGCAGAAACACAACAACAACAAAAGCCGGCGATGAAACGTCGCTTTTGAAAAAAAAAATCGACAACGGCATCATTCGGATCGTTTTGCCGGGTGGATGCTAACCGTGCGTTTCCATGGCGACCCTCTGTGTGGGGGGGCAGCGCTTAATATGAGAGGCGGGCCTTCGAGAGGCTGAGGATCTAACCTTTGACCCACATCCGGCTCCTCCTGTTTCACCAAGATGGCCGACAGGTCCTGACTGAAGCTCCATTCAAACTCTGAGGGGGGGGGGGGGAAACAAAATCAAACTTATCAAACTTTTCCAAAGAGCAGAATAAACTTGCAGGACCTTCAGGGAGGTCTTCCAATGGGAAGTAACCGGTGGCTTATAAATCACACTTTCAAAGAGCTTCCCCAAAACATTTGAACGCTTCCTGACAGAACTGGTTATTACAGGCTGCCGGACGACGTCGCTCTGGCAACTGCGGTGCATAATTTGTCTCCAGCGAGTGAGTTTTCTACCCTGAAATAAAAGATGGGCTGAACCAACAACTAGCTCGTCTTCGGCGTCCCTCCTGAGAAGAGAAACAGCCTTTTAAACACTGCAGAAAATACGCGTAAGCGACCCAACAATGAGGACGGAGTGCAATTTTAAAAAAGGAGGTTCCCCAAAACACAATGAGGACATTTATAAGAGCATCTCACAGCTACTGCATTGTTTAGTCTGCTGTGAGCTGCAGGAAGTATTTTAAGGGCGTAAATGCCTCAGCGGGGCTGCAGGAAAACTAGTCACAAGCACTCCTGGTATATTTGGTGTCCTGCTGACTTTTCCTCAAAAAAGGTCCAGAGCAGCATTCTGCCAATTTTAAAAGGTGAAGATTAGTTTTCTTATCATGAGGAGTAATACTCCGCTTGAGTTTGGGCATTGTCGTCCACTCAAAAAGAGTTTATACTGATGATGGGTCGACCAGATGTGAATATTGAATGTATGCTTTCAATTAAGGCCCCTTTCAAAGGTGAGCCGATGATGCTGCAAAGTGACCTCATCAGGAAGAAGTCCACAAAAACAGTCGATATCAAACGTTTCTCACTTAATATTGAAAAGGAATCAGACATTTTTAGAGCTGATTAGTAACAAGAAAAGAGCTACAGGTAGAGCGGGAGGAGTGTGAGTCAGCATTTTTTAAGCACCAGGACAGAGGAGACACTTTGATGTTTGCCACAACACACACACACACACACACACACACACACACACACACACACACACACACACACACACACACACACACACACACACACACACACACACACACACACACACACACACACACAACCAAAAAGAGCTCCCATGGTGTATGGAAAGAGAGCAGTAGCAGTTTAACAAGACGGGTGCTGCTCCTGTGTGTGTGTGTGTGTGTGTGTGTGTGAACGTCATTTTAATCGACTCCGGGTTTCCTAGCAACATGTCTGCTGGTAAAATGCTATGAAGTTTACAAGCTGAGTGTGCTGGGTGGAAGCAGAGGGAGGTGTGTGTGTGTGTGTGTGTGTGTGTGTGTGTGTGTGTGTGTGTGTGTGTGTGTGTGTGTGTGTGTGAGAGAGAGCTTCATCCCGTCATCACTACAGCAGGGATCAGCTGCATCATCGCAATCTTCTCATTAGCCCATTAGAGAAGGTGCTATCGGTGTTGTTTTTTTAAGCTCAGTTCCTGGATCAGTGCATAAGCGGACGGCGATTTGTTTGGTCCGCGCGACGTCGACTGACGTCTCCAAAAACGTCTGGTTTCGTCCGATCAACAGTCCACAACTCAAATATAGTCGGCGTGCACTCATACAAAACAAGAGAAAAGCAGAAAATCCTCACATATGAGCAGGAAGAGGAAATTGGAATTGAATAGACATGCAGTGCAACTCTTTCCGCAGACCTCCAATATGTCCTTGCTGATTACATATTTAAATAAATTGGAAGTAAAATGTGCACTCGGTTTTGGGGTGGATCCATCGTTTACGTATATATTTCCCAAATGCTCTGTGTAAGCGAGACCCTCAGAGGCTTCTCCTAACGAGGCCGTCCCTGCTGCTTAGTCTGGGCCTCGTTAAGCCCGCTGCCCTCGTTAAGCCAGGGCTTGATTGACCGCCCTCGACCACCATCTTTTAATGAATACCAGAAGCTGCTGGCCCAATGCATAGGGAGGGTTGTGCAGGGATTCCAAAGAATACGTTTTCTTTCTGTCCTTCATATTACCAGAGTAGCACTTCATAAATACTATGAGGTGTACACAGTTTCCATGTCATCGTATGGACTGCAGCTGACAGAGCTTTGAAAACGGATACTTTCTAAGTAATGTAGGGACAATGAAGTGAAGTGAGAAACATGATAAATACCCAACAATTAAAAGTCAAACGTCTATTTGAGCTCAACATGAAGTTCTCTTTTCTTTGTGTCTTTTCCCCCGTGTAAGTAAACGTAAAAGATGCTGTGGATGAAAGTAAGAGAGGCAAACCTGATCCTCTCCTCTCTCTACTTTATGGGATCTCTTTGGATGCTGCTAGTAAAAGACAGTCTGCCTGTGAGGCTAGTAAAGCCAGGTAAGAAATCCTATGGTGGAGTAATGGCTAATGACCAAAGGCTCCTGGCAGTCACAGGGGGGCTGACGCAGGAGAGGTGGCGACTGCGTTTGATCACAGTGGGACGGCAGGATTATTACAACAATAGATTGGAGCGACGCAGTAGGAGCTGCAGTAAAAAAAAAACATGCAGCTTCTCCTCGAGAGCAACGAGAACTAAGACCACAGGCTGAGAGGGAAAAGGGGAAAAGTTAAAAAGTTGCTCGACGGCCATGAATCCCACCAAGCAACACGCTTAAAAAGGGCTGAAGATGATGTGAAAACGCCGACTGCGTCTCCAAACGTATAGCGGTGTGACACAACAACTATACTTCCAATACTTCCGACTCCAACCTCAGAAAATGCCGCCATGAAGACGATAACGCGTGACTGGATAAACCCCCTCAGCTGCAGCAGTCTTGTCAAAATACGCCTGGTGCCAAAAAAAAAAAAATCAACTGACAGTCCAGCTGTTTCACAAGAAAAGACGTGATCAAAGCAGAGTGCTGAATCGGAAAATGAATACCACGCCGTTCCAACTGTGGAGTTCTACATCCTCAAATCAGAGAGCAAGAGCGGCATTCAACAGGTGCAACCCTATGGAGACCTTATGGTGCTTCAAACCTCTACATATACCAGCACGCTGCATATCTGTTCTGTATCAATCAGCAGTAAAAAATCAAATACGAATAAGTCAGTATATCTTACAACTTGTCCTTAAATCCCCCTCCCTCAAGTGTGAAATAAAACATGTTAGTGCATATATATATATATATATTCATATATGCAGAGCATATATATGGATGCACCAAAGCAGAGATGTAACATTGGTGGACAGAAAGTATCCCAAAGGTTTTTAGCCAGGCTTTGTGTGTTCATTTTGGATTAAGTTCAATATGAAATATCCTGGAATAGATTTAAATACATACGATATGTGTGTGTGTGTGTGTGTGTGTGTGTGTGTGTGTCCTCCATATGTGAGCCTGAGACAACAGTTATGCAGCAACACATGGAGGCAATGAACGAGAAAACTATTGAAATATATAAACTACCTTGAAATCAAAGCTGTCGAAATGTTTTGTTTCATGAGGTCATATATTATGTTGGTTCGTGGTTTAATATGTCGTCCTGTTTGCTTTGGCGTGAGCGTAACTTTACATTCTAACTCAAGCCTATACGTTCGGTTTGATTCTAATTCGATCGATTCAGTCCGCCGTCATTTCATTCTCTCTAAAGAGCAAAATGTGATCTGTATTAATGTTGTAGCTCACAGCATTTAAGTGGAAACATAAAAGTCGTTTTGAGATGTGAGGTAGACTTTTTTTTTTCTTTTGCTCTGCTGGAAATCCGTGTAATCTGATATCCACACCAATGAAGCAGCGGATTTAATTGGATTAAGGGGAAAGAAGAGAAGGAGAGAGATAGAAAACAGAAGTAAGCAAGTGAGAAAGATATAGACAGGACGGAGAGAGAGAGAGAGAGAGAGAGAGAGAGAGAGAGAGAGAGAGAGAGAGAGATAACCTGACAAAAGAGAGAGTTTCCGCTGGCTTCGGCTAAAGCTGCAGACTCAAAACCATATGCTTGTCACAGCGTTGTGTGAGTCCGTGTGCGTGTGTGAGTCCGTGTGCGTGTGAGTGTGTGTGTGTGTTAGGTGGGCAGGGCTTAGCTGGAGGAAAGCTGCTCAGACAGGGATCCTGCCGCTCAGACAGCAGGATCCCTGGGACAAATGGAGAACAGACAGCATGCAGACAGTGGGACAGACAGGTGGAGACACAGACACAGGTGGAGATAATGAGGCGGATGAGTCTGAAAGCAACACAGAAACGTGCAGGATTCATACACTGTGCCGCAGTAGACACTGGTCTCTACAAGCACCTCTTACATTAAATATAATAGATATGGATTAAGCCCATCATCACACATATTATATGTCAGGTAGCGGTTTCAGCCAATCAGGGTGTATACCATTTGACAGACGGGGGGTCAAGCTGTATGTTAAGCATGACATCATGCAGCCACTGAGCCAAGACGATAAGGAACCAGACTCAACATCAGCAGCAGAGTTTTGATTGGCTGTGCGCTCTTCTCTAAATAGTTAGAAACGAAGATAAGATTGTTTTTTTTTTGAAGGAATAGGACGACCTACCAGACTCATGGTCCATTTTGATTGACAGGGCTGGGCTCTGGGGGGCGGAGTCTTCGCTGAAAGAGTAGCTGTGTTCTGCTTGAATATCTGTGAGGTTCAAAAGCCCTTTTTTTTCAGACATGGAAAATGTAACATTGCTGTGCTCATCAAGCTGTTAAATGAGCGGCGGGTATTCCTCATCCAGGTGTCTGTCACACACGCTAGAAAATGGAAATATCGCCTGAAAATCATGTTTTTTTTATCCCCATCTCCAATAATTTCTTAAAGACACTGATTTGTTGTCGTGCTGCATGCTGATTGGTCGGACAACAGTTTCAGACCCATCACCTGTAAGGTGAGGGGTAGATGGTTGAGAAACAGGAGTTTTGGAAGTCACAGACTTTGGCAACAGAAACTGGCTCTCATATGGTGGAATTCATCCTCTATCGGGAAGACTGAGCCGCAGTTTTAGCTTTTTGAATCAAACTAAATAATGAGATTGGGTTTTTTTTTTTTTTACACTCAGACATTGGCTGCTGAGTGGAACAACCGGCTGCTGCACTGCTGGAGGCTGTCGGGGGAAACAAGGGCATCCAAATGTGACTATTCGTGTTATTGTTTGGGATTGGAAAGGGTTCCACCAACCGACATGTACCTGCTGTGTGAGATTGTTACAGCTGCATTGGCAATAACTGTGAACTTTGGAGAAATGTTGTTGGAAGGAGCGACCGCTGGTGCAAAAAAAATATGATTTAACACCGCGAGGAGCTGTGAGGAAAGTGGCGTGTATGTATATTCTTTTCATGACCCGTCACAATAAAAGAGGAGCTGACCTGGGCTGCTGTCCTCTATCTCCATGTGTAACGGCGAAGGTCTGTCTGCCAGAAGGGGCCGCTCTAATAGATGGTCGTCAAAAAAACTGCTGAATAATTCACTGCTGAAGTCGTCCATCTGGTCACCTGAGAAAGGCTGGAGAACGTGGAGAGAAACATGGAGACATTCTATTCAGTCAAATAACGGTTTTCCAAAGGATGAGGTTTTACCTTTATGGGAGAAACCAATAAATCATCTCATCTATACATGACACACTTAGCATATGTGGCTTCTGCAAGACTGATGACTGTTAATCAACTCCTTCTCTCCTTCGATTCGACCTCAGACTATCTGTCCGAGTCCAGACTACCCAGACTGTGCTGATGGCATGACGAGTCATTCAATGGGAAACAGCATCGATAGATTCATGCTCAGTCTGGATGAGATGAGTCACTGAGCTGAGAGATGAGGTTCTGGGAGCCTGGGACAGCATGGTGCTCTGAATTCACCGGTTTTAACACAGATACAAACACACACGCACACACAGTATGAGTCACCCTGTTCTTGAGCAAACATGCATGAAGCACACACACACACACACACACACACACAGATGGGTTGGAACCAATTGAATACGCAAGTAAACTCTGCTTGGAAGCTTCTCAGGCAGACACAGCATGAACAAAAAGAGGTTTACATGTTGTATTCCTGTAAATTAACTTCAACTCTTCTCCAAAAAAACTGCCAGAAGTGTCGCAGCGGATGTCGCAGTCCAGTCGCAACAATAAAGACACGACGGATAATAAATACGGAGCTGAATTCAATATGTTTTGGGATCAACGATGGAGGAATTAAAGGTTTTTTGGACCTCTTTGCACGCTACCTACCAAGCATCTGAAATAAAACATTATAATGTTACGTTTAGACTTCATCAATTTGATTTATTTGGCTTCATGACACTATTACAAGCTTCAATGCTGCTATTAGTGTCCATCACTGCAGCAGAAATGAGTAGAGTGAGGAAGAGGAAGAGGAAGAGGAGGGATGACAGTCGAGCAGCTTTACGCTGTGGGTATGAGTCATGGGAATCACCGTTGATGTGTGTAAGTTCTGCAATATTCTTTAAATAGTATTCAAACAAGTCAACAAGCCACATTCACACCTTCACACGCGTGTTATCTCAGTGTGTGTGTGTGTTTAGGAGGTCAAGCGTGTCTGTGGTGAAACTCTGGGGCACATGCAGCTGTCTCGTGAAAGCATGTGGAGTCAGCAGACACGTGCAGATGGTAGACGCGAACCGGCCTCGAAGCAGTCGCAGCGGGAGCATTTGTCACAGTAGTTCGCGCCGACAGCGAAGTCGAGGACAGAGCTCAGACAAGCCGCTGCTCAACAAAGAGCGCGCGCCGTCATCCTGCATACTCTGGATACTCGCTCATTCACAAATAAACACCCCCACAAATAACTAGTAACACTGACAGAGACGCCTTGTTCTCCTGCTGCATGCTCTTCACAATTTAAACGTAAACCGCATGCAGCAGTCCGGACTTTGTGAGGGAAGCTGCAGTATTTATTCATTCAATTAAACAACGCAGTACAGTGGGGACCATGTGTCGGTATACCCACTCACCTCCAACACACCTGGAGCCTGCGATACAGCTCTCACACACGACTAGCACAGCCCTGCTCCAGGCTAATCTCGTTCTTATCCATCACCTGGCATGAGGAACACGTGCCCACGGCAGATGTTCTCACACCCGACATGTTCAACTATTCCTGCTGATAAGATCTCCTCCTCTCAGGCATGTACAGGCTGTTTCATTGATTCAATTGAACTCTCCCTCCCCTGTTTTTTTGAGCCCCTCAAGGCTTGATTTCGTTTATAAAAACTATTAAAAATAGCATCAATTATAAGAGAAATCACAAGCGAAAAAGGGAGGAAACAGAATTGTTGCTGAGGCTGTCGCAGCCTCATCGTGTATGCAGATAATACCAAATGATTTCCTCCCAACAGTGGATTGATGGGAGAGAAGGTCAACACTGAATGGACCAGTGAATTCAGCGCTGATGCTAACCGGCATCACACCTGCACCGCATCAGTGGTAAATGTCATGTTATGTTGACACACACACACACACACACACACACACACACACACACACACACACACACACACACACACACACACACACACACACACACAACAGAAGCTGTTATTGTTGCTATATGGACAGGAAGCTGCATGTGTTAAGACGAGCTGGTGAAGGAACAGCTGCAGCCGGTGCGACCAGAGGAACGGAGTCTGGACCTTTCATTACCTGGACCCTCTCTGCTGGGAAACAAAGAATCACATTAGGGGAGGAACACACTGTTAAGAAGCCGCTTTTTTTTTTTTAAAGCTTATTTCAGTGGTGCTGTGTCATTAGCAGGGGGGGGGGGGGGCGAGATTGCAAACCACACGGAGAAAGACAGACGCAAAAGGAGTAATTATAAAAGCAGAGAGCGACTCCCTTATGCCTGTAATTAACAGTGTTGCCTCAACATCTCTCTCTCTCTCATCTCCTTTCATCTGGATGCCTCACTGGTTCAGGTGAAAATTTGGTCTGCATGTGAAGAATGAAGCACAGTGGGGGGGGGGGGGACTGTACTGAGAGTGAGGCCAAAAGATTTGATGTAATTATGGCATGAAAACTGCAAACCCTGTAAAAGCTCTTTTTTTTTTTATTTTACAAGTCATGTCGTCTCAGAGTCAGACTTCACGTGCCAACTGTAGTGGCTCTGGTTCTGTTTGTTCCAGTTGTTAATATGTTGTGGTTTGTGTTACTGTTAGTGTACGTGCAGGTACTATGACTACACCCTGACACATCTTACGCCAGGCTACAGGAAACGCTCAGTCATGTTCGACAGACTTCCTCTGAGCATGAATTCACTTTCTCACAGTTAGTACATTTTGCTGCATCACTACCGTCTACTGCTACTACTCCATCACAGACAGATGCTTCCTAAAAGATCCCCGTACATACAATCATACAAAACGTTACAGGAAATTATCAGATAATCAAGCGGCAAATAGTTGGATTATCGCTTATTTGTCATAACTTTCCTTGTTCCAGCATCTCAAAAGTGAAGATTTTATGCTTTTTCTCGTCAAAGATGATTGCAAATTGAGTATCTTTGGGATCTATTCGGTTAGTCGGACAGTGGGGAAATGATTACACGCATTTTTCACAATTTCTTTAACATGTTATATATGAATAAAAAAAAAAGGATTTAGGCTATGCAAAAGCACTGGTGTAATCTTTTAATTGAATCCATTGGCAGACGTTTTAACTGCTTTTAAACAGTGGCGGGCCGTGCATTTTATACCTGGGCCTTCTGCGCTGTGAGCTACGGTTATTTGTTTCTATTGGTGTAATAATACACGTGTTCGTATTAAACCGTTTGGTACGAGGCTTACGAACCGAACTATACGGTTGAATAATACTAGTGCATTTGGAAAATGCAGAAGCTTAAATTGAGGGAAATATAATGTTTTCGGTGGACTGGGTTCAGTGAAAGATCACTGCAGACCCCTCACACCCTGGACAACTCCTCCCCTCTGGTAGGCGCTACAGAGCTCTGTACGCCAAAACCACCAGACACAGGAACAGCTTCTTTCCACTGTCCGTCACTCTCATGAACAATAAATAATATTGCACTACTACCTCCGTTTCCATGTCTGAGTACGCATACATGGCGTACCCAACGTTCGGCGTTCCCAACGATCCGAACGTTGGGAACGTCGGGAACGTTCCCAACGACGTGCGGAACGTTACCAACATTCCCAACGACGTTGGGAACGTTGGGAACGCCGAATGTTGGGAACGCCGGCTCCAGCTGTTTTTTGTTATTGTTTCGGGTTCAAAACGTTCGGCGTTCTCAGGTTAGCATAGCATAGAGAAATAGGGGCTGAATCTTTATTATTATTAAATTATTAATTGGGAACGTTGGGAACGTTGGGAACGTCGGGAGCGCCGAACGTCGGGAACGTCGGGAACGTCGGGAACGTCCCGAACGTCCGGAACGTCGGAAACGTCCCGAACGTCCGGAACGTCTGGAACGCCGAATGTCGGGAACGCCGAATGTTGGGAATGCCGGCTCCAGCTGTTTTTTGTTATTGTTTCGGGTTCAAAACGTTCGGCTTGCCAACGATCCGAACGTTAGGAACGCCGGGAACGCCGGGAACGTCCGGAACGGCGAACGTTGGGAACGGCGAACGTTGGGAACGCGGAACGTTGGGAATGCCGGCTCCAGCTGTTTTTTGTTATTGTTTCGGGTTCAAAACGTTCGGCTTGCCAACGATCCGAACGTTGGGAACGTTGGGAATGCCGGGAACGTTCCGAACGTCGTTGGGAATGTTGGGAACGTTCCGCACGTCGTTGGGAATGTTGGGAATGTTAGGAACATTGGGAACGTTGGGAACGTCGGGAACGCCGAATGTTGGGAACGTTGGAAACGTCGGGAACGCCGAACGTTGGGAACGTCGGGAACGTCGGGAACGTCGGGAACGTCCGGAACGTCGAACGTTGGGAACGCCGGCTCCAGCTGTTTTTTGTTATTGTTTCGGGTTCAAAACGTTCGGCATCCTCAGGATAGCATAGCATAGCATAGAGAAATAGGGGCTGAATCTTTATTATTATAAAATTATAAAACAGCTATAACTTGTGATTCTGTTTAGGCCAGCAGAGAAGGCTTAGCTGGCCCTGACGGCCCACCACTACTTTTAAATGAGACATTTAGAAGTCAATAAAAGACGACATGGCTGGTTGAGGACGGAGACTTTTTGCAGTGTAAAATGAGATAGTGAGAGACCTGAAAACATCGTGTCATTATCCTCCAACAGTGGCTGCCACAGATAAGAAAATGGCACTGTTCTCTGTACTGTATTTGGCTTCATGTGGTGGTGTGTGGCTGCAGCGGCTTGGCTGTGCTTGGCTTCACTTGAAACCGAGAGAGGAGCCGAGGTTACTGTGTGTGTGTGTGTGTGTGTGTGTGTGTGTGTGTGTGTGGAGATCTCAAGTGAACTCAGCTATAGTTCATCTCAGTAAAAACAGTAGAAGAGTATTTTTCCTTCACACAGACATACTGCTGCATGCCTGCTCACATTCCATCAGGCAGCTCGGCGGCCAATCGGCAACGAGCATGCAAATGAGATGGGCGTGTCCTTTTTTAAAAGCTGGAGTACAGGGTCTGAATGGAGAGTAGAATAGAATAGAATAGAATAGAAAGGGGAGAACAGTGGGAATAGAACACGGAATGTAGAGATAAAGCATAACAAGAAGAGGACAGAAAGTCCAAATATTGTATTTTTTTCTACAGATGTGTTTTTCTACAAACATAAAAAAGAGAAGAATCAAATATAATAGACTGACCTCACTTTGTACGCGTGTGTCTGTTGATACAAATCTTTACATTGCAAAAAAATATTCAATATGCAATTATAGAAAACAGAGAATCATCCCATTTGAGAAGCCGGAAACCGGAGAGTGTTGCTGCATAACAAATCACATCTGTCAATCATCCAGTCATGTTAAAATAATTTGTTTCAGCTCCATCATGCCAATAATAAATCAGCACATCCATTTTTGGAGGCTGCGTATTTTTCCACACAGTTTCATCAACATGTTTTCCAATTGGCCCTCAGATGTGATCCGCAGAAACTCCTCAAAGCAGACGGTTAATTAAAGGTCAATATCGCGGTAACGGCGTGACTTTACAATCCCAAAAAAAACTCCCCAGTTCAAATAAATGATGAATGCATCACGTGAATAATGGTTCGGAGAGCTCTGCTAACTCGTGGCTAACGAGGTTATCCATGCACGGCCCTCGATGGCTCAGTGAACACGGTGCACAATTCTAACTGCAGCCAAGGGATACTCACCTATAATAGGAAGTGACAGAAGGAATTAATAGAAGTGACTTTGTGCTACATTCTGCTCTTTTTACAATATGAAATGTGCTTTATAGCATCTTTCTGCTCCTTGTTTTGGTTTTAAGGCTCACAACTTTACTCTTTTGGTGCACGCTCTATCGTTACCGTCACTTCTAGATGGCCCAGTGCTAGCATCAATGACAGAAAGGAGGTCTCATCAGCACCTGTCCATACAACACAACTGCAGATTATAGATTAAGGAGAGATTAAAATATGTAGAAGCATGGCGTGTTGCATTAAAACTAATCCGCCATCCTGAGTGGTACAGCCCAGCCTATAGTGGCTTCACAGCGGAGTGGACTACTTTATTTAGAACAGGAACGGAGGGGGTTTAAACCACGAGCAGACTGCCGGGCTGACTCACTGACTAGAATAGAGGTCTGCTTAAAAAGAAAACTATGCTGTTTAAAAAAAGAAAGAAAAGAGGGACACAGAGTGGAAAAAGAGACGGCTAGTGGAACAGAAACAAAGTACTTTGTGTTGATATCGTGCTATTTATCATTAAGCGAATCATTCCACCAATTAAAAGTGCAAAGCATGGCGTGCACAGAGGGCAAGGCAGTGCACTTTTGGCATTTGGTGGCCGGAGGTGCACCGCACACATGCAGAACACTTGGAAACAGGGTGGGGAGGAGGAGGAATACATTGTCATACGTTAGTGCCAATGCTCTCGTTACAATTAGATTAGACTGCATCTATATGCAGCAGTGCAGGCTCAGCTCTACCGCACAGTATATTAAAGACGCAATGGCTCAGGTGCCTCGGGAGATGATACATGCAACAGGTGGTTTTAGAGAGGACTTGTAATTGTCCTCAGGTTCTTATTGCGACAGTGAGAACTGTGTGTGTGTGCGGATGTTTCAATGCAACACGGATTATTTTGCAGCAGCATTGAGCTGGTGGGACAAGATTTAATTAAAGTATCCACTGTGGCTAATGGCACGCATGGTTGCAATTTGACAGTGAATAACTGTCTCGGATGCACTTTATCGGAGTAATCTGAGTTTAGTTAACTCAGAGAAGTCAGTGTTGACTAAAAGTTAGACATTTAATGCCGCTCGCAAGTTCCCAGAGGCCATGAAGGCATCTTTAAATGTCGTGTTTTGTCTGACCAACAGTCAGAAAAACACAAAAAATAAAACTTACTTAATTTCTCATAACACTGGGAGAGTTCATTGAGAACTAATGAAGGTCAATATCACCAATGAATGTACTGTGCACTTGTCAATCAACAGTCTCTCTCTTACACACACACACACACACACACACACACACACACCCCCCAACTGTGCTCAAGCCAGATTCTGTCCAGTCTCTCACACACACACACACACACACACACACACACACACACACCCCCCCAACTGTGCTCAAGCCAGATTCTGTCCAGTCTCTCACACACACACACACACACACACACACGCACGCACGCACGCACAAGTTAACCAGTAACTCGGCAGCCTGTGTCGGTGTTCCCAGTCACACATACTGGTCTGCATAAATACAGTAAACACGCACACACATACATACATAGATACACACACGCAGCAGGTTACGAGCCCCGGATGTCAGTCAGGATCTTAATAACCGCACCGCCCTCCTGAGGTCCGGCTCCGGGCGGAACAGGCAGCAGAGGTGCGTTTGATTTAAGGCACTTGAGACACTGACAGCTGCCTCCCAGCAGAAGAAGAAACAGCCCCGTGTGGGTTCCATGCATGAAAATAAAGACTGTGGATTTAAATGCAGCACGAACTCACCACATTAGTGAGGAAATCTCCTTCGCTGAGTTCCTCCAGGTCCAACAGGTTGGTGCCGCCGGCCGGGTAGAGTTTCTCTGCCGCCAAACTGTCTAAGATAGACTCCATCATGACTGCCTGTGTGTCTGTCTGCAGCTCACTGCACGGACGCTCAGCAGCTGTCTGGACTGGTCGCAAAATCCTAAATTCAACTCATTCAAAATGTAGCAATGTCGAAAATGCACATGCTTCTGCTGCTGCTGCGGAGACGTTGCTATCCATCCAGCTGTGTGCGTCTCTCTCTCTCTCTCTCTCTCTCTCAATGAATATTCAGTGAAGCCCCGCCCCGTGGTGTCAAATCACGCAGACGCCCAAAACACCAACAAAAATATTAATTTTATGTCAAATACTATCTTTCCAAAAACTTTTAACGTACCATAAGTTGCGAAAATGATGCTATATAATTAAGTACAATGTGTATGTGCGTCTACTTTATGGAACTTAATACATCTTATAAAAGATATTGTATTTTTATATATATTACAAATGGCTTTACAGGTTGAGACTGTGAATATAATCTTGATGACTGAAATGCAGCACCAACTATAGCCAAAACGTTTAATTTGTGATATAATATATGTATGAATGTGTTTTTTCCTTTCATTCTGAATTTCCACTTGATGGATAATACTTTAACTTGTGAATGCGGTTTAACAGATTCATTTTCATATACGTTTAGTTAAGTGAAGGCTATATGAGTCGTGTTGTGGATTGTGTGGTGTGTACACTCTCCTGTTAGCTTGGAGGGGCATTACAGCTTTATCTTATCATCTCATTTGTGCTACATCAGCTTTAATCAGCAGGCTAAGTGGCCTTCAAGAGGCCATGTTTGGTCCATTTCTTTGATTGGTGGTAGTCAACTGGTATGACTTCCTGAGACACTTACATGGAACTGAGCCCTCCCTTAATGTTATTAGTTCCACCTGGGCTTTTCTAGCTATGACAAGCCTAAATGTCAATGCAGAGGTCTACAACTGGAGATGTTTGACCAGAGTTACCCCCTGTAGGTCAGAGGGAGTCATTACAATTTGAATTATTTCAATATGAGTGTAATAAATTGGGAATAAGACAATCAAAACAAGACAAAAGGAGTTGAAGAACGTGATTGTGTGTGAAAGAAAAACAGAACAGGTAGAGACTGTTTTGACATCCTGAGATACGGCCTCCAGATACAACACACACACACGTTGTCATACCTTTGTCATACATACTGGACTACAGTGATTCCCATTATGTTTTATGTTCCGATTCAAACGATAGTTACTGTTATGTAATGATCTCATGTCACTCAACATCATTTCTTCTTTTTCCGTTCCGGGTTTCTCTTTTTTCTTCCTTTTCCTTATCGCTCATCATTCCCCGTCTCCGTGCGTCCGGCCCCACGTCTTTTGTCCGTCTCCTTTCTCCTTCGATATCAGTTGACGGAGGTGTTCTCTCACACACATCGGCGTTGTGTAACTGTAGTGACCTTCCATTGACCACAATGAACCTAACTAATCCTAATTCAAATTTAAAGGTACCTCGTGGAGTCTTTGGCCACTGGAGGCACTGTGGAGCACACTTTCCATGAGACAACCCCTGTAAGTTGTGATGTAACTGTTGACCTAACGTATGTAAATTGCAAATTCAGGATTAGAGCAGTACATTAGATGAATGTATTTATTCAAAAGTAATCTGATTTGCAAAAACGTGTAGGAATCCGAAAGCTTCAGCTCTCTGATTGGTCTGTCATCTGTTGATGCAGGTTGCGACATGCAGCTCTCTGATTGGCTCCCGGCCTGCTGATGCAGGTGTGACTCATCTTCTATTCTGAGCCAAAGAGGGGACTCTTGGTTTTGACCTTTTGTCTCCTTAAGGACCGCCGTGATGTCATCACCTCCCCAAACATCCACTGTTGTCATCGTCGTTCGCCTGTCTCCGTCTGTCTGTCTCATCAAATCCAATCAGGTTTGATGGCATCACAAACAAGCAGCAGGGCATCGAGGCGGAGAGCACACCGTTCATGTCTGTCTGTTTGAGTAAATGAGAGGTTCACTCCCCAGACGCTACGAGAAAATGACTGTAGTCCCCACATCGTCTCCTTCTCTCACTCCCTGTGCTGACCTTGCTAAGAAGCTGCAGCGTATTCACTGTAGCACCCACTCATGTTGGTGAATACAAATTCAAACTTTGATATTTATGACTTCTGTTCCCAAGTCTGTAAATATGAAACCTGTGGTATAAGACCCCCCCCTCAAGCATCCGACTTATCCCCTCACCTGAAATAAAGCTAGTGCCATTAGGTATACAGAGAAACAGCTCAATAAACCAACACATTAACTAACTAACAGACCCTGATTCGCTTTTGTCGGAGCACTCAACGTCGTCTCATGGTCTTCTCTGGGGAAAAAAGCTATTAAGGGAGACCTTGAGTCAAACTAATGTTAATATATTCCTATTTTAATGCAAATGTGATTAAATCTGTCATTCTGGGGGGAATTCACAAACATATATTTTGTTGTATGCATTTAAGGACTTTTTGAAAATATTTTGAACCTGGTAAAAATAATTACGAATATCTTCTTCTTTCTCCTTTTTTTAAATTTGGGGCTAATACTACTATTTACGACTAAGTACTGCTACAAGGAACCTTCTTTTTGTGTCGATTTTGCCGGGCCCTGTGGACAAAAGCGGTATTGTTCCCATGAGCACCACCACATTATGTCGTGAATATCTCGTTATCGCTAGCATTTTGTTTCAGATGCGGGTGAAAGAAAGACTCAAATCATTTATATATATTTATATTTATTATACCATTTTTAAACAGTTGTTTGCAGGATGCATAGCAATGAGGTAATGCATCTATTTGTGGCTTTGTAAGATTAAAAACTGAAATATAACAACGGTGAAACTAAATCAACTCTGTTAATTCACATATTGATGCAAAACCATGTCGGACCCGGTGACAGGCATTAAGAATAGAAATAGCTGATGTTCTTATTCGCTTATAGTCATACAGAGGCATCGGTATTATTTCGACTGTTTCATAAGTCATGGTTGCTTTAGCGACACCTGTGGTGACTGGTGGTAACAGCAGGTGTGTTTTAACAACACGCGGGAAAGGCGGACCCTGCCAGTATCAATACAAACTACAATATAGCGATGCAATCACAGAATCCAAATACATAGAAAGCTTAAAATAGTATCAATAATTGGGTCTGGTATAACTTTCGAGCCATAAATATGTAACTATCTTCACATTTTCATCCTCTGTGTTAGAGCCCATTGGGGTTCTGAGGTTGGTTGGGTGGAGTAGTTGATGTATAATAAACGGTTGTGGGGTTGGACAGCGGGAGTAAGCACACAGTCAATTTTCCCATAATGCCTTTACAAGTGGCAGGAGCCAGAGCAGTGTGTATAAACAGAGCAGTCAGACTGAGCAGCTCTCTTTTTCTTACAGACAAGATGCCAAAGACGCCCAGTGCTTTGATCCCTGTTTTATTCCCCGTGCTGCTTTTACCTCCGTCTCCTTTTTTTTTTTTCGTCAGATGTCTCTCGCTGATCATAAAGTTCAGAAGTTCAGAGTGATCGACGAGGAGAGAGAGAGCCAGAGATAGCTACATAGACGGGAACACAGTCAAATAACGCCAAGACTGTAATCAAAACCAGCTTCATTCTTTACACGCTGTTACGTCATCGACACACTCCTACAACAAGGGCAAGTTCAACGGTTTTACTCGCAGACTGATGCCTTGGTTCATCCACGGGTTAGAGGCTTGTATTGTTGTGCATGAAGCTGACTATACGGACTTGATTCCTTATCGTGTTATTCAAAGAACGAGTGCCTTAATCTGCTGCTACGTCGGCATGGATCTCACAGATTGTTCCACATCAAAGGGTTATTCATATACCTTCAGACAAACAGTGTATTTGACATACTGGGATGAGTTTGCACCAGATGGAATGACCGTAGCGCCCTCTACTGGAGGATGAAACAAAAGTCACTTTCTGACCTGTAGCATCTCTCAGTGTGCACAGATGATTGTTTTTACAGTAGTGAGCACATGTTGACAGTAAGTAATGCATGTGACTGAGTGCAGCAGAAAGAATGTATCTAGTTGTTTGTTTGCTGCGGTCACCACTGCATGGTCTTAGACCGGGTCAGTTTCCTGGTCAGAGCGTGGCGAACAGTCAGCATGTAGGAGCGGCGGTCCGGCAGAGGACGCTGCTGGTCCAACACCAGCCTGACGGACACACACGAAACAAAACATCACCACCGACTGCTGATTAGACAACACAACATATAGACAACATATATATATATATATACACCGGTGTATACCTGATGAGCTGAAACACGGCTGCTTCCACAGCTAAAACAGCTTCTGCCACCGACAGCTCCCTGAAACCGCACCTACACACACACACACACACACACACACGATTAGAGGCATATGCACACACTAATAATTCATATTTGTGTCAACACACTTATCTCAAATTTCCTATTTTAAGAAATAAATGTTGATCGTCAAGTTTGATTTTAAATTAGAGAAATGATTAAAAACACACACACACCTTAAATCCTTGGCCAGTCTCTGTCCTTCCTCTGTTGTCACCTCCCTGCCGAGTTCCAGGTCCGCCTTATTCGCTACCAGCACTGTAGGTACAACTGACACACACACACGCACACGCACACACACACACACACACACACACACACACACACACACACACACACGCACGCACGCACGCAGAAATATAGTGACAATAAACCGGCAGGATGATGCTATGGCGTGCAGGGGTTACCTACAGATCACAGGACGGCCTACCATACATGGACTGTGTGTGTGTGTGTGTGTGTGTGTGTGTGTGTGTGTAAAGGCGACAATAGACCGATGTCAGCTGGAGTTAGAGCAGAGCCTCACTGGACTTTAAGAGCAAACACAGTGAGGAGACTCACACTGCTGGTTCAGTAGTTCAACAGCTGCTTCATTTGTCTCTTAGTCGTCCTTAACACAAATATACAGTCGTGACTAGTGATGCTGACATTATATAGTGTGTGAAAACACACACTGGAGAGTCCAAACTATTTGACTGTCGGGCTATCTGATGCCACAGATACTGGGCTGTTTCTGGACGTGATGAGGAGAACGACAGCTCCGTACTCAGACTCTGTTTGGTTTGCTCGATGAGCTTCTTGAGTCGCGGGACGTCCTGGAAGCTGAGGCGCTGTGTGATGGAGTAGAGCAGCAGGAAGCCGTCTGCCCAGCGGATGGACGACTCCAGAGACGCCACAGAGCTCTCCTGGAGGAGACAAATGTCAAACCTCATCATATTTAATGGTGCAAACAAAGGAACGGTTTCACATTTTGGCAAAGGGAGCTCCTTCCCTTTCCAAACAGAAGCCAACATTTACCTTACAAGCTATATCCAAAATCTCCAGATCAACAGCTTCCTGGTCCAGCGCCCGACTGCATCTGTAGGTCACCTCTGTGGTAAAAAAGCATGTGGTTTAATCCAGTCAGTAACAAGCACGGTCATATTATTTCTTCGTTTTATTGCAATACATATTTACCCTTTTTACGGTCGTATTCACCGATGAAGCGCTTGGTGATGAAACGAACACACAGTGCTGGAGACACAAGACAGACACAAACAGAGTGAACTGCCAGAAGCACACACAAACTAATAATCCCCTTCCATACTGTGCACTCACACACACACACACAGGTTTGCATCTGATCTGCAGCCTACGGTAAGTTGTGGCATCCTTGCTTTGAAAATGATCCTCTCAGTAATGCTGCCTGCCTTGTTTAAACAAAAGCAGGAGTGCTTTCTCTGTGTTTGGGTGGACGGGGTCTGGACGCTTTGTTTGACGTCTGCGTCTGGTGTTTGAGGGTTTCTCTGTATTTCCTTCTGGCAGCACACATTAGCAGGTTATTGAGGCCTGTTTATTTGAGCCTTTGCAGCTGAAGAAAGAGCGATGACTTTGCATTTGAAGGAATTAAAGCTTGTCACATCTGCAGCTCCCCTTGCAGATATAGTTGATATTAATATTATAATAGTCTAAATGCAATGTCATGATAATCTACAGTATAAAACTTTTGTTCGAGGTCCTGTTGTAACCTTCAGTTTACTCGTTCTTTCGTTTTATTGTAGGAAAATAACCCAACAAGTCACTTACGTCACTACTCGTGTTCAATTATGCAAAATGAGCACATCAGTTTAGAATGAAATCATTTCTCACACTGATCTATTTTCCCACCATGGGAAGATTTGCCAGAAGACAGAAGTAGTGGGGTCAACGTTAGACCTGTGCAAGCTTTCCATATTTAGGCAAAATCTTTCGGACCGTGACCAGAATCTAACCCTAAACTTAACCTCTTTTATTTGCCAAAACTGTGAAAACAAAACATGACCGTGTGTCCAAACTAAGCTGCCGTTACATAATCCAAAATGTGCACACGCGTCCCCATCCTGTCGCTCTCGTCTCTGCATATTAATGTTTGTAATTTACCTGTTTTTCCAGTGTTCTGAGCTCCCAGAATGAGGAGCTTAACTGGAACCATCTTCCTGTTGGGTCCAGTAGTAGTCTGCTGTCTGTCCCCGCATGAGGAAACCCTTCAGACGGAAAAAAAGAGGAAGCAGAGTCGACTTTCAAGTTTAACGACGAAACTACACGCAGCCTCGCAAAAACAAACTTCATGTGACAATATCTGTAAAAAGGCAAATGCATCGCTGAGAAAGTAGTACTGCTACACGACAGGTCGCAATAACACTGACCTGTATGGAGGAATAAGGTCCAGAAATGGAGAAGTGTATAATAATGAACTCACTGTGCTCAGTCTCAGACAATGAGCAGACAGGGAATGGAGAGATGGGACTGTCTCCTCTCTCTCTCTTTTGGGGGCAGTATATGACAAGAGCCAATAGTCTGGAGGAACTCCACCAAAGTCAAAAGGATTTTACAAAATTAACTTCAACTTGTGTTAATGATGGGGATCCGTCCTGAACTCACTGCTGGAACTTGTACTTAAGGACTTTCTTTTACACGAGAGCTCCAAAACAAACACGGCTCCAAAGCAAACGGCTCATTAATGTCTTCATTATTTACTTTGCTCGTGCAGTGGCCGTGGTCTGACCTCTGGATCCCGCAGAGACCGCCTTCTGCGAGAAGCCAGATTTGAGCATATTTTATAGGCGTATTTGGCGAACGCTGCCTGGACAGATCTGACATTTGAATGTGTGAGGTAATGCAGCCAGGGCTTTGTTTCCGGGGCAGAAGTTAAGAGATCACAACTTTGAATATATGAAGATATGTTATACTGCACTGAAAGATACTTTTACTGTGATAATCTTATGATGATAGACAAAAAGATCACATCTAATACTGAGGTTTGTAAGTCTTAAAGCCTAAACATAATAAACAAACAGGTGACGGAGTAAAAGACGCAAGCAACAAGCGGATTTTTCAACAAAAAAAATGCAATAAATGAAAACCACTCAAACTGGAGTAAAGACATTTGTAAGATTTTATTCATATTTCATACATTGCTTTTTTTTTTTTAAATACGCTTTTTTCAACAAAGCTTGTTTCACAGGAGTGACAACGAATGAACCGTATGGTACAAGCATCGAGGACAACTTTAAGTTAAGGAGCAACACTGAGTTCGTCTGAGTCGTTGTGTCGTGTGATTGGAGGAGGGAGAGTTGTACTGTGTGTGGAGGTCTCGAGCTGCTCAGCACACCGACGGCTCGTCGACAGCGGCGGCTCCTTCGGTTATGGCTTTCACGCATTTGGCCATCGTCTGGGAGGCCCTGCTGATGGAGTCTGCACACAGAGAGGGACGGGAATAAGAAGATTACGTTTCTCTATTTTCTGCTTGTGTTTAAAAACACACCTGTCATGTAGAAGTCCTTTGCCGTGAGCTGAGGTGGCATCAGAGGAGTTCCTATGAGGTCCTGGGTCACAGCCTGCGAAGGATGAGAGACGGGGTTATTTCGGTGTTCTTTCCTCGGCATTATAGACGGCGGGACTCTACGGATGCTTCTGTACCTGAGCAAGCTCGTTGGCCTGTTTGAAGTAGTTCGCCTCCTCTACGTCGTCGTAACGGACCAGATTGGGAGAGAGCTCGGCTAGTCTGGATCGGACCTCCTCCAGAGAGTCGTAGTGCAGCGTCACGCCGGCCAGCTGCAAAAACACGCAAAGACGTCGCTGTTAACGGCCGCGCCTTTCGGTCAGATTTGTACGCGACATGCGAGTGACCTCCTGCTTACTTCAGACACGGCCCTGATGATCTTCCAGTCCTCTCTGGCCATTCCAGGAGCGGTGACAGCCACCCGGGTGTGCTGGCTCCGGCCTTCGGTGTTGACGTATGTGGCGTCCTTCTCCGTGTACGCAGCACCGGGAAGGATGATGTCTGCCATCGGTGCTCCTACGTCCCCGTGGTGACCTGGAGGGGTTGAAAAAGGATCTTTAAAATGTATTCGCACTCTCGTGGTTACCGCCGATCGGGTGTACGTGCGTGCGTACCCTGGTAGATGACCAGGCTGTCTTTGGGCAGGTCGGCTCTGGTGATGCAGCCGGCGTCGGCTCCCAGCAGGAACAGCACTTTGGGGGGGTTTGCCCTGATGGCGTCCACTCCGGCCTTGTAGCCCAGGTCCAACGCAGCCACCTGACTGGCCACTCTGCTCACACACACACACAAAGTATGAGCAGGAACTTTACATGGGAAACAATTTGCCGTGTCAAATGTGTGTTCAGAGGATTGCCAAGTTGTACCTGTGCAGGACGTTGAGGACCTTCCACCCCTCCTCGACTTCACTGCTGGTTCTGGCGTTCTGAGCGATGGTGGAGACGGCGCTCAAGATGGCGGCTCCGTCTTCCCTCTGCAGAGCGCCGCTACCCACGACCACCACCGGACGCTTAGCGGCTGACAAGACCTGGAGGCGGGGAGAGGAGAGGAACGTCTCGAGTGAAAGTCGGCAGAAAAGAAAAGTCCCATCAGTTCATGAATCGGCATCAAAGCTCCCGCCGTTGTGCTCCACGTCAGAGTGCGTACGAGTCCATTACCTGGCAGAAGGGGTGTGTGCCGTCTGCCAACTCCTTCAGCACCGACGTCTCCTCTCCCAGATGGTCGTAGGAGAAAGTCAGATCAACATTGTGACCCACCATGGCAACACGCAGCTCATTGTGGAGCCAGCTGACACGGGAAGAGGAGGACCAGAGACGAGTCACGATGACAGAACTTTGACTTTATCCGGTAAAAGCAAAGACCAACTACGAGCGGTTTCCAGGAAACAACGCAATACCGAGTTTACCTCTTGCGGATGCGGGCGTTGAACAGCGGGGCCTCGTAGCGCGGGTTGGTTCCCACGAGCAGCAGCAGGTCGCAGTCCTCGATGCCGGCGATGCGAGAGTTCAACAGGTAGTTGGAGCGCAGGTCGGTGCTGCGGGGAGAGAAAGGAGTTTGTCTGCCGCTCAGCTTCAGAGGCCGCGGGGACTCTGTACGCGACATACTCTTATCTTCAAACCAAGTCTTACCCGGCCCCCGACATGGGGAAGACCTCCTCGGTGCAGAGGTTTTCTGAGTCGAGTCTGTTGAGGAGGTCCTTGAGGCACACCAGAGCTTCAGCGTCAGCCAGCCCTCCGACAATGGCCGCCACGTCAGTGCCCTGCACGCTCTGCAGCTACACACACACACACAAACATATTTATACATCCAGACTCAGATATGACAATACACCCAAAACGGGATGCGTGAACAATAAGGCATGAATATCACCCGAATAAACGGCCGATTCAACGAGACTTACTGCTCCAGCAACGCGAGAAAGAGCGTCCTCCCAGGTGGTCGGGGTCAGCTGACCTGAATCGCTCTTCACCATTGGTTGGGTCAACCTCTGTCTCTTCAAACCATCATATGCGAACCTGAGGACACACGTTTGGGGGGGTTTCCAGTATTTATTTTACAGACAGCGTATCTAGTGAGGCTGGTTTCATTTCTTTAAATCAGTCAGAACGATGTTTCCCGGCCTTTAATTCACCTGGTTTTGTCAGAGATCCATTCTTCGTTGATGTCTTCGTTCAGCCTGGGCATCACCCTCATCACCTCCCCTCCTCTTGTGCTCACCAGGATGTTACTGCCCACAGCGTCCAGCACATCAATCGACTCGGTTTTCCTGCAAAGACGGCATGAGATGAAGTTAAAGACACCGGGTACGACTGGACTGAATTCACTTTGAATGGAAGCAACAGCAACTGTCCGATCCCGTCCCACCTGGTCTCCCACGGCCGTGCGGTGAAAGCGTAGGGTTTGGAGGTGAGCGCTCCGACGGGACAGATATCGATAACGTTGCCCGACAGCTCCGACATGAACATCTTCTCCACGTACGTCCCGATCTGCAGGTTGTTCCCTCTTCCCGTCGTTCCCAGGTCTTCAACACCTGCGATCTCACTGGCAAAACTGCAAAAATAAACAAAAAGAAAAACAGGACCACATGACCGTGCTGTGAGAGGATCTCATATATTACACCAACGCGATTGTTATACTATTGCCTGGGGATGTTTCTGATGCACTTACCGGACGCAGCGCGTGCACTGGATGCAGCGGGTCATGATGGTTTTGATGAGCGGCCCGATGTTCTTGTCCTCCACTGCTCTCTTCCCTTCTGTGAAACGACTGCGGTCTGAACCAAACTGCATGGACTGATCCTGAGAATGCAGCAGGCAGGAGAGTCAACACAGTAGACAAAGGTAGTACCCTTAGAATGAAGGTTGAGTCCTGAACCAAGGTGTTTATATCCGGTATATATTCGGTCCAGTTACCTGGAGGTCACACTCTCCTCCCTGATCACAAATGGGACAGTCCAGCGGGTGGTTGGCCAACAGGAACTCCATCACTCCCTCTCTGATGAGAGACACACGCGTTCATCAAGCAAGTTTCAACTGTGTATTTCCTTAGTTTGACTCACTTGTGAATATTTTAATCTGTACCTGGCCTTGCGTGTCTTCTCTGAGTTGGTGAGGATGTTCCAGCCCTTCATGACGGGCATGGCACAGGCTGCTACCGGCTGAGGAGCAAACACACATCACACACACACACATCAATTAAGACAGCAGTGATGCAAGCATTTACAGCTATTTCTAGTCTAATGTCTTCCATTTTCGGCCAAATAGCTACTTATGTGATATATCGGATGCACTTCGTTACCTTCGGAACTTTCTCAATCTCCACCAGACACATACGACAGTTTCCCGCCACCGAGAGTCGCTCATGGTAGCAGAACCTGGGGATCTGCATTCCCGCCTTCTCACAGGCCTGACGGGGAAAATAAACGGTCAAGATGAGGCGGGACATTCTTTAAAAGATAAAATTATGCAGACAACAATCCAATGTACAAAACAGCCTCAAATCCATCTTTGTCCACATTTAAAGAACACAGATGGCCTACTGGTAACTACGTATACACAAAGAAATACAGCATACAATATGAAGGGACCGTATGAAACATCTGTGCATGTTTTTCAGTAAAATAATCGGATGTTTCTTACCTGCAGCACAGTAGTTCCAGGCTCCACCTCCAGTGGTTTCCCATCTACAAACACCTCCACCATGTTGCTGGCAGCACGCACCGAAGTACGCACTGTTTGTAGAAATACAAAAGGTCAAATGTACTTTAGATTAAATGAAACCTGACACAATGAAATGTATCCAATAATATATTCTGTCCCGAGTCTTACCGGTGCTGGAGGGAGCCAGGCTGCTCTTGGCAGCTCCGGCTAAAGCCCGGCCGACGTGTGGCAGTCGCAACATGACTCTGAGAGGAAAACAGAAAGAACGCAGTCAACATATGAGCTAACTTTAATCTGAGTATTTTTATGTATTTTCTTGCAGATTCAATTTCTATCGATCGACTAAAATTGACTGTTGACAAGTAAGAAAACATGGCTGCCAGATGTTTTTGTCAAGCTGTCATAATCTCTGTTCTGCAGAAAATATGCTCTTAAAATGAAATCTCTTGAAGTTATTGCACAACCTTTTTAATTTTTTTTGCTAAAACACTATTTCAAGATGTCTGGGATCCAGAATATGTTTTCTGTTTCAACAAAATAACTATTTTTTTAAAGAAGAGGTTGTAAAACAGCAATATGCAACATTAGTAGAGCCCTTCCTTTATTGGGGCAAAACATTATGTCATTACATTATCATATAATGCTCAGATTTCATGCAAGGTGTAGCTGCAGGTCTAGAATAAAAATATTTACTGTGTTGGAAGTTTTGAATTTTGTCAACAACAAATGATGTTGTCACTAAAACATGTAGTTAACGTTTCAAGGAGATAACGCACAGAGACCAAAAGCAGACATTTGGAAACATATCGACATAACTAACATGTCGGACACCATTATATACGATTTATCAGCTTATGGGTACAGGAGAAGACTCATGTAACATGGACCTTCCAATGCTTACAGGCTAGCAGCATTAGCTAAGAGCACCACTCAAGGACACAGGCATTGCAATGTTGTCGGAGGGTTACAGTGGGTAATGAGGTCAAACACCAACATTTCCTCTGGTTTTGCAATTCAATAACAAATAGAGTAAAACGTGCATAAGTGCAGAATGTCATCAAATTCTTACCTTTTCGCTATTTGGCCTTCTTGACCAGAACAGCGGTGATCTGAGTTGTACTACCAGTCAAATAGCTATGGCGTAATTAGCGGAAATAGAATAGTGTCCTACTTCCGTTAAAATATTTCACAATAAAAGTAGAATATTCACGTTCTCAATATGAAACTAACCATATCTAATACTTTATTTTACTTTAGTCATGCTGTATTAGTGCAAACCATGTATAGTGTTACATCCCTGAAGGAGATCCTCTTTTTTTAATCTTTTATTTTGTACTGAAGGCGATCCTCTCATTTTAGACTACATTGCCCATGGTGCACCGGCTGATACCGGAAGTATCTACGTGTTCATTTTCGCGACAGATCAGGAAGCGTCTACAAATAGCTAGATAAACGAGCCAGAGTTGGGGCTTTCTCCTACTAAGGAGTACAGCAAAAACAGGTGAATATTATCCAGAGTAAATACGTTTAGTTGTTTAACTATTACCAAATAGTTACTGCTGCGTTTACTAAGTATTCTACAAATAAAACTGACCAGGCCTTCTTATCTTATTAAACTAGTTAGCAACAAGCTAACATTGTCTGCTAGCAAACACAGCGTCAACCAACACAGCATTGATATGTCAGTGCTTGTTGGGGGGTACAACGCATACTGAGCAGTAAATAAACAGTGTATTTGGTTTATTTAGGATAGACAATATGTATAATTTAGAAGTGTTTAATGTAACTTAGAGCATATGTAGCAAAGGTTAGCGATAGCATCCACTGTTTCTGTGTTGTCATTTTTTAAAAGAGGTTTATAAACCTCATGTATGTCGCCCTAATACACCATATATAATATATTATATGCTTTTAAGTTTAAAAACTGCATATAAAGTGTTTTTAATCACTGTAGACTGGACGCTTTGGACCAGACTAAGGTTCGAAGTGAGAGTGATGCATCAGGTTATAAAAATGAGCATTTTAACCCCAAAATGTTGCATGATACTGTGCTCATCAGTGTAGTTGCATTGGTTTATCTGCATGTCGTTTAAGATTAGAGTGCTGAACCTCCTCAGGATGTTTCCTCTCCGTCCCCACTTGTCCTTACCTCCTTTCCCCTCTCATGTGACACTCAGCACCATGTTGCCGACCACCTCACCGAACAGCAACGGCGCCCTCGGTTCGAGCGACACCGCGCGCCACACTGCAGGCTTCAAGCGCTACAAGTACCTGCGACGGCTGCTCCATTTCAGACAGATGGACTTTGACTTTGCCATGTGGCAAATGCTTTACTTGTTCACGTCGCCGCAGAGAGTCTACCGCAACTTCCACTACAGGAAACAGACCAAGGACCAGTGGGCCAGGGACGACCCGGCTTTCCTGGTCCTGCTCGGCATCTGGCTGTGCGGTAAGTCTGCGATCGGTGAAGCGTTGGATCCAGATGTTGTCGCTGTGCTGCGATGACTCAACGCTCCCTCTATTCCTCTGCAGTGTCAACAGTAGGCTTTGGGCTGGTGTTGGACATGGGAGTGGTGGAGACTCTGAAGCTGCTGCTGTGGGTAGTCGTTGTTGACTGTATAGGAGTTGGGCTTCTCATATCAACCCTCATGTGGTGAGTAGAGGGTTTGCCTTGTTGAGGGGCATGTTTTTGTGTGTATGTAATTCTTGTTTGTGCAGCTAATGTTAAAATTGAAGTCTTATAAAGACCTAAATATTTAGTATTCTGTCTTTTTCAGGGTTATCAGCAACAAGTACCTGTTGAAGCATCCCAGCAGAAACTTTGATGTGGAGTGGGGCTACGCATTCGATGTTCACCTCAATGCCTTCTACCCTCTTCTCGTCATCCTGCACTTCCTGCAGCTCTTCTTCATCAACCGTGAGTAGCTTGAGGCTTTTTGGGAGTTATTTCAGTGTCTCCCAAATTACATCTTCCAATCCAAGGCGTGAAATGGTCTTTAATACAGTTAAAAGTGCATTTTGTGTGTTAAATTAAGATTTAAAACCAAATATTTATTTAAAAATGATACTTATGATAATCGTATGTGTATTCATGTAGTATAGATTACACCTGCTTCCTTCCTTTGTCACCACACTCACATCACAGTTTGTTTTGTGTGTTTCAGATGTTGTGGTAATAAACTCCGACTGGTTCGTGGGATACTTTGTTGGGAACACTATGTGGCTGATCGCCATCAGTTATTATCTCTACATCACGTTCCTAGGTTACAACGGTAAGAACCAATATTGCAGCGAAGAGACGGATCAGATCGGGTTGGACTGATAACGTCTGGTTGTATTTTGTTCTGTCCTTAACACGAACTGTCTCGGTTAGTAGACAGTCAATTCATTTTCAACCGTTCAGATAATCGATAAGTTGTTGCAGACGTTTTTCAAGCAAAATCAACAAACATTTGCAAGTTGCAGCTTCTCTGTTGAGAGGATTTGCTGATTGGACAAAACTGCCTATTTGAAGACAGCAACTTGGGTTCCAAGTAGTTGTGACGGCCATTTGTTTGACCATTCTCAGGCATTTTACAGACTGAGCAATTCATTTAATTGGTTGGAGTGTTTATTTCCATCTAGGGGTGAAGCAGCAGTCTCCGTTAAACACAGTTTGTTCCCGATAAAGGAATGTCGTGCACATTTCAACGTGACTTTATAGATCTGTCACGTCGGCACAAAGCGGCCGCTGATGTGCTCGTCTTGTGTTTCCCCACACAGCTCTACCCTTCCTGAAGAACACCGTGGTGCTGCTCTACCCCTTCGCTCTGCTCGCACTCGTTTACGTCCTCTCCGTCTCTCTGGGCTGGAACTTCACTCAGGGCCTCTGCTGGTTTTACAAGTACAGAGTCCAGTAGGACCGGTTTGTCTCTGAGGTTGGACTCTAGTTGGCTCCAGGCCGACTCAAAATCTGCTTCCAACTCACATCTAGGTGTCAAGAATGAATTTCCAGCTTCTGTTAGTCAACATCTGGATCGGGAAGGACTCTGGTGGACTCTCCGTGAACTGGGACGCTGAGCTGGTCGACTCTCAATTGACTCTGTTCATTTTCTGTCTGGCTCTTGTGTTGAGCTCTGACGTCGGTGAACAGGGATGTGTTTGGACTCTAGTTGCAGAAAACAGGAGGATACAGCTTTTATTGTTCTTTTTGTATGATTTGTAAATATTCAGGCAGGTTGTAATATATACACAGAGGATTGTTTCTGAAGAGGAAAACATTTGCTTTGTTTCGTTGAGTTTTCTTTAAAAAAGAAGAAATAATCCTGCTTATTGAAGAGATAAAAAGGAAACATGGGAATGACACTTTTTTTTTCACCCCCCCTTTCTGTTTTTTCTTAAAGTGTACATTCCAAAGCACTTCCAATAAAAGGTTTTATTAACTTAGGTTGACTCTGTCCTTCTTTCTGGAGGAAGAAACGCCATTATCTTATTCGATGTCATTAGACTCATGTTGTGATCCTTTGTCTTTATATTTACTGTACAGTAGAACAACCATCAGCCACAATCTTCCATTACATTCTCTTAATTATAAGGAAATAGTTCAGACTGTACACACAGTAAGTATCAACTCATTTATTTATTTTTAAAAGAACCATACGTACATAAATTCATACATGGTTCATAAGCAGTTGATTTCCATAATTCACATTATGAATCAGACATCTTTATACTCGAGCTAAAGGCTGCAACAACCAATGAAAAAGCCAATTACGCCTTTAATAATTAAAGTCCATAGAATACAATAGAACACCAGAAAGATATGATATGAAATAAGTGAAAAAAATATCGCAGACGACCTCCATTCAGAGTATCACAAGTGGGAATAATCTCCCTAATGTTAAAGAGAAACACAAACAGAAGATTAGATATTTGTAATGTATACACAATATAACGAATGAGTCATCAGGCAATCCACTTCTAATGAATACAAACGCGCAAATGTTCACAGCATCAACAATACAGATCAGATCATCCGCTCCGTGCGTGTACCTGTTTAACAGACGTCGTGCTATTTCAGTGCATTCATCAACAGCTGTTTGAACTTCTCCAAGTCGATGCTCTTCATGACGAAGACCTTGTGCTTCTTCTTCAGCAGGCCCATGTAGTCCAGCACGATCATGCCTCGGGTGTGCTTCCCCTCCAACTCCACTGTCACCGCCACCTGGAGGAGGAAGACAAAGAAGAAGTCTTTGGATTTGTTTCTGCTAAAAACTGTCAAAACATGTCAGCGTCCAACGGGATGAAGGCAGCATGTGAACCTCTTCGCGCTCCGTCACCAGAGTGTCTTCGATGGCTGCAGCCAAAGCGTAGGTGTCACAGGTGTTGAACCCGGGTCCTGACACCAGCTCCTTTTGATACCGATCAGTCTGGACCATCTGCACTCACCAAAGAAAAAAAAAAAAAACAGGAGACACAGTGACATTTTATTCTGAATTCTATATTTCAGTGCTTTTAAATAAAACAAGCGTCGTACCGTCCTGGTGTGGAGGGAAATCTTCTCCATGAAACGAGCCTTGTCCGTGTCCTGGGCCAGCCAAGTCTGAGGGAGACAGGATGGAAGTCAAGCACTCGTCTTTTTGCATTCCACAACACTGGTGTGACCCAACTATGTGGCTTGTTGTAGTTAATTACAGACCCACGGCAGGCTGTTCCTGCAGCTGAACTCCCAGGTGGCGATGTAGGTGGGACAGGTGTAGCGGTCCAGCACGATGTAGGCCGCCTCGGGGTCAGCCACGAAGTTAAACTCTCCGCATACTGTGGTGTTACCCCTGGCTGCACACACACACACACACACACACACATCTCTCGTCATTATCACAATGTAAAGTTAAACACGTACAGTGGCTGTTAACTCACATGTTAACCTACATTCAGTGTTTCCTCCCATGATGTAGAGCGCCTTCAGGTTCTTGGAGAAGGACGGGTTCAGTTGTGCAGCGAGGGCCAGGTTAGTGAGGGGCGCCGTGGCCACCAGAGTCACCTGCACACAGTACAAGTGAGAGGAAAACCTGAAGACCAGTTCAACCATCTGCCAACAATTAGTTCACCTTCTTCCTGTAGATGGCTCCCATAACAGAACAACTAAAAATGTTCGGCTTAGTCTATCTGTGTCTGATTTCTCCTAAACTCACCAAAAGGCATAAAATAATGCATCATTTTGCATATTCAAACAGAGACTTTCCAAAAAACTTGTAATACAATAAATAATAAATACAAATAAATAACAAGTTTCATAGTTATTTTCACCCTATCCACATGTGATGGCTCCCTTTAGGTAAAACGCATCAAATAAGGGTAAGTGCATGGATAACAGACTAAATATATATATATATATATATATATATATATATATATATATATATATATATATATATATATATATATATATATATATATTTATATATATATATTATACCATTTCTATGGAAAACCTGATGAAACAGTTGTCATCATGTGTTATGTGCTGCATTGATACAACAGTCTCAAAGCTCTCCACCGTCTCCTCACCTCTCCAGGGTTTTGGTTGACAATCTTGACTATGGCCGGCGCAGCTTTCCTCTTCTGCAGCAGCTCCAGGCCCGGAGCGTCTGGATCCGGGGCGTCGCCCAAACCGTCCTTCCCGTGGAAATCCCCAGCGTGGCGTTTGCGGCCCAGCAGTGGCTCCGAACAGCCTCGGAACACTGGGATCTGAGGAGCATGACAGGCGTTTAGCACGCGCTTGGGAGCCATCACTACGTCATACAGCTGTGAACCCGACACACGTTCTTACATCCAGCCGGTTGCAGGCTTTCAGGACACGCAGCGTGTTCTTGCAGGAGTTGTCCACGGGCAGGAGTTGTTCCCATGGCTGCAGGTGATCGCCAGGATCTCCACGTCGGGGGCTGCGAGGGCCATCATGATGGCCTGAGCATCGTCCACCCCGGTGTCCACGTCAATGATCAGCTTCTTCTTCATCTCGTCTTAAAGGAATGGAAGAAGAAGAAGGAAGTGTATTCAGAGGATGCATGTTGTCCTCCACAATCACAACAAACAGCCATTGTCTTTGGAGTAAATACACCTGTATTGTGAGCTTGGCACTTGCTGGTAAAAAACAATCTTGCTCAATTCATTCTTCATTGATTCCGTAATGAACAGGATGAGATTCAGCGGTAGAGAGCAAAGAGATGAACTTACCAGTCCAAAACAAGTTTCAGCCACAAAGTGTGATCCTTTTCAAAAGCCAACTGTGGAGTGAGACTTCTCTCTGCTGCACCCTGTTTCTTATACAGCAAAACAAACAAAAAGGTCATGTGACAGGACACCACATGCATGTGGGCTGGGCCAATGCGGAAATATGAGGTGGTTGTTGTTGTTAAGTCAAGGCAAGCAAGCCTTTAGAGAAGCATGTTTGAGGGGAGTAACAGTGTTTAGTCTCCTCCTCTTACTCCTCCTACTATTGAAGTATTTTTGTTTTAGTCTATAAAAGGTTGCTTATTCATGCATTAATTAGGTTATTGGGCATCTTTCACACGGATCAATTCATCCGAGGACAATTGTGTCTCATGTTTCAGTGCAACCACGCATTTCTTTCTTTTGCTCTCTTTTGAAGCCTGACAACACGATTAGATTTCCATTTTTTTTCCTACTGCTCTGCAAAATCACACCCTTGTTTGAGCAAAAGGGAAAGATGGAGAGAGAATTTCCTGTTTTTGCATGTGAAGGCAATTTTTATTGCAGGAATCAAACAGCCTGCACAAAATGTAAAAAAAGACGCAACAGATGCTTCAGGTGCGTTCTTAAAAATGAAAACGAGAACAAAATACTGCTTTGTTCAGCTTTATTCATTACGGTGAAGCAACGTCAGGCCCTCAGCATGTCACAGAATCATTCTACTTCAGTGAATTCATGAGCATCTGCTTGAGCTTCTCCGAGTCAACTTGCTTCATCACGGTGGCCTTGTGTTCCTTCTTGAGCAGGTCCATGTAGTCCAGCACCATCATGCCTCGGGTGTAGGTCCCCTGCAACTCCACCGACACTGCAACCTGTTGGAGGAACACGAGACGTTGTCGGGTCAAGATCTGAGCTGCTTTGTGTTCTTAAAGACATTAAAGCGGCAGATGCTCGCCTCGTCACTCTCCGTTATCAATGTGTCGTCGATGGCGGCAGCCATGGCGTAGGTGTCGCAGGAATTGAACCCGTTTCCCTCTGTGACCTCCTTCTGGTAGTCTGCTGACTGAGCTTTCTGCAGAGACAAGACATCACGAAGGTCCACGCTGTGACAGGAGATCACTTAAAGGGCTCTGAAACCCACAATGTTAAACTCTGCTCCCGCGATCTGCACATACCTTCATGGAGAGGGATGCAATCTTTTTCATAAAGGCAGCCTTCTCCGTGTTTTGGCCCAGCCAGCAGTCACAGAAAGACTGAGGGAAGAACATTAACATTCCTGGTTAGTAGAACACGTCAAAGGACACTCCTGAAAGTAAACTGCCATGTGGATGTATTGCTTTTGATGTGGGAAACATTCGTGGAAACGTTCCAAACATCCAGGAACGCCCTTTTAAACTAGACTCTGTGAAACAGGTTGCGCGTTCAGGCTCGCTCACCCACGGCAGGCTGTTCCTGCAGCTGAACTCCCAGGTGGCGATGTAGGTGGGGCAGGTGTAGCGGTCCAGCACGATGTAGGCCGCCTCGGGGTCAGACACGAAGTTGAACTCTCCACACACCGTGGTGTTACCCCTGGCTGCACACACACACACATTCATCGTTCTTAATTAACACATCTGGGCGGGTGAATTGATCTTGACATGAATAACGTACACTCAGTGTTTCCTCCCATGATGTAGAGCGCCTTCAGCTTCTTGGGGAAGGAGGGGTCCAGTTGTATGGCGACTGCCAGGTTAGTGAGGGGCGCCACTGCAACCAGACTCACCTGAACTCAGAGAGGGGGGGGAAAGCTATAAATAGTACTTATTTCATCTAATCACACATTGAGCTCCATGAAATATCTTTTTGGGGTTTGCCTCACCTCTCCAGGGTTTTGGTTGACAAGCTTGATCATGGCCGGCACACCTTTTTTCTTCTGCAGCAGCTCCAGGCCCGGAGCATCTGGATCCGGGACGTCGCCCAAACCGTCCTTCCCGTGGAAATCCCCGGCGTGGCGTTTGTGGGCCAGCAGTGGCTCTGAACAGCCGCGGTACACCGGGATCTGAGGAGGGTGGTACAGCGTGCCAGTCTGATTGCAGTCTGTGTTCCACCACAGCCCCCGACGCTGCTCTCATGATTCATTTTGTTTCTAAAGATAGATTTGATTTTGTAGCGAGTAACGAAGGTTTCAGGGGAAATGTAGTGAAGTAAAAGTATCAGTTTTCTTTGCAAAATGTAGTGAAGTAAAAGTAAAAGTCACCAGAAATATAAGTAGTAAAGTAAAGTACAGATACCCAAAAAAACGACTTAAGTACAGTAACGAAGTATTTCTACTTCGTTACTATACACCACTGTCACCACACCTCTGTTGTCGTGTATTTTAAAAACACAGACTTACGTCCAGCCGGTTGCAGACTTTCAGGACACGCAGCGTGTTCTTGAGGACGTTCTCCAGGGGCGTGTTGCCGTAGCAGCAGATGATCCCCAAGACCTCCACATCGGGGTCCGCGATGGCCACCATGAGGGCCTGAGCATCGTCCACCCCGATGTCTGCGTCAATGATCAGCTTCTTCTTCATCCTACAGTATGTTCAACAACGAGAATAGCTTAATACGTGTGATATAGGGTCTTTCAGCTTATTGTTTTGGTTTCATGGCGCACTATTTTACAAATGTTTGGTGCTATCAGCTTAATTAAAAATACAGCAAAGTATCAAAAGGATTCGTGTCTCAGGAATGTTTGGTGAAAAACGTGCATATGCTTTTATCTTTAAAGGAACATTGTAATGGTGGCTAAGTTTCTCTTTTTGAAGTTTTTGAAAAACATTTTTTTCAAGTTTATTCAGTTTTTTTTTAAAGGTTTTCAGGTTACAATTTTCTTTTTTTACATTATAATTGTAATCACTCAATTTATTTTTTAAATTAAAAAAATGAAGTCGAATTTTTTAAAGATTTTTAAAAGTTTATTCAATTTTTTAAAGAAATTGCTGTTATTTTTTATTTGACATTTGTACAATTTTTGAAAATTGTCATTCAGAGGTTGTCTGGTTGCAGCGAGGTCAGTCTGAGAGAGAAAGAGTGAAGTTACAAGTAACAAGAAATGTTAAGTTAGCTTGTCTGCTGCTGCTCTTGTTCCCACAAAGACCAACAGAGAGGAACTGTTTGTTCTGGCTTTCTCTATTACGAGGATTTTTAAATTTTTTTAAATACAATCGTTTAGGTAGGTTTTTTAACTGTTTTAATGTTTGACTACAGATGAAAAGAAGCAGCGTTCAGTTTCTGTGCAGTTTACTTCCTGGACACACAAGGAAACTGAAGGTTTGTTCCAAACAAAGCTTTGAATCTTGTGCCTCTGTTTTTTATTGAAGTACACTTGGGACTTTTCATTCTTGCCTTCAACTGTGATTTCCTATTTGTCTGTTTATACAGTTTTCTTCCACTTTAGCGTAGCCTTTCTTATTCTGTGTATTTCTGTGTTGACTTTATCCTGCAAATGCATTTCTATATTAATGTAAAACACTTTGATTTACCTCGTTGTTGAAAGGTGCTAAACAAATAGTCGTACCTTGCCTTCTACACAACACGAGCCTGTGATAATTGCCTTTATTGAGGAAATTCAAAGTTATTCCTAGTACCAGGTTAAGGATTAATTATGTTGACATTATGGGTAAAAACTCAATCACACAAATAACGTAAAAATCCTCACCTGGTGAACGGAGCGTGGCCGATGTTTACTGCGGTCTGCATTGGGAGCAGCTCGACTCCTTTTAATGTAGCTCAAGCGCAAGTTCAGTCAGGAAGACACTCACTAGTAATCTCTGTCTTTCCTCTGATAATTACTCTATCAGCTGATTGGGCGCGGCACTTTTAGTAACCTACCAGGTTCGGCACACCGGTTCCTCAAGCCAATCATATCGTTGCTGTCATACTTTAAAGAGTGTTCTCCTCTCTGCTGCTGTCAGTTGTCATTTCAGCTAAGCAGTGGCAACCCTCCTCCACCCCAGTCACCTCCAGTCAGCATCACAGTCAGGCTCCTGATTCATCATCAGATGGCAGCAACTCCTTTCATCACCACCACCAGTGTCTGGACTCCAGGGGGGATTAGGCCTGTTGGACCTCCGTATCCCTACCCTCGGTGAAAGTACTTCAGGATGGAGTCCAATCGCCAAAGACTTTGCACTTTTCATATTTGACGCATATGTAATAAATCATTGTTAACTTAGGAAACGAGTCTCTCCTGATTGAGAAAGCCATGGGGGCATGTGAATCATGATCTGATCTGAAGATAAGCGATCAAAGCATCAATAAAATGTGTTTTTCTTGGAAACAGCAGTGTGGGTGTGCTTGTCCTGGAATGTGCAAGCTGGATTCTACAATGGATTAAACCCCAAAACAGGCAAAAACAAAGTCCAAGGAGATGTTTTTATGACAAAAGTCAGTTTTATTCATTAAGGTGAAGCACCTTCAGGCCCTCAGCATGTGACAGAATCATTCTACTTCAGTGAATTCACCAACATCTGCTTGAACTTCTCCGAGTCAACTTGCTTCATCACGGTGGCCTTGTGTTCCTTCTTGAGCAGGTCCATGTAGTCCAGCACCATCATGCCTCGGGTGTAGGTCCCCTGCAACTCCACCGACACTGCAACCTGTTGGAGGAACACGAGATGTTGTCGGGTCACGATCTGAGCTGCTTTGTGTTCTTAAAGACATTAAAGTGGCAGATGCTCGCCTCGTCACTCTCCGTTATCAATGTGTCGTCGATGGCGGCAGCCATGGCGTAGGTGTCGCAGGAATTGAACCCACTTCCCTCTGTGACCTCCTTCTGGTAGTCTGCTGACTGAGCTTTCTGCAGAGACAAGACATCAGTCAGCTGCCACTAGAGGGCCCCCAAACAACATCTATGTGTTTCTCTTTCATCATGAGCATGTAAAGATACACATAGCACTCAATTCTCTCAATCATGTCAGGAGAAAATGAACTACAAAATCTTGGGATATGGTTGCTAATAAACAGTTTGGGGAGTTTCACAAATGTGAACGGATTTTAGAATTTGGGGCTATGTGATCCGTTTATGTAGTTTGACTCATTGACTTTTGGGTGATTGTAGTTGTAGTAGATTAGAGTTAGCTGTTGCTGGCACATTTTGTGGTGAATGTTGGAGGGGTCATTCTTTCCCGGGGCCCCAAAAAAGGCTTGTGCCGGCCCTGGTGAACATATTTGACGTGTGAGAAATCTAATTTGATCACATCAGAACATTTCCTTGGTGCATACATCAGAGAGGTGCTGTAATGGGTGGTGGTGCATAATAACCCTTCTAAGAACATCGTTATTGACTTGTGCCGATATGCTCTACGTTGCATTCTGAACTGTACAAGCTGACAATGAAGCGCGTTATGTCCGTTTCTGCACCCAACCTCTTACCGTCATCCAGAAGCACGAAATCTTTCTCATGAAGCGAGCCTTCTCTGTGTCATGAGCCAGCAACTGGTCAAAGAAAGACTGAGGGAGGAAACCATCATTGCATCTCTTTTCACTCGTCACTTTAAACATAAATACTGTTGTAGTGAGTGAGGAAGTCTTTTAAACGCCACTGCTCAGATAATTGTCAATGATTCTGTCTGAAGCTCACCCACGGCAGGCTGTTCCTGCAGCTGAACTCCCAGGGGGCGATGTAGGTGGGACAGGTGTAGCGGTCCAGCACGATGTAGGCCGCCTCGGGGTCAGACACGAAGTTGAACTCTCCACACATTGTGGAGTTACCCCTGGCTGCATACACACACACACACACACACACACACACACACACACACACACACACACACACACACACACACACACACACAGTCATTATTCTCAGTACCATCAGTGCACAGAAGAGAAGAATAAAAGATTGACTCTAGACTTAACAGTATAACCTACATTCAGTGTTTCCTCCCATGATGTAGAGCGCCTTCAGCTTCTTGGGGAAGTCGGAGTCCAGTTGCACTGCGACAGCCAGGTTAGTGAGGGGCGCCGTGGCCACGAGAGTCACCTGCAGACAGCAGCAGAAAAGCAACGTATACCTTTCGATCTTTTCAGATATTTTTTTGCAAGGACAAGAGAAGAAAGACATGATGAGACTTATCCCGTGTCTGAAAACTTCTTTTCAGGTACAACTCATTTTCTATCATCCAAAAAATCAAGATCTTTTGATGCATTCCATATCACTTTGCAGTTCCCCACAGGCTTGTTGTGATCCAGACAGATACACTTCCTGAAGGGTAAAGTCACAAGATAACCAGACCCCTAGCTGCCTGCTCCCCCAGGTATTTGTCTCACCTCTCCAGCGTTCTCGTTCACCATCTTGATTATGGCCTTCGCAGCTTTCCTCTTCTGCAGCAGCTCCAGGCCGGGAGCGTCCGGATCCGGGACGTCACCCAGGCCGTCCTTCCCGTGGAAATCCCCAGCATTTTGTTTACGGGCCAGCAGGGGTGTTGAGCAGCCGCGATACACTGGGATCTGAGGAGTGTGATGTTTTGTGCTTAATACAGCATCATAACGTGGAGAACAACATACATTAACCCCTTAAACCCACTTTAATCAATCAGAACACCAAACCTCCATTGACATGCACCAATTTCTGCCCGTGTACGAGGGCTTCCTTTGGGACTGTCATTTCAGTCAGTCACAGACTTACGTCCAGCCGGTTGCAGACTCTTAGGACACGCAGCGTGTTCTTGAGGACGTTCTCCAGGGGCGTGTTGCCGTTGCAGCAGGTGATCCCCAAAATCTCTACATCGGGGTCGGCGATGGCCACCATGATGGCCTGAGCGTCGTCCACCCCGGTGTCCACGTCGAGGATCAGCTTCTTCTTCATCCTGCGTTCTACAACAAGGAAAAAGAGACGAGAGCAAGTGTGCACGCTGAGGGACGAACACCAGCCAAAGGTATTCGTCGCAACCCAAAAGTTGTTCTTATTGGCTGAGAGAACTCAAGGCGCTGCAGTTCAGGAAAACGCACACATTAAGCCCAAACATTAAGGTGTTGATGGGTGAGGTTTGGGTTCCATGCCTCGTTGACACAGGGTCAGTGGTCTCAACCATAACGGAGAGTTTCTTTGTCCAGCATTTTGTACCTTGGGGCACAGAAAAGCTTCGTTCTTGCAACTGGTTGAGGCTAAGTGCTGCTAATGGGCTAGCGATACCGTATGTAGGCTACTTTGAGTTGGATGTGCAGCTTTGTGATAAAGTTATTGCAAAGCGGGGAGTGTTGGTGGTCAGGGATCCCTCACACAATATTCCTGCAGTTCCTGGTGTACTAGGTGTTATGGTCCGGCTCTTAAACCACAACAAAACGTAACGAAAACTCAGGCACGAAGCTAAATGAACAAATACTTTTAATGAACAAAGGCCAGGACATTTCAAGTGTGCAACAAAGAGTGAGCATTCTTGTCGTGAGCGCCAGAAGGTTCCACTGCTGCCAGACGCTCCTTGTCGCACACCAGGTGTGAGAGGGGAAGAAGCCAGCACTTCCTCTGGATGGGGCGGGTCTCCAATTTGTTATGGTCCGGCTCTTAAACCACAACAAAACGTCACGAAAACTCAGGCACGGAGCTAAACAAAGAAACTACCTTCATTAGCAAAAGGTCAGAACATTTAAAAGTGCAAAACAGGAGAGCATTCTCGTAGAATGCCAGACTGTTTGACTGCTGCTGCCAGACGCTCCGCGTAGCACACCAGGTGTGTCAGGGGAAGAAGCCAGCCCTTCCTCCGGATGGGGCGGGTCTTGTGGCCAGCTGCCTCCAATCTTCCTGATGTCCCTCTCTTACGATCCAGGAACACTGAAAGGTAAACACTCCCTGGCAGAGGCCCTGGGCCGTCACACACCAAATATTATCGCCCCGATTATGCAGCGATCAGTAGAGGTAGCACAATCATCAAGGCATTTGCTGAGGCAGCGGCAGGGTCGGGCTGCTTTTTCTTGCACTCCATGTTGGTAGTGGAGGTGCAGTTCCTCACTATCCATCTTTTTTACACCTTGAGCACTTCTTGCACGCCTCGCATGCTTGGTCAGGGGCACAGAATCGTCCTGGCTTTCACTGACATTTACCATCCTGAACATGAGTACAAGGCCTTTCGATTTCCTGATCTGAGCGACACCGCGTGCACTTGAAACATTGACTCAGTCCGTTGCTGTGCTCGGTGTACGTCCCGTCGTCGCATTCCTCACATTTCCTCTCCTGCTCCGGTGCAGGGCGATGCCTTACGTGTACCAGCTGGACAGTTTAAACAGCAGATGCTGCCGCTCTGGTACTCCAGGCTGTAATCGCAGTCAACGCCAGGCCGTGGCAAGGCCCCCGTGGGTATGAGGGGCCCGATCAATATCAGAAAATCCAAGAGTAGGAACTTGATCATTCTTTCGTAGAGATGTCTTAATCCTCAGACACAGTACATCCTCAGTACAGTCACTCGTTCAAATAAACACTTATTTGGGGCTAAATGTTTTGACGTGTCTCGCGTGAGCTCGCGTCCAAATGAATATCATCAAGGAATGTTACTGGGAGTTGTTTGTACAGCATGGTCCTGCTCTTTTTAAACTTACCCTCTGTGTTGCAGGCTCCAACCCCAATTCAGCAAGCTCTCCAGCAGTGTCACCAGGTCCAAGCTAACGCCTCTCCTGATCGCTCAGGCCGTGTAAAAGTGAAGGGAGGGAGGGTCTGCAGAGTCCCAGGGGGTGCAATGAAATTGGTCGCAGCCACATGCTCCCAACATCACCTAGCAGATGCTCTTTTGTTTGAGCCCCTTACCAATGGCTTACCTGCAGGGTTACTAGCATCCCCAGCGCTAGTCCGTGTGATAAGAGGTACTGTTTATATCCCCATTGTAAATGTAGGGACCCAGGATGTTGTACTGTACCCTCGCACTGTGTTGGGCACCTTGAGTCATGCTCACCTGGTGAGTTTACCCGCAGGTCTTGAAGAGAGGGAGATATCAGCTACAGGTTCCTCCCAGACTGTAACCAGTACGGTGCAGGACAAAATTGCAGCAGCTGATCTAACGACACTCAACGAGCCGGAGCAGCGTCAGGTCAGGTCCTTATTGCAGAAGTACAGTGACTTTTCTGACCATGAAGGAGATATAGGTTGCACTAATCTCATTTCCCATGAAATCCCTTTAGTGGATGAGGTACCTGCACGTCAGAGATATAGGCGCATTCCTCCATCAGAGTATGAGGCAGCAAAAACTCACAGCCACCAGCTTCTCTTCCACTGTAGCACAGCACGTGCAGGGTCTGGATGCCGTACTCGGCCGATTGCAGCAGGAGGGCCTCAAGGCTAAGATAGAAAAATGCTCCTTCTTTAGACCAGAGTTGAAATACTTGGGCCACATCATATCCAGGGAGGGTGTGTCCACAGACCCTGGCAAGATAGAAGCGGTCTCAAAGTGGCAGCTAACCATGGGTCAGAGTTGTGTTCCTTCCTTGGATTTGCAAGCTACTACCGCCATTTTGTTGAGGGGTTTGCCAAGCTTGCTGCCCCACTGCATCGCCTGGTTGCTGAACTGACTGGCTCAAAAACCCGAAAATCATCAAGAAAAAGTCTACCTGCTGCATGGACAGAGGAGTGTGAGCAGAGCTTTGAAGGCCTTAAGGGTAGGTTGATGGCTTCTCCAGTCTTAGCCTATGCGAACTTCACCTTACCATTCATCCTAGAGGTTGACGCCAGCTACAGTGGACTGGGTGCTGTGCTCTCACAAGAACAGGATGGTAAGGTTAGACCCATAGTTTATGCAAGCCGTGGCCTTAAGCCTACAGAGCGTAACATGAGCAACTACAGCTCTATGAAATTGGAGTTTCTGGCACTCAAATGGGCCATGACTGAAAAATTCAGAGATTACCTCCTGGGACAGAAATGTGTGGTGTATACGGACAATAACCCTCTAAGTCATCTATCCACAGCCAAGCTGGGTGCCACGGAACAGCGTTGGGCTGCACAACTTGCCGCCTTTGATTTCACCATCAAGTACAGGCCTGGTCGCAGTAATCAGAAAGCAGATGCCCTTTCCCGGCAGCACCCAGTCAATGCATCGGAATATGCAGAGATGGAACCCCCTGCCATAGATGAGTCATCGCCAGATGGTGAATGGTTCATGTTGGTTCCTGGACGTACAACTGCACCTGTCGATTACCAACCAAATCTGTATGCTCATGCCAAATCAAGCCAGCACCAGGCAACTCAACTACCAGGTACAGTCGCGGATCTCCCAGGCAATGGGGCATCCACAAGAAGGACCACACAAACTAATGCTGGGAGGCATCCTAACCTCCATCACCTACCTCAGACAGCTGGGAATAGGTCAATGGGGGCTACGAACTCTCGGGTACCTGTGCCTAGCGTTTCTGCCATATTCAGGCCGTGGCAGTAGGTCCCAATCACCGGGACGCCGATTTAAAAACTAGGGGGTAGATTGTAGTGGGGAACGCTCCTCAGAATAGGAAGTGTGTTGTGAATGCAGCACTCAGGCTAGGCTCCCTTCGTCCCCCCCCCCCCCCCCAATTAGTGCCAGCATTTATAAGGCAACTGTGGTCCTGGCCTCACTCCTTCTTGGCCCCTGTTCTGGTGGTGAGTGTCACACATATTCCTCCTCTTGTAGCCGTCTGACTACTTACCCCTTGTTTGAGGTGGTAAGTATAGTCACAATCTTAATTTGTATTATTTTGCAGCATGGTGTGCCCTTTTAATCTCTGTTTATCATTTGTAGGTTCACCTGCTGCTGTTTTGCTGCCTCCATTTTGTCTGATTGTTTTGCCTCTTTTGCATGTTTTGGCTGTTTTTCCTTTGTTCTGCATGTCTTAGTCATTTTAGTGATTTTCATTGAATTCTTTAAAATGTTTATTTTACGAAACGCGTCTCTGTCCAAATACCGGTAGTGAATCTGTGTGCCATTAATAAATTGTCATGTAATATATTAGGGTTGTTTAAGTTTTTATTTCCCAGGGTGTAACTCCCCAGGTGGCGTTGTTGGTCCCCTTTAATTTCCCCTCCCCCTTAAGGCCTCGCTACATTCAGATACAAATGTTCCCTCAGTCAGCAAGACATAATCAAGAAATACCACGAGAAGTCTGGCATCTCAAGCGTAGAAAGACAATTGTCCTGTACTTTGGGTTTTTAACAATAATTGTCTGCGCAACATGAACAACATGTCATTAGGCGTGGAGGGGTGCGAGGAGTTTCACGATTCACACTCAAAAGATTTCACGCAGCCTTTTAAGCGATTCAAAACGGATTTAAAAAGTTGCAATCAAACATTTGAAGCATCAACATTATGCTATACGTGACAGGTTTTTCTGAATTCATTTTTTTTTTAAAGTGACTCTCAAAGTGCTTGACTCATGCTCATCCACACACCTTTCCATGTCTGTAGTTTGTGAATGGTCTGAAATATCAGTAAAATCCTCACCTGGTGAGCAGCTCCTGATGTCTACTGATGTCTTTGCTGAGGCTGACTGCCCTCACCTCACCTCTCCTTTCAAAGGAACATGTAAATACACAACGAGAGGCGGCGATGAAGTAAAACCTGAACCGCGTGAGTCAAGAGTTGGCAACGACAACACATAAACACACACATAGACACACCTATACCAGCCTGTATAATGGCTCTTTGCACCCTTTCAGAGTGCATGAAATAACCATCAGTGGAAGTATTTTATTTGTCACTTTACTTGAACGTATTTTCCATGTCGGACATAATAACGGGAACAGAAAACAGACTACAAAACAGAAGGAATCGCTTGTTTATTGCAAAATGGTGCAGCGAGACTCAACTATAACAGGAACGTGTTGAAAACATTTATAACAGAGGAAGCTTGAGGGAAGCAAAAGAAAGCCGACCGAATAAAGACGTTCATGCCAAACATGGATTAAAGATGGGAGGATGCAAAGTCATAGAATTCTGTGTCTTTGTGTTCTGAAAGAGGTGGGGCTGTTAATGTAAAAATAATGTCATGTAACAGATTATTTTGAAACAGCAGATGCAGAACATTTTGTTCAGTGACCCTTTGGCTATTTCCTGCCTCACACACCTGCTATGCCTTGTATTTTTAGGCCTTAATTTGACTTAGGGTAATAGTAAGCGCTTACTAGAGGCAAGAGAGAACTTGAATATCCAGTTTAATTTCTCTTTACGTTACTCTAGTCAGCACCCGACAGTCTTTCTTCACCAAGACATTATAGAAGTTGTTGTCGTTGCCAACTCTTCCTCTGGCTCATCTTTCCTGGGACTCACTTAATGTTCTTGCAGCAATAGTGCAAGTCTTCTCTGTTATCTCGAAGCAGGTGCAAGAACAGAAATCGAACCTGTAATTAAACTGGCAGTGCGTGGCCTCAGATTTTCGAGAGTGACTGATACAAAATGCAGAACAGAGTGTCCTACCGGAGAGCTCCGTGTGTGCTCGGCATCTGTTAAACGCTTATCTTGTCTAATGACGCAAAAGGGAAAAAAACAACACAGAAAGTGCAAAATCACATTGTCTTTAATAGTAAAAAGAATTCTCCAAAAAAAACAAAACTGTGGTAGTATATTTTGTTCAACTTCAAGAAACGCTCAGTTTAACTTAACATGATTGTATTTTTTTTCAGAGAAAATACAAAAATAATATGACCTCTTTCATTCGCATGAGTACAGGAAGTGCTTCACACAAACTCCTCCGCTCATTCTTCAACCTGAACATCGTGTCCGTGATTTAAACCAGAGGCCCTTCGATCAGCGAGGGGAACTTCATTCCCCAGAATCCTCTGCACCTCCCCATGCAGGTCCGGGCCTGGCCAAGTTGGCCCGGACCCGAGCCTGGTCCACGGCGTCCAGCAGGTTTTTGGAGTCCAGAGCCAGAGTGTGAGCGGCCGCCAACATCTGCCGCTGGCATTCCTCCTTCAGCGACGTCACCGAGTTCTGCTGGGCCAGTCGCATCTTGTTGATCAGCTCCCCTAAATCCTTGTTCAGCAGCTTCTTAGTGCCCTCGATCTGAGATGGAGAGCAGAGACGATCACATGATACATCACACATCTGTGTCCTGGTTCAACGCAACTGCAGGTACCATCTCCAATCAACTAATCGAGCTATCGACCAGATGCAGGTTCACTGGTTGATGCAAAGAGAGGTGAAGTGAGGCTGACCTCTGTGGTGACCGAGCTGTGCAGGGTGGGCAGGATCTCATCCACGCTTTGGATCAGGCTGCGGAGAGTGATCCCCGCCGCCTGGAGGTGGACGAGGGAGGACAGGAGGGGGAAGATGGAGAGTTATCCACAGCTTAGTTTACTGTGGTGTTTGTGTTTACAGCCACGTGTTCTTAAATGGGATAAAGACGGCCTACTTTGACAGCGTTGGGATACTCGGAGGCCGGCAGAGTGTTGACGTCATTCTTCAGCTTGACCACCTGTTTAACCATCGCCATGACGCCGGTGTAGACCTGGTCACCTGATCGGTCCATCTCAGCTGTGGGCCGAGGCTTCGACAACACAACACGGCTTGTTTTTAACCAAAATGCTCAATTTCGGCGAAAAAAAAAGTCTTACTATTGGAACTTTTCGAGTTGTTTTTAACGGTTCTTTTCATAAGAAAGTAACAAAATCTGAGAGTATTTCCTCGGGGGAGGGGTGTTTTATCTTTTACCTGTGTGGCTGTGGGAGGCATCGGGGGCTTTTCTGGAGGACCTGAGGGAGAAAGAAAAAGCTGCATATCTGCACATTTTGTTTCCCCACACATATTTTGCAAATTCTATATACAATTTATGGTGAAAGTTATGCATTTTTATCTCGTTTTCATTACGTTTTTTGTCTTGGAATGTTTATGTGCAGACTGTACAAGCTGTTATTAATATGTTGTAACTATTTATGCTGTGTGTCTCTGCTTATACACTCGAGTGAATTAGTTTAATTTCATGCATATAGCTTTTCTGTATTATACTGCTGCGTTAGTAGCGACATCCTTTTCCATTAAGAGTGCAAGAGTTAAGACACAGTCAAGCCTGTTGAAGAAGGCTCACCATTTTCTGGCCTTTTTTCAGGAGGCTGCAAAAAAAAAAAGAGGAAGAAAACAGGATGTGAATCTAGCAATTTAAATGAGTTTCAAAATCAGGTCAGGTTATTTCTGTGAATTGGCTTTTCAAAAATTGGAGATGATGGAGAGGTTTACAGGTTTGTCGCTGCCCCTTAGTGGTAAGAAAGTGCTTAATGCAGCTTTAATATAACTCGAATTAGCACAAGAGGATATAAAAACAAGATAATAAGTACCTTGATGTGTGAATCCACTCTCACAACAGGATCCTGCAGGGAAAAAAGCAGATGTCAGTGAATCCGGCAGTGGTTGCATAATGTAGGCGAGGTGGTAATGTCTGTTTTTCACGTGTCATGTGCTTGTCAAAGAGCTTCCGCTTTCATGACACGTCACTCTCTTTCGTCACACTCTCGAGGCCACAAACTTCTTCCTGTTCTGCGACGAGCAGCGTAAGGCATGCTCTGTGTGTGTGTGTGTGTGTGTGTTCCCTCACCAGTTGTCTCTCCTCCTGCTCCAGCCATTGTTTATCCACCAGCATCTCTCTTCTTTGTCTTTGTAAAGTGTCCTCCACTCGCTCTTTCTCTTTCTGCCACACCGGCCTGGTGTCCCTGTCTGTTCCCTACACACACACACACACACACACACACACACACACACACACACACACACACACACACACACACACACACACACACACACACACACACACACACACACACACACACACACACACACACACCCTTTAAATGTCACCTTTCAAATCAGTATAACTTGATTGTTTGAATCATCTTTGTCTCGGGATTTGTTCAGCTTTCACTCAATTTCTAGGAGTATTTTGCCTTTCAAAATTCAGTTAATGTCCATATTGTTGCTTAGTCATCCACTTTTTGACACTCTGGTCTAAAGAGCAGCTGCAGAACGTGACTTAACAACAAACTTCCTTTTGTTTTTTGATGTAATTCTGGAGCTTCGGTCTATCGTGTGCCAGCATTTTCTGGCAGTTGCATCACTACATTTGGTTTTACAACATTTGCAGTTTTTCGTGTGTTTTTTGCTCCATCAAGGGAGCGGGAAGTAGATTTGATCAGATATGAAATACAATGCATGACCTTGTAGCATGTTACTCCGTGTGTGTGTGTGTGTGTGTGTGTGCGTGGGTGTGTGTGGACACCTGTATGTGCGTGCCTCGAGGAAGGGTATTGCCGTGTATTCTGGATGGCTGGTGAGAGAGAAAGAGAGGACATGTGATTTAAAAACACAGCCTGTCATGGTCATATTGGAGGCAGCGCAAACTTAACACCAATTCACTTCAATGCAGTTTTTCGTGGGAGCAGCATCGAGCTGCGTACCTTGGGCGGAGCGTCTGTGATGTGCTTTGGGTCCAGCGTTGATGTGATGGAGTGGGATCGGTCTCGCCTCCCCTCCTGCTCCAGCTCCATCCTGTGGGACTCACTGGCACACCAACGCAGACATCAGTTAGTGTTATGACGTCGACGCGTGGTATAGTAACAGAGGACAGGAACGTGCGTGCACCTCAGGAAGCAGACCAGCTGGCTGAAGCTGGGCCGGGCCTGCGGCTCGTAGGCCCAGCAGCGGTTGAGCAGGGAGTAGACGGTGGGCGGGCATTGCTGCGGCTTGGGGAGTCGAACCCCCGACTCCAGCTGGTTGATCACCTGCCCGTTCTCCAGCCAGAAGAACGGCTGCTGGGCCATCGAGAAGGTCTCCCACGCACACACACCTGGTCGAACAAAACACGACTACTATTGTAATTCTTGTATCGGTTAGCCCTAGAATTAAAGCACAGTGTTATGAATAAACCTGTGATTTAAATGTTAGTCTGGCCTCTAACATAACCCAGTTAAATGCTTGCTGTATACACAAGCAAATGTCAGATATGCTCGTCTGTATATTAAAACAGAAAGTTTAATTTTATGACAGAAATGGCTCGAGTTTGGCTGGAGTGTAGACTTCCTCATTAATGAGTTGTGTCCACTTCTGCCAATGAAAACAAAAGAAGTTTCACAATTGTGGAACTAAATTCATAACTTTGGTCGTAGCATTATACTGCCCACACATTCTGAGAAGAAGTTCATCTTTATGTTCAGATGCACCATGATGTACACAACCTGTTGTATTTCTCACCAAACATCCAGACATCACTAGCTGTGGTGAAGCGTCTGAAGTTGATGGACTCGGGTGCCATCCATTTGATCGGTAATCGACTTACGGAGGCTGCGCACAGAAGAAGCATATTTGAAGAGAAATAGACCAAAAAAAAAACAGATTTTTACAAAATAATAAGAATGCAAGCAGGAGGTAAATAATACCCCAAATAAACTTGAACCTCCTTAAAGAAACAAGAAGATATAAACACGCTGAATGAGTTGAAATGTAGAACCACACACATTGTGTGTGTAGTGTGTGTGTGTGTACCTTTATAATACTCTTGTTCGTCTACATAGCGAGACAGGCCAAAGTCGCCGAGCTTGACGCAGTCGTGAGACGCCACCAAGACATTTCTCACCGCTATATCTCTGCAGCACACAGACGGAACAGAAGCCAGACCCAATCAAGTATCCGTGTTGAAACAAAGACAAGCAGAGCTTTCATGGTTTCCTCGAATGAGTTACCGGTGCACCATGTTGAGTCCCTCCAGGTAAGCCAAGGCTTTGCAGATTTGCAGACAGTACAGTGTTAACGTTGCAGTGGTCAGGATGTACTGCTCCTGCAGGAGATAGCTCCCCAGCTGTCGGGGAAACAAAAAAAAAGAACACTTCATACATTCATCTCAGCCAGTATTACATTCTGTACTGTTAGTTTAATCACACACCTCTCCGTGTTCAAGGAGCTCCATGACGATCCAGACAGGGTCGACCTCGATGACTCCGATTAGACGCACGATGTGGGGGTGATCCAGGTTTTTCATCAAGCCTGCATCAGACAGAGCAGCTCGGGTGAATAAGGTATCGCTTTGTGTAGCGATGTATCAGCATCAGAGGAAGAAGACAGAGAAGGACGTCACTGGAGAATAGATGGTACGACTCTGAACCGTGAAACCAGGAAACCCAAAATGTGTTGGTGTGAAACAGCTTTTCCAAGGGATGAATTGCAATCTTCCTTTTCTTGATAAATAGTTTACGCTTTCTCTTACTTTTAGCTGCAAAGAGCAGTTCACCACTGGCAGCTGTTTTCAGTTCTAAAACTCATTGTACGTTAACAACAAAGCTCACGACATGTCGGAGCATTTCGCAACTACAAGGCCAGGCATTTCCCTCCGGAGTTGGTGGAGACCAAAACCGAGCTAGAAGGGAAGTAAACATTGGATTTGCTTTCTTCAGGTGGAGATAAACAGGCCTCTGAATGAATGTTGTCCTGTGGCTGCTCTATACGAACATTGTTTTCCATCTTCTCTTCTATTATCTTAACATTACGTGCAATCTTCCTCAAGCTATACTTTGTCAGTCGTCTCTGAACATAAATCAAAAAAGGTCTCTTGTGTCGAACCCGAGGTTACCACAGGCTCCAGTCAGAGCTTTTTCACAAAGCCACATCCAGGCAACAGGAAGTCGACTACAGCAAAGTTCTCACTGATAAAACAGACAAAACACTAAAATGTTCCAAACTCAGATACCCCGCACTATTATCATCACATATCACTCTGAAGGCGATTAGAAGAATGATCAGTTTAATGTGAGGAAGATGTCAACATACCAAAAAGTTATTTTACGTCGTGATGGGAAAGTTTTACACTTCCTGTTGTGAACGTGTGTCAGGCTGTGCAGTTGCATCATAGATCTCTGCACAACACCTGTGAAGCCTTTATTCCCTGCGACATACTCACCGGCTTCACTGAGAAACTTCTCTTTTACTTCAGCCGAGGAGTCCTTACAGGTTTTGATGGCCACACAGATCCTCTCTCCCATCTACAAACACACGCATGGACACGTTATCCACTCAGGTGACATGTTTTCATCAGGTGAGCAACAGATTTTTATAGTCTGATCCTTCAGTGTGACGACACAAAGACGACCAACTCACTGGGCTTTTATAAACTCCGTCGTGAACCTCTCCGAAGAACCCCTCGCCCAGGATCCGACCCACAACGACGTCGTCTCTGGAGATCCTGTGCTTCTCTGAACATAGACATGAAGAAACAGAGGGCGTCTAGAGACCTGGATGCAAATATTTGTACACTAAATATCACAAACAGTGACATGTTTTTATTCATTTTCAGTGAAACACGACTCACCCCTGGAGTCTTCTTTGCCCTCTGGAATCTCTGCATAAATATCCGAACCTGAGGAGAAACATGTTGAAATTAAAGGTCTACTTTACATTTGTTGTTCTGTTTACAGCCACAAGCAAACAAAGAAAAAACAACTTGAATCGTTGTGGAATAGTCCAAGTAAATTATTGCAGGCAGGATGTAAATTACAGTCCACATCTGATGCGTCATTTGTAAATCAGTCATGAGACTTACTCAGACCTCCAGCAGGACGACTGGCACCGCCACTGGAAGAGAGAGGGAGACTTCTTTAAAGCAACACAGCAGCATCACGTTATAATCAGCCTGTGACCTTTTGGTCCAGTCGACCAAAATATGAGCACGAAGGAGGGGGAAGGTGTGAAAATGAAACCAGTAAATTCCAGTAGCTTACTTTCCAATATGATTCATCACGCTCACCTTTGTGGGATGTCAGGTAATCTCAGTCTTGCATCTCTCCCTGAAAGAACAGAATCTTCGGTTTAGTTTTTAGTTAGGACTAGCAAATTAAAGGGACATTTTTTTATACATGGCTTCGGTACCTTCTGACATCCTTCTTATCAGTTATGGTACAACTTTTTAAATAAAGGCCCCGGTTTAATCACATTATTTGAGCAAGTTGTTTGAAGTGGAAAAGAAAGAGAAAGCACCTGAGTAAAGTCTTTATGATTCATGGGAAATAGGAGGCAAACGTATCCTGTCAGCATATGTTTTCGCTACATTTATGACTCAAGTGTACCTTTGCTGGGTCGGATAATGAGCGAGCCCTCAGAGGCGCCTTCCAACCGACAGTAGCCATCGATCAGGTCGGCCATGTTTTCTGCCACGGCCAGCGAGGAGGTGTTGACCGACAGCGGCTGGAGGGGATGAAGATACAAGATAGTCAGTGAAATCCTCCACAGGTCTCCAGGAAGTCACTAAAGTCCACTTACCTCCCCTTTAAACCAAAACCTGTCACATACACACTCTTGTTTTTGTGTGGCTTAAACAAATGGTACTCTCATCGCCCAAAAATGTTGCCCTAACCCTTCAGGAAGTCACCTGTTTGGCTCCCTCTATGTGCACAGTGAGCAGAGCCTGGCCATCACTCTCAGCAGAGTAGGACATACTGCGCACCTGAGAGAACGTGGCCAGACAGATGGGCTGCAAAAGAGACAAAGACGTCAATTAATAAATTCATTATGACGGACCAGCGTCTGCAAATAAGGCTGATTGTTCCTGAGGTGTTGCATGCGGTGTATTTATGTTTGCAGAGCCTTGCATACTCATCATATCATCATCATAGAGAGCGTGAGCTCACCGTGGAGTTTTCAGTTTGCTGACTGATGCCTTCAGGGTCGATGACCAGGTCTATTGTTAGATTCCAGCCGTGCTAAAGACACAAGACATGCACACGCAAATGCGTCAGAAAATACAACATTTGACAGGAAATGACCTTCAATCTCCCCCACGCTCACCACCAGCCTGCAGGCGAAGCGCTCCTGCGTGTAGCTGTAGCACTGGGCCAGAGTGGTGAAGAACCTGGCCATGCACTGGTCCTGCTTCAGAGTGGAGTAGCCCTGGAACGTCTGCTGGATCAGCCGGCGTAGCTGTTTGGGCTGAGGCATGGCAATGCAGACAAATTATAATCGTACGATCTCTTTGCGTCATGTGCTGTCGTCGTTTCAGCTCGTTACCTTCATGCCGTTGATCAGCTCTCTGGGAAAGAACAGGTCCAGACCCACGTCCTTCCTAAAGGAGGAGCGTCAACAGCATGCGGTCAGATACGAAAACGCGTCAAGGGATTCAAACCAGGATAAAAAGGCCTCAATCCAAGCGACTTACTCTAATAGTTCAAAGTTGGACTTTTTCTCCAGTCCGTTTGGATTCATGTCTTTGTAGAACCTCCTGCAATGAACACAATGGATGTTTTGCAATCGTATAAACAGACAGTGTTTGATTTTTCACTGAGAACATCAAATCTCCAGGCGTTTTGTTCGATCTGGAACACAGATATCTTTATTTTTAAGAGCGTGCATGAGGTGGTGGTTGCTCAGTACCTAATTTCCAGACAACCAAGCTGTAGAGCCATCCCATCGCTGACTTTTGAGGCATACTGACGCATGTAGTCCCATCGTACCTAAGGGGTAAACACACACACACACACACACACACACACACCTTCCATTGACTGCAGCCATTATAAACACAGTCCCAGACCTAACCTCGTCTCTAATCTAAACCTAATCCTGAATCTTACCCTCGGGAAGAGAGAGAGAGTAAAATCTAAGAGTAATTTGCAAGAGTACGCAAACGTGTTACTGACCTGCTGGTAAAAGTAGAGCATTGTGGTTCTGTCATCTTTGAATTCCTCCATGAAGCCTGACGGGATGTATCTGACCCTCAGGTCATATCTGTACAAAGAAGCGGCACGGTTAGCTCCCCCCGAGCCACTTTACACGATAAAACGACACAAAGACTGAAGTACTGACCTCCACTCGGCCTCCAGGTGCTGCTGCTCGTACCGCTGGGTGAGTTCGGACACGGTCAGCTCCGGGTGCAGCCAGTGCACCGCTGAGGACTTGAGGTGTTTGAGGAGGAGGCAATAGCAGAGTCCGTGTGTTATATCTGGACCCACGCAGCCGCTGGACAGCACCACGTTAACGACATCCTGGGACAGAAATCATTACACGGGGACGTCTGTGGGCATGTGGGCTTTCAGAATGTGTTCAGGAACAGTAGTAGAGTGCAGTGGAGAAGAGTATATTACAGTATATTACAGTACATTAGAGCAGAGAGTTCCGTTTAGTAGAGGACAGCGTCGTAAAGTAACAGAAACATATTGAATACATTGCAGTAGAGGAAAGTAAAAAGTACTGCAAAAGACAGTCGAGCACAGTATTGTAAAGTAGAAAACAGAATATTGCTGTAAAGTAATTAGATTACAATAGAGTGTAGTACGGTAATAACAGCTGAGTAAGAAGAGCACAATCGTATAAAGTGCGGTAGCGCAGAGTAAAGTACATGAGAATACAATAGAGTATGCTCAAGAACAGTTGACAGCAAAGTACAACACAGAAGGGTACAACAAAGTAAAGTGCAGTATACACTGTAGTAGAATAACTGGAGTTCAGTAGAGTATACCTTGACAGTCCATCCGTCCTCACAGCGGACCAGTTTGAAGTTCTTGCCCAGGTTGGAGCTGTTGCTAAAGAAACACACTTTGATGATCTTCACCGGGAAGATGCTGTCCCTGGAGACGGTGGCCAGAGGAGACGCATGCGAGGAATCTGACGGGCTGGTGGGAGACATGCTCCTCCAGTGCAGGGTGCAGCTGTCTCCAGACATCACACACACACACACACGCACACACACAGCGTGTGTGCTACTGCATGCAGGCATACATTGCTGTCAAGCCAACATACATCATTTCACTCTCTTCCTTCTCTCTCATACGGGAAGGGACGCATTGAAGCTGGAGACAGGAGACAGGAGACAGGACACACCGATCAACGATGATGCCGTTGGATTTGAAGAACATTGCGATCCGAGTAAAGGATTTGACTTCTGCTGTGATCTGTCTGTACTCACCAACTCTTGCACCAGCCCCAGAAACGTATTGTTCGCCTCTAAAAGTGAAGACAAGCCAGTGCCAGCGACAGACTGCATTCATGTTACTTTGCAAAGTGCAGATTTGTCGTTTTTCTTTGGCAGGTTAACAGAGCCAGATAGCACAGAGCCGTGCCCCTGAAGAAGAAGAAGGAACGCATCAGTGAGCGAAAGAGGAAACGACACTTCACAGGCGAATAAGGAAGTTGAAGAGCAGCTTAACAGTGACAGGACTGATGAAACCACCGTGTCCCCCCCCCCCCCCCGTCCCTGTCTCACATGCAGTGGCACAGTCCAGCAAACCAAACCACAACCCACCCCCAACGGTGCACAATGGGACATGGCACATAGTGCACTCACTTCCTCCTCCAAAAGCACAGAACAGGTGAAAACTGGGGAGTTAGGCTTGAGTATTGACACGACATCTCTATCAACTCCTTGAAGAGAACAACAAGCTGGTTTTTAGAGCCACGCTGTGCTACATTCGGTACACATTCATGGTCCTCAGAGGGTGAATCTGAAAGTGAATGCACTTTCAGAGTTATTTAAGGGTCATGCCTTATGAAATGCTGATTGTTACTTTGCACATTATTCTATTCTTAATTTAAAAACTGCCCGCTCTATAGAGGAACAGCATTCATGCAACGCTACAGCGCGACAGGTACTAAACTTTTCAGATGCACTGTGGTGAACACTGTGGCGGCCACGAGGCTGTTGATGTAAAATTCTCTCCATTCTTTGGTTTAGTCTTTGTTGACTCTGAGGTAAAGTTAGACGGCTCTCTATTCTAGCTCTGGCCTGATCAGACACCACCCGGCCGCCATTTCTTTATTCTCAAACCTTTGATGCAAATGATAAATCATAATTACATTTAAATAAAACTTATATCACAAGAAAACAAGAGAGAAACTAGTTAAATATGAGCTGTTCTGCTTTGCTGACTTCACACATGTACCAGTAAGTGACACTGATCTCGTAGAAATACTCAGTGTGACATCCTGTTATGCATAATATAGACACTTTTCACACTCACCACCCAACCCAAAATACTTTCAAACATGACACATTTTTGTATTGTTGAAAGTCTTGCTTGACGTAGGTGGTGACAAGGAGCGGGGTGCAGAGGGCCAGACACCGTGATGCATGATGGGCGTTACTGACTGACTTTTTGTGTGTGGCATAGAACCAATAAATTAGTAGCTGCGTTAGTTACATTACAAAGCAGTGTTACGCTGCAGAATTGCAGATCAATAATCTGCATACCCTGTTTTGGGGGTTGGATTGATCAAGTAAATATCATTATATAAGTCATTTATAGGGTTCATAATGAGTTTTTTCTTTGCCATCAGCTAAACCTATAACCTAAACTGTGCAGCAGAGGGCGACACAGCCCAGTTACACACAGTTGATAACAAGTCATTGAATTACTGATGTCACGCTCGCGCAGTCTCAGGAAGAAATCGACGTAACACACAAGTTACGCTTCATTGAACAAACCATTGCATTAGCACAACTTAGCCCCACTGCTGACGTATTCTGAACAATAACGATCCACTTTTCATGACGTAATTATTATCTCAGCAACGCTTGTTTTAATTAGGAATATTTTAACTGATTTGCTTACAATACAATGTTGTCGATAAATGAGCAGCATATTTTAAATGTGTAGATTTTTTAATGTAGTTCGGAGTAATGTGTGGTTTGATCAGCCTGTTCGTCATCAATGGGACAGTCCTGTGATTTGCTGCGTCAAAAGCAACAATAAAAGCATGGGTTAAAGCGGAAGTTAGAGGTTTTTGTCTTCAAAGTAAAAGTGCAAAACTAATTATTTTTTAGTTATCTGGCTAAAGGCTTTGGTTTCTTGTATTGCAGCCCTGAGTTGGACACCATGCATGATTATTGTTGATGTTAATATACAGGTATAGTAGCTTCCTGAATAAAAGGGAAATAGACACATTTCCATTTCCAGATTCCTTATTATTTTCAATTAAACATTTCGAAACAAAAGGTGTTCAAATGATAGATGGACGGATTTTCCTCAAAACATTTGTGATTGACGCAATATATAAACGCACAACACCATGAATTGTATATGATTCATTTTACAATTTTACAATTATCATTTTAGATTTTACAATTTTACAATGATTTAGTCGATGGTATGTATTAATAATACACACAAAATAGCCTTCGTGTAGCCTTTTAATTTAAAAACTGTCAAAGGAAGTCGCGTCTCAGAGTGCGTAACTTGACACTGGTCCTGCTGCCACAGTTGTGCACACAAGCAAATGTGAGAGAGAGAGAGCGAGAGAGAGAGAGCGAGAGAGAGAGAGAGAGAGAGAGCGAGAGAGAGAGGAAGGAAATACCTTTCTCATTTCCACATCTATTATTTTTCTTCTATTTTGGATCATCAGCCTGTGTGATCCAAACCAGTGCGCGTTGATGTTCAAACAAGGCGCGGCTAGCTGACCCTTCTGTCTCATTTCGGTCGGACCACAAACAGGAGAGCGCGGACACTGAAGCTGCTGCTGCTGCGTGTTGTTGTATGACATTGGAGATCCGGCCATGAATTCGGCCGAACAGACGGTAACGTGGCTTATCACGCTGGGGGTCCTGGAGTCTCCCAAGAAAAGCATCTCGGACCCAGAGGCTTTCCTCCAGACGTCTCTGCAGGATGGAGCGGTGCTGTGCCGGCTGCTGGAGCGACTCCGACCCGGGACGGTGGACAAAGTGAGTGGATGGAGGGACACAGGGCTGTGGAAGGCTATATATGTGCTATGTAGACAGTGCATAAATAAACCTAATTATGAACATTCTACAGAAGAAAACCCAGTAAAATCACAGTTTACTGTTGAGAGTAGTATTTACAAACTGACTTAAAATTAAAATGCAATTAGAACATTGCCATGCACGAGATTTGTTTTCCCTTTGACATTAAAGTATTTAAAAATATCAATTTAGAGTCAAGGGTGGTAAGTACCTTTTAGACACCTAAATATTAAATTGTTGTACTGTTACTTAAAGTCTAGCCTCCTAATTTAATCAACAGGTTTTGTGTTATCTCATTTGTATGTCTCTTCTTTTTGCATTGTTTTATTGCGGTTATTTTATATTCTAGAGATATAGGAAAGAAGATATGATACATCTGATATGTAAATCTGATACCAGATCAGATTCCTGCATACATTAATATCTACATTTATATTGCTGTGATACTAATAATGCTCATTAAAAATAACTACTGTAATAAACAATAAATACTACTAATATTGAATGTAGGCTAATTCCACTACTAATGAGTCCACTGTTAACCAGAGCAAAAACCATTGGTCACCAAAACCAGTACGAGCCTGCAGTAATAAAGCTCTCTCTCTCTCTCTCTCTCTCTCTCTCGCTCTCTCTCTCTCTCTCTCACACACACACACACACACACACACACACACACACACACACACACACACACACACACACACACACACACACACACACACACACACACACACACACACACACACACACACACAATGGACCATGAACTTGTCAACGTCATATCCTCCTTGTTCTTGTCCTACTTCCCTGTCAGACCTCTATCAAAGTAGCTTATATTAGCTTCAACTCAACACAGAGGGAGGAACAGCTTCTTTCAAAATAAAGGCATACCTCGTTGTCAGCAGTGGTCGGCAGCTACGGATCACCCACTGTGCTATTTATTTAGCCTCCTCTTGGAACAGCCATGCCACCACAGCTTGTCCACTTTTGTGTCGGCATCAGAACTCATTTTAACTTATATCATATGTATTTTGTAGCTGATTTTTGTTTTGTTTTGTGAAGCTTAATTAGCAGATTTGGAAGACAAGATAAAAACTGAGATGCTTCCTCATAAGTTACTGAAAACAAATACACTAGACCACAACAGGCAGGCATCTTACTACTAACAGCAATAAAATAATGATTCATGTAGCTTTTACAGAAAGTTACATTTTAAACAAAATATATGAAAATGTACACGACGTCTTAATTTGAAAATTGAAACCGGAAGTTTAGCTCATTTTCTTTTAGCTAGCTTGATACTGGTAAGGAGCAGGTGGCAAGTGCACTAACAACGCCTGGAATAAGATTGTTTACATGACGAAAAATCCCTGAACAGTTTATTAACATTTTGTGTCAGTATTTAAAGCTAATTTAGTGACTTTTTGTGTGTAGTTTTTCCAGGAACCGAGGGGCGACAGCGAGTGTCAGAGGAACGTTGCAGAGTTTGTTAAAGGCTGCGGGGCTTTCGGTGTGGAGGTGAGTTCATATTATATATATATGTATTTATTAATGTACGTACACAGTACGAAGCCTTACACATGACCCCATACCTACGCAAACATATTCATTGTTTATACCACCTATTGAAACGTACGTGTCCTGCTGTTTATCAGTGACGTCTGTACGGTTAATGTTTAGCCATTACTCCCGTTAACGGCTCGTGCAACAGGTATTGTACTCGCGCGCGTAACTTCTTTACATTCTATTAGAATGTAAAGAAGTTACATTCTAATAGAATGTAACTTCTTTACATTCTAATATAATGTAACTTCTTAATGTAAAGAAGCTACATGAATGATTCTATTGAAGTTATTCCTTTTTAAAATGTTTTAGACGAGTCACTAATCACTTTAAAAGAGTGATTATAGCTGATTTATTACTCCCGTTAACGGCTCGTGCAACAGGTATTGTACTCGTGCGCAACCTGGAAAGGTGCCATTTATACATCAATATGGCTTTTGAAGGAAATTATTTTTCGAAAATTAATTTAAAAATTGCAATTACAGTACAAATACTGTGTCTTTAGTTAAAAAATGGATGTTTAGTCAGCAAAGTTGAGAAAGAGAGAGATAGAGAGAGACAGACAGAGATAGAGAGAGATAGAGAGAGAGAGAGAGAGAGCGAGAGAGAGAGTGCTTTTCAATTGGGAGGTGGAATGAATTAGCTGATAAATAGGAGAGGGAGCTAACATTTGGTCGAAAGGCAAACTTATGTATTTGAGAGTTGAACATACTAATTTGATTAGTGTTTGGCTGTTGGCATGTTTATCATAAAATGATCTGTATCGTTATCAGAGCTCAAAAACACGTGGCAGGGTGTGTGCATGTCTGTGTGTTTGCACAACAGTGGGTCAAGCCAGGTTATATCCTGCCCCACAGTGGGTGTGTAGAGGGCTAGTGACTGAGTAGAGTGGTATACAAAATGACACCACACACACACACACACACACACACACACACACACACACACACACACACACACACACACACACACACACACACACACACACACACACACATTTCAATCTTTGCTTGCCGTTAAAGAAAATCCTGAGTCGTTGGTAAAGAGCAATGGAAAAAGAGAGAGCAGATGAAATAGAGGGGACGAGTGGGTGGGCTGATGTAATGCGACACGTCAGGCCATCTGTGGACCCAATCACGTTGATTAGAAGGATGTCGGCCATGTTGCTGGAAGCCAAGGGCCTCCATCACTCGTTGGACGGGCAGAGGACGAGCCGGACCGTCTGTCCAACAGAGGGACGGTCTGAGTCCTGACTTGATTAACCGGATCTACACCATTCATCAGATTTAAAATCTATTAATCAAACTCAATCCGGTGGATTCTTGATTCTCTGCATTTACGTCTCCGCCGCGTTAAAT